>CM077255.1:19952539-20597539 GCA_039654775.1 Spinibarbus caldwelli | reverse complement strand
TATCCAAACTGAAACGCAGCTTTCAAAACTGCGCTTGCAGCACTGTTAGAGCTAATGAGATCACATCACTGACCTGCTCTCTTACTCTGTATCCTGATTGGCTGTTTTTGTCCCTCTCAGCGGAAAGAGCACGTGTTGGTCTCGCACCATTGCCTGGGATGAAAGGCACTGATTACATCAATGCATCTTATATAATGGTGAGTACCCAACACCCCCGCTACAACTAAACATTAACCTGTACTGAATTTAGCACTCAGTGTTCTTGGGAAAACTTCTGTTTTATGGTCATAAGAGTGAACATTTGTGTGATTTTGTGTTTTACAGCACCTGTGCAGTGGTGCACTTTTTTCAAATAGTACAAAGGGTTTTATTTATGGTTCAAAGATGACAGGTCAACGAGAATCAGGCATTATGGAATTATACACAAACTTCACATTGTCATTTTGCCTTTTTAAATTCTATTATTTAAGTAACTGAAATTAACTAACTATAAAGGGAGGGTAAATGGAGTCACTTTTCTATATGCTACCTGTTGTATGCTGAAAGCCAAGAATAATTGATTGCTGCTTTTGTTTCTTTTGCGTTTCCGTACTACTACCAGGGCTATTACCGGAGCAATGAGTTCATCATTACCCAGCATCCCTTGCCTCACACCACTAAAGATTTCTGGAGGATGATCTGGGACCACAACGCTCAAATCATCGTCATGTTACC
Organism: Spinibarbus caldwelli; assembly: GCA_039654775.1. Classification (NCBI taxonomy): domain Eukaryota; kingdom Metazoa; phylum Chordata; class Actinopteri; order Cypriniformes; family Cyprinidae; genus Spinibarbus; species Spinibarbus caldwelli. Next base: position 20,596,825 of record CM077255.1, on the reverse strand, counting down.
AGACAACCAGGGCCTGGTGGGTATTCAAGACCATCTGCGAAGTCCCTGTTTGTCTTGAGTGATGTCGTACCTCTAAGGAGGGAAAGTCAAGTTTATGTTCTAGGCTGTGCTCCTCAAGGTCAGCCGATGTCTTGTTATTGTGGGCAGTGAACTACGGGAATTGGTGTAAGAGCACTGAAAGTCTTGTTGATGCTCACTCACGTTTGTTCCCGCAGGCGGAGGATGAGTTTGTGTATTGGCCGAGTCGAGAGGAAGCCATGAACTGTGAGGCGTTTACAGTCACTCTTATCAGTAAAGACAGACTCTGCCTCTCCAGTGAGGAGCAAATCATCATTCATGACTTCATCCTGGAGGCCACACAGGTCTGTGTCTTTAGAGGGAAAGATTTAGATTCAAACTGTGAATAATATGTAATTAATATAATAATATGATTGTATTAATTTTAATAATATTATAATATAATTTATAGTATTCCCTGAGGCCACAAATGTCTGATTGTAAACTTTTGGATTTTAACTAGATATGTAATGAATTATTAAATTTGTTATATTTTGTTATCTACTTTTTAAAGATATTGCACTATAATTTATATGTATTATAAATATTTTATATTTAATTATATTAAACAATTTAATATTATTTGTAATTATATTTAGAGAAAGTATCAAAGAAAGAAAGCAAGAAAGAGATTATATTTTATAGAATACATTTATACAATACTTTTCACCGTTCAGAAGTATTTATAAGATTTTTACAGCTAAACAGTACAGTTAAAATAGTATTTTAATTGTAAACTATTATTACAATTTAAAATCATTTTAAGCATCATTACTTCAGTCTTCAGTGTCACATGATTCTTTAGAAATCATTCTAATATGCTGATTTAATGCTTTAAAAACATTTTTATTAACTTATTATTTTTCAATTATTATTATACATATAACATTAATATTTACTATTTAATGTTGCTTTAAATTTTTGTGAAAACTGTGATGCATTATTTCAGGATTATTTGATGAATGGAAAGTTTAAAAACAGCATTTATTTGAATAGATATATTTTATAACATTACAAATGTCTTTACTGTCACCTTTGATCAATTTAATGCTTTGTTGCTGAATAAAATTGCTAATTTCTTTTTAAAAAATCTTACTGGCCCCAAATTTTTGTACAGTACAGTATATAAATAAATAGTTTGTATATGTAGTTTTAATATATATATATATATATATATATATATATATATATATAATATTTAGATTTTTGTTTTGAACTATAAAAATAATTTTAAATTATTATCTCTCTCTGTTTCTCTTACTTTTTAGGATGATTACGTTTTAGAAGTTCGTCATTTTCAGTGCCCAAAATGGCCAAACCCTGACGCTCCCATTAGCAGCACCTTTGAGCTCATCAATGTCATCAAAGAAGAGGCCATGACCAGAGATGGACCCACTATAGTGCATGACGAGTGAGTAATGCTTTTTTATTAAAAAAGTGCCTCTTGTAATTTACAATTTGGCTTAGAAAACCTGTTGATTCTAAAATAAAAATTGCCTCTGGTTTTAGTGGTTGAGATGAGAGAAACATAATGGTTCAATCGTAATTCACATACCAGCCATCTGATATAGTATGTAGCACATCATAACTGGAACAATACAACATTTTTTTCACGTTTTTTGACTTGAGGCTTGCATGCTTTGCCAATACATACTTTTTGTACCTAAAAGAAGTATGCAAATTGAGTCAAATTCAGTCTTATAGATTTTCAAGGCTTTTGGCCATCCTTTATGATCAGCTTATTCTAGAGATTCGATGGAGGCTTCAGTCTCAATTTTCACTGAGTGACAACAAAAGACCTTCCATTTTAAACTTCGGATTCCTTCTAGACAGAAGTAGCTCTCTATCGAACACTAGGGAGATCGTGAGCACAGAAATAGCTCCACAGGAGAGGCAGATCTTTGCTTCTGTCAACAGCTTCTGCAGGAGGAGCATTTGACAGACTAGCATATCTTTAGCTTAATGAATGTGATGCTAATTAAGACAGCCATCTTTTCGAAACCTCTTAGGGGTGATACCATAGTAACATTACACATTTTGAAAGGCTCAATTAGTCCACCATGATTATCAGATGAGGCAAGCAGGCCTCATTAACATAATGAATAAACATGAAGGGGCCATTGTTAGTCGTTTTGTTGCATAGTAATGTCTGTTGGTATTAAGGAATACTCGTTAAAGCTAATTGGATCACAGCACCTTAAGGTGTCAAACAGCAGGAACGGCAATGAATTCTATTCCTATAGATTTATATATAGAGTTTATGTAGGGAAATGTTGCACTGCTGTCCCCTTTTTTTCCCCTTTTTGGACATTAACACGCCCGCAGTAGACCCTGCCAAAAGTCTACTGCATCACAGAGGTCTTACAGTCAAAATACATATATTTAATATGTTATTTAAATATATGATAATATATAAACATATTTCTTCATGCACATTCTTGGTCTTATTGTGCATGATTTTTTGGTGAAAGAAAAAAAAATGTGTCTTTGTAATCTGTTAACAAAAATATATAAATAATAAATTACAACTTACAAATTACACCAAAATTAGAAATGTTGCCTTGGCATCTAATTGAAATAAGGTTGAAGTACTAACATTTCTAAAACTTAAACTGAAATAAAAAGCCATTAAAATTACATATAAAAAAACAAAAGCCAATAAAATAATAAAAGCACATAACAAAAAATGACTAAAACTGAATTCAAACTAAAAATATAAAAATTTAAGCTAATTCAAAACATTAACAAATACTATAAAAAATTAACAAATACTATAATAGTCTACAAATAATACTAAAGTAACACTATTCTGTCATCAATCCAATTTTTTAACCCCACCCAATCACCTGCTTGTCACAAAGAAACATCTTTTCACCATTTAGGTTTTTTTTTATTAATTACCACATTACAAGAGGTAAAATGAGTTGAACAATATTTATGTTGACTTTTAAGAGATGCATTATCATATAGAGCTATGTAATGTTTGTGTGTGGACAGGTTTGGTGCAGTGTCTGCTGGGATGTTATGTGCTCTCACCACACTGTCACAGCAGCTGGAGAGTGAAGGAGCTGTGGGAGTCTACCAGGTGGCCAAGATGATCAACCTCATGAGACCAGGAGTCTTTACCGACATTGTAAGTGTTTATACTGAGGTCCATAAGTCTCTGCTGGTCACATTTCAAGGTTTAGCTCACATCAAATATAATTAATTAACTCCCCCTTAAACCTAAATGACACAAAAAGAAAATATGTATGTGTGTATTTAAAGGGATAGTTCACCCAAAAATGAAAATTCTCTCATTAATTACCCTCATGTCGTTCCAAACCCGTAAGACTTTCGTTCATCTTTGGAAAACAAATTCAATTATTTTTGATGAAATCTGAGAGCTTTCTAACCCTGCATAGACAGCAACGCAGCTACCACATTTAAGGCTGAGAAAGGTAGTAAGGACATTGCTAAAATAATCCACGTGACTAAAAGTATGCGCACTAAAAGTATTCTCATAGCTTCGTAAAATTACGGTTCAACCACTGATGTCACATGGACTATTTTACCGATGTCCTTACTATCTTTCTCAGCCTTAAATGTGGTAGCTGCGTTGCTGTCAGAAAGCTCTCAGATTTCATCAAAAATACCTTAATTTGTGTTCTGAAGATGAATGAAAGTCTTATGGGTTTGGAACGACATGAGGGTGAGTAATTAATGACAGATTTTCATTTTAGTGTGAACTGTCCCTTTAATACTTTGGCAGTACATTGTCACTCATTTTAATGGATAATAAGACATAAATTGGAATGAATTAATAAAATGTGGCCACAAATTTCTTCCCATGACTTCATCTGTTCCTGAATAAGAACAAATCAGTACAATGTGGCCATGAATTGACTAAAAAGAAGGAAAACATTAGTAAATAATGGCAATAAGTTGACACACAATACTTAATCTGTTTCTGAATTAGAACATTAGTACCATGTGGCTACGATTCAGCTAAAACATTGGAACTAATTAATAAAACACAGCCACAAGTTCGTACCCACAGCTCAATTTGTTGCCGATTTAGAACAAATTAGTACAACATAGCCAAAATGTTACTAAAATGCATTTTTCACAGCATTTTTAGTGAAAGTATCCATATAATTGAATCAATTATAAGTTAAAATGTGATCCCATGTGTGAGCCATTCCGCACATCACACTCCAGTCCAGTAGGTGACCGAAAAGTTCTTCAGCTGCTTCTGACATTTTTACATATCACCATAAAAGCTAAGTTTCTGCCACCTACTGGACTGGAGCTGGAAGGAGGCACCAGAGCCATATCTACATTTTACATCCTTTTCTAAACACAATTTTTCATTGTGAACTCATGTTTTATGTCCACCTCTGTTCTTCAGGAACAGTACCAGTACCTTTACAAAGCTATGCTCAGCCTGATAAGCACTAAAGAGAACGGATCCAGCCCCATGTCCCTGGACAGAAACGGCAGCGTGGCCATGTCTGACGAATCGGACCCAGCCGAAAGCATGGAGTCCCTCGTCTAAAGCCCCCCGAACAGGCACGAAGAGGCACTTACTCTAACTTTGTAAAACTTCAAGGACTAAGACAGACTTTTTCTGAGGCCTTTTTTGCCAGAACTCTTGGTTAAAAGAATAACCTGATTACTTTTTTACACTGATAAAAAGTTTTTGATATTTATTTTTTCGCCATTTTATGTCTTAATGTTATCCTACTGAACATTTGCACCGACGTTTTTGAGTTCACGACAAACGAAACGAAACAAAACACAGTTCTGTCTAGTTTGCACTATGAAAATATCAGTGTTACTGCCTACTCCACCATCTCCACCACAGTCACTTGAATTCTCACTGTCAAGCCCTGATTCTGACATTCCATAATAAATCTGCTCTCCGAAGCTTTAGAAATATCGAAAAACAGTTTCCACGCACACCTCAGACGCTGGAAAAAGAGATTATTCCCATGCCCGACTTGCGAAGACCCACCACAAAATGTCAGATTCACAGATGAAAGACCATATGAGCAATATGGATTATGTTTGTTTTGATTTTCGTTTGCTTTGATCATTTCGCGCACCCCAAATAGTATATCTATTCATTATGCTTTAGTTAAACCCAATATTTACTTTCAAAAGGTGGTATTAAAACAGCTACTGTGAACTTTTGTATGATTCATATTCTGCTTTTAATATATATGAATATATCGTATATCATGATAACTTGTGCTTTTGTAAATGTTAACTGTCTCTGTCGCTCGGTCGAAGGATCCGCAGAGCCCATGACTTCTCTAGCACCCCCTGCTGGTTTGATTTCTCCATTGCTTTATGCTGCAAGCTGCTACTTTTGTCACTTGAGTGCAACTCTACATGTAATGATGCAATGCGACTCATATGTAGGAATTAATTCTGTTACTTGCCCACTTCATTTTGTAATTTTATACTGCTCTACTTCGTCCTGGGTTCACTGACATACGCCGTCCCATAACTTTGAGAATAATGTATACAAGTCTCTCGATGCCTTCTGTACAGTCTCATTTCACCTCGGCAGGTGTGTGTATGTGTGTGATAATAGGTGTGTGTTGTGTTTGGTATCGACTGGTTTTACTAGAAGCTTGTAGACTCAGTCCGAGCATTTCTTCACTAAACTGACCTCTTTTAGTGTCTCTCATTTCTTGTCAATGATTCTCAGATACTGCTAGGAAAAACAGTTACTGTAATATCATAAACGGTTGTCTCATGCCATACAGCACAAAAGGCCTTGCTAACAAACCATTAGAATCAGTCTTATCGCTTTGAAAACTGGGGACCGCGATTCATTAATTTTTTACCAAAGACTACAACTGTCATTCCCTTCAGTCATGAAACGTGAGAAAGTTTTTATTTTTATGATTGGGTAAAGCAGTTTTAAGAAGAATGTTTTTGGTAGTGGCTGGAAAAACAATGTTGAAAATGTCCACAGGCAAAATTGTGTTTTTGTTTTGTAGTTTTGTTTGTTTCTTGTTTTGTTTTATTTTTGTCTAAGTTGAACATTTGTTTATCTAACAGGTCACTTTTATTTTTGTTTCTTTTCCTTTTATGTTGCAATGAGAATGTACACTATTACTGATTTCTTTTGATGTGAAGAAGAAAGCTGTTTAATTTTTTGACTTTTGAAATGCTTTTGAAAGTTTGACAATGTTATGCTGTTGAGATGGAGAAGACACACATTGAAGGTGTTTACTCAGTTCATGTCTTGTTTCTCCTAAGAAGGAGGCTGGAAAATGAAGTCACATCTCTCCAACATTTGGGGTAATATTCTGACTTTGCTTGTGCATCACGTAAGATAACAGGAGCTGCGAGTTGCATATATCTTTTCTAACATTTTGTCCCGTGGTATCCCATTTTCCTTTTCTTGCTCTAGTGTTATTTGTGGGTTGCATTTGCAAACATATTTGCATTATCATGTTAAGAAATGTACATATCTTTTTCTTGCTTCATTAACTCATCAGTCTCTAAAAGCTTTGTATCCTGACATATAATTGCAAACTTTATATTTTCATATGAATCAATTTTGTTTGTTTTTAGTTTTGTGTGTAGTTCTCATTGATGGTTAACACAAAATGTCCCCAAATCCTTCAGAAGGTGGCTGACATCACATTTCAAACACACAACAATCATAAACTAAGGCAGTGATTGTGGTATTTCTGTTTTCTTTCCCCCTCTTTGAATCAAAATAAAATCTGTTTCATTGTCCAGAAGTGCAATAGAATAGATCTTGTAAGTCAAAGAATAAATTCTCCCATATAAAGCAGGTGGGTGTCACCATCATATCCACTTTTTCTAATCTGGAATAACACACAAAGGATTTCTTTTTTTCTTCTTGTTTTTTTTTTTTTTTTCTTGAAGGGGTTTTCTTTCTTTTATGCTTTCTTTATTCTTTTTGTTGAAAGCTATATCAAAGCATTCTATTATAGTGTTATTTAATATGTAAATTGTATTGCTATACATAAAATAAAATGAGTTTTGATGTACTTTAAGTATATTTCCATGTTGTACACTGTGTTGAGTGAGTCTAAAATGTTTTATATTCGTTATTTGTGTTTGATTGCATCTGTTTCCAACATTTGCATTTGCATCAAAATATGCCGCAAGCATCTTTTCGTATTTGCAAGTTCATATTTACGGTCATTGTACCTAAATGTGGGTTCAGTGAACACGAAATACAAAAGTATAACACTGCCTCCCAGTGTTCACGGTTTTTGTTGTTTTTCTGGCAGGTCTGTGTGCTGTTTTTCCTCTCTGACTGTAGTCTGAATGCTCCTAATTGCTGTAATTATTACAATCCCTGATTTAGCTTTTCACAAATATAGATTTAAATCAGAACAAATGCTGATGTCAGGGGCATAAAAACAATAATCATGAGGAGCCAGAAGCAATTATGTGATGAGTTTTTGCTGGAGACCATAAGCAGTAAGGGACAAAGCAAAGTTAATTACAAAATGAAACAATACAAAGAAGAAAGAACAGTCAAATTGCATGTTTTTCAATGTCCCAGTCACACTGTGTTAACTGTTAATACGCCACAAAGGATGTCTTCAAATTATGCAGGAACAGACATTTATGGATGATATGCATCTTTGTACATCTTAACTAATTCATGCAACAGGGGAAAAGGTTGGTTTTAATAGTGTCAGTGTATTTTTTTTTAAACAAACTGAATTAGTAAAGCCGTGCTAATGTCATAGTAGATGGTTATCTTTAATATTAATTTAATATTATTTAGAAATGCTGCACCAAATTAACAATTATCTACAATTTATTCTTCTTCTGACTTCTCTGTTATATTTGAACTACAGATTTCAACACAAATAGATGAAGGTGGATGCCACCAGTCAACCAATTCTGATACAGGTGTGAATCGATTTAAAATCAATAGGCTTGGTCTGCTTGAATGATCAAAATATTCAGCTTTTGAACATACTGTAATAAGAGACAACAGTTATTCTCATTGTTACAGTAAGTGACAGCAACATACATATCACATGCATAAAGTCTCCATTTCTTTTTCACAAGAAGACTTGCAAATGACCAACAAATCTCATTTCTGAGACCATTAATATTTTTCCCACATTATTTACATGATTCACGTGATCTTCAATGTTTTACATTAAATTGTCATTATTACATTAATGAAAATGAATGTTTATATTAAAAGCAGCATATAGACAATATAACAAATGCTATAATGAAAGATGAATAGTCTAATAATAAAAAGCATATGACTTTTCTGAAAAACAGTTAAATAATGAAACAATTCATGAAGCAGCACAAATGAAAAAGGTTACAAAATATTAAATCAATGTTTTGTCCAAAAAAAAAAAAAAAAACGACTTACAATTAAGCAATGAAACAAGTGATTGTTGTAAATAAATAAATACAAGGCACAAATGAAAAAGGTAACAAAAATATTAAACCATTGTTTTTGCCCAAATATATAATGAAACAAGCGATGGTTGTCTAAATAAATAAATAAATACAACTTGTCCAATAAAATGACAACCTGATATTTGAATTTTTAGATTATAGGTGTAAATACTCTAAGAAAATACTCATGGTACCAGTTTAAGCTACAACAACTCTTAAAAATATAAGTAGCTATAATGGAATATTAGTATATTAGTTTGGACAGAATATCTAAAAAATATATACTCATTATAAGAACGTTTTGAACTGGATAATTTAACCAACCATCATTGGCACTGCTAGAGAAAACAAACATTTGTGTAGTGGACTTTTGTCTCAAATCCATATAATTATTGAGATAGAGCCCTGTGTGACAACTAGCCCCAGTCTACGTTATAGTAATAAGGCTAATTTTACATCACTGTAATGAGAACTAGGGGAAATATGCTTAATTATCATAAAAATAATCTTAATGCAAAAAGTAGGGTAGAGTGGGGGAAAACGCAACCCTACTGCCCAAAATAACCACAAGATACAGTCAAGATAAATGTGTATTGTTACTATGGACTATGTTGAGAAGAGTGATGCAGAAGTTTTCACCCTGAAGCTTACAGTGGTGATGTACCGGAGAGAAAACGGATTTCACAGTAAATGATCTCATTTTCAGCAGTAAGAAAAAAAGTGTTTTATAGCTTGTTGTTTTGTAGAACATCACAGTTATATGTGATATGAGAACAGTAGGGACTGTAGATAGGGAGTACGTGTTATGTAATAAAAATATAATTATATTTTCAGAATGACAATTTTTTTCTCAAACATAGTCTGTGGGGTAAAACGCCCCCAGGGGTTAATGGGCAATTACTGTAGCTACTCTGTTCTGTTCAAATCCTTTGTTTTTCCATCAAATGTATTCTAACTAGTTGGTTGAATAAAAATATTTGAACTTTATATTTAAAAATTACCTCAAGTTAGCATCAGATAGCTAGTTAGCTAGCCAGTAAGTATCAGCTAACAAAATTTTTCAAATAGGCTATTAAAATTTTGTAATTCATAACTATTGATTATTTTCTTTTTAATTTTAAGCTAAAACTGCTTGTACTCTGATTTTGCTGTAAATGTTTTTTTTAAAAAAAAATAGCTTCTTCTTCTTCTCATGGAGTTTTATGGCGGTTGGCAAACAAACGATAGGTGCATTCCCGCCACCTGCTGCTGGAATGAACTTGAAGCAAATTGCTTTGTCAGACTGGGAGGCATTTTACCCCATAGATATGTATGTATATCTATGTATACAGGTGCATCTCAATAAATTAGAATGTCGTGGAAAAGTTCATTTATTTCAGTAATTCAACTCAAATTGTGAAACTCGTGTATTAAATAAATTCAGTGCACACAGACTGAAGTAGTTTAAGTCTTTGGTTCTTTTAATTGTGATGATTTTGGCTCACATTTAACAAAAACCCACCAATTCACTATCTCAACAAATTAGAATATGGTGACATGCCAATCAGCTAATCAACTCAAAACACCTGCAAAGGTTTCCTGAGCCTTCAAAATGGTCTCTCAGTTTGGTTCACTAGGCTACACAATCATGGGGAAGACTGCTGATCTGACAGTTGTCCAGAAGACAATCATTGACACCCTTCACAAGGAGGGTAAGCCACAAACATTCATTGCCAAAGAAGCTGGCTGTTCACAGAGTGCTGTATCCAAGCATGTTAACAGAAAGTTGAGTGGAAGGAAAAAGTGTGGAAGAAAAAGATGCACAACCAACCGAGAGAACCGCAGCCTTATGAGGATTGTCAAGCAAAATCGATTCAAGAATTTGGGTGAACTTCACAAGGAATGGACTGAGGCTGGGGTCAAGGCATCAAGAGCCACCACTCACAGACGTGTCAAGAAATTTGGCTACAGTTGTCGTATCCCTCTTGTTAAGCCACTCCTGAACCACAGACAACGTCAGAGGCGTCTTACCTGGGCTAAGGAGAAGAAGAACTGGACTGTTGCCCAGTGGTCCAAAGTCCTCTTTTCAGATGAGAGCAAGTTTTGTATTTCGTTTGGAAACCAAGGTCCTAGAGTCTGGAGGAAGGGTGGAGAAGCTCATAGCCCAAGTTGCTTGAAGTCCAGTGTTAAGTTTACACAGTCTGTGATGATTTGGGGTGCAATGTCATCTGCTGGTGTTGGTCCATTGTGTTTTTTGAAAACCAAAGTCACTGCACCCGTTTACCAAGAAATTTTGGAGCACTTCATGCTTCCTTCTGCTGACCAGCTTTTTAAAGATACTGATTTCATTTTCCAGCAGGATTTGGCACCTGCCCACACTGCCAAAAGCACCAAAAGTTGGTTAAATGACCATGGTGTTGGTGTGCTTGACTGGCCAGCAAACTCACCAGACCTGAACCTCATAGAGAATCTATGGGGTATTGTCAAGAGGAAAATGAGAAACAAGAGACCAAAAAATGCAGATGAGCTGAAGGCCACTGTCAAAGAAACCTGGGCTTCCATACCACCTCAGCAGTGCCACAAACTGATCACCTCCATGCCACGCCGAATTGAGGCAGTAATTAAAGCAAAAGGAGCCCCTACCAAGTATTGAGTACATATACAGTAAATAAACATACTTTTCAGAAGGCCAACAATTCACTAAAAATGTTTTTTTTATTGGTCTTATGAAGTATTCTAATTTTTTTGAGATTAGTGGGTTTTTGTTAAATGTGAGCCAAAATCATCACAATTAAAAGAACCAAAGACTTAAACTACTTCAGTCTGTGTGCATTGAATTTATTTAATACACGAGTTTCACAATTTGAGTTGAATTACTGAAATAAATGAACTTTTCCACGACATTCTAATTTATTGAGATGCACCTGTACATATTTATGTTTTACCCCACACATGAGGGGCATTTTTCCCCATAGGTGGGATAAAACGCCCCCTTGGTATAAATTTAATTTTTGTTAAAAATCTAATAACATGAAAACTCTGGACATTTTTCATACTTTGTTTACTTAATTTATGTCATTTTCACTAAAAGTATGATAACTTTTCTGAACACATTTAACTTTTGTTTCACAGAAAAAAAAACAGTCCTTAAGGGGGGCGTTTTCCCCCACTCTACCCTACTTGGTTTAAAATATACTTAATTTAATTCAACTACATTGTTTTTCTTTTGAATTTCTTGAAATATGACCGGGTTTTTTATATATATTTTTTTTTAATTTTTGTGTTTTATTTTTTCTAAAAAGAGATCCATTCTGTCCAAATATGCTGCAATTCGCCACAACGTACACGAGGTGGCGGTACGTGATAAATACATGCACGCGCGCCCATGTGCGCGCCTGTCTGTCTCATTAGTGCGCACTGCGCATGCGCCTAGTCGTGACCGCGCACTTGTGAGAGACGTTTGAAAGTTCTCGCCGGTGATTATCACAGCACTTCAACATACAGCTTACGGTAAGACCCCTTTATCCCTTTGTTTTCTCATTATTAATAAATCCACACTATATCATCTTCTGGTCGTTATTAAACTATGAGATTACTGAATTATCTTGTTTGAGTGTTAACGCATGCAGCGCGCGCTGTTAAGAGTGAGCTCGAGAGTTAGCTCGTGAACTAACCGCATAACGAAGTACTTTCCGCCTTACTTTCACTAAATTAACCTCGTTTGGCTGTTTTTTCGGCGTCTATCATATTGGTATATAGAGGTCGTTTTATTCTGATGCGCTTTTTCTTGTGACTATTTGGATGACTAGCATTTCTTCTTAGTATGCTAGCAGCTTTAGCACGTGAATCATGGCCTGAGTTTCTGTCATTAAACTCTATCATAAACAAGCATACTGACACAGTGGACCACATAAAACAGGTGTCCACCACACAGAGCATAATTTAATGTTTGTTCATAAATGTGAGTGAGATCCAGGCCTCTTCAGTCAGAGCAGGCCAAGCATGTGAGCTACCGTTAGTCAAGATCATAAACATGAAATTACCAGCTGTTTTCGCTGTCAATATGAATGTGCAAAAGACACATTTAAGGGACAGCTTACGTCAAAATGTACTTCAGATGCAGGTCTTTAATTTCTGAAATGCGCTAATGAAATAATTGTTCACTTTTTTTTTTAATCATCTTGGAGAGTTGATTGATTGTGAGTTATTACAGATCATCTCGCTGCATCAGTTCTCATAGCAGATACTGTTTTTATTTCTGTAGCAATCATGGAGCTCAATGATGGAAATCTCCAAACCCTAACTGAGTATCTGCAGAAAACACTAAGCCCTGACCCAGCTGTGAGACGACCAGGTAACAGTCACATTTGAGGCTATTAAATAAAAAAATACTGCATTTTCTTTGGATTTTTGTATGGGAAGGTAAAAGCCCTCAGGCCTTAATAATAATGATTTTTTCCTACTTGGCCCAGCTGCCAAAATTTTCAGTAGCCTGCCAAAAAAAAATGTCCATGTAGCCTTGTATTGTAATATATGTTGTCATTACTATGCCAATATTTTATATACTAGTCCTCAGGTCCGTACACTGGCTTCTTGTTACATTTAGGATTGATTTTCAAGTTCTTTTACTCGTTTATAAATCACTCAATGGCCTAAGACCTAAATACATTGCAGAAATGCTCACTGAATATAAACCTAACAGACCACTCAGATCATTAGGATCGAGTCAGTTAGAAATACCAAGGGTTCGCACAAAACAAGGGGAGTCCGCTTTTAGCTGTTATGCCGCCCGCAGTTGGAACCAGCTTCCAGAAGAGATCAGATGTGCTAAAACATTAGCCACATTTAAATCCAGACTCAAAACTCATCTGTTTAGCTGTGCATTTGTTGAATGAGCACTGTGCTACGTCCCAACTGACTGCACTGTATTTTATGTATAATCATTTTTATTTCTAACTGATCTAAATTCATTTTAAATTATTTTAAATGTTTTTAAATTTCTGGTTTTATTGGTGTGATTATTTATTTATTTATTTTTTTGATTATTTTACTTTTATGTAAAGCACTTTGAATTACCACTGTGTATGAAATGTGCTATATAAATAAACTTGCCTTGCCTTGTGAAAATTCACAATTCTCAATTGGACTGCACAATTTGCATAAAAATATTCTAAAGAAAACCAGGTTTGTTGTGCTTTTTTGTTTTGTAGGGCTGTATAATTTGGCCAAGCATTAAACAAATATTGCAACTGTAATAACACTATTTTATTGTAGAATAAAAGTAATCAAGAATAATTCAGGGCTTGGCCCCTAATAAGTGTGATATTTAGAATATAGTAATAATGTCTTTTAGAGCAGATTTCATTTTATGAAAAGCTGCAGGGTGGCCTGGTAACATGCAGGAGGCCTGTGACTGTAAATCTTTTTAGAAAGGTCTAAGGTATTTTTTATAAAATATTATATTATTATGAAAAAAATCTGTTACAGTAATTGTTTCCACTAAGAAAAAAAAAAGACCTGTGCACTTCTGCCCAGAGACCTTCACTAAACAACTTCCCTCAGGACTTTTAGTCCAAAAGTGTGCTTGTTTGAAAAAGAAAAAAAAACAATAAAATTTTCATATGTTAATTCAAATTGCTGTAGAGAGAAGTGTTATTTTTCCTAATTTTTCATTCCAATTTCAATACCAGTTTGGGCAATACTACAGTAATGTTAATTTAAAGTTCAAACAAAGTTAAAGACAATTAAACAGGGAAAAAAAGAATGAATTTCATATACAATAGAAAAAAGATTTGAATGAAATGAACAGTGCTATAAATTTTTCAGCAGTAATTAGGGGTGTGACGAGGGGTGACACTTATCCCACGAGATGAGACATGAGACTGGGTTCACGAGGCGAGATTTTTAGACTTTTTTTTTAAAAAAAAATCCTCGATGATGAAATATATAGGGAAAAATAGTCTTTTATTCAACTGAAAAACACAAAATGCAAAAAATGTAGGTGCATTTTAAAAAGCTGGTCAGCAGATCAACTTGTACTTTATGAAATTAAACTTCTATTTTAATGAATTATATGCAGTAATAAACAACATGTAAACTAGAGCTGCACGATTCTGGATAAATTGAGAATCACAATTTTTTTTAATAAATTGGAGATCACGATTCTGAAAAAAAAAACTTAGAAAACTAAACAAAATAGCGTAATTTATTGGTGGTTCTTACAAAATGTTCATTGCTTAAGTCTTTTAAAAATATATATTCATTTGAACAAAAAAAAAAAATTTCAGTGGAGTCAATGTCTCACTTCATAAAGACTGTTTCACTATTGGAATCTCTTTGAATGAATGATTCAATGACAAATACTTTTTTAAACGGGTTGTCGCCGCCTCCAGGCGGAAAAGGATAAGCGTTACAATACATACAAGTGTTAAGATACTTTCGTTTTGATCGCTACTGTAGACAGTAAGTGTTTATATCCAAACTATAAACTTTTATCCCAGTACTTCTGTTTTGTGTTGCTCTTTCTGGATCAGCAGCAGCATGAATGCAGATTTGAATGTCTTTAACACCTGTTTCACATCGTAAAAGCATCAGTGGAGCGTCAGCAGCGCGTTTTGTCGCCGCCCATATCAGCGAATGACAGCGTTCACATCGGAAGCGTGATGATGGCCGACCCTCTGATTCATCAACATGGGCAGCGACAAAACGTGCTTCTCACGCTCCACTGACACTCGCGATGTGAAACAGTCATAACAGACATAGCTGAATCGTTGTCATTCAGGAATAAGATCGCGTGGGTGTTTGAATCAGTATCGCAAGATCGCATTTTTTAACGATTAATGGTGTAGCTCTAATGTAAACACTGCAAAATGTTTTGCGAGAATATCGTCACGTTCTCGCGAGACCAGTCGAATCTCGCAAGACACATCAGATCTCGTCACATCCCTAGTAGTAATGAGGTACAGTAGTTGCATAAAGTGATCAAATGTAAAATAACACTGTGTAATCTTCACTGTATGTCTGCACCATTTCTATTGTGTTCTCATCTTCTCCATCTTTAGCTGAGAAATTTCTGGAATCGGTGGAGGGAAACCAGAACTACCCCATTTTACTGCTCACAGTACTAGAGAAGTCCCAAGATGAGGTCATTCGCGTGTGCGCGGCTGTCACCTTCAAGAACTACATCAAGAGGAACTGGCGCATAGTGAGTGTCCTGTTACATACTATTAAAACAGTATGCTGTGTGATAGGTGATGTTTACTGTGGATTTGTGTACTTTCTCTTCCTAAGGTTGAGGATGAACCAAACAAAATCTCTGATCCTGATCGGACTGCTATCAAAGCCAACATTGTAAATTTGATGCTAACCAGCCCAGAGCAAATCCAAAAACAGGTACGCATTTCACATAACACATGAGAAGCAGCAGTTAGAATAAAGGTATTTCACCTGTGTACTTTTACAGTTACTTTTGCTATTTGGAATGAGTGCTGCTGCTGTAATCTGGGTTTGTATTAAACCTATAGATTGGTGGTTCTCAACCAGGGCTCCTTAAGATGATGATTCAAAATAAGACAAGACAAAAAATTTAAATAAGTTAAAACAATTTAGCCAATGGTTCAGATTTTTATGTGTCCTGCCAACATTTTCACTGTCCCTGCCACAAAACATAAAATGGTTTTGGTTGTTTTTGACACATGTAACCTGTTATTCTAATAAATAAGCTTAAGGAATTTTAGATCCCACTTAAATTCACAGTTCTCCATTTCAGTACCACAGCAAACACTATTAGCCTAACTAATAAAAAGTTCAAACATTATTAAAGACCAGTGAAAATGACAGGCAAGAGCACAAGTAAATACATTATCTGTAAATAATAGTGACTGTTTTCCCCTCTGCAGCTGAGTGATGCAATCAGTATCATCGGTCGAGAGGATTTCCCTCAGAAATGGCCAGATCTCCTGACCGAGATGGTGACTCGTTTTCAGAGCGGGGACTTCCACATCATCAACGGAGTTCTTCGCACAGCACACTGCCTTTTTAAAAGGTATTTGAGAATATTGGAATAACTTTTGTGGATCAGGTGTTTTTTCCTTAGTTATGTTACATTTCTAGATTCTAGAATAGAGACATAAATTTGATACATCCAGTATTTTGAGTATTGTCTCTGTTGTCTTTCAGATACCGCCATGAGTTTAAGTCCAATGAGCTGTGGTCAGAGATCAAGCTGGTACTGGACACATTTGCACAGCCTCTCACTGAACTTTTCAAGGTGAAGTCAAGTTGTTGTCCATTTTGTTATTGCATCATAAACTGATATATTAGTAATCATTTGCATTTACTCATGTATGTGAAATGGAAATGTCACTTGTTTGCTTCACTTTTAGGCTACGATTGATTTGTGTCAAACTCATGCAACGGATGTCAACGCCCTGAAAGTGCTCTTCTCTTCCCTAACACTTATTTCAAAACTTTTCTACAGCCTTAACTTCCAGGTGAGTCTGCACTTACACCGCTCATGCTTTCATTTGCACTTCTGTGCCGGTTTTCCAGTTAATATCTCTTTTCCAATCTCTTCAGGATCTCCCAGAGTTCTTTGAGGATAACATGGAGACTTGGATGACAAATTTTCATAACTTATTGACTCTGGATAACAAGTTGTTGCAAACAGATGTGAGTTTATTCTCATATTGAAATATTCTAACACGGGAGTGCTCGCAAATCTGATTTCTGTAAACTTAAGTTCAAATAACCAAGATCAACAAATTAAAATGTGACTTTCTTGCTGTAGGATGAGGAGGAGGCTGGTCTGTTAGAGCTGTTGAAATCACAAATCTGTGATAACGCAGCACTTTATGCTCAAAAATATGATGAAGAGTTCCAGCCTTACTTGCCTCGCTTTGTCACAGCTATCTGGAACCTGCTGGTCACAACTGGACAGGAGGTTAAATATGACTTGGTAAGTGGATTGAATTTAAATGCCTATTGTGTTTATGCATGTTGCAAGTTGTTTACGGACTTGCTGGCAGACATTATTTTAGTGTTCATAGTGCTGTTAGTTTTTCTTAACAGTGCCTAATAACATTGTCTTGTAGCTTGTGAGCAATGCTATCCAGTTTTTGGCATCCGTGTGTGAGCGGCCGCACTATAAGCATCTTTTTGAAGACCAAAATGTTCTTACCAGCATCTGTGAGAAGGTCATTGTACCCAACATGGAGTTTAGAAGTATGTGTCAATTTGTTATTGTCAAAGTCTTATATTTTAGCAGCTGATGAAGTGGTACAAAGAATCTAGAAGGATTATACAATTGATAATTGTATGATAACAGGTGCAGATGAAGAGGCTTTTGAAGATAACTCAGAGGAGTACATCATCAGAGACCTTGAAGGCTCAGGTATGTTGAGGCTACTCTCTATTGTTCAGAGACTCAGTCTTCTGTACTGAATCATACCTCCTGTCCTCACAGACATTGACACGAGGCGTAGAGCAGCCTGTGATTTGGTGCGAGGCCTCTGTAAGTTCTTCGAGGGCCCGGTGACTGGCATCTTCTCTGGCTATGTGAACTCCATGCTGACAGAATATGCCAAGAACCCGCGGGTGAACTGGAAACACAAAGATGCTGCTATCTACCTGGTCACATCTCTGGCCTCCAAAGCTCAGACACAAAAGGTGAGATGCCTGCTGGGATGTGCTATAGGTGATTTTTGATCAAGTTGTTTTATTGGATTACACTTTTTTTTCTTTTTTTTTTTTTTTTTATTCACAACCTTTTCTACATTGCTTCATTTGAATTTGCCCTCAAGTGTTGCTGGTGTTCACAATAGCTGCATTATGTTGGCTCATATAATGCAAAGTAGTTTATGTTTATATATATATATATATATATATATATATATATATATATATATATATATATATATAAAATCTTAGACAGCAAGGTGGATATTACACTATGTAATGTGAAACATTCTGCAAATGAAATGTAATTCCTTTTACGTAATATTTACTAAATTTGCCATAATTTAAAAATGAATCAAGTATTTGAGTGTGATAAACTTACAAATAATAAATTTACACTGTAGATACTCTAGCAACTTAATGTTTCTGTAATTTATTTTATAAACATTTTTAAAAAGTAATTGGTGTAACTAACAGTCCACTCAGTAAATTCAGTGATCTGATGAGTCTGTGCACTAGGAGTCATTCTCAAAGGCCAGGTAACACAAATTTTATATGCGTTGCACAGTTAATATAACATGAATATGACATATGAATCTAACAGGAATATGGTCAACTGAAGTGTAGTTTGAAATCAAGGATTTAAAGATTGTTGCTCATGTATGTCCAGTTACAGCAGAAATAATCTGATAAAGGCAAATTCTATTATAATATTATTATTAATAGGGGTGTCACTAACGATTGTTTTTGTAATCAAGTAATTGGGTAATTTTTGTCGTAATAAAAATAGACCTAAGAAAACAATAGACTTTAAAATAGCTTAAAATAAATATAATAGCTGTGAAGCAATAGTAATTGGATGAAATAAAATATCAAACGCAAGTGGTTTTATTAATCTTTAATATTTGACCATTTCTTTATGATAGAATTGCTACAGCCACTGTCATTTCTTAAAAAAAGAACATGTGGACATCAAAAAATGCAAACTCAGCGACGGTCCACGCATGTGAATAATAGACCTACACGCATATAAATAAAGCGCATATTAAACCTGCAGTGCATATATTTATTTAATTGAATCGCAGCCTTTTTGAATTCACAATAGCACTGTTATTATTATTATAATTTCAATGGTTTTACTATTTCATGCTGCCTTAGAAAACAGTCTAATAATGATTTTCATAGGTTCTCGTCCGTGGAATGCGCCTCTTCCGGTATTTAGACATGGGCAAAATGCAATCAAGGATTTTTTTATAATCGAGTACTCCAATTTAATCAAGGAATCATGACAGCCCTAATTAGTAACAAAGACAAGTTTTTACTTTCTTTCACTCATCAAAAGTTTTGGGCCATATAGAGAAGACGAAGCAATAATTTGAAAAATGGTTTGACCACTAGACACTAAGTGCTGCAAACATCTGTAACAATTCATACACTAATCAAGAGGCTTACACATATTCAGATAGTGGTTAGAGTCAAAATGCCCCCCCCCCCCCCCCCCCCTTAGTATGAATATTTTAAACAAGCTGTAAAAATTCTATTTATGTTGCAGTTTCTTTTCAGAATTATTGGAGCCAGTCTAAAGAATTGAGTCTGATTTCTTTTAGTTTGTGAGCTATAGATCTGAGGTCCAGTTTGACGAACATATACTTCTGTTTTACAGCATGGAATAACACAAGCCAATGAGTTGGTGAACCTGTGTGAATTCTTTGTCAACCACATTCTAGTAGACCTGAAATCTCCCAATGGTAATTGGCTTTACTCATTTCATTTAGCATGTTAAATAGTTTTTACTGGAACTGCAATGATGCTGAATGACAGTTATTTTCTTCTTTGTCCCTTAGTGAATGAGTTCCCAGTTTTGAAAGCAGATGCCATCAAGTATGTTATGACCTTCAGAAGTCAAGTAAGCACTTTCTTTTCCATTACGTCTTATGCTTTCCATTACACAAGTATGCCTTCACTGGGTGTGATGGTCTGGCTTCTGTCTGGTCCTCCAGCTCCCTAAAGAGCAGCTGTTGGACGCTGTTCCTCTCCTGGTGGCCCACCTGCAGGCAGAGAGCATCGTTCAGCACACCTATGCAGCACATTCACTTGAGAGACTCTTCACCATGAGAGGAGCCAACAACACCACTCTGTGAGTTTTGCCAGTACAAGACATGAGAATGGTCATGTTCTGAATTTTTTCGATCATTCTGATCAACTGATTTTATTTTTCAGCATTACTCCTGCTGAAATGGCACCGTTCACAGAGCAGTTACTCAACAATCTGTTCAAAGCTTTAGCAATCCCTGGCTCATCTGAGAACGAGTACATCATGAAAGGTAATTGGCTCTTTGATATTCACAAACACTTTAGTAGGAAAAACGTTTTGTTTACTGTAATATTTACTCCTTGACCTGTTCTGTTTGTCACCTCTCTAGCCATCATGAGGAGTTTCTCCCTCTTACAGGAAGCCATTGTGCCCTACGTCCCCACTCTCATTGGCCAACTCACTCATAAGCTCCTCCTTGTCAGTAAGGTAAGCCAGTCACTAAATCTGCTGTCCTATGAAGGAGGCTTGAGTTCAGGTTGGTGTCCAGTCATGTGGTCTTTGTCTCAGTCCATGGTAGGGCTGCACGATATTGGAAAAAACTCACATTGCGATATTTTGTTTTTCTGCGATATATATTGCGATATGAAGAAAAAAAAAAAAAAAAAAAAAAAAAAAATCACCAAATGACTTGAATAGCTCTGTTTGGAGAGAAAAAAAATATTGATTTTGTAGGTGAGTAAATCAGCATAGGAAATAAACAATTTACAAGCATAGATAAATATAATAGAACAAAGATACAAATGAAATAAACAGTGCTTTGTATTTTTAAGTCCAACAGTATTCAGGTGCAGAAATTGAATAATAAAATGTAAAATAACACTGCATAATACAGTCTTCATTGTATAAATTAAATCTAATAAATCTGTGTTAAAGCTACAAAAGTGATTTTTCTCTGTTTTGTTGTTTGATTATGACACAGAAAGCAACAGAGACATTAAACTGCTGTTATTGTTATCCTCTTTCTTTCTCAATTGTTTACCTAAGACATAAGCAACTGTTTTTTTTTTTGTTTTTTTTTACAAGGATACTTGGAGACATGCATTTTGACACGGTTTCGCGCATATGTGTCGTACTACACTGGATGCGGCGCGACACGACGAATCCCCGCCAGTAAACTGATATGCCTCGCTCTATTTATGACGTACTGACACAAAGTTGACACGATTGGCAACGGTCGCTTTGTCGCATCCAGTGTAGAAAGACTTTGGGGCCGTTCACATGGTGCATCTGCAAACGCGTGGAAAACTCCCGCCGCGCCACTTCCTCCTCCTTTCCAAAGCGCTCGGGAGCTTGCGCTTTCCTGGCGCCTGCCGTTGCTAAACATCCGTGATGTGCTCTCCTCGACGACGCGGAAGTTTCAACAAAGGATAAATGGATTTCCAGCACTGAAAATCGCTTGCAGTAGCTTTGCTACTAAATTTATTTAAAAATGGATATCTCTGTGCAGCTGTCGCGTCCGGAGTAGACACGGTGTCTGTGTGTGAGCAAAGAAAACGATCAGTATAAATATAATGATCAGGCCTACTAAACATCGCACATCCTGCGATGTGACTATCGCGGATGCGCACATCGCGATATCGATGCTGAAACGATATATCGTGCAGCCCTAGTCCATGGCATTAGATTCACTGGCAGGACACAGAGAAATATCCGTCCATTAAAGGGGACATTTCCCAAGCAGGACTTGATCCTAAAGGCAGGACGGAACATCTTCATGTTCTACACACAGGATGTGTTCAGCATGCCATACTAGTACTATTTCTGCAGTATGCAAATTTTATGCATTCAAAGAATAGCCACTCACTGAATAAAACATGTAACATTTTAAACTTAAATTTAGTCATTTAAATAACTACTTTATAGTAAGCAATATTAGTTTTCCATTTTCAATTTTTTTTTTGAATGTGTGGGCAGCCTGTTGTTCAAAGATAACAAACTTTCTTTTCTCTACAGAATCCCAGTAAGCCGCATTTCAACCATTACCTGTTTGAGTCACTGTGCCTGTCCATCAGGATCACCTGCAAGGCCAATCCAGACACCGTGGGCAGCTTTGAAGAGGCCCTGTTTCCTGTGTTTACTGAGATCCTCCAGAACGATGTGCAGGGTGTGTTACACTGTTTTAATGTTGTTAAACTGTTATAGGGCCCTATGATTTACACAGGGACACAAATATATGAACAGCATCTCTAGAACTGCTCTGAGCATTTTCCCATTTCATTTGAGTAAAACTATCCTCATATCTATGGAAGCAGAATAATGACAAATGTCTTTGAAACAAAAAAGCATGTTGAATTGCACTAACTGAGAAAATAATGCATTGTATTAAAAGTATTTGCATTTTAATGCCTTGTATTTTCAGGGCTTGCATTTTTGGGGACTGAAATTTAACATAGTAGTTTATTTATGCTGTGAATATTTCAATTCAAAATATTTCACACACGCTTTCATAATTAAAAATTCAATAATTCATATTCACTTTCCAGAATTCACTTCCGAAATATTCAATCTGTTTAAAAATACGATGTATAATATTCGACAGGCAATTTTCAGTCCATTTTATTTCACTTTACAAATTCGCTTCCACAAATTCAGTGGTTAAAATTCGGCAGAAAATTCAGCATTATACATCCGGGACCCGCAGGAATAACAGTAGAGCACCAATGCATGATCTCCAGCTGCTGTTTAATCGCTCACCAGCAGGTGGCGCAAGCGGCTGTTGATGAAGACCAAAACAACCTGTAGAGCAAGTCATTCATTCACAAAAAAACTGATTTGCAGAAATGGAGCAAACAGTATGTAGAAGTTATGCAAAGATTTCTGCAACGGTTTGAGTTAAAAATCTTCGTAACAAAGTCCGTGGGGGTAAGCAGATAAACATCAAATTTTCAGTGAACTATTCCTTTAAAATGTCTTTTTCCCCTATAATGTCAGCATCATTATTCCAGTCTTCAGTGTCACATCATCCTTCAGAAATCATTCTAATATGCTGATTTGCAGCTCAAAGAACATTTTTATTATCAATAATATTTTTGTTGAAACAGTGATACATTTTCTTTCTGGATTTTTATTAATGAGTAGGAAGTTCAAAGAAACAGCATTTAATTGAAAAGAAATCTTTTGTAACATTATAAATACTGTCACTTGAGTTAAGAGTAAGACTTGAGTAATAGTAATAATAGTAATCTTACTGACACCAAACATCTGAACAATAGAACACACAAGGTGTTTCCTGTATGTAACTTCTTGATGGTACACAGTCCTGAAGCCATGATTTTATGAGCCCTTTCTCTCGTCTCTTCTGGTCCTGCAGAGTTTGTGCCGTACGTCTTCCAGGTGATGTCTCTGCTGCTGGAGATCCACACCAGCTCCATCCCCTCCTCCTACATGGCCCTGTTTCCTCACCTCCTGCAGCCCGTGCTGTGGGAACGCACAGGAAACATCCCTCCTCTCGTCCGGCTGCTGCAGGCCTATCTGGAGAAAGGAGCCGCCACCATCGCAGGCACAGCCGCTGACAAGATTGTGAGTGTTTCATGGGATGGCCTCTAGTGTTTTTGCTAGATGAATACACACAATGCAGTGGGCCTTACCTCAATACATTCCCATTAAAATAATGGGAATAATTTTTTAACTTTTTGTTTTTGTTTTCCCCACTAGCCTGGTCTTCTTGGAGTATTCCAGAAGCTCATCGCATCCAAGGCTAACGACCATCAAGGCTTCTATCTGCTCAACAGTATAGTGGAGCACATGCCTCCGTAAGCGATGCGTCATGAGAACAGAAGAATAAAAGAGTTGATGTTTCTATGCTCTATTCATTTGGTTCTGTGTTTGTATGCAGAGATTCCATCACCCAGTACAGGAAACAGATCTTTATTCTGCTTTTCCAGAGGCTTCAGAGCTCCAAGACCACAAAATTTATTAAGAGTGAGAGATTCTGTTAATATTTTACTTCTAACCCCACATTTATATGAGCCCTGTAATTTCAAAATTACAAATTGCTCACTATATCGATCGGTCACTTTTTCTCTTCACAGGTTTCCTGGTCTTTATCAACCTTTATTGTGTGAAATATGGAGCAATTGCATTGCAGGAGATATTTGATGACATCCAGCCAAAGCAAGTAGCTTTAATATTCTAAACATATTGAGTCATAATCTTGCATTACAGATAATACTGACTGGCTTGTTAATGACATTATACCATCAAAGCATCTTTTAAAAAAGTGCATGTGTTGGGTTTATTTTAATTAATTAATTAATTTATTTTTCTGTTTGTTTTCATTGTTTTCTGTCTCCTCAGGATGTTTGGCATGGTCGTGGAGAAGATCTTAATTACAGAGGTGCAGAAGGTCTCGGGGCAGGTGGAGAAGAAGATCTGTGCTGTGGGCATCACTAAAATCCTCACTGAGTGTCCCGCCATGATGGACACAGAGTACACCAAACTCTGGTGAGAGACACTACAGGCTTTTGTGTGCCAACTAATGGGAAATGACATTGATTAAAAATGCAAACTGCACATTAAATAACTTGAATGAACTTTATATGATAAACATGTTTTTAGTTGTTGCTTGAACTAAACTTTGAACTTCAGCAAATCAAGTAATGTGCTATGCACAATATGCAAAAACATCTAAATATCATACAGTGGACCCCTGCAGACCCTCATGACTTTACAGATAATTTGACATCTTTATGACCATGCATAATGTCGTGTAGTGCAACTTTTCAAAATCTAATGATAATAGTGAATAACTTACCTTGAAAAATATTTAAATACCTGAAAATGTTTACAATGTGTATAGGGCTGTCACGATTCCTCGATTCGATTTGAGTACTCGATTTTAAAATATCCAGACGAGAATCTATGAAACACATTAGACCATTTTCCAAAGCTGCATGATATATTAAACCCATTTAAAAATCATAAAACGGGAGAATACATCAATATCTTTCTCAATATGCTAACTGTTCATCGCAACTTCAAAATAAAAGTTTACACGTTTTGATGTCCACAGCATTTCTGTCCTAAAGAAATGGCCAAATCACACAGTAAAGTCTAAAAAAAAAATCATCAGGCTTTTGGCGCCTTCTGCGGGCATTTATAATGCGTACTGTACATCAGCTCTGTTGTTTATACTACGTTATGTATTTTAAGAGTTTTGTTCAATAAAACCATATGATTACTTGCTTTTGATACTTTTTCAACTAATTATTGCCTTTACTAATTTTTCAACTAATTATTGCAATTATATATGTATATGAAGTCATTTTAAAGGCTATTGTTCTGTATTACTGCAAAAAAAAAAATCATTATAATTATCAGATTACTCAATCATCAGAATAATCGACTGATTACTCGAAAGCCAAAATAATTGTTTGTGACAGCCCTAAATGTGTACACTTATTACTATAATCTTGATGGATACACCACAAGATTTCCAAAGTCATTATCATAAATTTTACAAGCTTTTTAAAACCTTAGAAAACCAAAAAAAGGTACAAAGACTACATTTCTAATAACTATTTTTCCCCTAGATTTCTGTGGACACTCTTATTTGTCACTGAGACTAACAAGAAAACTTGAGCTGTCAGGTGATCTGATGAATTAATCATGAACATTTGGTGAGAAAAGTCTGTTTTTGCTCTTTAGGACTCCTTTGTTGCAGGCTCTGATTGGTCTGTTCGAGTTACCAGAAGACGACAGCATCCCAGACGATGAGCATTTCATAGACATAGAGGACACTCCAGGATACCAGACCGCTTTCTCACAGCTTGCTTTTGCAGGCAAGAAAGAGCATGACCCCATCGGGGACGCTGTCAGCAATCCCAAAATCCTCCTAGCTCAGTCCTTACACAAACTCTCCACCGCCTGTCCTGGAAGGGTGAGTAGCACTCATGAGAAGGATGCTGATGTTATCACTAAAATGACTTTAGAGCATGACAGAAGCATGCTTGGTCGCCAGACCTAGTGAGCTCTGCATACGTGCTGTGCTGACCTGTTGAACTAACTCAATGTGGTCTTTAACAGGTGCCCTCCATGTTGAGCACCAGTCTGCCAGCAGAAGCTCTTCAGTTCCTGCAGGGTTACCTTCAGGCTGCCACGGTACAGCTGGTGTAGCCACAAGCCCAGACTCCTTATCGCCAAGAAAGGGGACCTCTGACACTCTCAAGACACCCAAACTGATCCAACCGATAAAGAGACGACCAGTGGACTCAACATGAGTGGAGATGTACCGCCCAGTGATACATGGCCAGACAGAAGGGATTTTTAAGGGATTGTTTTAACTAATTATGTGCAATGCATTGGAAAGCGACGGTGATGCTCGGGTAGAGGGGTGCTGATCATCTCACTGGGTGGCCTCCGCTGGTGTTGGCTTTTCTCATGTATTATTTGGAGTCCATTCAAATATGTTCTTATTGTTTCGTTTGGTGTCTCACCCAGTCATACATTCGGCAGTATTTCGAAATGTCGCCTTTTACAAACATTGAACAGCACTTGGGAGTCGGCAGACATTTGGTGACATCTTTAAAATCAATGGGGAAAGCGTTTTCCGTTTGTTCTTTTTCCTGTAGTTTTGGAGATGTTTTTACTGTATAAACGAGTTTTTTTGCAAAGTAGAAAAATTTGTCATGTCTCATGTTGCATGTCATTCACCATGTTTTGTCTTCATGTCTTAGTTTTGCTGCTCTAGTTGTTAATAAATAAAATTAAGCACTTGTTTAACATGTTGGTTCACGTTTGTATTTGTTCCAAGAAGGCTTTTATCTTGAGGTTTACGTTCTTGAGGATCTTAAACATACCGGTGATCTGAAGACCACAATTGCTGTATTGTTTCGCTAAAGCTGATCTAGCCTATTTCAGAGGTAAATGCATTGAGGAAGGAATGTTCAAAATCTATGTCAGGAATCATGTATTGATTAACAAACATGCTGAATTATCCACTCTATAGCTAAAGATTATGTAAATTTATGCTTCACAAAAGTGATCAGATTAGTTTTTTTGACCTGCATCAGTTTTGTCTGTTAGTGTTGTCACTAATACTCATTAAAGTGGTCATGAACTGAGAAACCAAAATTCCCTTGATCTTTTGACATATAAGAGGTCGTAAAAACCTGTAAGTTTCAGAACTCAAAACTTTGTCGTTAGTCAAAAAACGGCTTTTGGAATGTACTCTATGATAAGGACAAGCACCGCCTCCATCTATGAGAAATGTAGGCTATGCTGTCAAACATACACAACTATTAGCCAATCATAGCAGTGGGCGTTTACTTCCGAGTCTACAATCAGCCAGGCCTATTCAAACAGAGCATTCTGATGAGGGGGGTCAAAACCAGTACAGAAAATAGCTTATCTCTAAATTGTTTTTTTTGATGTAAAAATCTTGATAATATTATGTGAACCTCATAAAAAAAAAAAAAATCAGGCATTATAACAGTAAAAATGAAATAATGTATTTAAAAAAGATTAAAATTTACTATTAAAACAACATAATGTAGTATAATAATGTCATATCAAATAATATATATAATATAATATCCGCTCAGATGCATCAGGCTCTGAAATATGAATAGTACTTACCATTATATGTATCAATAATTAGACAATCCTTGTTTACCACTATAGAATGTTATTGTATTTACAGATTTATAGCATGTTACAATATAAATACGAGTACACAAAAATAAAACATCTGTTTGTTTTTTGTTTTTTTTTGTTTGTTTAGTCTGCATGAATTATTTAAAGATAGCAGACAAAATGTTTTACATTCTGACTGTGAATGTACTTGGTTTTTGCCTTGAAATGTGGATGGTGTGGAGTATTATGGGATGGCTAAGAGGATTTCATGTGATTTTTAGATTTTCAGTGACTAACAGCACAAATAACTTAAAAGCCAAAGATAGCAGATTCAATCTTTAAATAACTCATATTTTCTATTTAAGCTAAAATGTCATATGAACCTGTTTTAATGTGTTTGTATTTAGAGCTTGGGCACTGCAGTATTAAAGAGCAACATAAAAGTTAACGCAAAAAATTCACAAGAAAGTCACCAGTTTGGAATGAAATGATGATGAATAAATGATGACAGAATTTGTATTTTGATCTATACCTTTGACCAATTTCCTGGTTTCTCGCCTGATTTGGCATCCAGCAAACATGCCAGTGTTGACAATGTACGGGCAGATCAGAGTGGTTTGTACCCCATCCACACCTTCCTCTGTTAATAAACTATGAGTCAGAGATTCATGGAAACCTACAGCTCCAAATTTACTAGCACAATAGTCCTACAACAGAAACACAACACAAGCAGTCACTCAACAAGCTTTGAATGTCATTGAAGGCTTGTCAGTAGTTGGGTTGCAGACACAAGTTTCACAACCTTTAAAATGGCACAGCCTACTTGTTCAGCTTACCTCTACACAATCAGTACTGAAGAGACCAAGAGTGCATGCAACAGTGACAATATGTCCGTGATTCTTGGCTTTCATCTGTGGCAGAAAGGCTTTTGTCATCTGTCAAAGCAGGAAAATAGTAGTTAACCGTATGAATTCTGGACATGTTCAGTCACTGCTGCTGTAGTAATCCAGGTTCTGAATTAATTGCATCCTTAAGTAACTGTTTTATACTTTGTTTTGTCAGGATTTGAGCTGATTGTTACTTTTGGTGTTTGTTGTAGGAGGTAATATGTACTGCATGATAGTGTTAAAACATTAATATATTTCCAAGCTGCAGGTGCCTCCTTCAGTGTAAGTATTTTGGAACATTTTGGTGGCTTTATTGTCAGCCAGGTGAAATTCATTAGTCTGACTGCTTCAAAAACTAACAGCACACCACTTCTCAAAAGGTTACACAATTTATAATTCATGTCCTAAACACAGTGTGGTGTGAGAGATGCAACTGAGGTGTAATACTCAGGGTTAAAGGTGTGTTCAAATGCCTCAGCAAGCATCATGTAATATTAAAAATGGTTTATATAATAACACTTATGCAAAGCTCTGAGCTGCTGTCATGATGATTAGTGACTGACTTGATAAACTGGTCCATAATGTTCTCTTCAGTATTTGTGTAAATTATGGTTATATGCACAATAACCCATTATTGTGAAGTTTTTTAATCAAGCAAATCACAGTCACTGCACTTTTTTTTTTATTCCAGCTTTAGACTGCATTATCTCCAGTCACCGTTAAATATACTTTAACATCCGGTGCGAAAAGAAGTCTTGTAGAAAAGAATGTCATATTGATTTGTAGATTGTATTGAACATTACATGCCACCACAAAGTCATAATCTCGAGTAGGAAAACCAGTTTTCTTTAAACCCAAGTTTCCAAGTTGGTGGCATGTAAGTGAGAAAACGTTTCATTTACAAAAAATCTGTTACATCTACAAAATATGATAGTACAATTACGATACATTATAATCAGTGTAAAGCACCTTCATAAATTTAATAAAAACAGAAAAAAGGAAAAACACTGACGCACATCCTTTATTCAGCATTTAGAAAAAAATGTTGAATTTTATGTAGAAAAGGTACATCTTGCTCCGACCGAAGTAACTTGAATGGACCTGATGTCGTAACTGACCCTTCGCAGATAGTTTAATTGACAGGCGATCTGACCAATCATAATGCCGAATCTGCCATTTTTGTCAACCATATAGGGTTTTAACACTGACAAACATTAACGTCGGTGGACTTGAACTTGAAAAACGGTGTAATGATGTCTTTCCGAGGTTGAAACATAACTTCTGATGTTCATTCATGTTTATTTCACGCTTTAATAGTAAAGAAAAAAAGATGATCGGTTCACATGCCGCTTGAACTGAGGCGCTACAGCGATCTGTCACGAGACATTAAAGGGCCCCAAAACGTATTTATTGTTTGAATTTCTTACAAAATGACAAAATTTGAAAACTGAGACTTTGTTTCATGCAAAAAAATCTTTAGTCAAAGGCAGCCATAGTATTGATACAGATATATACTGTATATGCATTATCTACTATCTTTTTCAACTAGTTCAATGCACAGTAAAATTGCATATGCTACAAGCTGTTAATGAGCAGAAACAAAACATTTAAACTAGTTGATAAAGATACAAAGACCATGGAAATATGTGACAAATGAACTTCCTAAGTATTCAGTATAGTCTATCAGTAAATATGAGCACACAAAAATGGTATTTGTATAACTATAAAACTTACTGATGCATAGTTTCTTGGATTCATATGTGGTTGTCACTCATTGCTACCTCTGTAGGTCTATGTGAAAACAGTATTGCACCTGTAGGACCCTTTTTGGGACAGTTTAGTCATTTGCCTGCATGCATGGACACGGATAGTTGAGCTCATATGTGGCCGGCAGTAAAGTGGTTTCATATGAAAGACGTGTGCATGTTTGAAGAGTTTTGCAAGTAGTATGTGTTCCTAATGCTGTGAATCTTTCAGTGGATGTTTTTCAAAGACAATGAAAAGAGCTTCATCAAGACCTC
Organism: Spinibarbus caldwelli; assembly: GCA_039654775.1. NCBI lineage: Eukaryota > Metazoa > Chordata > Actinopteri > Cypriniformes > Cyprinidae > Spinibarbus > Spinibarbus caldwelli. Next base: position 20,566,127 of record CM077255.1, on the reverse strand, counting down.
AACAACTCAAAGAGCAGCTCCTTCAGGCCATTGATGCTCAAAATAACGTGAGTAAAAGCTGAGTTATAGACCCAAGTAATGAATACAGTCTTTTACGGTTTTGTCTAGTATACCCATGCTGTGTGTGCATCATTAGTAGTAACTGTCACTTCATATAATTATTTAGTTTAACCACATACTGGAATTTCTATCCATTCTTTCAACATTTTATGTGCTTTATGTGGAGAATATTAGGGAAGTGATAATTTCAGTATTTTTTGACTCTATTCTTATGTATTCTTGACCAAATTTTTGTATATTAATGTGTATTTTGCCTGTGTCTGTGTAATATGTATCACATAATCAACATTTTTTTATTCCTTAAATTAATTAGTTTAATCTACTGGTTTGCTCAGTCTCACTGTGGTGAGGTTTATTTTTATTATAGAACTCCCTGGGGACTTTTTTCACAGATTTTTAGAGGAATGAGTATGCAAGCATGCCACATTTTCATTTGCAAACACAACTGTTAACTGGGATCTGAAAGAGTCACTGCTGCAGGTGCACATGTGAGAGCAGATTCAAATACATGAGGCCCATCTACTTTCATGAGTATGACCAGCCTCAGAAAAAGAGACAGAAAGTGACTCGCTAAGCATTAACCGTTATAGGTTTTTTTTAATGCACGGGGAATATTATGAAAGCATGGAAGTGACATTAGCTTAACTTTTACCTGTCAGCAGATACAGAACACAATGGCTGTATTGGATGTGATATGCTGCCTGGAAAGTTACCCCATGACTAAAGAGGCTCTAATGGTAAGATACTAACTCGCTATATTTACATTGTATTTATCCCAATAACTGTGGTATAGTGTGTCACGCTGAAAATGTGAATTAAAAAGATGTCCCTGTTGAAAAAAACGCATATGCTGGTTAGGTATGTTTTGAAGCATGGCAGCTGGTTTGAGCTGGTTTAAGTTGGTTCTTGGTCATGAGCTGGTTTAAGCTTAAAACATACCTAACCAGCACATGCTGTTTTTTTCAACAGGGGGTTCACCCCAAAAAAAGCATCATTTACTCACCCTTAAGTTGTTCCAAACCTGTATGAGATTCTTTCTTCTGCTGAATGCAAAAGACGATATTTGGAAAAATGTTGGTAACAGTTGCTGATCCCCATTGACTTCCATAGTATGAAAAAATATACACGCATACATACATACATACATACACACACACACACACACACACTGGACAGTTGCTGTTTAATGCATTAATTTCTTTAAAAATCAAAGATCCCTTAAGGAATTATTTAGTTTGTTGTATTCCAGGAAACCAGGCTTGGAAAGTTGATCAACGATGTGAGAAAAAGGAGCACAGATGAAGATCTTGTTAAACGTTTAAAAAATCTTATACGACGTTGGCAGAGGCTGGTTGAAGTAAAGGAAGTCACAGCAAAAGAGCTCTCAAGCTTTGCCGTCAATTCGACTTCTGCTGAATGCATTTCTGGATCAACACAAACCCTTACTGAAAATTACAGCAGAACTCTTTTCCACAGTAGCATGAGTGAGAGGGCTGAAATGTCTCAGAGTTCTGTACCAGATAAAACCATTAAATATCCAAATAGTTTTAGAAAGAGTAGAATACCTGTCCGTGCGATCAAACCATATTCCTCGTCCATCAAGCATTTACAACAATCCACAAACTGGAGAACATCTCTATCCAATCATCATTCCCAAAATGACCTTAATACCATTATCAAAGACCAGCACAAGTCTGCCAGTCCCAGCAACGAAAAGCACTTTTTGGCAGCCAAGGAACCAGCACAATCCACTTCCATAACTTCTAATCTACCAAATTCATCCATCCAAGATTCATACGTAAAGATGCAACAGCCTTCGGACCTCCTCAACATACTCAAACCTGCTAAACCACTAAACGGTAACCTCGATGAGGTCTCCAGCACAGTGACAGACACAAACATAAAGGGTTTTGAGGATAAGACGAGGAAGAAACAGCATAACAGTCACACTGATCATCTCGATGGAGAGGACAGTACCAAAACTGCACAACTGCAAGCGGGCAAACTAGCATATAACCCTCATACTCAACCAATCAAACCTATATCAAGCAGAACATTTACAAAAGATTCCCAGAGATCAACAGGAAGTGAAATCCAGGGCAGTGAGCATCTGAAAAACAGCCTTTGTTCATTCCAACAGACGAACTGGAGAAAGATGTCACAGAGTAAGATGATTCAGAATAGCTTACTGACTTCAGAAAATTCAGGGATGAGCTTTTCCATGGGTGAGATAAAGAGTTACAAAGAGTGCAGAAAAACTCATGGGTTTATACCAGAGTTCCCTGTGACAGACCTTCCAGGGGTCAGCCGAGAGGTCACTGAGCGAGACCTCGTCAGGATACGCAGTCAGCGATGGCATGGTGTGAACGGCTGTTATGATAACCGGAATAACTGGTATGACTGGACTCAGTCCATCACCCTGGATCCATATGGGGATGGGAGTAAACTTAAGATTTTGCCTTACGTTGACATAGATTACATACTTTGAGTTTTCAGAGGCATGTTTCTTAAATCTTCAAATGTGGATTGTCCTGTGTTCGTGTTTTGTTGTGCTTCTCTATTCTTCATGGTCTATTGCACTGGTGTGGCAAAAATTAATTAGTATAGTAGTTTGAAAGCAATAAGACAATTAATAAATTCACTGTCAGAAATCACAAATGAACAGCATTGGGGGTAATGCATTACAAGTAACGTGAGTTACATAATCAATCTTTGTTCAAGTAACTAGTAATGTAACGCATTACTTTCAAATTAACAAGAAAATATCTGAGTTACTTTTTCAAATAAGTAACGCAAGTTTCTTTGTTTTCGTATTAATTCACTGACACCTTTCCAGTCCCCATGTTGAGAGAAATTAAGAGTAAGTGCAGAGGCAGAGCCATTTTCTTCAGCCTGAGGCTTATTCATTTCACTCTTGGTGTGAAAAGGCCTTTACAGTAGCCAAAAATATAACTTTTGGGTTTTCGGTTATTAAAAATATATAAGCAAGCCGAGCCCAGGTGGCAAAAAGTAACACAAAAGTAACGTAATGCATTATTTTCCATAAAAAGTAACTAAGTAACACAATTAGTTACTTTTTATGGAGTAACGCAATATTGTAATGCATTACTTATAAAAGTAACTTTCCCCAACACTGCAAATGAACATACAAAACCAACACTACAAGTCAAAAGTTTAGAATAATTAATGTATATGTTCACCAAAGCTGCATTTATTTGATCAAAAGTACAGTAAAAATAGTAATATTGTAAAATATTATTTGAATTTCAAATAACTATTTACTATTGTAATGTTTTAAAGTGTAATTTATTCCTGTGATGCAAAGCTGAATTTTCAGCATCATTACTCCAGTCTTCAGTGTCACATGATCCTTCAGAAATCATTCTAATTCATATGCTGATTTGCTGCTCAATTATCATCAATTATTACTGGTGCTCAATTGTTAATAATGGTTAATAATTATCAATGTTGAAAGTTTTTTGCTGCTTAATATTTTTGTGGAAACCGTGATGCATATAAATAGATATCCTTTGTAACATTCAAAATGTATTTACTGTCACTTTTGATCAAGTGAATGTGTCTTTGTGGAATAAAAGTATTAATGTCTTTTTTAGTCAATAAATTAAAACTAAATTACATCACTAACCCTCAGTAATCGCAATGTTTGTATTTGAAAATGCTACTAATGAATTCAAAATAATTATAAAGGCCTACAATCTAGTTTTGAGAACGAACAAAAAGACTGAGAGGAAGGAACCCAATGCATCATGGGAAGAAAAGAACAGAGGATAAGATGGCATGATAGTAAAAATCTAAGTTCTAGCAGTCACCGTTTTTCTTTTTTTTGTCAGCATGATCTCTGATTGGCTGATTTTTTCCAGTGTGGGCGGTTTTTGTTAGTGGGTGAGAGCAAGCCATTGTTAGTATGAGGAAATGAGCTGCGGTTGTGATTAAAAAAGGGGGGAGCACTGTCATGGTAACCTGGTGGGCCGTGTGCACAAAACATTTTGCAGCAAATGGAGAACTTAAATGTAATGAACCAGAAACAGTTGAGTACATTCTTTATGCTGCACAGCATATAAAAAATAAAAATCATGTACTAGAGAATGAGCTGCAGAAAATGGAACAAAATACACTACCATTAGAAAATCTCCTGGCTAAAAAATGTGGGAGAATTCCTATGCAATATGCAATTTTGAGGTTTTTAAAGGAAACAGGAACTGAGTTAAGAATATGGTTTATTTTATGTTATTTAATTCAAAGAGGCACAAATCCTTCAAGCATTAAGATTCCTTTTTATCCCCCATCAATTCATTTCTATAAACAATATTTAGTAGACACTGAGCACAGAATAAAATAATAACCAGAAGACCAGATTAAGTCTTAAGCCTCCAGCGAGTTGCTGGACATGGTGCTGCTCTTAGGGGTTTTCATTTCTTTGCTCCCTCCTGTACGCAGAGACTCATCTTTATGCTGGTCCTGCAACAAATAACCAACAAACACCCTGTAACTGTAATGAAACCATAGTTAATGGATAAATCAGAATGGGAAAGAGTGTTCCTTACACTCTTCCTCATAATGTGCTGACGGAGTTCTTCGCGGGTCAGAGGTCGATCCACCTCATCTATCAGAGAAGAGTCCTCTGCCTCATAATCATGCCTGAATCATGTATAATAAGACCAGGAGCATGCATTAACAAAATAAAGTCACATATTTTTCCACATATTATGTGTAATATCTCCATATATTGTGCCTATGTGGCTTAATATATGAGATGCTGCTCTTACCTGGTAATGGGTGGCTGAGCGATCACTTCATGTGTCTGAACGTCTGATTTCTGACCCAGCAGGAACGGAGCGACCACTTCCAGGTCAGAAATGTTCTCCGGGTCCTGTCAACATGTGAGATTTAGTTACATTAAAAATCTGAAAATATGACTTTTTCTGTGTTTAAGTGCTATAACCGGGTCCCCGGTGCATCTACCAATCCAGAGAACGTGAAAAAGAGCAACCCAGTAATTTTTTATTTTTGGTAAGCCTTTCTCTGCAAGCTTGTGAAAAGATGAGCCGCTCAGATTTCGCTCCCCCTGTGACATGGTAAAGAGATCTTATTATAATATTACCGCCTCTTAATCTGCAAGTTTCTACCCATGGCACCGCAATTGTGTTTTCGCAAGCGACAACAGTGCACAAATTCTAACGCCAATGCGAAATTTTGAAAAAAAAGCATGCTAACTGTTATGTCTTTGGCTGCACTGATGAGCACAGAACACGATTTAGAGTCCCAGTCTCAGAGGAGACAAGAGAGCAGTAGATTTATTGATTTATTTACTGTATACTACGCTGCTACCACACAGAGCTAATATAAACGTGCTATTTCTTTCCCAGCTGTTTACCTTCACAGACATAACCGACTGTTTTTATAACTCATGTGTGTTTTTAACATAAATTTGTGTGTATTTGACAGTTTAAACGCAATAAGACATGAAAGAGAACTTAGTTTAGTACTCACATGCCGTGTGACAGTCATTTTCTGTGCGCTCGCTTCGAATGTGTGCTCTTAGAAAAGCGTATATCAGAAGATGAAACTAATATGTTGTAAAACATATGATTTTAGCACAATAGAGACATGATAATCAAAATCAAAGGGATGTTTCTTAGCAGAGTATCTGAGGTACGAGCTGTAAAGGCACAGTCCTATTCTGGAAAAGCAGGTGGGGATCGGCAGCTCATTTGCATTTAAAGATACATGCACAAAAACAGCGTGTTTCTGCTTCCACTCAAATTATGCATATTCAAAATTATATAATAAATTATCTATGTGGTATTTTGAGCTGAAACTTCACAGACACTCTGGGGACACCTGAGACTTATATTCCATATTGTAAAAAGGAGAATAATAGGTCTAATAGGAATAATTACTATTTTCTAATGGTTTTCAAAAGTCTCTTTTACTTAGCAAGGCTGTATTTATTTTATCAAAACCACAGTAAAAAAAAACAGTAATATTATGAAATATTATTAGAATTTCAAATGAATTTTTCTATTTGAATATATTTTAAAATGTAATTTATTACTGTGATGCAAAGCTGAATTTTCAGCATCATTACTCCAGTTTTCAGTGTCACATGATCCTTCACAAATCATTCTAATATAATGATTTGCACTTTAATACAACAATGGTTGCACTTTAGACTATTTTGAGAGTATTCTGCACACATTTTTATTTGATTTTTTTTTTTTTTTTTTTTTTAACTGAGGCAAGAGTTGTTGTTGTTGTTGTTTTTATTGTCCTTCACCTGCAATACTTTTTAACCATAGCAGAATCTAATGCTTTGTATTTCTTATTCATATTTGTTAACGCAACACAACATTGCTTTAACACTATAAAAATAACCTGTAGGTACCTTCTCTTAATAAATGTGTCCTGGAGTGAATGGGGTCTTTTCTGTACCTTAGATTTAATGAAGGCTTGTATGGTGAGCAGTTCACTGGCCTTCTGCTCCACCATGCCCAGGTACGTCATCAGATTACTGTCTGTGATCCCAGAAGAAGAGCCCAGCATGCCTTCCATCTGCCCTAGGTTGCAGTCAATCTTTTTGAACATACTGTCTAACCCTAGAAATGACATCAACATAGGTAACTGCTACTTTTGAGAATAAAAAAGTTGCATATAAGTAATATTCTTCTTCCAGTATGATAATGTGATCTTGATTTGTCCAGGGATTTTGATTTTGCTAGTACCTGCTTTGACCTGATCAAGGATCTTGCTGATGTGATCAGCCTGGGCTTCATAATGTTGAGTCTGTGCCTTACAATCATGCAGTTGATTCTTCACCTGTTTTAAAGCCACCTGACTTTCCTGTTCCTGCTGGCGACTTTTTATGTTCAACTGCTCCGTATCTTTTCTAATCTAGAACAACATCAAGACAAAAAATGGGTTTAAAATCATATTAAAATGTAAATATAAATAAAATTAGGCACATTGCATGTTCATTCAGCCTGGGTTGGCACAGGTTGATCTTCACGTTTTCAGCATTGTTATTGTTAACTAAAACTAAAATTATTCAAAACTATTTGCGTTAATTAGTTGACACACTGACCTGTTGGATTTCCTCTCTCAGTCTCTCAGCTTCTGCATTCTGTTCATTCATGTAGTTAAACAGGGCAAAGTTCCTTTCTTCACCTGTTAAAAAACATAATCAGTTGGAGCATAACACACTGCAATCTTTTTTTAGCACAAAAAAAAAACAAAAAACAAAGCTTACCCTGAATGAATTTTGTAACCAGCTTCCCCAAATCATCTTCTCCAGTCAGTTCCTGAATCTGCTGGAAAGCCTTCTTCAGAGAGTCAGGTGTCTCCTCTCTGCCGTCTGCCTTCCTCTGCTCCTTCATCTCTGCTATCAGCACACTTTGTTAACTTTTCAGCCAAAATACAGTTGGATTTATGATCAATCATTACAATTACTGCTCTCTGACCCTGTCTGCGTCTGGATTTTTTCCCGTTATCCATGGTGGCTCTCTGATTATTCTTGGTGGTCATGAACTCTTTGAGTCGGTGTTCATGAGCGATAACTCTCTCCAGCTCCTGCATCTCAGCTGAGTACTGTGCAAGATCTTTCACCGCCTTCTCCTTTATCATGGATGTTTTAGTCTGAGCATCCACTCTGAAATACACACAGAAAACTAGAACTGTCTTCAAATGTCCAAAAGATGAGAAGAGCAATTTATAATACCATACAAAATAAGTTTCTAATAAAAGTGATGTGTTCATTTTTCTCTGTTAAAAGCGGTTGGGAAACCTTTTGCGTTTATGTTTGATGATGCCAGATGCATGGAAATTACAGGCATTTATTTGAATTAAAAATGACACAATGAATCTATACTGCATGGGAGAATAATATTAAACAATAATATTGAATTGGTGACTTTACATTTACATAAAATGGCCATGGAAGCATGCCATTAAATTCCTTAAAATTAAAACTATTAAAAACATTTTTGTTAATTTAAATAAAGCTGAAATATAGATAATGTAAATATAAAAATAATAAAATATAAATAAAATAAAACAGAAAAATGAAAACTGAAATATTAAATTCATTATTTAATTAATTAAATGTATTAATAAAAACTAAAACAACATATAAATACTACTAAAATAACACTGCATGAAAGTTATAGTGTGTAAATCCCATTTCATGTTGTCCAACACATGATTTTATGCAGTGTTTACACATCTTTGTACAAATAATTTCAATTTAACCATATTTTTAACAATAAAAAGTCAGCTAATGAAATATATTAGCAATGAGCTAAAATAATAATAATAATAACATTAGATTCATTATAGAACTTTTCATGACTTTATAGGATTTTGTTAAGTTTATGTCCTGGAAATATTGTCAAAATTTGCTGATATTTCCAGGTTTTTATGATTGTGGCAACACTGTATATTAGAAAAGTAGCTTAAAATCTCAAAGTATCTCACTTCGCATCATAAGCTGTGGCTGATTTGTCGACAACTTCAGCAATATCCTTACGAATATCTTGCAATACCTGAAAGAAAGACATAAACACCTATTTAAAAGCATAGTTCACTCCAAAATGAAAATCGCTGGAAACTGACTCAGGTCACTCAAGATGTAGTTTCTTTCTTCGTCAGATCAGATTTGGAGAAATGTAGCATTACATCACTTGTTCACCAGTGGATCCTCTGTAGTCAATGGGTGCCGTCAGAATGAGAGTACAAACAGCTGATAAAAATAACAGGGGTGAGCAAGGAATATGATGCCATATTTCTCCAAATCTGTTCTGATGAAGTATCAAACTGATTATATACAACACTCCAGAGCTGCCCAGAATCCACAACCTTCTCCAGTTTGCGATACAGCTGCTGGAATCGGGTCCGCTGCATGTGTAGTAGCTCAATATCTTTTCTGAGCTGGCTGTTTATCTTCATCTGTTCACTAAAGTGAGCACGAGACTGCAAGAACAACAAGGTAAAAACATTCATGGAGAAGTTCATGCACACATTAGGTGTGTTTAATTATTTATCAATCAAATTATTTCAGGTCTAAACCACCCCTTCCAATCCAATCAAAATTTCATTCAGATCGACTGACATGTTTATTACGTCAAGTTTTGTGTGGCCAAAGGTTTTGCCATAGCATCTTGTCCCGTTTCCAGTTTATTCTGGCCAAAAACCAGGTAAATCAAAAGGGTCTGACTTACATGTAAATTGCGTGCAACTGTGCGGTCTGTAAAACTGTATGCTGTGAAATGTTTAGTTCTCTGTTTACCCGATCCAGTTTACTCTGTGTGGTGCGTATGGCCTTCTGAATGTCGCGGGGATGAGACTTGTGACTATGGGAAGCCTGTCCTCTTCTCATTTCTGCTAGTTTTTTCTCCATAATCGTGATCTGTAAACCGAATGCATGCAAATAACTGTTGCACAGTACGAGAATGTGTTTTGTGACGATGTTTAATACTTAGGCACATATGCACCTCTTTTTGCAGCTCTGCTTGGGTTTGTTTCTCTTTCTCAATTTCTTCATCCAGCTTGTCTCGTTGCTTCAGCAGAGCACTGACAGCCTTAACAGCCGGACTTTCGCTCTCTCTGTGCGCTCGCAGCAACCTCTCTTGTTCTGCACGCAGCTCAGCAATCTCTTGCCTGTGGACAAACAAACACACAAGAAAAAAACTATAAAAATATACTCACACACATTGCTTACAAGACACAATGCTGTAAATCTACATAACGCAACACTGCTGTGCAAAATAATAGGCATCTACTGACATAAGTAGTCTACTCTTAAAAGAAAACCAATGCATTTGTAGAATAAACAACGTTTATTCATTTATGATCTGTTTCATTTTTTGTGCATAAATCTTAAAATGCTTTGGAACTCAGACTTTGGTCTCTTTTTAAAGAAAATATTTGGTAGATTATTGCAGAAGTGAAAAATGCACAAATACTGTATTTTTACGTTTTATTATAAAAAATAAAAAAATAAAAAACCCCATGGGACTGACCGCTGTTTGCGTGAAGTTTCCTCTTCCTGCAAGTAGAGCTCGCGATTCCTTTCCAGTCGGCGTAGCTCCAGCCGCAGTCGGTGTACTTTTTGTAGATCTGTCTCATCTGGACACAAACAACTGGTAGCATAAGAACATTCATCTGCATGATAGTAATTCTAAATTATTAACTACAATGTTTTATTTGCATACCACTTTCACCCACACTGCTGTCAAAGCCAGCTTTGGTCGGGGACGCTCCGCTAGACATAATGCATGCAGCACTCTGCTATCAACACAAGTTTTGAATTATGAGTAATAAACACAAAACACGAGTAACAAACAACAAACGTCACTGTCACCAAGTCCTGTGATTTGTAAAAAAATAAATAAATAAAATAAAATATTAAACTTTACAGTAACTTGTCTAGTAAACTTTCTGTTACAAATGGTCGCATTACGTTAAAAAAATAAGGTGGATAAAAATAGGGTACAAATATCATTATACAAGTAATATGAAATAATATGTTCTAATATGTATAATATGTTAAGTATAGTACATGAAACGTTTGATTTAACTTACTGAGATTATAAAATGATTTGATTTGCCCAGGAATGCCCTAGCAACGGGTCATAATCCAGGCTGTCTTCTCCCATCAAATACAAAAACACAGAGGCCTTTCAATAATAATAATAATAATAATAATAAATTAAATGAGCAGTTTATGAATGAATATGAAGCAGAGGACGAGGAAAGTGGCAGAATGTTCCACAGAGAGAGAAAGAGACGGTGGCGTCTGATTTTCTCTCAACACTTCTGTGACTAAAACCCACCGTTTCTAAGGGATTCGTTTTTTAACCACTATTTAAACTGTTTTATCGAGTTCACTAACTAACTAACCAGGTAAATAAAGTCTTATCTTACCTTAATTACTCTTTAGGTGACTTTAATCGTCTGCCTCCGTTTTAGAGGGTTGATTGTTGTTAGCAACAGTATCTAAGAAAAATATCTGTCAACAGAGGGCGCTGCATCTTACAAACACGAGACCAGCGGAAGCAGATAGAGATAGATATATATTTATTTATTTTTATTTTTTGAGACTAAGTTTTACATAATTCAAAATATACACTTGCATTATACATTTTGTCATTCAAAATAAATCTTAAACATCACAAATAATTAAAAACATTTGTTAGTTTTTTTGTTTTTTAGTGTGTTATTTTTCTCAGTAGGCCTTTGTAAATAGGACTTATTTTCATATATTTACCTACATTTGTTTGTTTTGTGCATGGCATGAATGAAGCCTGCATCAATGAGGGCATTGAAGACACCACTGTTTGGATTTATGTTCTCAAACAACACGCTTCTGATGAACCAGAGAACTGTAATAAAATTACAGTTGAACCACTGATGTCACATGGACTATTTTACCAATGTCCTTATACGTTTCTGGGTCTGGGGACATTTCTGTTGCATTGCTCTCTATGGAGGGCCAGAAAGCTGGCGGATTTCATCAAAAACATCTTAATTTGTGTTCTGAAGATGAACAAAGGTCTTACAGGTTTGGAACGACACGAAGGCTGAATAATTAAAGACAGAATTTTCATTTTTGGCTGAACTATCCCTATAAGATGCATGGTTAACCTCGGCAGTGAACTGTAACGAGCTCTTGCTCTATTTCAACTTATTCACTTTGTGCCATGTTTGGATTACTTAAGTGTTTTGTGTTTTCTTCAGAATGCACTGTTTGTTCTAACAGTTTCCTATTTTGTATATGCACTTTTAAGTCTACTGTGACAGTTAATATTTTTACAAATGTCTTTGCTGTTCTTAATTGACACTGACAACAGTTAATAGTAGGTTTATAAATGTCTTGCCGTTCTTAATCCACTTTGAGGATACATTATGTATTTGTGTTTGAATATGCTGCTGATGCAGCATTTAAAGTGGTTTTGTTTTGATTCCTCTGTGTAATCAATTAATGGCAGCTGTGCTCAGTCCTCCATTTTTACGAATTTGCAAAGTTTGACAACTCAATACAGCAAAATTTAAGTATCAACTCTTGCTTTTTGCCTTTATTGTCAATGCCAGTATGCATTTTTAGATTTGAATTTGTATTCACACATTTGAATATGTCTATAGTACATGTAGAGTTTCTGTAAAGCAAGTTAGGTCTACACAACTCTGGTACCAGAGACATAATGAAATTGCTTTAAAATTACATAATACCTCTGATTAATATTAGCATTAAGAAATCATGTTGGTACCCTTGACACAATGAAACCACTTTAACAGTATACAATACATTTTGTGTAATGACAATCAGTAATGACAAATAATATCTTGAATCAACATGATTATTTTAAGTAGTCTAACATGAATGAAATATTTTGGTTTGACAAGCAATAAGTCATTGAGAAAAAGAGGAAAATTATGTCAGTTGAACACATTTTGATCATGTGGGACCGATGTACACATTAAAATTAAGTAAATTCAAAGCACTTTTTTCAGTGTATTCTTTGTGCAGTATAAAAACCTTTTCATGTTATTAGATTTTTAACAAAAAATAAGTACCAAGGGGTTGTTTTGCCCACAGGTGGGGTAAAATGCCCCACAGTCTGACAAAGCAAATAAGTAACACGTACTTCCTATCTACAGGCCTTGCTTTTCTCACATATAACTGTGATGTTCTACAAAACAACAAGCGTTTAAACACTTTGTTTCTTAATGCTGAAAATTAGATCACTTACTGTGAAATCCGTTTTCTCTCAGATTCATCATGGTTAAAGTGACTTAATTCAGGTTTCATCAGTCGGTCTGTGGCTTGCAACCATAAACATCTGCATTTAGCTTCATAGGCATCTTTGAAACAGTATTCTATAAAAATCTTGTTTTTGCTTTCCGATTCTGAAATTCAAAGGCACAAGACATTTTTACACTCTTATTCCGTGGATTTTGCCCATTTCCCTCCACTTGTTACTGTTGTGCTAACTCTGTACAATATGTGCACAGCTGCATATGGAGAGCATATGGTCTATGGAGAGTCCCTATAAAACATAAAAAAAAACAACTGTGTGTGTGTGTGTGTGTACATATAATACAAAAGGGCATAAAATATTGATCTGATCTGAAATTATTTTAATGTGAGCAAATGAAAGACAATTGTTTTTAATAATTCATACAAGAACAAAAATGGACAATTTTAGATTTTTATAATAATTTTAATATTTTGCTATTTCTTTTATTAATGTGACAGTTTTGGATTCCTTAGGAAATGTATATATAAAGGTGGACATGAATGACAAATAATGTCTTCTGGCTGACCCAGGAACAGCACCAGTCTTATGCATTCTCCTGTTAGGCTCAATAGCAATAGGCCACTAAGTGGAAATCATGAAAAATAGAACCCGACCCATACATGTTATGTTAGCACCAAAATTCCTCCAAAAATAATGGGATAGATGCAATTTGTGCTTCGTAGGGTGGACCACTGTCCAGTAGGACATGATTTACACTGGATGCCATCTTCCAATCAAAAGAGGAGACAAATAAAGAGATAAATGCACTGATAAAAGTGTACATACAGTATATGAGACCTCCAACCTTACTCCTAATAGACCAATGACATGATACATGATTGTTGGGAAATTAGTATATGCATATAGATTATTTAAAGCACTTATTTCACTATAGAAAGTATGCAATGTAAATGTAAGACAAACAAATCAACTAAAATGTCACTGCAGTGCTTCGATGTCTCCTGTAGATGGTAGATTTTACTTACATACAAACAAAATGATTAAAAAGATTGCACACTGGTTTTTTCTTAATAAAAAATGTAAACACCCTGTAGTATGTGACTTATTTTTTGTATTACACTTTTCTAAATCCTTCTATAGTGTCTAAATAATTATGATATTTTTAGATTAGATTAGCTATATACTTACCGGGGCAACTAAAGGGACTTGGTGATAGGGGGAAAAAAAAAAAAAAAAAAAAAAAAAAAAAAACTGTTAGATGGGAGAAAAAAAGATAAATACTTTTGTGAAAACTCTCGCAAACCTTTTGTGTTTCCACGGGAAATGATCAGTTTGCTGGCTGGAAAATCTTTGGTGATGGAAATAAAATGAGGTGAGAGTAAAATAAAATAAACAAATACATACATACCCACATGAAAAAAATACTATAGTAATTTATAGTAAATACTATAGTGTTTTTGAACCATACTATAGTAAAGTGTATTATACTGTATATTTTATAGTATTTACAGCATACTTAACTATAGTAAATTGATAAACTGTAATAAATACTGTAGTATACGTTAGTTTTTACTACAATAACCTGTAGTGTATTGTAGTATAATATACCCTATAGTTGTAGAAAACTTAGTACAGTATTGGGTAAAGTATTTTGTTTTATTATATTACCACTGCAACTATAGAATTACCACAACAAATTAGTTCAAGTACTTTACTATAGTATGGTTCAAAAGCACTATAGTATTTACTATAAATTACTATAGTATTTTATACATGCATGCATACATACTGTATTTCAATGCTTTTGCGAGCGAATTGAAAAGTTACTCAGGGAAACGCAATACTTTTGCAAGAAAAAGAAAACGTTTTGCGAGCAAATGCAAAACTATATCTGAAAAACTATTTCCCTCCCATCTCGTTCCCTTATGGGCTCCATAATAATAATAATAATAATAATAATAATAATAATAATAATAATAATAATACTACACACACATATACATACATATATATATATACACATATATGTATTATTATTATTATTATAATAATAATAATAATAATAATAATAATAATATTATATATATATATATATATATATATATATATATATATATATATATATATATATATATATATATATTCATCCATTCAAGAAGCTTTCAGAATTCAGAAAAAAACTTCTTTTTTGATAAGCGTGGTGGCAATACGAATATAAATATAATAATAATAATAATAATAAATATTTAAGCAAGCTATTTACGCAATAACACAAACCTGATCTAAACAAACAGCACATCTTTCTCCTGAATCTAACGAAACTCTCTCTCTCGGCTGGTCACCATGGTGATTTTGGAGGGGGTGTGGCTTCACAGAGTCACGTGACTCCTTCACCAGCGAGTCCTCCAGCGTTGCTTGTCGCGTCGCGGCTTGCGCTGAAAGATGGCCGCGGTGGAGCAGCGCCCGCCCGTGCGGGAGGGACTTCGGATCGCGGTGCTGTGCTTGTGCTGGTACACCGTCAGCTCTGGCGGCAACGTGATCAATAAAATCATCCTCAACGGCTTCCCCTACCCGGTCACGGTGTCTCTCTTTCATATTCTCTCCATCATCGTGTTTCTCCCGCCGCTGCTGCGAGCCTGGGGCGTCCCGCGAGCGGAGTTACCGGCCCGCTACTACCGCTGGTTCATTCTGCCGCTCGCCTTCGGGAAATACTTCTCCTCGGTCTCGGCTCACTTCAGCATATGGAAGGTCCCGGTGTCGTACGCGCACACTGGTGAGTAACGTTAACGGGACTCATTGGCTTTGTATTACAGGCCTTAATCTCCGAACTCAAGTCCAACCCGACTGGGTAACGTTAGGCTCGGCTCAGCTCCGTCTAATCGAGTTTAAATCACCGCCGGTTATTCATTTATCGCTGTTATCATTAACCACACATCTCAGCTGCGAATTCAAACTTACACTTTCACCCAAACACTAAAAAACAAATCGTAAAAGGGACTGAGTGACTCTCCGGTCAGTTTTCTCCGTCCGAGCTCAGATAACACTACACTTTATTGAAGTAATCCCAGACTACGTCACTTCCGCTCTCCTAATAATACTGCCACATCATCCACCTGCAGGTCTGTAATACAGACTAGACTAGTTTGGGAAGCTTCAGTTTCTTTTGTTTACATGGCCTCCATTATTATCAATTACATAATATTAGAAAACCCTGGTAGTAAAAGAAGCTTTATCTGCCAGAGTATTAGCAACGTACATAAAGACATGAAATGCTTTCTTACAAACATGTGAGTCCATTCATTTCTTAATCAGTTTAATGAAACTCGTATCTTACTTTGAAGAAGAAAAAAATAAATAAAACATGGTGAGATGATATTGAATTGTAACTCCGCAAACCTGGAACTACTTCTGAGGCATGCAGAAACTATAAAAGACTGATTTGTCATACTGCAGTATCATTACAGGGGTGTCAAACTCAGTTTCTGGAGGGCCGCAGCCCTGCAGAGTTTTGCTCCAACACACACATTATACAGTTTTCAATTAAGCCTGAAGGACTTGATTAGTTAGATCAGGTGTGTTTAATTAGGGTTGCATCTAAACTCGAATTGAGTTTGACACCTCTGATTTGGAACAAACTAATGGAAGTATTCTAATAGAAAAAAATGCTCTTTCAATTATTCGTTCACATAGACAGGGTTCACAAAGTCTGGAGATAATGCTGCTTTTAATTGAACCTGAAAAACTTGTACATCCAAGTCGGCCATAACAAATGTCATGCGTTCAAATAATCAAGTCTGAAACATAACATGGAAGTAGTCTTAACGAAAAAATAAATAAATAAACTAGAACCCAAAATAACTACTGAATTCAAAATGATGAAAATTACTATTTTTTTTTTTAATCACTTATTTATATCGGTCAATGGAAACGGTCATGAAAGTTAAAATTTCAGAAGTTAAATGGGACTTTTCCACAAGTTGGTAATAAATCTTTAGGGTCTTCGTGAAATATCTGTAACATGCTTTGGTTAAAATTCCTCAATGGTTGTGTAAAATAAAACCCTTTTTACCCTTTAGCAGCTCGTTTCGGTGCATGTCTCTTTTTCTTCCATGTTACGTGTTGACAGAAGACACATGAATGTATCCATATATGGCTCAGTGGTGGTCTTATTCAAATAGCTTGCTATCTACGTTAAAATTGGCTGCAGACTGAAACAGCTCGCTGGATGACAGGGTTTCAGACTCGGACAGCTCATAACAATCTGGCTGCGTTTTTTCTTTTCAGCTTTTCTGATCTGGCAGACATGCCAGGAGCATAATTAAATGCCAAAAAAAAAAAAGTGAACATTTCATCCAATGTCCCCTTTAAAGAAAGGGTTCTCTGCCAACTCAAGAGGTCTTGCAACCAAAAATCAAAAGTTCATCTTGATTGAAGGAAATGTGCAACTCTCATTTCTCATTTGTTTAAAATCCAATAAACCCTGCTCTAAATTGATCCATAAGTACACACAATTGTAAAACTAGAAGATGTTCATAGGTTGTGTTAGTCTGTTTCTGGGTTATTAATAACTCCCTACTGATTCTTTAAGTGCCATTTCACACCAGTGGTGATAACTATATGAAGTTTTAATAATCGGTTTAATTCTATAAGAATACTGAAGTCCATGCCACAGCTATAACAATAAGGGCACAGAGTAACAATACGATTGGAATCACTTTATTCCAGCTGATGAACAATAAAAACAGCTAGGTGTGTGCTTAAACCGAACAGTATTGTTTGTAAGTTTAGACACTTATACAGTTGTCATTCTCGGTGTGAACAGATTTATACAGCATTTATACAGATTTTTAGTCTAGTCAGCTATTCTACTGGGAAAAATTTGAGTGTTCTTCAATTTTTTGGCTTTAGTGTCAAGACGAAGTGCGATGAGGCCCGTTTGCAGTGAGGTCTGATGCATTTGAGTTTGTTCGGACGCGGATTGCTTTAAACAGCTGTGTGTTTTAAATATGAAGCAGCATTAGTGCAGGAATCAGCAGGGAAAGTGTGAGCGTTGTTTTTGAGGACTCGACTGCAGCTGAGATGTTTCGGAGACCAGGTGCAATCACAAGACAAGCATGTGATGACACTAATGGCTGATGTTATTAGATGAGTGAATGCATGTCTTCTTTTCATTTCTCGTTCTAGTGAAGGCCACCATGCCCATCTGGGTGGTTCTGCTGTCACGGATTATCATGAAAGAGAAGCAAACCACAAAGGTCTGTCTTCATCTAAACATGTTAGAAATAAGTCATGTATTTACTGAGTTCATAATGAATGAATTGTTTGTTTACATGTTTGGTTTTTGTGACCAGGTTTATGTGTCTCTTATACCCATCATTGGAGGTGTTCTGTTGGCCACTGTCACTGAATTGTCCTTTGACGTCTCTGGATTGATCAGCGCTCTGGCAGCAACGCTCTGCTTCTCTTTACAGAACATATTCTCTAAAAAGGTTCATATTTCTATTAGGTGATTTCTGTCCAATAGAAAAAGTCTGAAATGGCTTCTTGTATGAAATTATTTTTGTGGTTGTTTTAGGTCTTGCGTGACACAAGGATTCACCACCTCCATTTACTGAACATCCTGGGCTTCAATGCACTTTTGTTTATGCTGCCCACATGGATTTTAGTGGACCTCTCATCTTTCCTGATGGATGGAGACCTGGTAAATATAGTTTAATTTTTTTTTTTATGAATAACATTGAGTAAGATGATGTTTATCTATGTCCAGTTCATATTTTGTCCAAAAAACAAAACGTCAGTGTCTCCAGGATGCTTTAAGAGACCTACCTGCAAAGCTACCTGAAAAACTATGCGAAAAAGTGCACCTAGGGCAAAAGCTGCTTTAAACGCAAAGGATGGTCACACCAAATGTTGATTTAATTTAGTTAATAGAAGTTAATAGATAAAGCAAATCTATTTATGACATTATTTTTGACAGCATCCTCATTTTACAGCATTTTTACACAAGTGCCTAAAACTTTTAACAGTACTGTAGCTTTGCAGGTGGGTCTCTTGAAGCATCTTGGAGACATTGCCACAGTTCTTCTGGATTTAGTCTGTCTCAGTTTGTTCTCTGTGTGGAGCAATGACTGTTGTCAAACAAAAATCTCTCCGGATTATTACAATTAATGGCAAAATGAATGTTTGGAAATGTAAACTGATATTTTCTACTGACACACAACAACAAAAGACTGAAATAACTGACTTAAAAGCATTTTTTAGCTGGTGAAAATACTAGTGTTCTAATAATTGTGGCCACCACTGTGTTTATTGCAAAAAAAAGATCAAAAGTGACAGATTTTTAAATTCTTACAAATCTCTCTTTTTCAAAGAAACTGTTCTTTTAAACTTTCTATTCATCAAAGAATCATGAAAAAGTGTCATGGTTTCCTCAAAAATATTAAGCAGCAGAATGTTTTTTTTAACGTTAATAATAATAAATGTTTCTTGAGCAGCAAATCAGCATATTAGAATGATTTCTGAAGGATCATGTGACACTGAAGACCGGAGTAATGATGCTGAAAATTCAGCTTTGCATCACAGGAATAAATTACATTTTAAAATATATTCACATAGAAAACAGCTGTTATTAATTACAATAATATTTCTCAATATTGCTGTTTTTACTGCATTTTTCTTCCTTGAAGACTTCCTTTAAAAACATTAAAAAAAAAGAAAAAACCCTTACTGATCCTAAACTTTCGAATGGTAGTGTACATTTTCTCTTATGAAGTTATGACCTGGAAATGTTTTAAACGGGTTGAGATTCCTAACTCTTCATGCCCATGCTCATTTTTCCTCCACTTTCTTCTGCAGACAGAGGTTTCCAACTGGACAGGAACGATCGTGCTGCTCCTCATTAGTGGTTTCTGCAACTTTGCACAAAACATGATAGCTTTCAGTGTGCTGAACCTGGTCAGCCCACTCAGTTACGCCGTAGCCAACGCAACGAAGAGGATCATGGTCATCAGTATATCCCTACTGATGCTCAGGAACCCCGTCAGCACCTCCAACATTATCGGCATGATGACGGCAATACTAGGCGTCTTCCTCTATAATAAGGTAATTACACATCAATCATTTTTTCTCACCCACAAATGAGGAGGAGTTGTACAGTGGAATGCAAAAACTGGTGTCAATTTAAATACCATTGCTTTTCTCACCAGGCGAAATACGATTCCAACCAGGAGGCAAAAAAGAAACTGCTGCCAGTTTCAGCACAGGATATGGTTTCATTCGACAAACCCCAGTCCAACGGCTCCGGGCCCTTCGCCCACAGCTCAGACTTTCAGCACGGTCGGAGCACAGTACTCACTGACCACTTTCAGTACAGCCGGCAGGCCTACACAACAAATTACAGCTCCAAGCAGTATGTTGTGTGAGTCGAGCACTTTGGAAGACTGTAAAGACTGGTCTCAGACCCCCATGCTTCAGAGAAGATGGGTACATCTTTGACACGGACGAGGAAGTGTCGGAATGACTGGAAAAGGAATGTTTACTCTCAAAATCCTACTGCTTTTTTCACAGGCCTGTTATTTATTTCATTACAAACCTTATTTTGTTTGTTTTCCTATTTAGTTTAAGAGAAATTCTCAGTGGTATGTGCAGATTATAGGAAGGTGCTGGGATTTTTTTGGATCAGTTTTTTTGTTTTTTGCACAGGGTGCATTTCAGTGCAGTTCAGAATGTAACATGTCTTCATCGTCATCATGCTACTGCGAATGAGAGACAGACAGACAAACAGTGAGAACTCTGCCATAAAACATACACTGGGTCACTGCAAATACAAATGCATCAGGGTATTAGTCAATGTTCTGGTTTTGCCTTTAATTTGTAAATATTATTTATTTTTATAGAGGAAGGTGTATTGGTTGACCATATCATGAACTGAAAACACTCCATTGATTTTTATTTTTTTTATTTTTTATTTTTTTGAATGTCTAATATAAGTGAAGGATCACTTTTTTTCATCCCGGGGGTGTTAAATCAGACAGAGGTCACTGTACAAAATCACTCATGCATGTGCATGATTATCATTTTTTTGTTTTTATTTTATTTTTACTGACAAGCAGACAGGAGAATTACCATAGAATGGCCATTTTTTCTGGAAATTGACATTCTGTAAGTTTAAATTTGTCTCAGTTTCTCAAACCGAAGTTTAATAAAACGTTTGAGGACATTGTTTCAGTACTGTTGATTCTTTGACACTGAACTCCATGAGAAAGGTCTTGTTAAAAGGTGCA
This sequence comes from Spinibarbus caldwelli, assembly GCA_039654775.1. NCBI lineage: Eukaryota > Metazoa > Chordata > Actinopteri > Cypriniformes > Cyprinidae > Spinibarbus > Spinibarbus caldwelli. The sequence goes on along the minus strand of CM077255.1, from coordinate 20,545,012 downwards.
ATATTCCTGTCAGTCATGACATCCGGAGGTGTTTCAAGCCCTTTTAGGATGTAAAACCTGTAGCTGACAGAATCTGTGGACTGATTTTGGGGGGAAAATATGGTAAAATTTGTTAAATGGCGCAAACTAGACAAACAATTTATGAAAAGGTTGTGGAAAGAGTTCTGCGGCTGGAGAGCCTACTTTTTAGATGTTACTGACCAGTTATTGTCTTCGTTCCCAAATTTATGCCAGTTTTAGCAAAATGTGTGAGATGGATTAGTTTAATATTTGTAAGCTAGCTGTTTTTTTCCTCTTATTTCTCCATTTCTTTTTAACGAGTGTCTTGCTGCTGGAAAGTTAGACACTTTTTTTTGGCAAAAAGCATGCATGTTTGCATAACTCTGTAATGAGAAAAAAAAAAACTTCTTTTAAATATTTGAAGTGTTATGGATTTTAAATAGCATCATGACATATTTCATATTGTGTATTTTCAAAGACTCTGGCTTTATGTCTCTCTATATATTGTGAATTTATTGGATCAGTTCAGGCAGATGAAGTGGTTGATTAACTGATATTGTAGCTTGAGCAGCCAAAAAGGAAGGCTGTGGGTGTGTTCTCTGCCTTCTGCCTGTTTTTCATCGGTTGAAGCCTATTGCTCATCACAAGTGTGCAAATTCACTTCTCCGTGCCGATTTCTTCTCTTCTCCCTGATTCTTATTGCTTTTAGGTGACTGGTTGTAATCTGTGCAAGAAACATTGGGCTGATGCAGCGTATTCATTAACAAGACATTGTGTGTAAGCACTGGAATCCCAATGTCTCAAAATGAGATTTTAAAGGATTCAAGAAAGCATAACTTTTTGATTTTTGTGTCGTTCTATTACACCGTAAATAATTGTAAACTGAGCCTAAACCCCTGAACCCTGAACTGAGCTCAACAGTTCCAATACTGCAGTGATTTTACTTTCCCATTCAGAATATCATGCACTACTGTAGTACTTGATGCTCTTTTTTTCAGCTCCAAGCTCTTAGACCTTTCCCCCCATGGGAGCTTGATGTGTGTCTCTGTAATCTGACAGTCATGTCCTGTTAATTGGGTTTTTTCGTTTGTTTTTCTGTGGTGTGGAAATGCATTGTCACACTTTCTGTATTGAGATTGTTTTACTTTCAGCAAGTGTTCATGTATTATTTGGTTTTTAAGATGCCTTGGTACAGTTAATGTTGCATTTTTTCTGGTCAACTTAAAGGTTATAAGATGACTTATTTTTAAATGTGAAAATAAAGACGATTAATTGATAAAGTCTTGCTGGACTATTTGTTTTAGGTCTGCAAAGTTAAATTTGTTTCCAAGCAGAACCTGTGAACCTCACTGTGTGGAAATTATTCAAACAACAAGAAAATAACATTGACCTTTTTTTTTTAATTTATTTATTTTATAAATAGCACATTAGTTTAAAACCTCAAAATAAATGACATATTTTTAGTTCTAAGTCAGAATTCTCAAATGTAGTTCTATAATGTATCTGTAAAAGTGAACGTTTAAAAAAAAAAAAAAAGGGAAATCAAGCTGCTTTACACAGGCTAATTTCTTTATATTAAGAAGTCTTAAGACATTTCATTTAATTACGTATTTCTCTATTTTAATAAGGATCCAACACCCTATAAGTAATTATTTTATTTTATTTTTAAATTAACAATTGGCCACATTTTTGCTTGTGTCTCAGGATATAAACTAAATCCTTCTTGCCTGTAATTCTGTGAATTTGGATATAAAGAGTGATAGATATATTTACATTTTTTCACCAAACTTCATCCTTAGTGGACATTAATCTTTCGGAAAACCATTCAGCAGTATCTTGTGAGATACAATAGGACAGTGGGTCATCATGAGGTCACATAGACACTTTCATTTTCTTAGGGAAAATATCCCAAGATCTCTGCAACTGTGGTCAAGGAAGATAAATTGCCCACCAAAAAAAAAAAAAAAAAATTCATTCATTCATTCATTCATAAGCTTTTTTTCATGTTCTCCACAAATGTGCTTTAGATACCAATAATTGCTGTTTTTTGCATTAATATTTTTGTGATGTTTACAAGGGGGAAAAAAAAGCCAAACTAAATTGGTTCTTTTCTTTTCTGACCGACAGAGAGAGACAAAGTTCCGTCTGCCTCTCATCACTGTTTAGATGCGAGAGAACGGCAGTCAAACTCACACAGACTATAGAGGCAATACTCAAAATATTCCCATAACTTATATATTTAAATATTTATATTAAATTAAACCATTACTCAAGTCATCACTGAACTAAACTCTCCACGTTCCGAGACAATACAACATTCCTCACATCTGTTTTTGCAGACATGGAAAGACGTGGTTTATTGTAACGCATCTTACAGCCTCCTATAACCAGTCCTATTATGTAAATGCAGAGTTGCCCAATGGATTTGCCTTCATTCATTTCTCGAGTACTTCCTGCTGTAACAGGTTTGAGTGGTCGCTCATCTGCCCTTCAGGAAACTGCTGCAGTCTGCTGCTCTCTTCACATGACATCTAACTTTGGAAATAAAACACATGGTAAGGCCAGCTTGATTCTCATTTAGCGATATTTCCATAAATATTATATTTTCAAATCTTCTATATAATTATTAGCTAGATGACTGCTGAAGAATCAGATGATTCTGAAAGCCTATTAAGGTGGTCAGACCTGAAATTTAAATAATTATTTGTTCTCATTTGTTAGATTTATTATTATTATTAATATTGTTGTTGTTGTTGTTACAACTTTTTAAAAAGCAGGCCATGGTGCACAGGCTCTGTCTCAAAACACAGTGATCTATACACCAGTTTTTGGTCAGCATCAGCATCAGCAGCCGAGACCTCAAATACCGCTTGCACTCTTTAGTTCTTCAGAGACCTCTCTGTTTTGAGACACAGTCAGTAACACTTCTCTGAAATGAACCAGAGAACACTCTAAACTTGGCTTTTGTTAACCTAAATCATCTTTAACCCTAAAGTAGCTAATCCTGCGTTTTCTTGTTTCGAGATTTTTTTTGGTCACACTATTTTATAGTTCAATAAACTCTTAATTTGCTGCTTATTAATAGGTAGTTGTTAAGTTTAGGTATGGTGTAGGATTAGAGATGTAGAATATGGTCATGCAGAATATGTGCATTATAAATACTAATAAACAACAGACAATATGTTAATAATAGGTATGCTGATTGGTCCCTATACTAAAGTGTTATCCTTTTTTCCTAAACTGAATACCTTTCACACATTTCACCTTTCAAAATGATAATGTGAAATATCACTTAACCCTGAGTTTAAGTGCTATAAAGATGATGAGCTGAAAGTCTATAAAGATGGGCTTTCTTTGTATCTTTTCACACTCTGCAAAGAGAATATCAATAAATTGATAACTGGATTTGTTTAGTGAAAAATGCTGGGTTGTTTCAACCCAATTTTGGGTTAAATATGGACTAACCCAACTTTTGGGTTAAAAATTGAATGTAAATATTTAACCCAACAGCTGGGTTAGTCCATATTTGACCCAAAGTTGGGTTAAAACAACCCAGCATTTTTTAGAGTGTATGCTTAATTAATAAGACCAAAGTTTTGTGATGATATAGTGTCATAACCACAGAAGTGAGTATTGTAATAAATCATCATCTGTATTTTGTTTATCGATGTAGTTAATCAGTGGACAGCAACGACCATAGACTACAAATACTCTGATTAGTGGTCAATCGGTATGGGTTTTGTAGTAACTGATTTTTAAAACTAGATTTTAGTGATAATCTCATGCCTCAATTCTCACCAAAAATCTCAAAAGAATGAAAAACGAGTCTCTAAAATTAAGAATGAAAAAAGTCTCTAAAATTAAGAATGACAATTTTAGTGTGATTTTAAAGCGTGAATGATATGATTGTTTGGATTGTGGCTAGAAATGATAAGATAAAGCTTTCATTTCTCCTTTGTCACTGACATGGGTTGCGTTTTTTAGCAAAGCATGCAGCTGATTGGTTCACTTTTGACTGTCATCTCTATGGAAACCATTGCTGAATGATGTGCTGTGCAAAGGTGTGTGGTTGGAGACACTTCCTGTGTGGAGGCACTTCATTGTTCTGAATCTGCTGCTCACGTCTTAAGCAGTTCATGACAGTTCATTGTCTTCCCCGCAACGATGTCTTTGAGTTATTCTTGTAAAACACGACACAGATTGACCGATGCATGTTAAATCATTGATAATTATGTATGCGCTCACCATTTGAGGAAGGTAAACAAATGAGATACATTCTATGCTCAGTTCTAATCAGGGTACAAGAGGTTATGATGATAATGTGTGGTCTGAGGTCTATTATTGTCCGTTCTGCCAACACCACAGCAATGGCGTACTTCTGCTAAAAACTTCTGCCTTCCACAACTGATTTTCATCAAAGCCTATTTTTGAACAATCAACAATGTATTCTATTACAGTTAAGTCCTTGGAGCAGGTTTCAGGTTCAAGTTAATCTCTATTGATAACATCTGTGGCCCTACTGTCAATTACCACAGAAAATCATTACGACCCGTCGCCGAGTTCCTAAGGACAAGCAAAACTGCAAAACAAGAATCAGATTACGGTAATGGCAGTCAACATTTTTGGTTAAAGATGGTGTTTAAATATAGAGGCAACAATTTACCTCCGTAATTTGAGTGAAACAGGTATTTGAATAATCAAATATTTGAATCCAATGTCCACTGTCAGTAGTGTAGCGATGTATGAAGTATTGCTCTCTTTTTTTACGTGAAATTACAGGTAATGCAGATTCCTAGTAAAATTACTGAATCTGATATCATTCAAAAAGGAGAATTCTTTTTGAGATTCTAAACATTTTTAGGAGATTTTTTTTTTTACCTCAGAAAAACATTGATGAATTGTTCACAAGAAGACAAAGAATGTATATTAAAAACTAATTAAGCATTTTTGTTAAAGGGCAAAGAGCTTAATATATTTTGAACCTCGGATATTCCTTTAAATGTTTCTTCTGCGTGTCCATCGCTCCGTTCTTCACAGTTCTTCTATAGTAATTACTGAAATCGGACATTGAAATGTGATATTTGTTGAACACCTTTATTTTATTTTTTTGTTTGTTTAGAAAGTTCACACCTGCTCTGTAGCCTGCATGCACACTTTTTTCCTTGTCACACTTGTTAATATTGTGTGCACCCATAAGCTCATATGTTGTGTAGATGGATGTTTATGTGACAGAAGCCATCGGTGCTAAAACTGTCATGTAGGCCTACTGTTTGGCCCAGTTTCTCTCGACAGAAACACAGCACAAACCAGCGCCACAGAACACGACTGCAAAACATCAAACTGCAAATGATTAACTCAGAATGGTCATTTCCTTCATCATGTGCATCTACTACTGATTGAAGCATATTCCTTTTATATATATTTCATTTTGATTAGCTGGAAATGCTTGACATTAATACTATCCAGAGTAAAAACTGTCACACTGCTAGAATGTTAAACAGTAAAAAAGAAAAATCTCTGGTTAAAAAAAGGCAAGTGTAGATGAACTTTACTGTAAAACCTATGGTAGCAGGATTTTAATTATTAGAGATATTCAGTTTCATGTTTCATAAACTTAAATAGCGTTAATAAAAAGTTTTTTACCCTTGTAATATGCTGGCAACCACCTTAAAAACACAGTCGATAAAGAGAAAGCACATGATGAATTGGAGTTCATCACAAGTAGTTTTTCCATAAGCAGAAGTGAATACTAATACATAGAAAGTACACAATGTCATACACACAAATACAAAACTAATGCAATAAAATAATGCAAGAAACATTAATTTAGTAACATAAAATGTAACATAAAACCCTAATGTTCAAAGCTGATTACAAAAAAACTAAGGAGAAACATTGGACCATCAAATGTGATCTGTCACAGAGGATTCAGGAAATGTCAATTTACACTGTAAAACATGACTTGTAACAGTTTAACAGTATTTTACTGTAAAAATATATGAAATGTTATTACAACTTTTCATATATGGAGTAAGGCAACTGTAAAAACAGGTTTTTACATTTAAGATGAAGCACACCAGTCAAAAGGGCCTTTGAATCATTTCAGAGCTCAGATGAGAATTTATTTTATTTCTTTACAGGAGGAAAATGTGGATGTCAAGGCCCTACGGGCCAAATTTCACGTTCAGTTAGAAATGACAGCTTCCGGAGGTGGATCCGCCATCAAACCTCATACGGTTGGTCCGCTGCCAGAGTCTCTAACCAATGGAGCGCTCCGAAACAAGACTTCAGCTGTGCCTCCAAGATCAGTCTTTCCTCTGAACGCACAAAGTGAACCAGAGATGTTTCATTCGGGTCCTCATGGAGTCTTCCCAAGACCTCCTCCCTCCCATCGTTTGGGAGCCCAGGAGAGTGCCAAAACGCCCCCTATGGAGGTCAACGTGCCGAGCAGAGTCAAGCTGACGGGAGAACTTCTTCAGCGCAAGATACTTCAACAGCACAGCGACATGAAAGTCTCTTCAGCTTTTAAACCACCACTGCCGAGCCAGCGCAGCATGTCGGAGGTAGTACCGCTAAGAAAACCGCTTCCCAACATCGGCCTGCGACCATCAAAACCAAAACGACCTCCATCTGTAAACCTGGATCATTTCCAGAAAAAAGCCCGTGTTGTTCTTCCCAAAAGAACCGTAGATTTCCAAAGTTCTAAAGGTAGGAGCCAAACAAATATCTTTTCAGTGCTTTACTGCATACAAATCAGTAATAAAAATACATCACTCATCAATAAATATTTGCATTTATATGACCTAATGCAGTGGTTCCTAACAGGAATTTATAATGTTAACTTTTGTTCAAAGACTTTCCATGCCACATTAGGTGAGACTTTTGTACGTATTAAGTATTAACAGGAAAATGTGATGTTTTGTTTAGTATTAATGGTGTATTTTGTGTAGGACCAGCATGGCCACCAAACAAACCCAGCCTGTTGATATCAACGTTTTCAGAATTGTGAGTAATACGTGGCTGTCTATAAGTACTTGCCAAAGTTTGGAAGAGAAGGGGAAGGAAACTAACACAAATGTGTCATTTTTTCCACATCTGTACTGTATCTCTAAATTATAAAGAGAAATAATTCTGAATTGCACCAAGCAACGTCTTACATTCTATTGTATCGCTTCATACGTGCATCTTACAGTGAGATCTTTCACCCTGGAAGTATGTGGGTGTAAAGCACGCACTGTGGCATTTCCTGACTCTTTTTGAAGATTCTTATGAAACCGCCTCAGATATTGCATGTATTGTGTGGCGTAATGGTTATTTTTAATTGCTGTTGTGTATGTTTGCTGTTATTGAGTCTGATAGGGTTAGAATGTAATCTAACTCTCATTTCCATGTGTTGTGTGGATCAGAAATGTGGACCCCCAAGAGGACTATGATGACATCAGCGCACTCCCACCCCCTCCTCCCACACCTCCCAAGCTAAGAGGTAAACATGAATATAGTTTTCACCTGGCTGAATCTCGTAGATTTACACTGAGCAACCCAGCCTTATCTGAAGATCAGATTATCATAGAGACTTGAGGGAGGGCTTTTATGATTTATGCCAGTAGGAAAACATTTAGCAACCACATGCCCTGGTGACCATTCACAGCAACCTAGCACTATAGTGGACTTTTCCCTGGGCCATATATAATCTAGCATTTGTTTCAAATGTTTTTTTGTTATTTTTCTTTTCTATGTGAAGCAGAATTATTTCCATAAAAAACATTCACTGATACTATTGTCTTCTCGTGTTGCAGACTCATGGACTGATGGTTTCCCTTCTCAGCATGAGGTCAGTCTGTTGGGTTAATTTTGTGTGTATGTGTTTAAGAACAAGTGAAAGAGTATGTTTGTTATGTATGTTTAAGGGTCACCATATGCAGTGGTTACAGTCCTTTGATATGCTTAGCACGTGCTCTAATGTGTTTTTTTTTTTTATCGTGTTGTAGGACAGCGATCAAGAAATCTATGAAGACCCTGACAAGTAAGTCATATCAGTGTTCATTTACAATGCAAAGTTCCCTTCCCAGTCCACCCAGGCCATTATTAAAACTAAACTGCAACTATGGCTTGTTCAGAAATTTGCATGATATTATGATGCCTTAAACGTGAACACATTAACACTGCATATGTTGCTCTATAATAACAGAGTTATGTGCATATAGAAATATGGTACATAGAAACATGACACATTGATACTTTATCAGTTATTGGAGGACATTAGTAAAGTTTAGTTTAGCGGTATCAGGGGTGAAAGCTCATTTCCCTTATTTTTACATTTAGATAACAACTGATGTAACCTAACACTCACTTAATCTAAACTCACTGTTAATCTTTATTATTTAATAAAAATGTTATATGTAATCTTCTTTGCAAATATCAAAATTAATATCTATTTTTCTACTGTGCATTACAATGTGATGCTAAATTCATTTGTAGCATTTAAAACAATTTTAGTTTTTAGTGTTTTATTTTTAATTACATTTTTTTAAGGTTAGGGGCCTGTATGATGTTTTTTTTAAAACGTTTTAATAATTTTATTCAGCAAAGATACATTTAATGATTGAAGTGTCAGTAAAGACATTTCCAATTTTAGAAAATTTCTAATTCAAATAAATGCTGTTAATTTGAACTTTCTTTTCTTCAAAAAAAATCCTGTAATAATAATAATTAAAAAAGAGGAAAGAAAAGCACAAATGTTTTCAACATTGATAATAATAATATATTTTTTCTGGTGCAGTAAATTAGCATATTAGAATGATTTCTGAAGGATCATGTGACATCGAAGACTAGAGTAATGATCATCGCAGGAATAAATTACATTTGAAACAAAAAAATATTAAAATACAAAATAGTTGTTTTAAATTGTGATATTTCACAATATTGCTGTTTTTACTGTATTTTTCATCAAATAAATGCAGCCTTGATAAGTATATACCAAACTTTTGAACTGTGGTGTATTTATTCAAAATAGTTTAGAATTTTAAATTTGGGAATTTATGGGTTATTAGCTATAAGATGAAAATAATTACTGGCTTATTTTTATAGGTCAGAATTCGACTGTCTATGCATAGAAGTACAGTAGCAAAATACTATAGACTGTTTAATTGTTAAGGTTCATCAAGCAAAACTGAATTAAAAGTACAATAAATCTTGACTAATGTTATAAATGCATTCCATAGAGGATCAAATAATCTTCAGTAGCAGTAAATCAAATAAAATCTCTCTTATTATATCCATATGTTGTAGCCACAGGCTGCAAAAATTATCACATAAATTATCTTTAAAAGAAAAGTTAATGACCAGGGACTGTCAAACTAAAAACAGCAGTGTGAACATTCATGAGAATTTCTCCTTTTAGAATGTCATTCTGGTTCCTTTAAATTCAACTGTATTTCTGTATGTTGCAGACCTGTTCCTGCAGAGAGGAAAGTGTTGAAAGAGACTAAAAAGACAGAGCTGGACAAGAAAGAACTGAAGGAAAAGCAGAAGTGGGAAAATGAGTATAGAAAAAGATTTAAGGTAACCATTTTTACTATGCTGAAGCTAAAAAAAAAAGTGTCAAATGTGGTTCTGTGTGTTTTTTGTCTGATTCCTACAGATATTAACATGTTCATAATTGTGTTTGTGTGCATAGCTGAATGGCCCTATTGAGGTGATCCACATGGCTCGTGTGAGAGAGGACTGGCAGGGTGGAAAGAATGACCTGACCGTGCGACAGGGAGAGAACGTGGAGATCATCCGTGTGAACAACAACCCTGAGGGCAAATGGCTGGCACGAAACCTGAGGGGCAGCAGTAAGTCACATTCGTTGTGCGTAAGCTTAAGTTCTAACTGTGACATGCTGTCGATTACCACAGAAAGTCATTTTGACTAGTTTCTTAGTTTCCAAAAACAAACAAATCAGGTTTACAGCAATGCACTTACGATGAAAGTCTATTAATACATTCAGCAGAGGAAGTGATGTCAGCTTTCTGATTTAAATCAGAAGTGTGTTGCTTGTTTTCATCCTTTCAGTAGTGAGGGGGGCAGGATGTCAATTGTATACCAAGTTGTCCTATTCTATTCTATTCTATTCTATTCTATTCTATTCTATTCTATTCTACAGTCCATGGTTCAGTAAAGAAATGAAGTCACTCAAACCACACTTTTGCAAAAAGATTATGTTACTGAACTGAACTGACAAATATGTCACGGTAAGGAGAACTTATATCAGTAGAACAATAACATACAATACATTTTTAGTGTCATTTAGGTTTGAGTGACTTTTTTATTTCTTTTTCGAGCTCTTTATAACTTTTTTTTAAATATATTTTATGGCTGGTTTTATGGCTACTTCCATTTAATCTCGATCCAAGTCTTGCATTTTCTTCTTTTTCGATAATCCATTTCACTTGAATGTATGTCAAAATATGGAATTAAAGATTTGTCGCTATTTCCATTTCATTGGTATCCAAATCTCTACCCTACATTTTTTTTTTTAGTTTTTTGATATCTGTTTCAATCAGATGCACAATATGGAAACAATATCACAATATGGAAATATCCGTCACTACTTCCATTACATTGTGACTTTAACTTATATTTAAGCATACTTTCACCCAGAATATTCATTTAAAGTCTATAGCAGTGCAATACAAACTTTGCTTGACATTTTCTTAAAGGGATAGGTCATTAATTATTTACCCTCATGTCGTTCCCAACCCATAAGACCTTTATTTATCTTCGGAACACAAATTAATATATTTTTGATGAAATCCGAGAGCTTTCTGACCCTCCATAGACAGCAGCAAAACTACACTCTTAAAAATAAAGGTCCTTTCTCTTTCACAAAAGGTTCTTTGTGGCATTCTTCAGATTCTAAAAAGGTAAAAAAGAGATGACTGAATGGTTCTTTGTGGAACCAAAAAAGGTTCTTCTATGGCATTGTTGTGAAGAACATTTTAAGCACCTTTATTTTTAAGAGTGTACCATGTTCAAGGCCCAGAAAGGTAGTAAGGACATTGTTAAAACAGTCCATCAGTGGTTCAACCATAATTTTATGAAGCTACGAGAATACTTTTTTGTGCACAAAGAAAACATGAAATAATGACTTTATTCAACAATTTCTTTTCTTCTGTGTCAGTCGATGTGCATTCACAACAGTACCAAAACATATGCGTGTGCATTCCTCTGCTTCCAAACAAGGCGCAGCACATCCGGGTTCTTTACGAAGAAATTGTTGAATAAAGTTGATATCTTTACTACCTTTCTGGGCCTTGAACATGGTAGTTGGTAGAATCAAAAATATAAAAATTTGTATTCTAATGTCGAATGTCTTACGGGTTTGGAACGACATGAGGGGGAGTAATTACACAATTATCATTTTTTGGGTGAACTATCCCTTTAATTAGGATAGAAAACAACAGTATTCATAAAGTAATAAATGTGTTTGCTGTTGCAGTCGGCTACATCAGTAACTCCTGTGTGGATGTGGATTATGAAGAAGTGAAGCGGAAAATCCGTGGTCAAGCCACACCCTCCTACAACCTTTCTGCAGGCCGCCCCATCAACCCAGAAGTATACGATGATATCGGCTCCAACGACCAACTGGACAGGTGAGACCCCAAGCCTCACATTGAGGACAGACAGAGAGTATTTTTTTTATGATTTTAAAAGTTTAAGCTCATATTGTTTTTTATTTTCTGTTTTCAGCAGTTTTCACAGTGATGGTGAGTTTACATAGACGACTTCTTTCTGAGAGGTGATTTTTCATTTTTCTGTACTGGATTGATAAGTATGTGCTCTGCTTCTCAGATTTATATGATGACGTGGACCGTGAAGAGTTTCCACCTCCTCCCCCAGCGATCAGGTGTCTCTCGTCTTACTTTTCATTCATTATATGCATATTATATGCAATTTAAATATAGCTTGACTAAAGGTGCGGTCACAATCACTGTTGTTTGGCGAATCTTTGCAAGCGAAATCCAGTTATCTCAATAGGAATCAACGCAGTTGGGAATTTCACTTGAGTGTGAACAATTTCCGCACACAGATTTTGCAATTGGTTTAAGTTGGTCACACGGATTTGCCGTGTTAACCCACAGAAAGCCGCTTGGTTTAAAAGTGATCTCTGTGTGATTGATGCTTCATACATCACTACACTATTGACAGCAGACAACGGGCCTTGTTTGCCCACAATATTTAGCTGAAATTTCACTAATGTGACCGCACCTTAAGGTCTATATGTGCTTCAAAACAAACAATCACACCAATTATGTAAATTTCCCTGTATTTGCTATTTTCGTCTCATATCGTACATACGAAAAGCTGCTGAAGTGTCTCTCTTCAGCTTCATGTGCTTTGAACAAATGACAAACTGTCTAAATCATATTTGAACTGTGTGTTAATGGATAACTACCTGCAAACTACCACAGAGGAAAAAGAGGGCTTTGTTTTAGCTTCCCTAACCTGGAGATTTTCTGTACTGATCATTAATCATATAATGATCAAAACAGTATTTTCAAGCAGTAAAAATATATCTTTATGTTTCTTCAGAACAAAATTGTAATCATTTACAAAATCTTTTCCTTTCGAAATGAACATCACACCATGAATGGTATTTTTTTTTTTTCTGTGCAGTCATGAACGCCATGTATTTGAGAATTAATACTATATGGTTTTGTTTAGCCATGATCCGATAAAGGCCAAGCAGCGGGAGAAAGATGAGAAAGATTTTCGAAAGAAGTTTAAGGTGAATCTGTCTTACTTTTGTCCATTTGTATTTTACAGAGTAGCTTTGTTTCTTGTTGATCATTGCCATGAGAAGATGTCAGATATCCTAAATTGTAGTAAAAATAGAACATTTAACAACTATTTAACAGTTTGAAGGGCCCATCCGAGTTCTGTACACCATGATGGTGGATCCTAATGCCAATTTGAAGAAGGGTGGGAGCAAGTACCTGGATGTAGTCCGTGAAGAGATTCTGGATGTCATACAGGAGACCAGCAAGAAGCATGTTCTGTGTCGTAATAGACAGGGGAAATGTGAGTCACACACACTACCTGCTGGAAAACATATGCTATTTAAGTTTTGGCTTTTTTCTTCAGTTATTAAAAACTCAGAGCACTGAGAAATAAAGATTTCCTTTTATCTTTTCTAAATCAGTATATAAGTAGTATAAGTATAAATTTATTTATCATTCTTAATAATTGTATGCTCTTTCTCATTGCGCAGATGGATATGTACCTTTGAATTACCTTATGCATGAGTATGTATTATTTTTAAAAACAGTAATACATGTAATTTATATTTGTTTAATATTTTTAAAATGTTATCAAATCCTCTACTTTCATTTTCAGTGAGAATGAGGTTTATGATGACATTGATACTGCTTCAGGTACACACACACACACACACACACACACACACACACACACACACACACACACACATAGGCTACATATATATCTTATGATTTCATCCCATCAAAAGAGGTTTTTTATTTGGTTTTATTTGTAATTATAATAGCAAATTTGATTTATTGTTTGTTTGTGTTTGCTTACTGGCAGATATATATGACAATGATGACAGCTGACCTGCTTGAAGATGATGGTTATCATCCATGTAAAAGTGTTTTTACCTGAGAAAGCAAAAAGACTGAACATCATCTGTTGTTTCCTATAATGAATGGCTGACATGGTTTGAAGATGTTTGCTTCAGGAAAAGTAATGCTCAAAGCTTTGTATATTGTAGAAATAATTATTACGGAACATTATAATTATTATAATTATTATGATCGAATGAATATTTTGTAAAGAATTTGACATTTGTAATTATCATAGTGATGTTTTTGATATTTGTTTACTGTCAGATTTTTCCTTTTTTTGACATATATGACAATCCAAATCTGTTCAAATGAAAATGATTTTTGTTGTTGTTGTTGTTGTTGTTTTGTTTGAAATCGGTTCTCAACTGCTGTGGTCTGAAGTGAATATGACTAAGTTCCTGTACGAAGTCCACTAACATAACGCAAGACCGCAGTAAAAAAAAAAAAAAAAAAGATGAATTTTGAACTAATTTAGAAAACAAAACTCACTTTTTATGTGTTACGTTCTGCAATGCTATTAATGGATGTACTATGTCACATCTTTCATCTGGGAAATTTGCAATGCTATTAATGGATGTACTACGTCACATCTTTCATCTGGGAAATTTGCAAAAGAGAAGCCACTTTGCAGGATTGAATGTCTGCAGATGAGAATTAGACTAAAATCATGCAGAATTCATAGAGTCATACAGAGGAAGAAATAAAGTGGCAAGTTTGTATTTACACGTGTGTAACAGACAACACGTATGGTTATGTACAATGCACATAACTTTTTTATTTGTTTAAATATTAGGCATTGCATTTAATAATAATAAATAAAATACTCAATTAAACTAAGATCCAATCATAATATCTGAAAATTTTGTCATTTTATTTTAATAAGAGACATTTTTGGTCATTATAAATATTGCACATGCATAGACAACACGTATGGCAATGTACATTGCACATTAACTTTTCTTTTTTACGTAAAAAAATAATAGTAGGTACTGCATTTAAAATTGAAATTAAAAAATATATATAAAGTAAAATATTTGTTATTCTCAAAATTATTTATAAGTTTAAGAGATTGTGTAGTATGAATCATGTAAAAGGATGTGTTAATTAATAACATTTTTTGTGTTATGGCCATTTTAACACATTATGTGTAATTTTAAGTTGATCGTGTAAAAAGAAAGAGAGAGAGAGAGAAACAACACAATGTGTCCAACACAATATGTGTTAACTATCATCCAATCACATTGCTGCCTACATCACTCCACAAGCTGTTAACCAAATTCGCGCCTCTTTTTTCATTGGTGGATGACGTGGATGCACTCAGGTATATGGTAAGGTATATGGATTTCCTCACTAGAAAAGTAAAGTTCCCAGATCGTTCTCAGAAGGTCCCACCGGTGTCAATGACGTTCCCAGAACATTTCCTGAGATGATGTGGAGTTCTTTAAAGGATTGGGCAGAGGTGGGACCAAGTCAAGTCTCAAGTCAAATCCCAAGTTCTCAAAGTTGATGAAATAATTAAGTGACTAATTAAATGATGATTGTGCATTAGTGATGAACACCTGCTGTTAATGAGAATTACAGAGGATCAGATGTTGATGTTTTATTGGTTAAAATGATGCCACCATCTTGGAGATCAGTGTTTGCTTTAGTTGGGCTCTTGACCCTTGACTCCTGTGTTAGCTCTCTTGCTGCAGCAATGCATGTGGTGCTGTAAAGCAGAGCAGAGATATTAGCTGTTTTTATGTGATGAGGTAGTCACCATGAGGTGGCTTGATTACAATCAAAAAGTCTTTTTTTTTTTTTTTTTATAAATATGTTTAGGTTTTGCATAATCAACCCTGTGAAACTACAGCATGCAAACAAGATGTTGCTCTAATAGTTATAGTGAATGAATTTTAAGTCTATGTCATAAATATAAAAATTTGAACTTCAGTATTATTTCGACACACACAGACATCAAGAACCAGCATATGAATCTCAACAATGGTGACAATCAACAAAATGCTTCATGCTGCAATGCATGCTGGGTAACACCATAGTAAAAACTCCCATCATGCACTGCAGTATGAAAAATTATTGTCGCCACTGTTGAGGATCATAAGATAGGTGTTTATGTCTAAAAGCCTGAGCGGAAACAGTTCTTTTTTTTTTTAATATTGAAGCATTACAGTGGTGTGTTTAGTAGGGCACTTTTTTTGCAGATCTGTAATAGCTGAATGTCAGTCGATAAACCAAAGAGAAATCCTTTCATGATGTTCATTCACCATGAATTATAAGCAGAAATCATAAGTTAATCTGCTATTTCTAGTTTGATTCAGCAATGCACAAATGTTTGCTGTGAAACAATATTGCAATTACTTAGAAACAAATTACTTTGAATTAGCAAAAGGGACAAGAGACCAACTAAAGCAAACCTTGACCACAATTATGGTGGCATGTGTTTTTTTTTTTTTTTTGTTTTGTTTTTTTTTTAGTTGATTCCATCCAAGGCTGTGACTGAAGTCTGTAGTTCTTGTGTTTCTCTTTTCTTCAATGATGCCACTTGTTAACAGTAGGTGTTCATCACTAATGCACAATCATCATTTAATTAGTCACTTAATTATCTCATTAACTTTAACTCTTTGAGGGTTTGGGATTTGACTTGAGACTTGCTTGTGACTTGAAAGTCCCACTTCTGGATTTATGACACATTAGTGTGTTAAATATTTTAACACACTGCCAGTGTTAAGAAGAATAACACACTAGTTGTGTTAAAATTGAATTAACACAAAATGTGTTGTCCTTAACTAGACACACAGGTGTGTTAAATATAACACAGGTTGTGTTGTTTTTAACACATCTGTTTTTTTAACACACTAATGTGTTATAAATAACACAATTTGTGTCATAGGTGTGCTATTTAAATATTTGAAGAATATCAACTTGTGTTAAGAAGAATAACACACTGGTTGAGTTGAAATTAACACAAAATGTGTTGTCCTTAATTAGACACACAGGTGTGTTAAAATATAACACAGGTTGTGTTGTTTTTAACACATCTGTTTTAAGAGTGAGAAATGCAGTACATGTGAGGAAGTAATCAGGCACGTGGCATATTCCCATGCTGATTAGTGATCATGTCATGTTATCTGTAAAGGCACTGCAGCACAATTTTCTAATTGTTTATTTTCTTCTTGGTTCAGATAAGGACCCTCTGCTATGGCTCTCAGCTGGTAGGTAGAGTTCTAGCTGGAAAGAGCTCTCAGTCTTCATTGGGGAAGAGTCTCCTGGTGTTCTCTGCTCGGTTGAGTCACTGCAGAACCACTCTCGGGCTCTTTGACGATCTCTCCATGCTGGCGTACTCCACCAGCTATGGGTTAGGAGCCTCGGTGAGGACAAAGGATGGCTCTGTTTAAATGTAACATTGGAGTTTTGAAAGAGAGTCTGATTTAATGGCTTTTTTTCTCAGGAGGAGGATGCTTTGGTGCGCTGGATGTCAATTCTGAATAATGTAGCGGATCAGCTGTATTACCCCTGCTAGCACATCGCCTGGGCGGCAGATGCAGATGCAGATGCATACTCAGGTAAAGGCAGAGAGTGGACTGGACAGCATTACATACAGTGCACTGGGGTCCAGAAAACTGAGCACACATAGATTTATTTATTTTATTTATTTATTTTTTTCATTTAAACCTGGAAATAAAGTTTTAAGTTTAAAAATGTAAAACAAAGAAAAGTTCTGAAATAAAATTAACTAATTAAAGCTGCAGTCTGTAACTTTTTTTGGTTAAAAATGATCCAAAATCAATATTTGAGCAAGTACATAACCAGCCAGTGTTCAAAACTATTGCCTTACTTTAACCCGATTCACAACGGTTAGTTTATAATAATGTTTTCTAATTTGAGTGGTACGGGTAGGTTTTCGTGGGAAATTTGAGCATGGCACTGCGTCATTACGTCACGCTCGTAAACAAGAAGAAGTTGTCCCGGCTACTAGGCTATCGCCTCATTCACCTGTGAGGATCCTAAGATAATGGTGCCCCCCTAAGATAATGGTAGGGGAAACACTGGATTTGTTGCAGAATTACTAACCCTGCCTCCTAATTATGATTTCTATATAGTAGGCGAAAAGCAGTTGTAGTATTGTAGTATGAGTAGTATGCCTGAGAGTTATTATAGTTAAAGAGATAGTTCACCCAAAAATGAAAATTCTGTCATTAATTACTCACCCTCATGTCGTTCCAAACCCATAAGACCTTCGTTCATCTTCAGAACACAAATTGAGATATTTTTGATGAAATCAGAGGGCTTTCTGATCCTGCATAGACAGCAAGGGTCCTATCACGATCAAGGCACAGAAACATAGTATCACATCGTTAAAATAGTCCATGTGATATCAGTAGTTTAACTGTAATTTTCGAAACTACGAGAATACTGTTTATGCCCAAAGAAAACAAAAATAACTACTTTATTCAACAAATCTCCTCCGTGTCATCCTAGTGCTATTTTGGAGAGTATCATGTCGCATGCGCGTGCTTTCCTCTGAATGTAAACAAGGCGCAGCATATGCGTGTTCTACTTCATCATGTGTTGTTTACGTGCAGGAAAAGCATTCGCATGCGTTGTGATACTCCCCAAAATGGCACTAGGGTGACGCGGAGGAGAAGAATTGTTGAATAAAGTCATTATTTTATTTTTGTTTTCTTTGCACACAAAAAGTATTCTCGTAGCTTCATAAAATTACAGTTAAACCATTGATGTCACATGGACTATTTTAACAATTTCCTTACTACGTTTCCGTGCCTTGATCGTGATAGGACCCTTGCTGTCTATGCAGGGTCAGAAAGCTCTCGGAATTCATCAAAAATATCTTAACTTGTGTTCCGAAGATGAACAAAGGTCTTATGGGTTTGGAAGGACACAAGGGTGAGTAATGAATGATTTTCATTTTTGGGTGAACTATCCCTTTAATTAAAACTAAAACCATTAAAAAAAAAAAAAAAAAAACATTTTTGTTACCTGCAATAAACATTAACTGGGAAAAAAAAATAAATAAAAGTATTTATTTTATCTGGTTTCCAAGGTGACATACATTTTAATTTAGTTTAACTTAATTTATTAAAATAACTAAAACTAAAAAAAATATAAAAACTATGTAGACATAAAAATAATAACTATGATGAAAACACACACTCACAAAAAATAAAATGAAAATGAAAACATAAAATATAAAAATAAAAACGACATAAAAATAGTAATAAAAATTTACAACAGAATCTCAGTTTTACTAAAATAGCACTGGTATGTCCGAATTCACAGTATTCATATAACATTAGTCAAAAAGTACCCAGATGACCCACTTCCATGTAATTCTGAAGTACACATCCAGTGGACACTTATCCCATAAGGCCAAGAGTGACATACACACTTTATTGAACATATTATTTTTAAAAAATAAATTTTTCAACAAATGTAGTACCTACTCAGACAGCATGTGATTTTGGATGCATTGAAATTTCATTTCAATATTACTTTTATGTTATAAAAATGAGAAAACGAGGTTTTAGATTTTAGTTAACAATAATAACCCTGTACTGTGCAATATGTGTTTGTCTTTGGTAAACAGCAAACGTCTTTGTTTTTATGATCCATTAGGTCCATCCTGATTCTGAAGAGAAAAGCGCAGACGTGTCAAAGGTCAGGTTCAGCTGAGAGCAGGTGGGTGTTAATTTTTTAAAAGCGTGATGCTTATGTCTAAATGTTAACGTTTCCCTATCCACTGCACAAACACAGAATGGCTCATTGTGTCTGATTGTCAGGGAGGAAGCGTTTTCTCAGGAAGCTGCGCTCCGGAGGCAGATCAGAGGGGAAGTGTTCAGTATCCTGAGCAGTTTGGCAGATCTCAGCAATGCTGTTCATTGGATGCCGCCTGGATTTCTGTGGGCTGGACGGTTTCCAACATGGCTGGTGGGACTGATGGGAACAACCTCCTCACTGATAGGGCTTCTACAGATGAGCTCCGGTGATCAAGGGGCATGTTCCTAGAGCATCACTGGATGGCTTACTCTTACAAATCAGTGTTGATTTCATGTTAGTTTCTAATAATTAGTGCTGTCAAACGATTAATCGCCTCCAAAATAAAAGTTTTTGTTTACATAAGTGTGTGTACTGTGTATATTTATGAAGTATAAATAAATACATACACATACAGTATATGTTTTGAAAATATTGGCATGTACTTACATGTATTCATATAATTTATATAATAAATATAAATATATTTACATAACATATATATATATATATATATATATATATATATATATATATATATATATATATATATATACACACATGCATGTGTCTGTATTTATATATACATTACAAATATACACAGTACACACACTTATGTAAACAAAAACTCGTGCGATTAATCGTTTGACAGCACTAGAATAATTATGTGTTATGGAATAATTAATCATTATGTTTAATAATGTGCAATTTATACAGGATAACTGATAAATCTGTATTTATCAAATTCTACTCTGGCGAATAATTAAAAAAATAAAATTATATTTAATTGTATATAGATTTACCATTTGTATACTAATAATACGTAAATGTTGCTTGGTTGCGAAATAAATGATTATTTTTTCAATGATTCTTTAAAATGTGAAAAAGCCTTTAATTTCGCATTTATATTTTAGAGTCATTTTTATAAGGATTTAAATGGACATTCTGCTCGCCTCGTTTGATGACACGATGGATTAGTCATGTCTTGCTGCGCATGCGCAGTGTAGATGTTCTGTGGAGTCGAATAACAGTGAAAACCGAATTAAAGTTCTCCGTTCTGTACAAAGTGAATCCCGTTAGTTTGTAGAAATGTCTCACTGAAACACGACGGCTCCAATCTCCAGCCTTTTAAGCGACTGCCAGGATTTGCGTGGTTAATGTTAGTTATTGATGAAAATCTAGTTAAAAGGTAAGCTGTTACAGATCTTTCTCATTTGTGTGTTTGGATCGTGTGTACAGTTTACAAAAATCAAATTCATACTTGTCTTTCATGATTTGCATGCATGTTGTATGTATAAACAGTGTCTCTGAACCATCCACAAATCTGTCATTACTTTATCTCTGCAGACCAAAAAATACTGTGATTGTACTATGGTACAGTGATTGTTATTAGCTTGATACTCTGAAGGGAACTCTTTGATTCTCACACTACCATGTGTATTTTTGATGACTTAACTATTAGTATATAATGAGGGAAGTAATAATAATAAAGATTGAGTTGGTATGATGAAACATTTTAATGGTACAGTATGTATAGTCACTAGTTGCTTTAATCTTATCTGTTATATAGGTTATTTTACATGGATCAAGACTCTTCTGGAAGATGATTGGTTACTGAGGGAAGCTGAGAAGTCTCTGGATGAGGCAAACAGTTAGCAGTAATGGCAGATGATTTTCTCTACAATAGAGGTTTGGAACAGGGTTCACAACCTGCTTCTAACTCTCAAACCGAAGCTTCAGCCCAGGATGCAAATTGGGCTCCTAATGGTTTTGATTACTCAACTAACCCTCCTGAATACTCGCACAGTGAAAACCAGCAGAGCCCTGAGTTTGAGGATCTAGACTCCTATAACCCGATCGAGCCCCCGCCGCTGGACTGGAGGTCCGACTCTTCCAGCGAGGCCGGTTCGGCTGTAGAGCTTGAAAGCTGTTCGGTGGGAGATTTTGAGGCTTCTGGATCTTTCAACACGGAGTTGAATGAAGACACGGTGTCTGCAGTTAGTGATTACGGAGCTCAGGACTCCAGCGACGCTTCTGACAAAACCGAAGAGGTTTTGGCTCATGAAATGCGTGAGAACAAGCTTGAAATTAGTGTTTTTCAACAGCAGGATGAGCAGAGAGAAACAAAAGAGAATTACGTTGAGGACAGAGATAGAAAATTGAGGAATCAAGAAATGAAGAAAGAGAAGATTGAAGAAAAAAGTGCGAAACATGATATTGACCACTCGCACATTCAGAGTCTCCTCACTCAGCTCCATCTTTTTCATCCATCAACAACTAATTCCACTCACTGCACACCTGATGAATCAGCCAATCACGGTGCTCCACATAATTCGTATTTAGCTGCTTCCTCCTTTCAAGAGCTTGAGCTCAGTGTCCAGTCAGCTTGTGCAGATGTGGACAGAAACATCCCTGGAGCTTTGCTATTTTCACATGAGTACCAGAAAGATCTGCTAGAGGAGCCAGAGCCTGAAGAACCCAGAAGTGCCCCGCTGTTTGTTCACACACCCCTGGTGACCCCCGGACATCAGTCAGGGCTCAGAAGGCAGAGCAGTGATGCAGATGAGATGATCTCCGTATCTCACAGTGAGGATGCTTGGCACAGACACCTGCAGGATGAGCTGCTGGTCTCAGGAATCACAGAGGAGGATCGGTGGACGGCGTCTGAAGGCCTGAGTGCGGATCAGTCCAGCTCTCCAAACAGTGATCTGGTGAGATTTTATCTCCTTTTAATTGTAGTTAGTTAGGCTGTTTTTCATTTAAAGGCAGATGTGAGAAATTACTGCTTAACATCTTTCACCATAGAAGTGTTCCATTGCTTGACAGAAAAGCTCATTTAAAGCAGTTTACACAGTTCTTTCTATGGAAGCCCATTTCTGCCGTGGAATAAAACAATGTAGGGAACTTTTTATCTCGCATTCTGACTTTATTTCTCACAATTCTGTCTTTAGATCTCACTTTTTTTAAAATCTTGTAATTCACAGAAATAAGTTGTCAGAATTGCATATTTCTTGCACAAAATTCTGACTTCATTTCTCAAATTTCAAGTTTATAATTTACAATTTAATTTAATGTCTTGCAATGTTTTTCTTGCAATTCAGAATTTTTTATCTCTTTTTTTGAGGGAAAAAAAGTCTGAATGATGATGTTATCTCAATATTTAACATATAAACATGGAGTTAAAATAAAGTCAGAATTGTGAGATAAAAAGGTCCAGTTATCTTTTTTATTTTATTTATTTATTTTTTATTTCGTGAAAGTTTTCCACATGTACGTATCTGTAACCAGATCAGATTTTATCATGTATTCTTCAGCGTCATGTTTGATGTTGTACACTCACTTGTCAGTGAATCTGGAGTCATGGATTTTTTTGAACTTCAGGTAGCATTTCTAATGTGCTTTTACGAAGAGAAAGTAAGGTAATCTGATTTTCTGAGTTGAATGGAAAACAGCAATGGAACCAAAGAGTTCAATTGTTTATGTGATGTCATTCCTTTTCTTTTGTCTTTTAACAGGAAGCTGAGACACAGCCGGCTTATAAGAATGGTATGAAGCTCAGTATAGAAGTATTTACAAGTTGTACTTTCATAACTCTTGTGATATAGTTGATAATGTCATTTTTTGTTGTTCTAAGTGCCTGGACCATGTGATCCTGAAGATCTCCTGGATGGGGTGATCTTTGGAGCTAAATATCTTGGCTCTACACAATTACAGTCTGATAAAAATCCCTCCACTAATGCCCGGATGGCTCAGGCACAGGAAGCTGTGGATCGCATAAAGGTGGAAGAATATTATTTATTTATAAATAAGCAAATTTGACACATTTTTGTCAAGTAATGACAAGAATCAACAATAAGGATTATATTTACAGGCCCAATTGGGGCCACTGCTATAAATTTAAAATAAATAATAATTTAATAACTTTACACTTATAATTTTAAAAGTAGAATTTTGAAAATTATTTTTAAATAAATATTATTTATTATCATTTTTGCACACATATTTTAAGTGTTAAAGGGATAATTTAAAAAAAAAAAAAAAACTATGGGTGCTCCTGCTCCAGAAGGGGAGAAAAGTGCAGATGATTCTTATCACATAAAAAAGACAATATTCCATATCCAGGCAGTCACATAGATTTTCATATTTAAAAAGCCTTTATTTGAAGGGCTACCTATTAAGAAGCATGCCTTCATCTAATAACACATGCACAAGCTCCCATGTTTGATTCACCCTATGTATGGGTGTTTTTATGTGAATAAATGCCTAAATTAAAACTGTCAATCATATGCAGTGTTTATTTGTCTTCAGGAGACTTAGATTAAACTGCTCAATTCATATGGACTCATTTAACAGTGTCTTTATGACATTTTGGATCTTCAAAGTTTTGGTTACCTGGACTTAAATGGATTGACCGAAACCTCTTAGGTTTCTTAATTTGTGTAATATCTTATTTTGTGTTTTGAAGATTAACCAAAGTCTTATGATTTTGGAATGATGGTTTTTAATTTTCGGCCTATTAAAAAGTTTGGCTTGGAGCACTAAGGAACAGCCCACAACACTCTTTCATTATGGTGACAAGTTTTCTTTAGAAATTCTAAAAATCTAATACACCATTTGATATATTTGCGTGTGTATCTAGGCACCTGAAGGAGAGTCTCAGCCTATGACAGAGGTTGATCTGTTCATTTCTACACAGAGAATCAAAGTACTGAGTGCTGTCACACAGGTTAGTCGAAAAACAAACCTGACAGTCCTTCTTATGTTCTGTGAGAGCTGTCTTCTCTGATGTGTGGCCGATTTCTCTCATGCGTCCAGGAGGCCATGATGGACCATGCTCTGCAGATGATTTCATACATCGCAGACATTGGGAAAATTGTAGTTCTGATGGCCCGCAGGAAGCCAGCCAATCACAAATCAGCAGACTCGACGACTAGCTCTGCAGCACCACCGAAGAAGTGCTGGATGATCTGCCACGTGTTTTCTTC
This sequence comes from Spinibarbus caldwelli, assembly GCA_039654775.1. NCBI lineage: Eukaryota > Metazoa > Chordata > Actinopteri > Cypriniformes > Cyprinidae > Spinibarbus > Spinibarbus caldwelli. The sequence continues at coordinate 20,520,627 of CM077255.1, read as the reverse complement.
AGAGGATGTGAGTGTTTTGTTCGGATGTTTCTGTGTGATGTCCACCTTGATAAAGATTTGGTTTGCTGTTATACAGTAAAAATGTTCCATTGACCTCATTATGGGGTTTTTTATTATGCATTTATATGTATTTTGAGGTATTATTTGATCTACATTTCATAGTTTCTTACTCTTCTTTAGGCTCAAGTCATCGCACAGGCTATCGGTCAGGCTTTTGGTGTTGCATATCAGCAGTTTCTGTACGCTAACGGAATAAAAGCTAGCGATCTGAGGCCAGGCGAGTACAGCGATTACCTCGGCACTCAAGAACTTTATAACGGAGACCTGGTTCACTTTTCTCGCTCTGAAAACATCAGAGAGGTGAGGATGTCTTCCCCTCTATGTGTATCTGTGCTGAAAGTTGTTGCTTTCAACACTATTTTTTAATTTACTATGGCTAGATAGCATGAAAAACCCATTCACCTCTTTTTTTGTTTCCAGGTATGCATATCAAAAAAGCCAGGAGAGATATTAGGCCTCGCAATCGTGGAGTCTGGCTGGGGCTCCATCTTGCCGACGGTGGTAGTAGCCAACCTGCTGCACGGCGGCCCTGCGGAACGTTCTGGAGAGCTGAGCATTGGAGATCGCATCATGTCCGTTAATGGCACAAGTCTGGTGGGCCTCCCCATTGCCACCTGCCAAAGTATCATACGAGTAAGACCAAGCAGATATTAAAATAAAAGTTCCTAATTCCTCTGCATCCCGTGCCAAAATGTTGATTTATCATAATTTTCAGGATTTAAAGAACCTGTCGATAATAAAGCTCAGCATCGTTCACTGTCCACCTGTCACCAGTGCGATCATTAAGCGTCCAGACCCCAAATATCAGCTGGGCTTCAGCGTGGAAGACGGGATTGTAAGCAGCTGTTTACATCTATTTTATGACACTATGGGCTAGATTTACTAACAGCTTGTGCCAGCGCAAACCGTCTTTTGGCGTTAAAATAGTACTGTCAGGATTTACCAAAGACACGCAGTGAAGAATTAGCACTGAAGAGGCATGGACACAGTTATTTTTGCGCCTGAACTTATTGAATATGCATTTGTAGGAGTTTCTCTTTCAGACGCGAAATTGATGGGAGGAGAGTATTCAAACGAACTTGCCCTGTTTAGTAAATCTGGCCCTATGTTTGTAAAACTGTACTGAGTGTCTGACATTCTATCAACGTGATTTCTGCAAGATCTGCAGTTTAATGCGGGGTGGAATAGCTGAGCGGGGCGGCATTCGAGTTGGTCATCATATCATTGAGATCAATGGACAGAGTGTCGTAGCTACACCTCACGAGAAGATCATCCAAATCCTGTCCAATGCTGTAGGAGAGGTAAGAGGAGTGTATTCCGCTTTAAACATATTGCCCACTTTATACTATGTTAAGAATGATTTAAAAACAACTTGAAATTGGATCAAAAACTTTAATCAAAAACTTTATTTTTTCTGGTTATTGAAGTCTACATAGCACATAGTACATTAAAGGGATAATTCACCCAAATATTTAAATTCTGTCATTAATTACTCACCCTCATGTCGATCCAAAACCGTAAGACCTTCGTCATCTTCGGAACTCAAACTACTTTTCACAAAATTACTTTTTGTGCGCAAAGAAAATATAAAAAAGAAAAATAACGACTTTATTCAAAAATTTCTTTTTAAATTTGAATAAAGTTGTTATTTTTGTTTTGTTTGCACACAAAAGCTATTCTTGTAGCTTTGTAAAATTACAGTTGAACCCCTGATGTCACATGGACTATTTTAATGATGTCTTTACTACCTTTTTGGGCCTTGAACGTGTCAGTTACGTTGCTGTCTATGGAGGTGCAAACAAAACAAAAATAACAACTTTATTCAAATTTAAAAATAAATTGAGTAAAGTCGTTATTTTTGTTTTCTTTGCACACACAAAGTATTCTTGTAGCTTTGTAAAATTACAGCTGAACCACTGATATCACATGGACTATTTTAACGATGTCTTTACTACCTTTCTGGGCCTTGAACGTGTCAGTTATGTTGCTGTCTATGGAGGGTCAGAAAGCTTATTTCATCAACAATATCTTAATTTGTGTTCCAAAGATGATGGTCTTACAAATTTGGAACGACATGAGGGTGAGTAATTTTTGGGTGAACTATCACTTTAATACTCAACAATAATACATTTAATAATTAAAAAAAAATGATGCACATGCCTTTGGATGTCTTTGAATTAAAGTTCCAATAAAACGTAAGTAAAAACAGACTTTCTTTTCCATGTTGTGAAGTGTATGCGGGTATAACGGCTAATCTAAAAATAAAAACTGTAGGACAGTGACTTGATTCTCTGCATCAGTTACTGATTATGAGATGTGAGCACTGCACTCAGAAATGGAGACAGATGAACGTGAGCTTGCAGGGGTGGGTTAAAGCTGACTAAATGATTGGAGAAGTCACCAAACTTCAACAGAGAAGAGTCTTGTCATTTTCACCCAGAAGATCCAGTTATAACATTACAATTACAAGGACGAATTGTTCTCAATAAGAGCTATAACATGCATTTAGATAATAGGTAGCAGCGCCTATCATGTCAATTTTAAAGTAGTCATAATCCTCTTTCTCTGATTTGTAACAGATTCATCTGAAGACTATGCCCACATCAACATACCGTCTCCTGACTGGCCTAGATCAGCCCGTGTTCCTTTAGGAGGCGCGTCCTCTCAGGTTCTCTCAGTCACATGCAAATTTGCCACTGAAAATTTGACTGAAGTGTAGAAAAATGCTTTTATTTCAACTCTGCCTTTTAGCAGATGCATTAAAGCTGAAGAGTGTAAGAATGTATAGAGATCATGGACCTCCATTTTAAAGCTGTTTTAGAGCTGCTTATTTAACTGCTGGTTTGTATGTGTACATTTGTTTTTGCTCTTGCTGCTGAACCAAGGTGCCTGAAGACAAGCCTTGTGTTTGAATGACTATGCATTAGAATCCACACTTAAAATGAATCTTGAATCATCTTGAGCCTTCCATCTCAAGCTTCCAGCACTTCTGCAATATCACAGCACAGATTTGATGTTCAGTGTTTAAAATGGTTTACATGCTCTTTACAGAGCTCAAGAATTAGTGCCTGTAAAAAAATAAATGAACCTATGCCTGGGTTTGTTTTTAGCTGTAGAGAGAGGTATATTTTAATAACTGCTGTAATGGATGTTTATTAAAAATAGTACATAAAGACAAAAGACAGTTTCCCTTGTTTTGTGTTTAATTAAGAAAGGAGTAGTACACTCTTATTTATATATATATATATATATATATATATATATATATATATATATATATATATATATATATATATATATATATATATATATATATATATATATATATATATATACACGTGTATATATATACGTACATATATATATATATATATATATATATATATATATATATATATATATATATATATATATATATACGTATATATACATATACATACACATGTATATATATATATATATATATATATATATACATACACGTGTGTGTGTGTGTGTATGTATATATATATATATATATATATATATATATATATATATTATTTATTTATATATATTTATTTATTTATATATGCATATATGCATATATATTTATTTATTTATATATGCATATATAATTGACTTTTTTATCGCAAGACAAAAAAAACAAGAAACAGCACTGCATTGAAATACAATAACAAAAAAAGGAAGGAAGAAAAGGAAAAAAACAATGGCATCTCAATCAGTAAAAAAAATATCATCATAAGCCTTAAAAAACTTGTTATTCTTATTGTTATCAGTGAGTTTAAGAGTTTCTAGTTTAAGAGAATCAAATCTAGGTAACATATTGAGATATTTGGATTTATGAACAAAAAATTTACAATGCAAAACAAAACAAAAAAAAAAAAAAAGATCTATAGTATGGTCACTGCCAGAAAAATACAGAAATATATCTTTTGGTTAAATTTTTAAATTACATTTAATAAAAGATAGATAGATAACTTAAGTTCCCCCAAAGAAATTTAATTTTGACGTCCTCAAAATTGCGCAGGGTTTATGTAAAGCCTTAGGTGGGCGGGCGCTAAAATGAACACAAAGCAAATGATTGGCTACATGTCCTGAGTGCAGCGCTGTCGATTGGTTCCAAGCTCCACGTGGTTTCAATGTTTTGAATGGAAGCCCCGCCCATCACTGCGTCCTCGAAGCGCAGGAAGACTGCAGACCGGCTATATTCATGAAGCATTGGAAGTTTTGGATAAAACGAAAGGTAACAGCATTGTACACGGGATTATTGTGTTGTTTATAGACATTAATAGCGAACATTAAAGCTGTAATATATTCTATATTATGACACACTGTAAGGAAAACTTGTGAAATTATTTCTATTTGAAAAATGAATCAGGTCTTTTAAAAATTAATTCATTGACTTCCACAATGGGTGTTTGTCAATTGTGAAGGTCAGTTATAAACAATTTATAGCTCTGTACATAAAGATTTAAAGTCAGCGGTGTATTTTTAAGATTTTGTCCAAAGAGAAGCAGCCCATAATAATTTCATTAATTAACTTTTTTTTTTTATTTTTTTTTTTTTTTGTCTAGACACAAACTCGTGCTATATTTTCTGTGCCCAGTTTGGGGGGATTTATTTGTCTTGTCTCTTTGTAAGCCAATTAGTATAATGAGGATTTCAAGAACAGGAAGAGACAGTCAAAGGTGAAGAGATCATGTTTTTCAACTTTCTGCTACTCATCCATTCATTTAAAAGCTCTTTTTTTGTTTTTGTTGTTGTGTTGTAACCAATTGCAAAAGCTCCAAATTTGAATATATGCATACTCAAACCTTACAATGTGTTATGAGAACTACAACAGGACATTTTGATAGAATAACACCTTAAATTTAGATCTTTCCCTTATCCAAAGCTATCGTTTAGATTCAGAAGTCTTGGAATATAGCACACAATCCATATGGAGTAAAGTAATGGTACTTGTCATTTTTTAACCATTAACTTTAATTGTATGGAGAAGATCGGAGACGTCCTTTTGTGTTCCACAGAAGAAGGCCCTTAATTGAGTTGAATGTTTTTTTGGCTTAGAGTGAGCAATAGAATTTGCCATTGTATTTGCATGGTTGAAAGAGTAGAATGTTTTTTTTTTTTTTTTTTTTTTTTATTGTTGTAGGCTTACTCTGTTGCCATGGCTGTGTAGTTTTGTGCCATTGGAACACAGCTCTACCTGCTGCTGTGGAAATACTTCACATACTGCAGGAGAAACAAGGTGTCGTAACTTTAATCCAGCCGGAACACACTTACATACTTTGTCAAACACTCTGCAATCTGTCTACAGTGAGGGATGTAGTAAAGCATGCTTAAGTCTTCTTCTTTCTTTTACAGGTCCAACTCATTACTGAACTCCTGTGGCCACTCTTCTTCATCCTCATTGCTGTCTGGCAATCACACCCACCATATAAACAGAGCCAATGTAAGTGTTGCCCTCCCCACTTGGCAGGTGGCAGGAAAGCTAAGCTGATTAGCTACAGTGAAAATCAGGACATTGTTGAGCCCTTGTGATATTGTTTATACTAAATCATAACTTTTTGATGGCTTGCCTGCAGAAATTTTTGTCATAATGACATGAGGACATTTTTAAGTGAAATGTTGCAAATTTCCATGAAAAGGGTAAGATATTAAAGGTGATGTGTGTAATTGTTTCCTTAGTAAAATAGTCATATACCAGCTTGGAGGTCATGGCAAATTTGATTTCATTGGTTTGTTATACAGTACACATGCCACCAACAACAATCCAACGATCCAATCAATTCCTATTCGACAAAAACAAATCTCACCCTTTTTTGAAGTTCAAGAAACCATTTAACTCAGTCGTTATAACAGTGACAGAAATATGTTCACAATTATGTTTCATTCCAATTCTAAGTGTTAAGTATTTTTTTTGTCCGGATGAAGACGTCTATTGGTTTGGATGCAGCATCATGCAAAAACTAAAGGTTTTTAATACTGATACAATTGTAGAAACGGACCCTATTCACAGGCATATTTGTCAACCATTTTTACTAATTTGTTCTGCAAATAAAAGTGTTTAATAGGATAATCTCATCTAAGTGTACACATGTAGGGGGCATTCACAAAGAACACATTTTTTGCATTGCACTGCTTTTCCATTGTTTGACTTTGTAAATTTGTGCTAGAAGGATGTCTTTGACTATTGTACTCACAAATGTTTTTTTCTTCAGCATCTTGTGCATGACACTGGGTTTTAATAATGTAACCCTAAGTGTACATCATTAGAAAATACTTTAAAACAAAATTTAACCTGTTAACTGTCAGTGTTTTACTAGCAATACTTTAGCAATATTCTGCTGATTGTCTTCTTTAAAAAGCTTTGGACTGTATTCCAAAACGTTCATGAATTACAACCATTTAAGTTTGGATTGCATTGCATTTTCATATCTATCTTCAAAATAGGGGGTGACTGTTAAGAGGTTAAATTAATCGAAATGTTAAATTTATTTAAATATCTTTGTTTGAATGTTTCACATTAAATGTTGCTGATCTTTTTTCATTTCAGGTCATTTTCCCAACAAGGCCCTTCCTTTAGCAGGCACACTGGCATGGGTTCAGGGCATCATCTGCAACGTCAACAACCCCTGTTTTCATCACCCCACAGCAGGAGAAACACCCGGGCGAGTGAGCAACTTTGAAAACTCCATGTGAGATGCCATTCTGTGTCTTAGACTATGTATCATGACTTTTCTTTTCTTTGGCCTTGACCATCGATGGAAGTTTATTCTCTCATTCTCAGACTATCTCGACTTTTAGTCGATCTCAGAACTGTCCTGACAATCAGTGGTAACTGGACAGTTCTCTCCAGCCTACAGGACCTATCACAGGCAATCCAGAGACTCGGGGAAAGACCAGATGCTTGGCCAAGTATGACATGTTAATCAAATGTTTCATTGTAGAAGTTCAAAATCCCATACGAGATGTATTCAGTATCTCAACTGTAGTTAGGTTTTTAAGATGAAACCTTTTAATATAAGCTTACTGCACTTTCGAAAAGCATGTAACATTTCTATGGTTTTTCGACACACTTGAAGATCTACCTGTAAGAGAGTATCTCAGAGCCAATGAAAGCTTCTCCTCCTTCCTGCGGACAAACACCAGCATCCCCTCATTCTCTGTTGATCAATTACTGAGGGCACGATTGAAACTTCAAGTGGTGAGAAAGAAACTTTTCCACTTTATGAACTGGCGTAATGACCTAAATGTTGCTTGACAGTGCAAGCATTGTTGTTTTTAAAGTCAAATATTTACAGTGACATTTTTATTATTTTTGAGCTATTGTTAATATCTAAATAACAAAACCTTTGACTAGCAGCTCAGATTTACAACCACAATGCTTCCCCCTACCAAACTGCAATATCAGTTAGAGCTAATTATTCAATTTGATTACCTAAGCTAGATTTATTTCTATAGCTCTTTCAGTGTAACGCTGAGATTTTTCTCAATTTGGTTTTAAGGTTGGCATGAAATGAAACTGCATGTTATTGATGAATTATTTTGTGCATATGTTTCATTTTATTAAAAAATTTTTTTTTAAATTTTAATCAAAATGACATAACCCAGTGAAACGATAGACTCCTTGCGATGTATCCTGGACTTATTTAGTCTGCTTAAACCCACCCCTGCAAGCTTGCATTCATCTGCTGCTTTTTTTTCAGTGTAACGCCGACATCCCAAAGTTCAATCAACAAAGATGGACAGAACCAAGTCCCTGCCATACATTTTTGATAATATGTTACACTCAACATATATGTCACAAAAAGATCTGCCTCTAATTCTGTTACAACACAACTTTTGTAATTTTTGCTCTTTTGTTCTCAAGGTTGCATTATCAGGTGGAGGAATGCGTCTGTCTGACATTGTCTGTAATGCTTCTCTCTTGGGTCGTTACCTCACTGTTGAGGAAAGAGATTCTTTCCCCGAACTGCAAAGGGAGATGTGTGCTGTGCCTTCAAATATTATGCAGAAGGCAGAGCAGATCTTCCTCTCACAGCTGGACTTCAGCAAGATCCTCACGGTTAGTGAGTTTATGCTCCAACCTTCCATATTTATTCTGTGTAGTAAAGGGAGAAACAAAACTTTTCAAAACAAATCAATTGAACCAATTGTTTTGCATAATTATTCACTATTTCGAAGTGCTGGAAACACTACAGGTTGGTGGAACCTGCTGCTGAAGTGCTGTAAATGCAACGAGAGCACTGCCCGAAAGTGCAATGGTGTCCTGAGATCAGTTAAAACTATTTCAATCATGACAACTCTCAAAATAGTTTTAGCATGTTAATGGATATGGCAATGTTAATGTGTTTGGTTTTGGTGGACTAGATCTGCTGCAAAGCAAATATGGATTTGCTACTGCCAAAAGATACACAAACACACCTGTGTGCATGTAAGATATATTGCTGCTGCATGAACAGACACACATAAATCCAAAAGCAGATCTAGACAGGTGGTGCTGGAGGAGGTAGAGGGTTTCTTTCATGCTGCAGGACCCGCTTACCAACAAACACTGAACCAGATTATTCAAATGTTGAGCAAACAATCTCATCAGCTACAGAATCAGCAGAGACCAGTCAGGTTGGGGCGAGTAGTTAATGATATAACTGCTAACAGACTGAATGTAAAGATATGTTCGAAACTGCATTCTGTAACAAGGCCTTGTTTGCTGAAATCACATGACTTGTTGAATTTGCTAGACATTCCAAACCACTTATTTTAAACAAAAGATTTTTTCGGTTTTGAAGTATCATGAAGCAGTATTTCAAAAGCGTCCATCACTAATTCACTAATAAACAGAATCAAAGGGGCGTGTTCCTTTTTAAATATACAACAGCCTTTTTAACATCTTAAAATAAAATACTGCTTGCTAATGCTAGTCAGAAGTAGGTGGTATTAGGAGAAGGTACATTCTCATTCTAGAGAGAATTTGATTGGACAAAATTTGGCAGTATGAGTCATCAGTATTTTTGCGCTATTTTCCTGGATGAGAATGATTGAGATTGTAATTATAAATTGCTAAAAGTTATCTCAGATTTTATATTTGAATTGTGTTTTTCATGTTAATTCATTTCAGAGAGATAGACTGCAGGCAAATGCGGCTGATCTCCGGCTCATCAGTCGTGCTGTTTCCTCTGTATCTCGGGAACTAGCATGAGTTATGGATGACGTAAGTAGTTTTGAGATCTTTTAATGCCAGGTTTCACAATTACTGCACTGTAGTTACAGTAATTACAAAAAACTACATAGTGTACATAATACATAAATAATCCATTTTAATACACTTACTGATGCAAATATGGTAGAGGTCCATTTTCACATCACAGCAATGAATCTGTTTCTTTCTTCTTCCTCAGATCTCATTTGTTTCCATGAAGAATCTTTTTAAAATGCTAAAATCGAAAGAATCACAATTCAGTAAAGAAACATTCTCTATTTTATTGTGCTGAGCAACGATTGATCGTGATTAATCGCATCCAAAATAAAAGTTTTTGTTTATATAATATATGTGTGTGTTCTGTGTATATTTATTATGTATATATAAAGACACACAGATACAGTATATATATTTTTGAAAATATTTAAATGTATTTACATGTATATAATTATATTCATATAATTTATGTTATATATAAATATATTTAATACATAAACATGACATATTTCTCTTAAATGTATACATGCATGTGTGTGTATTTATATATACATAATAAAAATACACAGTACACACACACATATTATGCAAACAAAAACTTTTTGGATGCGATTAATCGGGACTAATCGTTGCCCAGCTATAATTTTAAAGTACATAAACATTAATATAGTTACATGCACAAATTAATGGGGACTTAATGCAGCGTTGTTTGCGCCCTCACAGATTCTTTCTGCACTGTTTACCAACTTTCACTGGATCTTGACTGTGAGAAAACTAAATGTATCAGATAATACTGAAATATTTGGATTAGTTTAATGACTCAAGAAAAACCTGGAAATAATAGGGAATTTTAAAACTGTTATTTCTAGACCAAGAAAAGTCATGGAAATAAATAAAATTGAACATGGAAAACTTTCATAGGTCTGCAAAAGTTATTTGCCAAGTAGCCTGCATGTACATGTATTTAATGTGTTTACTTGAGGAGAGACCCCCCACATGATTGTAAAGCGCTTTGGGTGTACGATAATACACAATAAAGCGCTATATGAATGCATCATTCATTCATTCATTCATACTTTTTAAGTTGTTTGCAATAAATAATCTTAAGTAGCTTGTCTTTATTTTTTTTCTTACCTAAGACACTTTAGGAGAAGCATTTACAGATTAAAATGCTTTAAAAAATACTTTAAAAACTTTTGAATCATGAATCAATTCACTGCCTACCCAAAGATTCACACCCCTACTGATTTACTTAAATGTGCAGTAGTTGCTCTACTCAAGGATAAAAGCATATCCCTGTTTACTATGATTTGGTATCATTTGAATTTTATCAATTCCAATTCCGATTCTGATTCTACTTATCGATTCCGATTCTTATTGATTCCCAGTTTGATTCCAATGTGGTTAAAAAAATGAAGTCAAGCATTTAGATATTTATTCTGTGTATTCTTTTGCAAAACATTTAATTGCTGCTAAATATCATGCATAAAAATTAGCCAGCTACATAAAAACTGGACTCGATTAAGAGCTGTTTGTTTGCATGATAGAGCTGCACGATTCTGGATAAATTGAGACTTTTTTTTTAATGGAGGTTGTAGTCCTCTCACAATTCTGAAGAAGAAATATTTGACAACTAAACAAATTCTCATGGAATTTATGAATGGAATGATCCAGTAACTCACTCAAGATTCACTTGTTTCATTACTGGATGAATCATTGTTTTTGAATGAATGATTCAAAGACAAATACATTTTTAACATCCCCTTTTCACCACCTAAAAAAAAGGAATTGATAGGTGGAATTGAAATTTTGAATGAATGAATGAATGAATGATGCATTTATATAGGGCTTTATTGTGTATAGCTGTACACCCAAAGCGCTTTATTTTTTTTGCGAAATTTTAATTTTAATTTTTAAAGTATCTGATTCCTGACCTTAAGTGTCCGATTCTGGAATTGGAATTGATTTTTGATTCTCAACCCTACTGTTTACCCATCAGGGAAACTCTTCATCCTATGGATAAAAATGATAACAACTTTTTATTTTGACATTTAAACCTTAGCAAGCTATGTAGACTAAAAAAATCCTTCCCTTTTTCCAATTTTAGCTCCGTTCTGTGAAAACCTGATTCGAAGTCTGGAGTCGAACCCTCTCTCACGGATTGTGTGGTGAAGCATCAAACCACTGTTCATTGGAAAGCTGCTCTACACACCAGACATGCCAGTCACCCGTATAGTCATGTCAGAGGTACCGCCCCCTTCCGCTCAGCCCTTATGCAATATGTCTGTTGTCCAAAAATGGGATGTCTGTAGTACTTCCCTGAAATTCTTGTTTCTTTAGGTAAACAAAACATTTCAGGACTTCCAGATTCTGAATGACATGCAGGAGGATTGGCAGGAAGTAGGTCCCAGAATCAAAACCTTCATGGAGAGCAGTTTAGAAATTCGGCTTCTGCAGGATCTCCTGAGAAGGCCTGAGGTGACAGTAGTTGTGAATCTACGTCTTGAGAACACTTCTTGGACGGACTCTCGCATTGCCCGGTTCCTCTCAACGCCTGACCCAGATACACCTCGTAGAGATGGCGCTCCACCCACCTGGTTGGATCTGTACCAGGATTTAAACAACACCTTCAACGCTCTCTCAGATCTCACTAAGGTACTTGCAATCCGCAGCTCATGTTACGACCAGCTTAAGTAGTAAACCTGATTGGTTTCACTTGTTATCTGTACACTAGGAAGGGACATGTTGTATATCCTAAAGCACTGGTATGGCCTAATTTGCATACTATATGCAAAAAATGCTACTTTGCTAAATAAAAATGAAACATTAGATATTAAGGTTGAAAGGTGAAATAAAGTATAAATATTTAAAGAAAACTTAAAAATTAGAATTAGAACTAAATGAAGTATGTTCAAGTTAAAAAGCTAAAATTGCAAACTGAAATAAGAATAAGTTAAAGCTATATAGAAATATAAAAAACTTACAAAGCACATAACAAAAAATACATTGAATTAAAATGAAAACTGAAAATATAAAAATAAAAGCTAAATCAAAATATTAACAAATACTATAATAATATGTAAAAAACAAAAAAAACAATTACATCTTTATACCACTGTAACGAGTACCGGTTTTGCTTATATGTAAGTTTTAATATATAGCTAAATACCTTGTCCTTATTAATTATTATTATAATTAATACAATTAATCAAAGTTTTTTTCTTGTCCTTTGTTGGATGATTATTATTGCATTAAAGTGTTTTTTTTTTTTGTATACACAGATCCATTCAAAGTAGACAAAACAAATATATAAGTAAAGAAGAGAAAAGAAAAGAACAGAAAGCATAATGAAACAAACATAATATCTTTTTGTTTATTTATTCAACTCATATAAAAAAGTGGCATATAAAACAAAACAAAAGCGTGGATAGTAATGAAACTTTATGAGGAATAAACGACTTTAAGGTCCATTTAAAACTCATGATTCAACAAAATCCACCTCAAATAGTTGCCTATACTATTCATGCTATTTGTTTTCAAGTTTTGCATTTAATATTGGGATATAATGTATTATAAATTATATTTAGTATAGCCAGATTTTTTACATAGTGCTGCCTTCACCCTCATAAATTATCTAGTATTGAATAACCAGATGTTTTTCCACTTTGAAAAAGAACAATATAGACAACCTGCTCAAATTTGAATAAATAATTAATATAGGTGCCTTAACAAAAATATGTAACAGATGTGGCACATAGACATTAGGTAAAAAAGTTATATTATTAATTGAAATATGAGTGTGATGGATAAAGATTTCTGCTTTTAATGGATATAAGATGCCTTAGAGACTGGCCAGTTATTGTCAACAACTTTCTTTTGTATTGACCGTTGTCTATCTATACTCTCTATTGTTCCAGTGCTTCTCTTTGGATAAAATGAAAGGTCTGGCCACAGAGGGTGAGATGGTCGAACGAGCCCTGGAGCTGCTGGAAGATCGTCAGTTTTGGGCCGGAATCGTCTTCCTCCTTCCAGATCCTTCATCATCCTCTCTGCCTCCCCATGTCAAGTACAAGATCCGCATGGACATAGACGATGTAACCCGCACAAACAAGATCAAAGACAAGTATGCTGAAATATCCACACACAAACTTAAGTTTACTGAAAAAATGGTTTATGTAACACTTCCATCGTCAGTTGCTTAATGAAGCTTATATTGTGTTTTGTGATGTGACAGATTTTGGGATCCAGGCCCAGCTGCTGAACCGTTCAGTGACCTCCGCTATGTTTGGGGTGGTTTTATTTACGTACAGGATTTAGTTGAGAGAGCTGTGACACGTTTGCTCACCGGTAAAGAGCCAAAAACAGGCATATATGTGCAACAGATGCCCTACCCTTGCTTTGTTAATGACGTGTGAGTTGCACTCTTCTGTTTCACACCACATGTTATTCACAGCCATTAATACATTTTTTTTATGTTTATTATTAAACATAATTTTATGAGACTAATGTTAATAGGTATTATTTTATATTAAAAATTATTATTATTGATTTTTATGGCATAAAGACAAGACTGATTGAGGTTGTAAAATATAGTACAATCTCCTAAAAAAGTTATGAATTAATAATTGATATTTGTTTAAAAACATTTTAGAATTGAAAAATCAATTTTAAAACTTATAGAAGATAATGATTAAGACCATCAGATGGACAACGTTTCATTTTTTGGGGGGAGGGGGATAAATTAATGCTTTTTTCCCCTCAGAAATTTATCAAAAGTGACAGTAAAGACATTTATAATGGTACAAAAGATTTATATTTCAAATAAATGCCTTTCTTTTGAACTTTCTATTCATCAAAGAATCCTGAGAAAAAAAAAAAAGTATTATATTTCCACAAAAATATAAAGCAGCACAGTGGTTTTTAATTTTGATAAGAATAAGTAATGTTTGTTGATCATTAAATCAGCATCTTAGAATGATTTCTGAAAGATTATGTGACACTGAAGACTGGAATAATGATGCTGAAAATTCAGCTTTGCATCACAGGAATAAATTACATTTAATTACATTTAACAAATATATTAATACATTTAACAAATATATATAAAAAAAACTGATATTTTAAATTGTAGTACCATTTCACAATATTATTGTTTTACTTATTATTTTTCATCAAACAAATGCAGCCTAAATGCAGCCTTGATGAGCATATAAGAGACTTCTTTCAAAAACATTAAAAAATCTTACAGACTCCAAAATTTTGAACTGTAGTATACAGTGGTGGCCAAAATTCGACATCTTGAAGCATCTTGGAGACGTTGCCACAGTTCTTCTGGATTTAGTCTCAGTTTGTTCTGTTTCTTCATGTCATTCCAGACAGACTGAATGATGATGAGATCAGATCTCTGTGTGGAGCAATGACTGTTATCAGACAAAAATCTCACTGGATTATTACAATTAATGGCAAAATGAATGTTTGGAAATGTAAACTGATGTTTCCTACTGACACACAACAGCAAAAGATAGAAATAACTCACCATTTTTAGCTGCTGAAAATACTAGTGTTCTAATCATTTTGGCCACCACTGCATTTATTCAAGATGTAAGGAAAATAAGTTATTACTTTTTACTCGATATTGAGTAATAAAATGTGAACTTTTATAAGAATGTTTCCGAAGCATATGAAACCAACATTATTACAAAGATTACATTTCTAAGAACTTGGCCACATTTTTGTCTTTGTCTTGGACACTTGTCTTTATCTTCTTGTTTTAGTTTCATACGTGTCCTGAATCGTTCTCTGCCTCTGTTTATGACACTGGCGTGGAGGACTCATTTACTTCACTCTTTACCTGCCATATGTGCTGTGTGTGGCCTGGAGGGAATATCTGACCAACACACAAAGGATCTTAGCGGTGAGAGATTTTATCTCCTTTCCCTGCTGGCATCTTCACGCAACACGTATAAGAATATATACAGGAATGTGATTTGAGAGCTGCAAAGGAGAAGATTATTAGAAAATAACTTACATTTCTACCTGTTCATAATAAACCCTGTAATTAAGATGTTTAAAGTAATTACTTGTTTCCCTGTAGAGCTTCCTGTCTCCAGTAGCCTTTGGTTTTGGCTGTGAGTATTTCTCTCAGTACGAAGAGCAAGGTGTGGGGATCCAGTGGTTTAACTTGAGATCAAGCCCCATGGAGGGAGACACCTACAACTTCACCATCTCCATTGTGATGGTGTATGCAGATGCTGTCATCTATGCCCTGGCCACTTGGTACAATGAAGCTGTTTTTCCAGGTAAAGCATCTTTCTTTGAGCAAATGCAAAAGGAATTTTAACTGTGTCTTCCTTTGATATCTTAAAATTAATTTTGTGGATTCATCAATGAATTTGTTTGGATGTACTCCAGTTCAAATGTTTTGCTCACAACACTGGATTAATTTGATAAAAATACAGTAAAAGCACTACTAGTGTGAAATAAAAGTACAATTTAAAATAACTGTTTGCTATATATATTACAACAGCTAATTTTGTTAGATACATTTGTAATATATTTAAAGTGTAATTCTGGTGATGCAAAACTGATTTTTCAGCATCATTACTTCAGTCTTCAGTGTCACATGATCATTCAGAAATGATTCCAATATGCTGATTTGGTGCCCAAAAACATTTTCTGTTATTATAAATGTTGACAACTGTGGTCTTTGTGGATTTCCTGGTACATTTGTTTCAGGATAAATAGAAAGTTGAAAGGAACAGAATTTATTTGAAACAGAAATATTTTGCAACGTTATAAAAATCTTTAATAAAAATTATTAAATTATTACTGACCCAACTGTTTGAATGGTTGTGTACATCACAAGGCTCATAGTTATCAAAATTAGTTCATTATAAATAAAAAAGTTAAATGCAAATCGGTAATAAATAGACAACACAATAAAAGCTGATTTATAAAAGATTGAAGTTATCAGGTTTTGACCCAAGGCATTCCTGTTTCACAGTCAGTGAGTAAACTGACAGAAAGGTGTTTACAAAGCAAAAACAGGGGAAATATGTAGGTGTGTTGCTGAGGTTTTGTCTTTATGTTCACATATAATGCAGCGTCAAAGTATCATAGCATTATTATCTAATACAATTGCAGTAACATGTTAGTACATGTCAAATACAGTTTGGTTTATTAAACATGGATATATAATAAACACACTCATTGTGTTGATTTAATCTGTATTTAAAAATACGACAATAATTGGATGTGTTCAACAGGGCAGTATGGGATCCCCAGACCGTGGTATTTTATCTTCCAGCTGAATTACTGCGGTGGGGTACCATTAGAGGTGGGATTGCCTGTTCCTCCAGCACCTAGAGATGAACCTGATGGTAAGAACATCAAACTATAAGTAACGATGTTTGAAATACAGAAGTTTTCAGTATTTGTGTGATGTGTAGAACATGTTTTTGATTAAAAATGTCTTAATTGCAATGTTGATTATAGATCGGATTGAAGCTGAACCGACAAACCTAATTCTGGGAGTTTCCATAAGGAGCTTAGTGAAGATTTATGAAAAAAGGGGCTAAGCTTGCTGTCAATCACCTCAACGTAAAGTTCTATGAGGGCCAAATAACATCTTTTCTGGGTCATAATGGAGCTGGCAAGACAACAACTATGTGAGAGCTTAATGAATCATTAAAAATATCTAATATTTAATTTACTTTAAAATTTAATGCCAAGCTCTAACTAGCTGATTAACTTATTCAATACTTCCTGATGATTTGACTCACAGGTCCATTCTAACAAGACTGTTTCCTCCCACTGCTGGTACTATATACGTGAAGGGAATGGACATTCGCACAGATATGGACATGATCCGCAGGACTCTGGGAGTGTGTCCCCAGCATAACGTCCTCTTTGACATGTAGGGCACCAGTCAACAAAAAATAAAAAAGTGATATCATGATAATTTTACATGTACTGTGGTAATTTTTCTTTGAGATCCTCTGATGTTATTTATTAAAGGTAATACCTATACTGATTATTTTAATATTAAAGTGTCTACTGATTTTTAATTTTTGTATTATTTTCGCTTTTTGACACAATAATTACTAATTAATCATTATCCTATGGCAATAAAAGCACAATTTTCATTGATATAATATAATAACCAACATTATTAACATGGTACCACAGTACTTTTTTTTGTTAATCGTTATAATTAACATTTGTGTTGCCACATGAGTCAAACTCATACTTTCTGTACTAACATATTCTGTATGTTTAACATTATTGGTGTTCTCTTCTATGTCACTGAAGCCTGACGGTTGAGGAGCATGTATGGTTCTACGGTCGAATGAAGTGCATGAGCATGGGGGAAGTGAAGAAGGAGATAAATTCACTTCTGGAGGATGTAGGCTTACAACACAAACGACACGAGCAGACCAAAAACCTTTCAGGTAGATTAACAAATAGATATGTCCGTTATGCTGTTCTCTCAACTGTAACCTCTCTGCTTTACTTGGGAGTTTTTTGTCTTTCTTGTCAGGTGGCATGCAAAGGAAACTGTCTGTTGCAATCGCTTTCATAGGCGGGTCAAAGGTTGTGGTCTTGGATGAGCCCACAGCTGGTGTGGACCCCTACTCCCGCCGTGGGATTTGGGACCTTCTGCTCAAGTACCGTGAAGGTCTTTTAAAGCTTTGCCTTTTGAAAAATGACTATATCTACTGGTTTGTTGGCTATCAGACTAAATGCCCTTTGGTTTTCAGGCCGCACCATCATTCTGTCCACACATTACATGGATGAGGCTGATCTCCTCGGTGACCGCATTGCAATCATTTCCCAGGGAAAGCTCTGCTGTTGTGGAACGCCGCTCTTCCTCAAGGCACATCTTGGTACTGAATACTACCTTACGCTGGTCAAGAGAGAGATGCATAGTACACCCAGCAGCACCAGCACTGGCAAACCCCCTTCAACTGTAGTTACCAAGGTGAGATGACCCACGTGAAGAGCAGATGCCAAGAGGGTCTGTTTTCCATTTCCTTTTGAGTACCTTGAGAACATTTTCAGACCTGTAGATTGTTTGCTTTGTAGCAAAACAGAGACTTAAATTGTTACAATGTTGTGTTTTCTTCTTGGCTTGCTTTGCTTTCACAAGCCAACATTTCAAAGCAAGTCACATGTGAGTAAAACTATCCTCTCACTGGTCAAAAGCATGTTTCGGGATTCCGCTGATAGCATCATCCATCAAGATGGATTGACAAGTTAGCTCCACAGGAAGATAAAGAGGAGCTCTTCTTTAACTGCAATAACTAATGCGGTCATCCTCAGAATCAACCAATGCTGTTTTTATTATGTAAAAAAATAAAAATGTGAAAGTGACATGACGTGGCCAAGTATGGTAACCCATAGTTGGAATTTTTGCTCTGCCTGGGAAGCAATTGGGGGTTTGGTGCCTTCGTCAAGGACATCTCAGTTGTGGGTATTGAAGGTGGAAGAGATTGTTGTACAATCAGTCCCCCCACCTACAATTCCTGCCAGTTCTGAGACTCAAACCCGTGACCTTTGGGTTACAAGTCTGACTCTCTAACCATTAGGCCATGACTGGCCCCCTGCATTTGCCATTATGAGTTTGGTTCATATTCTTTTGAGTTGGATTGCTTTCTCGCTATGACTAAACAGCTCCAAAGTTCGTTTTGAATTGGGGTGAGACCACCTTGTTCAGGTAATCTCAGACCTATTGCTTTGGTGCGGATCCAAGTGTGATTGCCATGTTCACATATGTTTAAATGAGCCAAAGGGAGAAAAACCACCAGGTTCCAAAATAAATGCTCCAAATGGGCCAGGTGTGAAAACACCCTGACAGTAGTGCATCAGCTATACACCGCTTTCCTTCATAATATTAAACTAATGAAAAGGTCTCTGTATTTCAGGACAGTGATTCCTTAGTAAGTGATGACACAGGATTGGGCAGTGAAGAGAGTGGATTTGGTAAGTCCAGCTTTGGCTTACAAGGGTTGTTTGCATCACATGTTGCAATGCTGTTTAAATACAGGCCTCAGTATTATCTAAGACAGGGCTGAGCAACTCCTGCAAAGTTTAGCTCCAACCATAATCAAACTCATCTGTCTGTAGCTTTCTAGTAATCCTGAAAACTTTTATTAGCTTCTTCAAGTGTTTTTGATTAAGATTGGTGCTAAACTCTGCAGGAAAAGTGCGTGAGTTGCCCATCCCTGATCAATGGGCTCTGTTACCTTCCTGTTTTAGATGTTGCTGCCCTAATGGCTCTTGCACAGCTATACGCCCCTGATGCTCAGCTGGTGGAGGACATCGGCAGAGAAACAGTCATCAACTTGCCCCATGCTGCCTCAGAGGACGGCAGTCTCGCCCTCTTCTTGAACGAACTGGACAAACGGCAGGGCGAGTTTGGTGTGGTCAGTTATGGGTTGTCAGACACCACATTAGAAGAGGTGAGACAGTTCTGAAACATGAGATTTTTATCTCCACTGATTCATTATTACTGTAAAAGGATTTACCCCTCACTGAAGTTCAAGGTTGTGGTATACATGTCTGTCGATTGCCAGTCATTATCCCATTCTGGTGCCAAGAGACGAAATCCCTCTTAAGCCTTTGTGGGTGGGTTCTAACATTTGCTAAAAATAAACCGGTACTAAGTTGAGAGTGTTTCTCCTCATGGCTGCTTTTGTAAAATAATACGTCTTCTCACCATGTGGAGGCAGAAGGGGCTTTTCCAGACTAATATTTAACTTTGCTTGTATATTTTAGATCTTTTTGCATGTGGCAGAGGAGACAGGTGTGGATGCAGACCCTGAGGAGCCAGCAGCATCTCCAGTCCACCAGGGGACGCCGTCTGAGGACAAAGACACAGGTAAATGAATATATCCCATACCCGCTGAGCCAATGAGATTAGATCTCTGCCCGGTTGCAAAAAAAAAGCTTAAATTATTCTTAAAATTTAGTGATATATGTTTTTTTATTTAGGAGTAGTCATAACCTTTTAATGTCTTTTACAGAA
Source organism: Spinibarbus caldwelli (assembly GCA_039654775.1). Lineage (NCBI taxonomy): Eukaryota > Metazoa > Chordata > Actinopteri > Cypriniformes > Cyprinidae > Spinibarbus > Spinibarbus caldwelli. The sequence goes on along the minus strand of CM077255.1, from coordinate 20,500,339 downwards.
AAAAGGTAGACAGGTCTAATTAGAATCCGCAAAGTAAAACTGATTACCACTTAACTAACTGCTAGTTGGTCAGTTCATTTCTTAAGACAGTTTTGACACAGTTTTTACACAGTGGCTATGTTTTATGCAGCTGACCCCTGCATCCCCTGCATCATTCACTGCAGAGGATCCATTGGCAAGGAAGTGATGTAATGCTACGTTTCTCCAGATCTGATGAAGAAACAAACTCTTCTAAATCTATATCTTGGGTGGACACCTCATCTCTTTTTCTAGTAATTATATATGTATATATAGTTAAAATATATGGTTGGCACCACATCGTTTGGTAAGATGGGGTGTGAGACCCGTTCTAAAGGCCATAGAGATTGTGTTATGTTCAAGTGCTGCTTTCTGGCCCAGACGCAGGCGACGTGAGGTATCACCATAGTCAACTTGTCTCCGCTAGTTCTTTGATATTGGTTAGGGTCATTTTCAGTCATTTTTTATGCCTGTCCTGTAGGTGGCACAGTGGGGAGTGCAAAAGCTTGGTCTGAGTCAGTATGCTGAGCGAGAGGCTGGGGGTTACAACGGAGGAAACGAGCGCAAACTCTCCACCGCCATTTCCCTCATTGGAGTTGCACCTGTCATCTTCCTGGTATGTTTGTACTATCACACTTGTGAGGTAGTTTTACTTAATATTTCTGACTTGGTGTTGTATTATGTGGCTGTAAACTGTGTTCTTCCACTCTCATCTGTGATTTTCAGGATGAGCCAACAACTGGGATGGACCCAAAGGCCAAGCACTTCCTCTGGAACTGCATCCTAAGTGTGATCAAAGAGGGGCGATCTGTCGTTCTCACCTCCCACAGGTATAGGAAACAGTTTCATACAGGTAGCCACAATGAATCCCTTAGACTGGGATCTGCCCACTTAGACTGGAAGAGACCATCTGACTGATATTTTGTAAACCTAATGTCTAAATATCTTTTTAAAAAAATGATTTCTGTAACAAAATTTTGATAAATATAAGGTATAAAGATGTTCAGGTCTAGCCTCTGTGCATTCCTGAATTACTCTCTCGCTATGGTGGTTCTGCTGTCTTTGCAGTATGGAAGAGCGTGAGGCTCTCTGGACCCGAATGGCCATCATGGTGAACGGCAGGTTCCAGTGTCTGGGCTCAGTTCAGCACCTGAAGAACAGGTAACTCAAACTTACTTTTCTTAGTGTTCAATATATTCTGTATATTACATACTGTTTTAAAAATAGGATGTGAAGCAGTATGAAACAATAAACATTTCAAACTGCAGAATACCTAATTTTTGTTACGTGACCTCTCTATATCGGATTTTTAATTTAGTGGCATCATGATAGAAATAAATCATTATTTGTTGTCAGATTAAATGAAGTCAGATAAAGTGAGATTCAAGAGATTGTGGATTATAACAGTAATGGTAAAAAGAAAAGAATTCCAGTTCAGTCGTCATGAAGGAGTGCATGCCAACATTATCAGCAGCCTTGGTTAGAATAAAAAAAAAAACTTAATTTAAGAGTTACAAGCCATTAGCCAAACTCTGTGTGTGTGTGTAAACAATATATTTTACTTTTATTGCAAAATATGCAAATATTAAAGTAGGAAAGGGAAACTGACAGCCTAATGGGAGTGGGTAGGTGGTAAAGTGTTCTTTTGTCACAATTCTTTTGGCTGTTTTCTGTGTTAGAGATTTCTTTGCAGAATCATGGGTTTTGTAGTTTTTTTCTCCAGGAATTCAGCAGTAGGTCTGTCTTTAAAGGTTTATAAGTTATCATTCATAATCAGTTCCAATGTGGAGAAAATTAATGGAATTTTTTACGTCTGGTACCCCAGCTGTTGCACTCTATGGAAATTAAAGAATGAGATGAGTTCATTTCCTTATAGGATGAAGAATTAGGAACAGTGTTCTCTGGTTGTATAATGCACAATTAACAGAAAATATAGTGTTTTCTGCAAAACTATTATAAGTAGTATGCAAGTCGCAATATGTGACAATAAATATGTTTTCATTTCCACCCTTTTTGTGTTTTCTTCTAGGTTTGGAGACGGTTACACAATAATCCTTCGTTTGTCCACCCCATCTACAGAACCATGCCCAGTGGACATCTTCATCCAGAACTCCTTCCCTGGCATCCAGCTGAAGGAGAGACATCAGAATGTTGTCCAGTACCAGCTGCCATCACAAGCCAGTTCGCTCGCTCGTGTCTTTGAGGTTCTGTCAAATAATTATGAGGAGCTAGGGATAGCTGACTACTCAGTGTCACAGACTACGCTGGATCAAGTAAGAGAACAATGCTGCCACTCTATTCCAAAACCTAGTGTACTGCCTTGCTGTCTATATAGGGAGCTACCTTCTAAGAAGCACACTATCATGGCATAAACGCATCTGACAAATAGCTCTTCTCAACAGACTTGACTCACCATTGATTTCAGTAGAATGATAGATGAAAGACGCAAGCTTTTGTAACTTGAAAGTGCAAATCTTTCGGTGTCACTTCCAGTTATTTCAGCACACACACAAAAAAAAGCTTACTTCCACATTTCAGAATAAGGTGGACATTCAATGCTGTCTAAAGGTGTGGTCACATTTCCCATTGTTTGGCAAATTCTTGCCAAATTCAATAGGAATCCATTCGTTCTAGAATTTATTATTATTATTATTATTTATTTATTTTAAGGTCCAATTCTCGCTATTAACAAACCATTAATTATAACTTTTGCCTCAATAAATTCCTAATTTGCTGCTTATTAATAGTTAGTAAGGTAGTTGTTAAGTTTAAGTATTGGGTAGGATTAAGGATGTAGAATATGGTCATGCACTAATAAACAGCCAATATGTTAATAATAAGCATGCTAATAAGCAACTAGTTAACAGTGAGAAATGGTACTAAAGTGTTACAAAATTATGTGCGAGGACGAAAGATTTCCCCACGCAGATTTCGTAAATGGTTCAAGTTGGTCACACAGATTTGCAGCATTGACCAACAGGCAATTGCTTAGTTTGAAAGTTACTTTTGTGTGATCTTTGCATCTTACATCACTACATTGTTGACCATAGACAATGGACATTTTTGCCCATGACATTTTGCCAGATTCTTGTTACTCTTGGGCTTGTTACTCAGAACTAAGAGTGTTTTCCTCCTGCAGGTGTTTGTTAACTTTGCTAAAGAGCAGACAGATGATGATGAGCTCAGGGAAGTCACGGTAAATGGTGGAGGATCCGTGGCGATTCGAGCCAACAGACCTCAAACTCGAGAAACCCAGCAGGTCTTCCACACCACGGTCTTCTTCAACGCCCTCTGCAGATCAAGCTACTCGCTCAGTACAAACCCCTAAGCCTATATTAACTGGTTCAAAGACCAAAAAGAGCAAATCAAACAGTCTGTCAGTCTCAAGACAGCAACAGCAGATCCGGATGGAACCTGTTGGTGAGGCAGCTAACGGATCAAACCCCCACGAGGACCAGACTGCTGGGAAAAAAGATCCATCCACGTTGTTTATTGTCAGTACCAAAACGCAAGAAAGCAAAGTGTAAAAAGACATTTGGAACTGAACAGTCTTGATGCGGATCACCAGTGAGTCATGAACATTTGGTGCCTTGTTCAATTGTAGTTTTCAAAAATTAAATGTAATTATTTTAAAAGCAATCAATTAATCATTGAGATTGGCTCTCCTGGTAATTCTGCAACTCCTCATTGATTGTATGTCTAGACCTTACTCTGAAACTTGAAGATAACGCATGGTAACATGTATGTGTTTTAGCAGGAAATCCTTCCCAGACCACTTTAATGCATAAATTATGCATAGTTTCATGACGTCAGTTGTACTTCCATATGGTATTTTTTTTGTGCAGCCCAATTTCTGAATAAGTTACATTATAACAAACCTCTTTATTTCTACATGTATGTCGAGGTCAAATGTGCAGTGCAGAGATGGTATCAGACACAAATGTGTTTTTATTTATTTCCTGATTTTTGTATGGTTTTAGTTTTTTGTCTTTTTTTATTTAGTTATTTTTTCTCTGATGCACTTTAGCTTAAGACAATTCTAATATTGTAGTCTGGATCATCACTGTATCTCTTCACTGCAATGATTGTTACAATGCTTGATATGTAGCTCTTTTTTATGTAGTATGTACATACCGGAGATATTATGTATGAGTAAAGTTGAAATTTGAATGTGAAGTTTGTAATCTTCCTTACGTGCATGATGCTGGATGTTAAAATGCTGCAATATTTATATGCAAATCTATACAAATGTATTAAATATCTGGGTAAAGTGCAGATGTATGGTGTGTGCACATTGTTTTATAAAAACACTGCATTGTGTTAAAAATGTCATTAATATCATCACCGATGTAATTTATAATCAGTTAACAGTAATTAACAATAATAAACAAATCATAAAAGCGGTTTATTTTCAAGGTTGCATGATGATATTTAGTACTCCTTGTTCATTTAGGCTATTACTAAATACTACTAAAAAATGATTTGACTTAACACAGCATTAACAAAATAATCTCTAGCCAGATCTTAATATTAAGTTCTATATAATACCTCCTTAACATATCATAAAATACCTATATAGTAATATAAATGTTTTTTTATATATATAATTACTATGCAGCGTTTATGACCTCATATTTAAATAATATATTGAATATTTGTAACACCTCAAGAGTATTTATGATTAACTAGAATAGGAAAAAAAGTTGTGAAAAAGTGAAAGTGGTTACCAGTTACAAGATCTTTCACTTAAATGATCATATCTCTACCAATATCAGTATATCTACCAATACTAATATCAATATTAATAAAAATCCCAATATAATAAAAATAATGTAAGTTATATATTATATTTATTGGCTGAAATGGTTGTCTGGGTCTCCCAAGCCCCGCCCATTTTCCCTAGCATTAGCCATTAGCCATCGCGGCTTACGCCAGCTGATCTGGACCTTTTCTCCTTCTAAATTTCTTGGTTTTTGTCACTGTCGTGCTTTTGTGAGAAGACTGTGAGATGGTTTTGTTAAATAGCGATAACAATGAGGAACAGGATTTAATGTAAGTGTATTTTAGCCGCTAGCTAATGACCTGATTTGTCTCAGCACATACCCGTCAGTTGTTTTTGTTAGCCGATAAAGCTCGTTAGCCAAATAACATAAAACCCAACATCAGACACGTCTCTCAAGTCTTCTTTGCGTTCACTGTTTTATATTAATGAAATAAGTGATGTGTTTGTTTAAAACCCTGGTCGCGGTGAAACGAGTGTTAAAGTTATTTAAATGGACGCGTAGTACCTGAACTAAATGACAGGTCATTATATACAATAAAACAGCTGTGAGGTTATGACTGAACTCATTAAAACGGGAAATTATGTTTAGAACATAAACCATATTTCGCAGATGTATATGCAAGTAATTTAGTCTAAATGTTTGTCATAATGTCGTCTTCACTAAACGATTAAAAAAAAATTAATACAACTAAAAACTCTTAAGACAGAACTAAAAACTGCATATGTTTTTGCAGAGATAAGCTGTGACCTATTTTGATGGTAAAGCATCTGGCCTGTAGCTAGAGCTATAAATAAAGCACTCGAGTCGGTCTCCACTGAAGGAGCTGTAGTCTCATTACAGATATGCACTGTGAAAGACTACATTATGGCAAATTCATCTAAGCATGTGCAGGATCTTACTGTTTATATTTTTTTGTAATTTAGACCAATATTCCAGCAACAGCTGTTAGCTACATCTAGAGCTTTTATTTATTTATTTGTGAAAGAAAGAATGAAGGAACTGGGCAGAGTAGGTTATGGGACGTTTCTGTCATGTTTGTCATTATGGAGTAAACCCTTTGAGAGAATGGTTTAGTGCAAACAAGACAAACCTGATATCTTTTTGTCTTGCAGCCTAAATGAGCCGCGCTGCTCATCTCTACCCAGCTCTCCTGCAAAACGTGCTTCTCCAGCCAAAAAGAAGCAGTTTTTTATTAACCAGGCCATTCGTAACTCTGACCTCACTCCCAGAGCCAAGGGCAAGAAGAGTCTGAGACGACAGGAAAACAGTACGTTTTGTTTTCATTTATGAAGGCGGCATTACATTGTTCATGTTTTTTTACTGTTTTTATTTACTACACAGGAAATGTTTACCCAAAAATGAAAATTCTGTCATCACCCACTTGTCATTTCAAACCTGTGTGACTTACTTCTGTGAGAAGTTTAGCAGAATGTTCAAACTTCTCCTTTTTTTTTCTCAGTATAGTGAAATTAGAAAGGGCCAAGCTTTAAATGTAACACTTTTTGTAGTCTATATGACTATTTATGCTTGTAACATGGCATTTACGATTCTAGCATTGAGTTTCTGTCACATTAGCAGTATTTCAGTGAAATTTCACGGGAAGTAAGAGGTCCATTGTCTATAGCAGTGGTTCCCAACCACGTCCCCAACACTGCATGTTTTCCATGTCTCCCTAATCAACCACACCTGATTCAGATCATCAGCTCATTAGTAGAGACTCCAAGACCTGAAAAGGAGAGATGCAAAATGTGCAGTGTTGGGGGGCCTCCAGGAACGTGGTTGGGAACCACTGCTCTATAACATAAATTACACACCCATACTGAAAGCACAAATTTTAAAGTGATTATGTTTATTAAAAAAAAAAAACAATAACGTATGTTTGTAATAATTAACTACATAGGAAAGTTTGGAGTGTGACTGTTTGCAGTTTACGTTGTACAACAAAACCATGTATTGTCAAGTTTTACCACAGGCCCTTATTTTATTCATGAATTGAAAAATCCCAATATAAAAAGCCATAGGAAAATCTTGAGGGAACCCATGGCGAATTAGTCTTCTGGATTTTGACATTATGCCTGCAAGTGATGTATGAAGTCCTTCTTTTGGTCAGCATAGCAAACTTGTACACAATGGACACGCTCACACGAAACTCCAGAATACGCATATTTCTATTGCAATGAGTAAATTTTGCCCTTGAAATTTTACAAAGAAAATGTTAGTAAATATTGAGTACATGCAAAGAAAGCGTGACTGCACCTTGTTGTAGTTCAATCAGTAGTGCATGGCGCTAGAGGTGCCAACATCATGGGTTCAATTCCCAGGGAAGGCATCAACTGATATAATAAATGTATGCAGTAAAATAATATGTTATTTGTTACAGAGAAAAAGTTTTAGCTATGTTTTTGTACTATTTTGGAACCATCATTTTTAACAACTTAGCTCGTTTTCTGGACAATCTTTTGGAACGAGACGAATGCTCTAAAGAGGATGGTGAAGGACATGAAACAGCCTTGCCCACCATCTTCACTGAAGCCTGCACCAATAGAAACTATGTGGAGGTAAAGCAGGTTTCTTTAATTGCTCTGAGTTAGGGGATGTTTTGCCTTTAAGTATCTCTCTCATGTCTCTCAGTACTGGAGTGATTTTATGAATCGTTCTGGGGAGGAGCAAGAGCGACTATTGGCTCTGCTGGAGGAGGCCCAGAGGACCCACTCCGACAAGAGCCATAAAGACCAAAGAGAAGGTCTGACAACAAAAGCCAATTTTCATCTAGTAGGAAAGTCAGTTGTGCATCACACATCTTAAAGTCAGATGCTCTCTTTTGCATTAGTCCCCTTAACCGATGGATCTAAACTGCACTCAGGCACTCAAATTTTGTTCAGTTTACAATTTGGATCTTCAAGATGTTCACTTTTACATTTAATATAATTTCATCATAATAACATTGAACCCAAAAATGAAAATTCTTTCATCATTTACTCACCCTCGTGTAATTTCAAACCATATGACTTTCGTTTCTCTTTGGAACACAAATGAAGATCTTTTTGATTTTTTCTCATCATTTTTGTCCATGCTTTCAAATTGTAAAAGTAGGCCTAATCCATATGTTTTGGACTATTTAATACAAGTCTTCTAAAGAGACACAATCACTTTATATGATGAACAGGCTTCATTTAGGCTTCATACAGTTGAAGTCAAAAGTTTACATACACCTTGCAGAATCTGCAAAATGTTAATTATTTTACCAAAATGCGAGGGATCATACAAAATGCATGTTATTTTTTATTTAGTACTGACCTAAATTAGATATTTCACATAAAAGACATTTACATATAGTCCACAAGAGAAAATAATAGTTTACATACACTTGATTCTTAATACTGTGTTGTTACCTGAATAATCCACAGCTGTGTGTGTGTGTGTGTGTTTTAATGTTTAGTGATAGTTGTTCATGAGTCCCTTGTTTGTCCTGAACAGTTAAACTGCCTGCTGTTCTTCAGAAAAATCCTTCAGATCCCAAAAATTCTGTGGTTTTTCAGCATTTTTGTGTATTTGAACCCTTTCCAACGACTGTATGATTTTGAGATCCATCTTTTCACACTGAGGACAACTGAGGGACTCATATGCAACTATTACAGAAGGTTCAAACACTCACTGATGCTCCAGAAGGAAATACAATGCATTAAGAGCCGGGGGATGAAAACTTTTGAACCGAATGAAGATGTGTACATTTTTCTTATCTTGCCTAAAGATAAGAAAAATGTTTTTTTTGTGTTTCCATCTGGAGCATCAGTGAGTGTTTGAACCTTCTGTAATAATTGCATATGAGTCCCTCAGTTGTCCTCGGATGGATGGATCTTATAATCATACAGTCATTGTTGGAAAGGTTTCAAACACTTCTATACTCCCCCTTTTCATCCTCCATTGTTGGACAAACCAGCTACCCTGCCCTAAACTCACACCCTTATTTGAGCCAGAAGTCTGATGTGTCAGGATGCTCAACCAAACAGAGCAATGTTTAGCTAGTGCCACAGTAATTCTGTCTCTGCCAATATCATCTTTATTAATTCAATGATGGGCACATTATTTCTTATTGTACTTGACATATTAGTGACGGTCAATCTCCTTTTTGTTGCACAGTAAATCCTGCCTTCAGTGCTCAGGAATATTTTCAGAGAATTGATCGGCGGCTGCGTGCAACGCTGAGACGCAGACAGATTCCCATGGTGACTCTTTTTGTCATTTGCTTGATCTTTATCTTTTGTCTTGTAATAAGTATCCCCCTATATCACTTTATCCTGTCCTGTCATTCTTTTTTTCTGTCTGATGCCTGTTCATCCATTTCCTCGGTTTAAGGGAGTGTTGGAGGGTCTGGAGTCCAATCTGCTGGGATTCTTCATGGCACATCCACACTCAATTTACATTACCAAACTCAGCAACAGGTGCACAAACTACCACAGTTAATGCGTCTTTCACTTCCACAGACTAATTCAGACCACCACTAACTAGTATACATGCATGCTCGAGATGTTGTTTCAGAAATGGAGAGAATTCGTAATGTTAGTGTATGAATAGAGTGCCATGTTTTGATTCAGAAGTATCTGTTTCTTCAGTTATGAGCGACTGCTGCTTCATGCTGTCTGCCAGTACATGGATCTGACCTCTGCTAGTGAGTGAACTTCTACATTATTCAAACACTGGAAATTTGTGGTTGTTTTCTTATGAGGTTAATGTGAATTTCGATTTTTCTTGTCAGTTTTTATCAGTTATACGCTTTAAACTTGTTCAATTCAATTCAAGTTTATTTGTATAGCGCTTTTCACAATACAAATCATTGCAAAGCAGCTTTACAGGAAATTAAGTTTCTACAATATATTTATATATTGTAGACACTTAATATATTTAACTTATGGCGAAATTTGGTAGTTCTGTATGTTGTCTGAGGGTTGGCATCGTCTGAGGTCCTCTGAGGGGTTGGCATCATCTCTTCTCAGGTGTTCTGGATCCAGACTGAAGTTTGTGTAAATCCTAACATCCCGTTGCAGAAACAGAGATACAGATAGAGACATAATTAGCGTAGCTGCTGTTCCATCCAAGCAAAAATGATTTGTTCAATCCAAGCTAAAGAACAATAATGTGTGTTTGATCAGATATAACTGCAGTACAAGATTATGAGATGCATTATGGGAATGCTTGGCTAAAGAGATGTCTTTAATCTAGATTTAAACAGAGAGAGTGTGTCTGAACCCCGAACGTTACTTGTTGTGGTTTAATTAAAATCAAAACTAATTTATAATTGGCTAGCATACTTTTCTGTCATTGATGTTACACTTCATACCACAAATACTGTACCAGATTTTTGGAGGAAGACATTACAAGCTTTTGAGCTTAACAATATTTTCACAAGCAGTAAATGTACAAACTCATGTTGAGTCTGTAGAGTTGTGTTGAGTTTGACCAGCATGTCCTCAACACACTTAAGAAATAACTTCATAAGGCTTCCATTTAATCCACATATTATTTTATATTGTGGTAAGACAGTTGAGTTTAACATTTGTGTTTTTAATTAGATAATATTTCATTAATTTAAGCTATTTTTGCTACATGTTTTATTTTATCTTTTAGCTGCATTATAGCGCATGCCAATTCCTGTTTAAAGAGACTTTCAGAATGAAAATAATTATAAATATATTAAAAATGAAAATGTATACTCTTGTTACGTTTATGCTATTAGCAATTTTCCATGAAAATAATACTACTGTTATTATAGTTAACTAAAAGTAAAACCATAAAAAAAACTTTCAACTCATTTTATTTAAATTATTTACCAAAGCAACATTCCTTTTTTTTTTTTTTTTTTACTTGTACTAAAATAACTAAAACTGAAATAATAAAAAATAATATGTAGACATAACCCCTAAAAAATGACAAAAACGCAAAAATACAAAATATAAAAACTATAATAGTATCCCAATACAAAAACATCACTGATTTCTACAATGGTAGAGAAACACACATGTAAAGATTTTGTGTAAGCCTAAGTGTGTGGTTCTCTGCAGGCTCTGACTGTAATGGTGCTCGACAGACTAAGGTGGTCAACAAACAGGAAGAGTTCCTCCCTCCACAGCCTCTGCTCTCTGCCTACCTGGAGCAGCTGAGCTGAACTGCTATGAATCCTGGCTACAACCAGTACCATTGATGCTCATCCATCCAGAACCGGCACCACTGCCCTTGAAAATAAAGCTTGGCCTTGACCTTGACCTGGCCAGTATGAACTGTGCACATGACATTATGTCATTGGACCTGGCCTTTAGGAGAGACTGTGCTAACTAGATTAATGTACTCAGTGTCACTATCTCTTTCATTCAGTTTTTAAATGCATTTTGGAGCATGTATTAGTAAATGTTGTTACTACAGCTGTCTTTATAAATGATTCTTTTTTTCCATGTTGCAGACAGAATGTTTACATTTACTGTCATGGCATCCTTGTATACAAATAGAAACATAATTGTGTGACCTCAAGAAGAGGCAGAAAATGAAATGTTTTTGAAGTTCATCTTAACTTGAAAATGAATTGAAATGGGTTTAGAAATTCATGTCCATCTCGGAAGGTATACAAGCCACATATAGTCACTGTCAAAAATGTACAACTCAGGCTCCTACAAAGGGATGACATCATATAAATCAGCACATGTATCACAAATATTATGATGGTTATGCAGTTATTGTTCATTTATACCTGTGCAACCTGTTTGTTCTTACTGCACACAAACTGCACAACTTTTTACAGTTCACATACATTTGATTTGTGCAGACTTGTAATTCTGCTAATTTACTTCAGCCAATCCTGCCTGACAACTGGAGAGTGATCAGTAGACCTTTTATATTCAGCATACTGTAACTTGAATGTGAGTAAAACAGTACTTGTCTTGTTTGTAATATACAGTGATTAGGTGTCACACACTTCTTTTTTTTTCGTTAAGGATCTGCCAACATGCACTTGCAACTATGCCTTACCTGTACATGCCATATTTGTCAGTTTTGCATTTTTGTATTTATATATTGAGCCTTTACATCAAGGTTATTATGGTTTACATTGTGGAAAAATCTTTTGTTTTATACCATCAAGAGTCCTGAGACACTTGAGCAGTTAATGCATTGGTGTTTATAACCAAAGTGTGTGTGCTAATTCTCAGGCATCAACTATCATGAATGTGGACTTTAAACACTTACATTACTCATATAATCACCTGAAAACCAGGTGTGTTGAACCCTTTTGAAAGGAAGAGTGGTGTTTTTGGAATATTTATACTTGTGTTAAAATATTTGAGTTGATGCTATTTATACCGTGGTGGCAGAACATGAATACATACCATAGAGCGCTTAATTGTATTTAGTTTTTGTCTGTGGTGAGTATCTGTACCTAAGACACAATAAAAATACCAAGTTTTAACAGATTGTACAGTGTAATTATTTTAGGGATCAGATGCAAGTCGTGTGTTTCAAAATGAAAAAAGTTCTGTTGATGCTTGACTTCCTGTATTAACGTTCTAAAACTTGAATTTACAAATTAGGCTTTAAGGCTTGGTTGAAGCTTGGTTCCCTTTTTGTCTCTGAATTCACCCAAAAAGGTTAATTTTGTCATCACTTACTTTTGTTTCAATCCTATACGATTTTATGACCCTGATGAATTTAAATTATTTTAAAAGATTTACATGAAATATTTTTACATGTAAAGATTTTGTTTCAGGGTGAAAGAGAGAAAAAAAAAATTGGGGGTCTATGGAAGGGTTTCTTCTTGTATCCACCAAACCATTTGCAAAATATGGTGAATGTTATCTCCATTGTGTCCATGAGAGGCAGCTGAGAAGCACCACAGTACAGCTTCCGGCAACTGGGAACGTAACAAGGATACAGAGTTGCTAAATCAATGGACTGCTAATCCATTGTCCTCAGCACTGCATGAAGTGTTTAAATGTCTGGGTAAATGCGAAAGGTAACCCTTTGACTGGCCTGCAAAGAGTGCTGTGTACTCCGTGTTAGTTGTACTGTGGTGCATTCCAGCTGCTATCATTAACATGACGGAGATAAGAGTTCACCATAATGTTCACCATCTACATTGGGTTATCTAGGTTAGGGGACTCACAATGGTGTTAAAAGAGGGACATATTCTGTGCACCTGTGAGTCTCCTTTATTTAAAATGCCTGATTCAGATCATCAGCTCATTAGTAGAGGGTTCAATGAACTGAACTGAGTGTGTCAGACAAGGAAGATCCACAAAAGGTGCATAGCTGCAGGTCCTGCGTTAAAAACCACCGCTATAGGTATGAACCAGCGAGGATGGGATTCAAGCCCATGCATACAGTACACAATGGATCAGCAGTCCATCGCCTTAACCACTCGGCCAAAAACAGGGCAAAAAGGACTGCTTCAAGGGGGCAGGGAAGGGAAAAGAGAGGGAAACGGGGGAAAAGAAAGAAAAAAAATTAAACATCCATCATACTCAAAAGTTTTAAGGGGTTGATTTTTGACTATACAATTTATAATAAAAACTTAAAAAAAAAAAAAAAATCCAAATAAAATATTGATCTAACAAACACACCACACACTCTTGCCAGGACTTGCACCTGGAATCTTCAATTCAATTTGATTCAATTCGATTCAATTCAAGTTTATTTGTATAGCGCTTTTCACTATTCAAATCGTTGCAAAGCAGCTTTACAGGAAATTAACTTTCTACAATATTTATATATTGTAGGAACTTAATATATTTAACATATGGCAAAATTTGGTAATCTTCCACCCAAAGGATGGATATGTTACTATTACACCACAAGAGCTGTGTCTTTCTTTTTTACAAACACTGCAAATTAAGCACTGCAAACAGCACAACACACACTGCACAGCAAGCACATTTAAAAACTGAACTATGTACAACTATATAAAAAAAAAAAAAACTATATAAAAACCTAGCTATATACATAACTACTATATACACCAATTAAAAAAATCAAAGACCTCCCTGTATATTCTCCCTCCACTGTGCAACAGAGAGGCTTCAGCTGAGTGTGGCCAGTTGTCTTATTTTTTGCCAGCCCACACTGCTTGCAGATATAGTGATATGGATCCTTTGCTAGTCATTTCCGTGGTGGTTCACCCCTAGCCACACATCCTCTTGGGCAGGTTTCTGCCTTCTCCATGTGCGCTGCCTGGGCTGAGTAGAGGGATGGAATTGGGTAGGGGGCATAAACTGGGTAGACTGAGGCACTGGTAGACCTGACGGGTAGCTGGGAAAGGGAGGGTAAGACCCAGGGGGAATGCAAAGTGTGGTGCTGGTGGGTTTATGGGAAATGCCGAGTAAGATCCAGGAGGAGGGGTGGGCAGTTGGCACCTGTTGAAGATACGCTTACGAATGAAGACCTCCTTTTCTACCTCCTCAAATACCATGGCCTCATGCCCATGCTGTGCAGGAACAGCTGGAAGTGCGTGCACTTCAGGAAGGGACTCCTTTGCCAGATATAATTGTTTGGGCAGTGCAGTACCCTGCAGCAGCATGTTTCTGTCCACATGTTTCTGTCTTCTGCAAGAGGAACATTCTTCATCTTAAGTTAGCAATTTTAATGGATTAAAGCCCATTGTCTTTACTTAGTATAATTTTTAAAAGAAGCACCCACAGGAAGGTTTTATAAGTATAATCTTGATATACTACTGTGATTGTATAAAAGTATTGCATAAAAGAAGATTCACTACGAGGAGACAATAGTGGTGTTTATCGGAACCAGCACCAGGTTAGTCTGTCCTAAAACCACTCTGCTGTCCTCCAGCAGCTGTTTTAAGTGGCTGTATACCACCACAATACATTGTGGAATTGGCAAAGATTTTCTTTGTGTGTTCTTGGGCCTGTTCCGTGGTTGCTGAAACTCTTTCAAAAGCCGTAGGCAAACACATTCACAGACCCTGTGGACTTCAGGGTCCTGAGCCGCCTGCCCATGAGTCATGAACAGTCTATGGAAAAGAAGGATGATATAATCTGGACTGTATACTGGGTTATAAACTAGTGAAGATCCAAATAGTCATATTACCTCTCTGCTGCCTGCTGTCCTGGAGCAGAGCCACTCCGCTTCCTGGATACTCTCCAGGATCCTGGCAAAGTCTTCTTCTTAACCCTCTGGCTATATTTTGATGGTACCTTGTCCATGGCATGCAGAGCCATGTACAGCTGGACTATGTCGGCCTTCTCTTGTGATGACAAGGCAATGATCGTTCGGTTTAGGCTAGTGGTCACCAACCATTTTAAGCCCAAGATCCCTGACCTCGGCCTTTATGAAAGACAAGATCTACCTATTAAAGAATTTATAGAAAGATTGTACTTCCAATTTGAGGCCTTTTATTTAGTATTTTAATTAGTGATGCACACTGATCATGGCTGATTCAGATTCAGTTTTCATTTTTATTTTATTTTTAATCTAGAAAAATGTTTTTTAAAGCAAATGTATTTATTGGTTGTGAAATTAGAAGCAACCACTGCATTTTAATCACGATCCAAACATGCTACACATGTTTGAATTAGATTGCATAATTGCAGGATTTAAGGCAAAAACAGAACGGTCTGAATATAAGCTTTGTCAAATTATGCTACATAAAACATCTGCATGAAACAAAAACAGAAGACGGACTTGTTGAGACCACTGATCTATATAAGAATCATTATATATAGATCAGTGATTGAGATGTAAATTCACTCTCTGACAGCAGGTGGCTCTAGGAATAGCCACCATATAGCGTTTCCTTGGTTACCACTGTAAACAAATCAGAGCTGCTCTTATAAATAGTTTACTACTTTATACAGAGGTAAAAGAAGAAAATGGCATTGCCATCTAAACTTTTCTCAGTTCTTTTCTGACAGTCAGTTCTCTTCAGTGATATATTAATATAACCCCACACCCTCAATTCAATATTTATATTTTCTTCCTATATTTCGACCATCGTGAGTGAGCTGCTCTGCCCGCTACAACATTTTCTCCTCTGTGCGGCCGTATTCAGCGTCTCTGGCCTCTGTTAATGTCCTGTTTACAGACTCAGGAGTGATGTATTTTTCTTTATCACTGTACCAGTTGCTCCCAAAAATAACAGACAAATGAGTAAAAAAATACAGTGCAAAAATGGAGACATGTATTTTTATACTTATTTTATTGTTATTCTCTAGGATCTACTGGGACAGTGATAAAGATCTACCAGTCGATCGCGATCGACGGGATGGCGACCATTGGGTTAGGCCAACCAGGTAGGCTGCCAGGGCATCAACTGCCTCCCAGCCCAAGACACCACTGGAATCACACTGTGTACTCTGAAAATTGAGAAAAAAGCCAACCATAGTCCAATAAATATTTACAGTGTTGTAATAATTATTTTGCATTTTGACAATAGGTGTTTTGCACTGCACCAGATACATTTTTTTTTTAAAATAAAAGATAGTACAGGATAGCAGCATTACCTGGCCTGATGTGCTAGGACTTGCAGTGTCATCCTACTCTTTCTCAGTGACCTCCTCATCAGGGGATTTGGGTCCAGTGTCACCCACCTGATTGGTCACCTGGGCCTCCACGACAGCTACTAGAGGATTAGAGTCATCAGCCCTAAGGTCAGTTGCATGGCACACAGTCGTGTCAATTTCACTACATCTTCAGGCTCCTCTGGGGGGACTTCAGGCATGTCATTGTGGTGTGCAATCAAGTACTCCACTGTAATGCGCTATAAATGTGCAATAATTTGTAACATATTGTTAATGGGGAGAGGACACAACACACACACAAACATAGGAGAGAGAGAGGATTACTCCAATGCTCAGCATTGCCCTGAGAGATATCTTACCAGTAGGTTTTCCTGGAGGGAATGGACTGCAGAGCACAATGGATTAGCAGTCCATCACCTTAATCACTCAGCCACCTCATCACGTTCCTGACCACCAGATGCTGTGCTGTGGTGCTTTTCAGCAACTCTCATTAACACGACAACATAACGTGTTGCAAATAGTTGGGTGGATGCAAGAGAAAACCCTTCGACTGAGCTGTTGAAAGAGGGAGATGTGCTTGGGCTTCTTTTGTGCGCTGCTTCTGTTTTGCGGGAAATAACGTGGAGAGAACGCCTGAGCCTAGCAAAAGGTAGCATAGCTGGCACTGGACCTCCCTCAGAATATATCTGCAGCGTCCTTGCGCTCTTCAATATCCTACCCAAACCCCCAGGGGGCTCATCGAATCGATCCTGACCTCGACCATGTTCTCGGAGACTGAACTTTATGACTCCACCCCTTTGTTGCCAGGACACCCATAATTCTCTCTCCCCAGGGTTCAGGAAAGCAACGCACACTCTTCTTTGAGAAAAGAGAGAATAGTAAATAAGCCTTCTTGTACGCGACACTAACCTGTTCCTTAGACAAACCGCGCAACCACCTGTTCCAGAAGGCTGATTGCACTGCAGTTTGGAGCTTTTTACCACCCTGTCGGTCCATGTCCACATAGGTGCACAGGAGAGGTCGCGACCCTTGCTAGTATTCTTTTGCAGAGACAATGTCATAGCTTATGAGGTTCATCTGAGGTGCAGTCATTGCTGGTTGAAAACTTTCCCCAGTGTCCTGCTGAGATGTCTTGAAATACAGTCAGCCTTGGCAATTTTTGCCAGCCTTTTCTGAGATTTAACATCTGGTTGAAAAAGATAGGCTTGTTTCTGTTTCTTTCACGTGCTGCTTTGCTGTGGCGGAGGATGTTCTAAAAAGCCAGATCCGCTGTTTTCTCTGTGATGCTAAAGCTGTGAAAAGACAAAGATGGGTTTTAAAGCCGCACATGCATAGCAAAGCGGATTACCAGTCCATCACATAAACCGCTCGGCCTGCTTGTCACACTGTGCACTTCCTTTCTTTAAAACACCTGATACAGATCATCAGCTCTTTAATAGACCGCTCAACGAACTGAGCTGAGCGTGTCAGTCAAGAAAGATCCAAAAAAGGTGCAGTGCTCAGGTCCTGCATTAAGAACCACCACTATAGGCATTGAATGACAAGGATGGGATTCAAACCCACACGTACAGAGCACAATAGATTAGCAGTCCATTGCCTTAATCACTCGGCCACCTCATCACACACCAGCTTACATGGCCGGAAGATGAACTGTGCCATTTTTCCTGCAGCTCCTTTCAATAGGACGATCAATTTCAATCCTGCAGCTCCTTTTAATGGGACGACGGAAATGCTCACCCTTATACCCCTTTTCTACCAAGGCAGTTCCAGTGCTGGTTCGGAGCCAGAGCCTAGTTTCAAACCGGTTCTTTGTCTTTCGACACCCAAAGCACCAGCTCCGAACCAGGAAAAGCAGTTCGTAAGTAGCACCAAAACATTGCTGGGCTAGAAGGAAGAATTGCTTGCGTCAGGGGCTGGGGGCGGGGTTACTGTGATCAACAAGGTGAACAGAAACTTTGGACCACCATATTTGAAATAGCAGCTAAACACAAACACGTTGGATTCGCCATGTTTGGATACCGATGTAGGTTCGCAAAGTCATGAACATCAATAGCTACGCAACATCCGCCATTGTTGATAGTTTGTTTAGGCTTGTTCAGGATGGATCGGCGCTGCGCGGACCGGTCGGTGCGTGGCATCGGGGTGCTGCGGGAGCGACTGGAAAGCAGACGGCTCTTTATGCTTTTGGATCGCTCTCGCGGTGCTTTAGTGTGTTGTGTGCCGATCGATCGGTCAGTCTGCGTGGCGCCGATGCACCTCGAACAAGTCTGTTGTGTTTGGCGCTGCCGCGGCCGCGCTAGTGAAACGAAAGATGAAACGTAATCAGTGACGTAAGACCTGGCTCTGTATTGGCTCTCTAGCCTTTGGAAAAGTAACCGGTACTTAAAGAGCTCGCTAGTTGAACCAACTAAGAACCGGCAAAAGCACTGGCTCTGAACTAGCACCTGGTTCCTGCTGGTGGAAAGGGGGTATTAGTGTGCTGTGACAGGCCAGGTAGGTACGAGTGGCAATCCTTTGGTAGTCGCACTGGGCCCTCTCAAATGTTAAAGGCATTGACCGACAAGGATGGGATTCAAACTCAGGCGTGCAGAGCACAATGTGTTAGTAGTCCATCGCCTTGAGTATTCGGCCACCTCGTCCACCTGTGCAACTTTTATTTAAAACGCCTGATTCAGATCATCAGCTCATTAGTAGAGCGCTCAACGAACTGAACTGAACTGAGTGTGTCAGACAAAGAAGATCCACAAAAGGTGCAGAGGGGGGGCTTCCAGCTCATGCGGTATAGGAATCTACCGACAAGGATGGGATTCGAACCCACACGTGCAGAGCACAATGAATTAGCAGTCCATCACCTTAACCACTCAGCCACCTCTTCACATACCAGATTAACAGGCCGGAAGATGGACTGTGTCATTTTTCCTGTCATTTTCTTTCAATAGGACGATCAATTTCAATCCTGCAGCTCCTTTTAATAGGATGATGCAAATGCTCACCCTTAGTGTACCATGACAGACCAGGTAGGTACAAGTGTCAATCCTTTGGTAGTCGCACTGCGCCCTCTCAAATGTTAAAGGTATTGACCGACAAGGATGGGATTTAAACTCAGGCGTGCAGAGCACAATGGGTTAGTAGTCCATCGCCTTAAGTATTCAGCCACCTCGTCCACCTGTGTAACTTTTATTTAAAATGCTTGATTCAGATCATCAGCTCATTAGTAGAGCACTCAACGAACTGAACTGAACAGAGTGTGTCAGACAAAGACGATCCACAAAAAGTGCAGAGCAGGGGGTCTCCAGATCATGCGATAAAAAGCACTGCTATAGGCATCGACCGACGAGGATGGGATTTGAACCCACGCGTGCAGAGCACAATGGATTAGCAATCCATCGCCTTAACCACTCGGCCACCTCGTCCACCTGTGTAAATTTTATTTAAAATGCCTGATTCAGATCATCAGCTCATTAGTAGAGCGCTCAAAGAACTGAACTAAACTGAGTGTGTCAGACAAAGATGATCCACAAAAGGTGCGGGGGGAGGGGGGCTTCCAGCTCATGCATTAAAAGCTTCCGCAGTATAGGCATCTACCGACGAGGATGGGATTCGAACCCACGCGTGCAGAGCACAATGGATTAGCAGTCCATCGCCTTAACCACTCGGCCACCTCGTCATGCACCAGCTTAGCTGGCCAGAAGATGGACTGTCATTTTTCCTGTAGCTCCTTTCAATAGGACGCTCAATTTCAATCCTGCAGCTCCTTTTAATAGGATGATGCAAATCATCCTATTGAGGGATGATGCGAACACCCTTAGTGTGTCATGACAGGACAGGTAGGTACAAGTGTCAATCCTTTGGTAGTCGCACTGGGCCCTCTCAAATGTTGAAGGCACTGACCGACAAGAAAGGGATTCAAACTCAGGCGTGCAGAGCACAATGGGTTAGCAGTCCATCGCCTTAAGTATTCGCCCACCTCGTCCACCTGTGTAACTTTTATTTAAAATGCCTGATTCAGATCATCAGCTCATTAGTAGAGCGCTCAACGAACTGAATTGAGTGTGTCAAACAAAGAAAATCCACAAAAAGTGCAGAGCAGGGGGTCTCCAGATCATGCGTTAAAAACTGCTGCTATAGGCACAGACAGGGATGGGATTTGAACCCGCTCGTGTAGAACACAATGGATTAGCTGTCCATAACCTTATCCACTCTGCCACCTCATCACATTCACTACTGCCAGATGCTGAGCTGTGGTGCTTTTCAGCAGCTCTCATTAACACGACAAAGACCAGGTTCAACATAACGTGTTGCAAATGGTTGGGTGGACGCGAGAGAAAACCCTTCGACTGAGCTGCGATGAGCACTGGGTTCTCTGGGTTAGGGGGCTCACAATGCTGTAGAAAGAGGGAGATGTGCTTGGGATTCTTTTGTGCGCTGCTTCTGTTTTGCGGGAAATAACACAGAGAGAGCGCCTGAGCCTAGCAAAAGGTAGCATAGCTGGCACTGGTCCTCCCTCAGAATATATCTGCAGCATCCTTGCGCTCTTCAATATCCTACCCAAACCCCCAGGGGGCTCGTCAGATCGATCCCGACCTTGTTCTCGGAGACTGAGCTTTATGACTCCACCCCTTTGTTGCCAGGACACCCATAATTCTCTCTCCCCAGGGTTCGGGAAAAAAATTCAGATAAGTCAAGACATCCAAATAGATAACATAAAAACATGAAGAGCAGGGGTTGTAAAACTTGCTGTAAGACACAGTACAAATAAAAAAAGTGAAAAAAAAAGAGAAGACAGCAATTACATGGTATTACTTTTAATTATCTTTAACTTTGTAACCAATCTACTGTATAAAGCGCTATAAAGATAAAGGTGACATCTGACTTGATCAGAAACGTGTCGTATAAGGTGTAATTTACATTATACTAACAATATTGTCTTTAGATAGTTTGTAAATCATAAAAGCAGTATCTCATTACAAGTTGTGGTTGCTTTGGTACATTCACGCAATTGATTATGTACATTTGTCTCCGGTTTCCTACACTGTAAAAAAAAAAATCCCGTAAAAAAACGGCCAAATTCCGGCAGCTGGGGTGCCGGAAAAAAAAAGTAAAATAACGGACAATAACGCAACCGTAAAAATACGGTAGTTTTTCGTAGTCAAAAAACGGAAATATTCTGGTAGCTGGGGTGCCAGAAAAAAAAAACCTTCCTGTAATTTTCATATCAAATT
Source organism: Spinibarbus caldwelli (assembly GCA_039654775.1). Taxonomy (NCBI): domain Eukaryota; kingdom Metazoa; phylum Chordata; class Actinopteri; order Cypriniformes; family Cyprinidae; genus Spinibarbus; species Spinibarbus caldwelli. Next base: position 20,478,802 of record CM077255.1, on the reverse strand, counting down.
ATTAAAAAGACTACAATGCTGTTCCATCACATTTATTACTTAACATTGAAATGTTACATTCTCACATTTCTGTGCACAATTTCTTTAGAGAACGCTTGTTAAATATTGTATCACAACATGTCATCGATATAGCAGGATGCATATTGAGTAATTTCACATTTCCAAAAACAGTATACACATTTACTGTACTTCCATACCATTAACATTATCACATAGATTAGACAATTTCACTTTTTCTAAAAATAGTACTACATGTTTTATTTTAAATGTACAATTTTTCATCAACTTAGTATGTGTAAAGGGCCTAAAGTCCATTTCCTGGTTTAATTATACTCTATTCGGTTCAATTTAAATTGCATAGAAATAAAGAGGTCAAGCAATTAAACTGCAGCAAGTCAAGTCACCATTATTTATATAGCACTTTTTAACAATACAGATTGTGTCAAAGCAGCTTTACAGAATTAAACAGGAAAACAGTGTTTTGAAGGAACCAAAACTCCATCATTCTTCCCTGGCCAGACGAAAGCAGCAGTTTAAAGGAAAACGCCACCGTTTTTCCGTATTCCAATATGTTTTTCCCTCAGCTTAGATGAGTTTATACGTACCTCTCCCGTCTCAGTGCGTGCACTTATTCGCTCTAGCGCGTGGCTCCACTATGCTAACGTTTAGCTTAGCACCATTCATTCCTTAGGATCCAAACAGGGATGAATTTTGAAGCTACCAAACACTTCCATGTTTTCCCTATTTAAAGACGGTTACATGAGTAGTTACATGAGTAAGTATGGTACCAAAATAAAATGGGGCAATTTTCTAAGCAGATAAAAAATAACTATAATGTATGGCGGAAGAGTACTTCGCAGCACTTCGACCTCGGCGCGGTAATATTGGTTCTATTGATGGAAGTTAGAGGGAGAGGAAGAGTTTTCAGGAGTGATGATATTACTGCGCCGAGGTCAAAATACTGCGAAGTACTCTTCCGCCATACATTATAGTTATCATTTTTTATCCGCTTAGAAAATCGCCACTGTTTATTTTGTGTCACCATACTTACTCGTGTAACTACTCATGTAACCATCTTTAAATAGGGAAAACATGGAAGTGTTTGGTAGCTTCTAAATTCATTTCTGTTTGGATCCTAAGGAATGAATGGTGCTAAGCTAAACGCTAGCATAGTGGCGCCGTGCTAGAGCAATTGAGTGCACGCACTGAGACGGGAGAGGTATGTATCAACTCATCTAAGTTGAGGGAAAAACAAATTGGAATATGGAAAAACGGTGGCGTTTTCCTTTAATTCTAGGCTGCAACAAACTCAGATTGTGTAGAAGACTCATCTGGTTCCTGTGGTCTTGTCCCGATGGCCGTCGAGGTGACGTGGTCTTAACTGGTGAACTGTCTCTGGGGCTCATCTAGTTGTCCTGATCTCCGCTGACATTCAGGGCTATAGAGGTGATCTCTCCGTGCTGATCCACTATCTGGTCTGGATATGGACTGGATTCAGGTGACTGCAGTGACCATCTGATCTGGATACAGTCTGGATCTGTGTGGCTCCGGTGACCTCGGAATAAGAATGAAAGAGACTAAAATTAGCGTAGATGCCATTTTTCTTAAAAGGTAACAAGTACATCAGGTGTTATGGGAAGTGTTCCCGGTTTTAGTTGGCCTAAATAATGCAGCCTAACAATCCTTTAACAGATTCGAATAACAGAAATTTGTTAGTGTGTTATGTGTAACCACTCAGAATAAACTGAATGTTATCATCCCTTTTGTGGATGGTAATATAGTAGGGGATGTAAAGAAGCTCTGTGTTAATGTATACACTTACCCTTAACATAGATCTGGGAAAGGATCCTGGAGTTTCTTCAGACAGGATTATTCTCCTTGCTCTGAATTTGTATTTGAGGAACTGGTACCATAACTGCAAACATAGAGGATAAAAACAGATCAGATTAAAAGGAAAACCTCCTATTCTAAAAATGTATATAAACAGAAATGACAAACTTCTGAGACATCTTACACTTGTAAGGTCTTTTCACATAATGTAAAGTCTGTAAAGCAACTTACATAGCCATTTCCTTCAAGATTCAAAAGGAAAGGAATATTTCCCAAGAAGAAAACCTGCACATATTCTGCATTAGTACGGTACCTGAAAGATAAAATTATAACAGTTAGCCATAAAATACTAAGATAAACAACATTTAATTTGTTTTTATTACTTAAAAAGTACCATAAATACTTAAAAAAAAAAAAAATGAGTGAAGAAAGGGTGAACAAATTACAAATAAAGTTCACATACCTGACTTGCATTTTATTCTTGGAGGATTTCTGACGTGTCTTTATCGGAGTCTGGTCTGAGGATTTCTGGGAAAGAGGCAATGACAAAACCAGCATGCAGTAAATTCAGCTTGAATCATTATAGTTACCAATATACCTATTAAAACATATTACTTAAAGTTATACTTAACATTTCTTTTGTTGAAGACAAATGGCATTTTGGTGGCATTTTGTTGGTACTGGTTCAAGAGTAACCACCTACATCTCACAAAATTTGTTGAACTGGGTCCGTCTTGTTCTCGTTATCCCCATCCACCTTATTATATGCATGAAAGGAAGGACAGTTACTTTTCTAATATGAAAGTTGCACAAATTAAATGTAAATTAAATTAAAACACATACTTGTAGTTTTGATTCGTGAAAGCACTCTCCTCAATTCTACTGGGTTTATGATGTGAAGGACACTCTCTTGTACATGGGTCATGATGATTTGCATTTTCTAGGTAGGATGTGAAAAATTATTTCAGATAGCGTGCCTCATTTCTGTGTAGCCCTTGATGGTGTGTATGACCTTTTAGAGTTTTTCACAGAAACACCACAACGAATATAAAATAATATAATCATAAACATCTTTTAAATGAGTTTTCAAATTTTTAGCTTGCCCTTTGATATCAGCTACTCAAGTAACTTAACTGCAGAGAGAAACAAAAACAAGCATGTGAGAGCATGGGACATGATAATTAAAAATTATACAAAAATCCAAAGAAATATTAGTACTGTTTGTACGCAATAAATCAATCAGTTTCTGTGCGCCTGTTCCTGCTTCAGTGAAGGCAGCGCATTAATTTAGAAGTGATTAAACTGACTGGAACTATCGGTGCACTCAACGGTTTGAACGAACACCAGCCAATCAGAATCGAGTATTATTAGACAGACCACCTGCGCTGACACTAACCTGCTTGAATTACATTCAAAAATACCGAACCAAAATAGGGAGCACAACTTGACTACTGTCCAGCAACAAACATAACCACCTTCAACTAAAACGAGCCCTCAAACGTAAAAATCATAAACATTTTAAAAGATTAGGCCTAACGGTCCGAAAAAAAACACACACAATCAAGGTTAAGCTTCATAACAACACTAAACAACGACGGTCAAAACAAAGTTACAAATGACAGAAGCCAATATTGTTCAGAAAATATGCATTTTACCTGCTTATTTTTGTTTCACATCTATGAACGATTGCTGAGAGTCGAGTGATTCCCGCTCCGCGCGCCGCTGCTCCACTGTGTGCCCAGAGGAGAGGTATCCTTCCGCCGCGCGGGATTTCCTCTAGTTCCAATATTTAAAATCTTCATAGTTATCAGAAATGTCCGTTTACTTCAACAAAGAATGTATGATGATATGATGTTATGATACTATATTAAAATAAGTCATTCGTAAGGAAGGATTAACTCATTTGGGACCAGATATCACCTTTGACACAGTTTTTTTTTTTTTTTTTTTTTTTTAATTCCTGTAAAAATACTATTTAAAAAATTATAAAATTACTATAAATGGACACCTGTTAAATAAAAATGCATATTTATGAAGTTTTGATAAATTCGCGATAGTTTTTTATGTGAAAAAAAATGAACTTTTTATGGTTATTTACAGTTACAGGTTTGCCATGTTATTTTACCTATAGAACATGTACATTTACGGTCTATTTCTGTAATTTTTCAAAAATACAGGAAAACTGTAAAAAACTGCAGGGGAAAGTCTGTAAAATTACAGTTTTTTTTTACAGTGTACATTATCAGGTGCTAATGTCATGTTGCTCAAAATGTACTATATACCTGTAGTTCTCTGTGCAATAATCTTACCCCTCAAAACATCTAGTCATTAGTTCATCGTATAAGTCATTAAATGGAAAATGGTTGATCTAGTTGTCATAAACTGTCAAGCATATTTTCTACACATTTCTATTAGACGTTTTGTAAAATTGCCATGAATTGTGCAGGTGAATCTTGACTTCCACTAATGAAGAGAATGTAGATTAATCAGTGATAAACCAGTTCTCTAAAATAGCTCAAAGGTGCATCTCATGAACCTTCAATTGGAAAGCATATAGACAGAGGACAACACAAGAGTTACAAATTCTGAGGATGGATGAACATCCAGAAAATGATCAGGGTCAACAGCTGAGAGGAAGAAGAGGAGTAAGGATGCATGGTGGAAGGGTACAGAGGCAAAACAGAGGAAGAGGCAGAAGAGGCCAAGGACAGAGGCGCTTATCAGATGAAATAAGGGTCACAATTTTGGACTATGTTGTCAATCATAGCCTTACAACGGCTGAGGCAGGTCCAAGGGTGCAGCCAAATATTGGGAGATCGACCGTATCATCAGTAATTCAAACATTTCGAAACAGTCTCTTTCAATCAATATCCCACATACAGTAATGTGTAAATTTGTACTTTTGAAATAAATATACATGGCATACATAAGAGAGTAACTGTTATCCAAACTGTTGCCATAGTTTATATCAGGTACAGTTTTTCTCAGTCGCTTTGGTGCATTTCTCGAATCGTCTTTAATATTTGCAAAGAAGCATGTGCATTTCTCAAAATAATTCGTACAAACAGCACCACACAATGGATTTCCTGCAAAAGCCTGTAACTTACTCAAAATCTTTAATTCATCTTTCAAAAGTAAGTATTTATGTCAATGAACATATCAGTGCCATCAGAATGAAACGTCCTTGTGTCATTGTTCACAAACAAGATAGTCACAATGCTTAGTCATGTTGTCAATATAACAGTGCACTCTGTTAGTATTACCTGATGTAAACTATGGCAACAGTTTGGATGAGAGTTACTGTACTGAAATGCAGAAGGCTGTGCTTCTTATGTATGTCATATATCCATTTCAAAAGTACAAATTTACACATTACTCTAAGTGGGATATTGATTGAAAGAGACTGTTTCGAAATGTTTGAATTATTGAGGATATGGTTGATTTCCCAATATTTAGCTGCACCCTTCAACCATTGTAAGGCCATGATTGACAACATGGTCCACAATAGTGGCCCTTATTTCATCTGATATGCGCCTCTGTCCTTGGCCTCTTCTGCCTCTTCCTCTGTTTTGTCTCTGTTCACTTCCACCATGCATCCTTACTCCTCTTCTTCCTCTCGGCTGTTGACCCTGATCATTTTCTGGATGTTCATCCATCCTCAGAATTTGTAACTCTTGTGTTGTCCTATGCTTTCCAAATGAAGGTTCATGAGATGCACCTTTGAGCTATTTCAGAGAACTGGTTTATAATTGGTTGATCTATATTCTCTTCATTAGTGAATGTCAAGATTCACTTGCACAATTCATGGCAAATTTACAAAAAAGTCTAGAAATGCGTAGAAAATATGCTTGACAGTTTATGATTAGATCAACCATTTTGCATTTAATGACTTATACGATGAACTAATGACTAGATGTTTTGAGGGGTGAGACTATTGCACAGAGAACTATATAACACATATTGAGCAACATGACATTAGCAACTGATAATGTAGGAAACCGCAGACAAGTGTAAATAATCAGTTGCATGAATGTACCAAAGCCATCACAACTTGTTCAAAAGAATGAAAAACTGCTTTTATATACATATATATATATATATATATATATATATATATATATATATATATATATATATATATATATATATATACATATATATATATATATACATATTAGTGAAATACTCTCAATATTTTCCATACAACACTGAACCACAATTTCTTTAATAGAACATACACACTATTTTAAATTATCAACTTATTATTATTATTACTTTTTTTTTTAATGAAAATTACAAGACTCGTGATTCATTTTTCACAGTGGGAGATTTATTCGTGAAGAAATTATCTCAGATTTTTATTGCATACACATCTCCACATCTCAAATCTCAAAATGCTTTTATGATGCACAATTTATCAGGCAGTTATGTCTCAATGAAAATGCAAAGCCTGTACAAATACTAGAAGAAATGGTGAAAAATAATTAGTAATCTTTTTTTTATTATTAATGTTTTTTTTATATATATATAACGGTTACATATTTTGTTTATTTATTGATTATAACTTTCAGGTCATTTTGCCTGCCTGGCTGTTTCCTTGATCTTTATGATATGATGTCACTAGGTTGCTGTCTTGCCGCAGCCAATCGCTGCAGTGCGCATCGTGGTTTCGAGTATCGACATATCTGCCTTTTCCAATGAACACAGAGTAATCTCAGCCAAATGAATCCAGATATTTTAATCAAATCCATTATCTTGCTTAAAAAACCAAATTACCCACCCAGTTATCACGATTTAAAAAAAAAAAATCTGTCAGATCATCTCATATATTAAGCGAGATACGAAGAATGAACCACAGATGTGCACTTGACAGATGTTCGCTGACAATCCCTATCGATTTAGCAGTGTTTCTCGCCTCTCTTCCCCTTTAAATCATGTGAACTTCCCTGTTCAAGGCGCAGCGAGCGCGCAGCCGTGAACGCGCTTCGGGTCTGCGGCTCCCTGATCAAAGGGTGACATGACTCTGCTTTGATCGGTATTCACGGTAATTTCCTGCGTTCTACTGACATTTAAAGGTATGCTAACTAATAACAGATATATAAAAACATCTGCATGTAATCTTGCGACCAAACGCATTCATTGCGTATGCAAGCTCTTTGATCACATGAGAGAATGACAGATCTGATGTTCCAATGTAACATTCATTTACCAATTTAACATTATGTAACTGGGACAATGTATCAATGTAACAACTGAATCAGATATTTGAGTGTTATTAATTCGTGCTTCCTTGTAGTAAAAATGAAGGTGTATCACGTGATCTAAATATTGAAAATTGTTTTGTTTACATATACGTTCTTTATGTTTTAATGCTCTAGATTTATATGTATTGATTAATTCATTCATTTGTTATAGTTCATTTAATTAAATTTTTTTATTACATATATAATATGTATATTTTATCACATATATAACATATAATGTTTTACATATATAATATGTAGTATTTATTATTTAATATTACAATTATATATAATTATGTAGAATTATATAAATGATTATATTTAGAGAAAATATGATGTACAATAAATTATTTCATATTTATATAAATATATTACATTTATGTATAAACATAAAAGTGTAAATATATAAGCTAATCATTATTTCTTTTAATTTTGCTTTACTTCATAAATCAACAAAAATACATTAATTTGTATAATTAATGGATGCTGCAGGTCCCAATTTTGTTTTTCCTCTGTCCTTTCTTAAAAATATTTTGCAGGCATGGTTAGATAATATAATCTGTTCTACTGTATTAGAAGCTTTCTGACGAGAGGTCATGTCAAAATTGCAGTCTTATGTGACTTTTCACTGCTGTATTGTTTAATAGGATGGATTTGGACGTGGTGAACATGTTCATCATTGCCGGAGGGACGCTGGCAATCCCCATCTTGGCTTTTGTAGCCTCTTTCCTGCTCTGGCCTGCAGCTCTCATTAAAGTTTATCACTGGTAAGTGCTCTCTAGATGCTTAAATTTAATTTCATGATGTCTTTAGAGTTCATTAGAGCTCATTTGTCCTAGGAAAAACATGTGCAGATGACCTGGATTGCTCAGTATAGACTCTCTAGGGAGTAATTTCAGCATTTCAACACTTACAGCTGTTGCTAAACAAGAAAAAAATCACACTCTGTTTATTTTAAAAGCCTCATTGATGCAATCAGTTACAGTTACACAGACCACAGGGCTCAAACCACAAGATAAGTTGAAACATGTCATTTCTGTGACATTAGTGGCACTAAACACAACAATTATGTGCAAAAAAAACAAAACAAAAAAAAACACCACTGTAGTACAACAGTGGTGCCAGGGTCTTACTATGCGGTTGCTGTGGTGTTCTTCACAACAAAACATTCTCTCATGTAGTATTTTTGTTTAATTTAGTACAAATTTTGTGTTATTTTAGAATCATTGAGAGACTTTGGTGGGTTTTTATTAATATTTTGAATTAGTTTTTATTTTAATGTTTTCTGTTTATTTTAACTTTTAAATTTAGTAATTTAGTTTTGTATATTTATTAGTTTTTAAATACGTATAGTTTTTTATTTAGATTATTTAGTTATTTTAGTACATTAAGTTAAACTAAATTAAAATTAGAAATGCTACCTTGGATTTTATTTCAGTTAATGCTTATTTTATCAAATAACATTTTTAATGGTTTTAGTTTATTAAACTATAATAATACGTATAATGTTTTGAATTAGTTTGTTTTCCATTTTCATTAAATTTTTTGTTAAAACTTTAGTCATTTCATTTTTTAATGTCTATGTAGTTTTTTTTCTGTTTTAAGTGTTACTGGCTTGGCAACAAGACACAAAAAAATAAGTTTAATGTTTTTATATTTTATTTTATTTCAGTTAACATTTTTCAATCAAACTTTTATTACAGACTTAAGGTTCAAATTAAAAACAGGCAATATATAAAATGAAATACAACAGCAACCACAAAGAACAGAAAAATAATGATAAAAAGTTAGAACTCAATGTGTTACAAGAATACAACGATACCAGTGGCTCCACTGTGTTTTTATTTTATTTTATTTCAAATAATGAATTGTTTTTATGATTTTCGTATTAGTGTATTATAATAACTAAATCAAGATGAAGTATTTACTGGAGAAGCAACAACAAAAAGGCTCAAGATACTACAGGCCTGTTCACACCAAGTACGATAACTATAATAACGATAAAGATATAGTTCTAAAAATTGTTCTCAATATTAAAGAACAGCAGAGTGCACACCACAGCTATAACGATGAAGGCACAGAGAAACGATATTGTTGGAATCACTTTCAGAATGATTTTTTTCCAGTTGACGAATGATAAAAACACTGACGCCCAATCAGAATCCATCCTGTCACAAGCTCTAGAATTTAAAGCGGCAAATGCGCATACGTTTAGAATAAACGGATGATATCATTCCCTGGTGTGGACGCTAGTATCGTTATCTTTATAGTTATCGCTTTTGGTGTGAACGGGGCTAAAGTCTTGTTTTCAGATAAAAATGATATAAATTAAGTGAGTTTATTCTTAAAATAAGAAAATATCTGTTCATGGGGTAAAAATACTTAGTATCTTAAAAGTAATTTTGCTTCTGAAGTAAATGTATCATGTTTTAAGTTTAGATAGTTGTACAGGAAAAGACAAAAACAAAATAAAAAAAAAATTTAAAAAAGTCAGAAAATATTTTTTTGCAGTGTGTGTGTTTCTGGCTAATCTCTCAGGCATCATGACTGCTTTTTCAGGTTTGTATTATTTAACACATCTCTTATCTGGCCACTAAACTGGGTGAAGGGTTAGTCGTTGCACAGACGACTATTGCCTGTTAGATCCATGTTGCTGTACATATGTACAGTGTGCCAATAATTCAAATAGCTTTATTTTTGAATAATGCATGATATTTCTATGCATTTGGAAGCTAAATGTGTGTGTATGCATTAGCTGGGTACATGCAGTGTTGTATTTATTGCTGATGTCAGTTTATGCAAGCTGCCCAGTAGACTTTGGTTCTCGTAATATCTGGGAGGCAAACTTTGCTCTACATGACGCATTCATCAGAACCGCTGTTTGCCTCTGGGCTGGAAAGACTGACTGAATTCAATGTCACTTCTGGATTGTGTATGAACTCATGCAAGTGTTTTATGACGCTGTTTGCCAAGTCAAGCATCACTATTACTAGCACTTTTGGTGTGCACCCTGGTTCATTTGACGGCAGAGTTCGGTTAGTTTGGATAATGTGAACGATGTTTTCTGCAATGCATGGCCACAAGAGTTGGCCTAAAAAATTAGCTTTGCCACCCCAATACCACCCAGGAGCAGAGCAGCATGATTTTGACTGAAGCAAGGATTTCTTGAAAGTTGGAGCATCGTGGTTTTTCGCTCACTCAGGGAGTGCTCCCATATACCGCTCCATCATGAGCACAATTAATGCCAAAAGCCCATAATATAACTGAATTTTAGCAAGAATTCACACGATAAACACCATTACCTAGCTTGACACAGATGGATCACTCAAATCAGACAGAAGGTGAAGGTTATGAAGACGGCGATGGACAAGTTTTGGAGGTTATAGTTCTGGAGGAATGTGTGGTTGTTGTTTCCACGGGTCCTTAAAAATTCTTAAACTTAGTTTGATCAAATTTAGGTCCATAAAAAGTCTTAAAATACCTTAAATGGTAAAAGAAATGTCTTAATTATAATTATGTAATTATATTAAACATATAATATGCGCTATAAGGCTTAATGTTACGTTTAAACTTCAAAAAGCTATGATTTCATTGAATAAATATGAGTGATGTATGTTTCAAAGACAAAACGTGGCACGGGTGTTTTTATATTAATGTATCCTTGAACGGAACTGACTGTCTTCAGAAAAGCTTCCATGGTATTTTCATGTAATCTGATTATGTAGCATTTATGAGCGCAGCATTTATGTACAGCCGTTACCAGAAACTGCTATATTTCTGCCATTCCAAAAGCTCCACCTGCTGGCAGAGAATGAATTTCCATTTTCAATAAACCCGTCTGCTGTTTTTGGTCAGACCAATGCGCAAATCTACCCATATTTTTACACAGCAAACATGCAAAGTTGTATCTGAACTGGTGGATATGCCTTTTACAAATCTAAATAATTAATATATACATTTATATGTTTTAAATTAATATAATAACTTATACTTTTGACCCTTCTCTTAAAAAATGGTATAAAGGCTGAAATATGAGGTATGTCATTTTATAAAACTTTTTTATTTTTATTTTTTGAAAACCTGTATCTAAACTGGAAGTCATTTTTTACAGACATTTTATGGTTTAACATGTTACCATAGCCCTACCCCACTCATACGGTAGTCATTTATCTGTGCAGGGCATAAAAAGCCTTAAATTTGATTTACACCTTGTTTCTCCCTGATTACGTTCCCCATGTATTTAAGCCCTTAGTTTCCCTCAGCTCAATGTCTGCTATTGTTTCCCCCAGTTTCACAGACAAGGCTTAAGCCTAGTCCTAGACTAAAATGTAAGTCTTAGCTGTTTCAACTGAAATAAACTTGCTCTGACAGATCTTAAAATATATCAGTGCCTTTGATTTGTCTCAAGATGCACAACTGTAATGTTTTTTCTAAGGCATGTTTATAAAAATTACTTAAATGTCCTAATTGAACTATGGCCTAATCCTGGTTTAGTCTAAGCCCTGTCTGTGAAACCAGGCCTTTATGTTTAGCATGTTATTTCTAGAGATTTCTTCTAGTGTTTACATTGTGTTTCAATAAAATATTGTTCTGCTTTATCTTTGGGCGTGCGTGTTTGACAACACATGACACCTGGCAACCCACCAAAATAAAAGCTAGCTGATTTCAGTTTTGAAAATAATGGAAATTAATATGAAAATAAAAAAGCAAAAAAGACATAAAAGAAAATCTAAATGTAAATATTAGCATTGTATTTTTAAGTGTACTATAAAGTAATAAAAATACTATAAAGTGATAAGTAATGGTATTTTTTAATAATCACTTTTTATTTTAAAATATAATACTATTATCACACTTTATTTATTTATTTTTATTATTTTATTAAAAAATAACTAAAGTGCATTATTATTATTATTTATTTTTTTATAGTTATATTTTGTGAGCACTGAACCAAATCTCCAGGTGCTCTCGTGAGATCCAGACTGAAAAACTTATGTGCATCCTTGATTATTGTGATGTTTTTATCAGCTGTTTGGACTCTCATTCTGACGGCAAAGCATAAGCATTATTTTACAGGACCTTTTGGTTATTTGTTCAACAGGTATTGGCGCAGAAGGCTGGGAATGCAGGTGGATTATGCTGAATGTGAAGGATATCGCTTCTGTTACTCACACAGAGGGAATCCAGGCACCCGTCCATCCGTTCTCATGTTACACGGCTTCTCTGCACACAAAGACATGTGGCTCGGTGTGGTCAAGGCAAGAAACCATTGCGGAACAGTTGCTTAACAGATAAATTTGCAATATTAACAACAAATGTTATTTTTAGTCTTTTTAAAGGTCAAAGATAAAAAATGCTCAAAAAATAAAGCATTACTTAAAATAAGAAAAAGTAATCACATGGCCTAAAGAGCATGATTTCAAAACCTGTCCAAAAGTGTTACTTAAATCCTATTGATTAACACCGATACTCAAGAACATCTGTTCTAAAATATACGAATAATAATTTGACTGACTGTGCATGTTTTTGCTTTTGTAGTTTCTTCCTAAAAATATGCACTTGGTGTGTGTTGACATGCCAGGACATGAAGGTACGACACGCACCAGTGCTGTGGATTATTCCATCGAGGGCCAAGTCAAACGAATACATCAGGTGGGAGTTTTCTGGATTTATTTATTTATTAGAATTTAACTACTTCCATTTTTATTATTATTTATACACACATATGTTTACAATAAATACAAATATATATGAATATAATAATGATAATAATTAATCATTTTAATTAAATCTAATAATAAAATTACAATTACATTTATTGCATTTTAATTTAACAAATATAATGTAAATACTTGACAAGTAAATTAAATACAATTTAGCAATAATAATTCATATTTAATATTTTTTTTCATTAAATCTTATATTAAAATTGTAATTAAATGTAAATGTTTAACTAAATTAAATAAAATGTAAGAATTATATTAAATTAATACTTGGATACAATAAAAATAATAATGATAATAATCATTTTTATTTAAATGTAATATTAAAATTGTAATTTAATTAAATTTAACAATTAAATTCAATCAATTCATAAATTTAACTCATTCATTTGTTTAAAAAACTTATATAAGTGTGTATGTATGTGGGTCAAAGATGAAAAAGGGTTTAAGTATAAAAATAATAAGTGTAATACTGCTTTAAATTGTTGTTGTTTTTCTCCCCAAAAATTTAAAAGTTTTCTGTTTAATTTAATTGCAATTTTGTTTTTGTTTTTCTGAGCAAAAAATAAATATCATACATTTTTCCCTGATTTACAGAAGACACCCACTAAAATGTCATTCAGTGTAACAATCTTGTCGGGCTTATTTACTATCCTAAGTTTTGCACATTTGTCAGTAAAATTTTTTTACTCATTTAAAACACAATAAAATTTAATATGCTCCCTTATTCTTTTATATATTTTAATATCTACCAGTCAGAATAAGCATGTTGTTTGAATTTTTACATAACTATTGTTACACTGAATGACAATGTAACATTATTTTAACCCAATTTTGACATTTTATTCTCCAAAATCGTATTTGAAACCTTAAAAGTTGACACTTATATTTAATGTGCTTTTTATGAACATAAAATCACTTTTGTAAATTTTTTTTGATGCGGACATCTTAACGTCTTTGACCCATGTATGTACATAGTATATCAGAAATATCAACAATAATGATAAAAATTTAAATAATTAAAAATAATTTTGTTTTAAAATATTTATTTTTAATTCAAGCAAAGATCATCAATAAAAACTCCCTGTTTCTTAAAATCTGTTACTTTAGTTCATGTTATTTAATCACTGACCCAGTTTTTCTGTTTGGCTAAACCTCCCACAGTATGTAGAGTAATACATTTCTCTTGATGACACAGCGGATTTATTAGGCTTATGTGTTGAGTATCTTGAGATAAGTGAAAAGCCCTTGTGTCTTCATTTTCTCTGTTCTCGGCCCAAAGCTAATCAGCTTTTTGTTAACAACACAGGCTTGTGCCCAAAATAAATGCCCTTCTTCAAACCCGGGGCACTTTCCCAGCCTGAAAAACTGCCCTTGCATGTCAGGTTGATTTTGACTCATTTAAGTCTGTCTATCATTTAAAGCAACTTCTGCTAATTGCTGATTTACACTTGAGCTGATTATGCTGAAAGAGGCATGTTCAGCTTGCTCAGAGAGAGTGTTTTTTTTTTTCGAGATGAAGGATAAACCTTGTTTTGATGGATGCAAAATAAAAATAACTCACTTTTACCTCTGGAACACAATAAGGTTTTCACTGTGTCTAATTCTTATGATGTGCCTAAGATACGTGATGCAACAATTTACAGTTTATCGGAACACTGTATCCTAATCAGAATCAGAAAGTTTATGGTAACAGTCATTGTTTTATCCTTATTTTAAGCAAAGATGCTGTTCAATGCAGTACAATTACAGCCAATCAGGCAAAAACTTGAGACATTCACACTGACAGCAATGAAATCACTTGAAATTGCTGCTTTTCTGTTTCTTTTTGAAACAAACTTTTAAGCTGTTTATTAATACCCAGCCATCAGGGAACATTCTCATAATTCTGGCTAACGTTTTGGCAAGGTTCTCTCTAAGTTATGAACAAATGTTTTTCAGTAACGTTAATAGACCCTTTGTTCAAAGTTATCTGGTCTTTAATAACTCTCAAAACATTAGCAAAAAAACATGATTTAAACATTGATTACAGAACTTTTTTTTCTGAAACATTTCATTTGAATGTTTGTCTGACATTTTATAGAATGTTACTAGTTGTTTCAGAATGTTCAGAGAACATTCAATTGTAACATTCCCATAATGATAAAACGGAAGTTCCCTTAATGTTTGGATAACCAAGAAAAAACATTTTTAAAACCTGGACAATTTGATTGTTCAGAGAATGTCAAAAGTAAAGTTTTTGTAACCCAGTGACTACATTAGCAAAACGTTCTTAGAACATATTTTCGTTAGCTGGGTAGCAGCCTGTTGTATTTTCTCATGTTTTTTCTTTGTTTAGTTTGTGAAGAGCATCGGATTGAACAAAAAGCCTTTCCATCTGATCGGCACGTCCATGGGAGGAAACGTGGCAGGAGTTTATGCTGCCCGTCACCCGTCTGATCTCTGCGCCGTCACGCTCATCTGTCCAGCAGGTCTGATCTGTTCTGTTTTGTGATCTTCTCTGTGCCTCTACAGCATCACAATCTCCTTGTTCATCAGGGACATTTCAACATTTGGAGTAAACAGCCCATTTTCAGGAAATGTCAGGAGCATTTTTTTATTATTTCATTTCAAAAGGTTACTTCTGAAACAGGGTTATTATAGTTAAGTAAAGCTAAGACCATTAAGTAAAATAAACTTTGAAATAAAATTAAAAAAAAAATACATATGAAAAAACTATGAAGAAAAATATTTTCTAACACTCTTCTGAACTTTAAGAAAAATCATATTTTCCCTCCTCATGCCTTCATTAATATCCCATGGCATGTACTTTGTACGAAGGAAAAAACGTTGATGGGGCCAATATAAGTGAAAACAATAAAATACTGATAAAACTGTCAGAAGAGGTTAGGTAAGTGTGAATTTCATGATCAAATAACATGTCAGGTAGATAAAACCATTATGTTTTAAGGGGAAAAGTCACAGAATAGATCATGAGGGACAAAGACAAATTCTGAATTTTTGTCTCAAAATATATAAAACATTTTAGAAAAAAAAAATGCATGACATTACAAAACTATGACCAGTGTTGGGGAAATTTACTTTTAAAAGTAATGCATTACAATATTATGTTACTTAGTTGCTTTTTATGGAAAGTAATGTGTTACGTTACTTTTGAGTTACTTCTTAAATCTGGGCAGGGCTTGCTTGTTTGTTTTTAATATAAAAAGTTCTTATTTTACAAATGTAAAAGCCCTTTCACAACAAAAGTGAAATGAATACGCCTCAGGCTGAATGAAATGTAAATTCACGTCTGTACAGTAGAGGGCGCAGCTCAAACTAATTGCATGAAGAATATGACGCAGGAGAAGAAGTTCAACACTATTTAACAATAACAAAAATTAAACACAAATGTGTCATTTTTCCTTAGTATCGAAGATCATTAGGAAAGACATTGGTTAATAAAGTGGGATTAAATACATAAATGATATTTATCTTATTAACGTATTTAATTATTGGTTTGTATAATATTCTGAGTTTGCATTTGACTGTTTTATTCATTTTGAGGAATACTGAATCTGTATTTGTGTGGGTGAGATGAGTAAATACATGTTCATATTTAGTCTAGAACTACAGTAAGCATCATGTTCACAGCGCACACAACGCCTCTGCACTTACTCCTTATTTCTCTCAACATGGCAACACAAGAGCTGTCAGTCAAGACATGGGAAACAAAGTAACTGGCTTTACTTAGTTGAAAAGTAACTCAGTTTATTTCCTTAAAAAAGTAATCTGATTACGTAACTCGCATTATTTGAAATGCATTACCCCCAACACTGACTATGACATTTAAATATCCCTAAATCATGCTTTCATTGAAATTAAAATGTTTTTTATTCTATTTAATGCATTAAATGTGCATTAAATAGCTAATAATTAAATAATGTAATTTCGATTTGATTTAGTCTTACACACTAAACAAAGTCAAATCTATAAAATAATAATAAATAATAATATAAATAATGCATTCTAGCGGTTATATACATAGTAACCCGTGTTATTTTAGTATAATAGTATACTGTTACAGTTTTAATATTTAGTATTAATATAATATGAATTTTTAATATTGTAGTATTAGTATTTTTTTTAAATATTTTTTTTGTTTCATTTTAATTTTAGTTAAAGTTTTATTAATTTTGTTGTGTGTTTTGTAATTTTTATTAGTTGTTAGTTTCTCACTGGCTTCCTGTTGATTTTAGAGTGCAATATAAGGTTTTGTTAATGGTTTTTGAAGGTTTACATGGACTTGCTCCAGAATATATCTTCATCCTGAAACAGCATCATCACGCTGCTAGAACTTTAAGATTGGCTCTAAAACTAAAGGAGGTCGTGCCTTTTTGGTGACTGCGCCGTGCCTCAGGAATAGCCTCCCTATACATATTAGATCCTGTGACTCGACTGAATGTTTTAAATCAGTGTTGAAGACACACCTCTACTCTGTTGCATATAATTGTCCTCAGATGCATGGAGACTGATGAGTGATGAGTTTTGTATTTTAATGTATTTGTAGGTGTTTTGTAATTTTGTGAGTGTAAAGCACTTTAGTCAACTTGTTACAGCAAATAAAATAAACATCATCATCTCTAAAGAAAAAATATTTTATCAGTACAAAACATCTCCCAGGAAAGAATACACATGAGTATTTTATTCCCTAAATTAAGCTCAAAATTTCTCGGTTTTTCACAGGTCTTCAGTATCCTACTGAAAGTAAGTTTGTTGAGCGTTTGAGGGAACTGGAGAAAACTCAGAACAATGATGGGATCCCGCTGATACCCTCCACTCCAGAGGAGATGGAGGAGATGCTCAAACTGTGTTCATATGTGCGCTTTAAGATCCCTAAACAGGTATGTTTATGTAAATCATTTCTGCTAAATCATATGTTTATGTAAATCATCACAACTGTTTTGTTTTTCCTCTGGTTTCCTAGATTCTTCAAGGATTGGTTGACGTTCGTATTCCTAACAATGATTTCTACCGCGAGTGTGAGTGCCTCTAGTGTTTTTCCTACCTTAGTGTCTTTAGAAATAGTGGGTCTGTGTTCAGTTTTATCAATATCTTTTGCAGGTTTTATGGAGCTTGTCGGAGAAAAATCTAGACACTCTTTACATGAGAACATGCATCTCATTTCAACTCCTCTACAAGTTATTTGGGGGAAGAACGACCAGGTACAGACACACTTTTTTTTTACTAGTCAATCCCCAAAAATTGATTTTACAAAACTATATAATGTTAAATAAATGTGATGATGCTGATTAATATGTATAAATTATGTCATTTAAATTTGATTTTGCATTGCAGACTATACAATGTATAAAATAATGTGATTTTCTCAGATATTAAATATATGAGTAGTAAGTTATGTTGTCAAGATTTAAAGATTTTTATTGTTACAGCAAATAAAATAAACTTTGTCATCATATCAGAAAAAAGTGTTATTGGTACAAAACGTAGAATAGAGTGCAGCAGTCCAGTTCCAGAAGTAAAAATCCCATTCTTTTTCTTCATAGGGGAATTGTTTTGTAATGATAACTTATTGACCTTTAAAAACAGACCTACTGTGAGCTATGAGGTTGCTGATCAATGGTAGATAATCATCTGTCTGCATTATTTCAGCTTATTTTTTAAATAACCGTGTTTAACAGCAGAATTTCTGGTAAAGAAAAAAAAAAACATGATTCTGCAAAGAAATTTCCACCAATCAGAAAATCAAAATAAGCAAATCATGCTAAAATAACTCTTGAGTCTCTCTACACTCTCAGTTACTTAAATGTTTGTGTAAATGGGCATATTTTGCATTAAACATAAAATATATTGTTTCTATGTCCATAAACAAAATCAGGTTTATATTTATCCATATTTTTATTTTGATTGTCTTACTTTTGTCAGATTTTTTCTTTTTTTTTTTCTTTCTTTTCTTCAAATCAAAGTTTGTAGTGTTGTGAGTCACCTCATAGCTTGTTAGTTTGGTTCATGGCTTGTAGCTCTTTCACAAATAATTTTTCGATGTCCCTATGGGAAAAAAATGAATGGGAAATATACTTCCGGAAACCAAGGTTGCCAAAAACATGGACAGACACTGTGGAACTACAAGTGCATCTCAATAAATTTGAATGTTGTGGAAAATTTCATTTATTTCAGTAATTCAACTCAAATTATGAAACTCATGTATTAAATAAATTCAGTGCACACAGACTGAAGTAGTTTAAGTCTTTGGTTCTTTTAATTGTGATGATTTTGGCTCACATTTAACAAAAACCCACAAATTCTATCTCAATAAATTAGAATATGGTGACATGCCAATCAGCTAATCAACTCAAAACAACTGCAAAGGTTTCCTGAGCCTTCAAAATGGTCTCTCAGTTTGGTTCACTAGGCTACACAATTATGGGGAAGACTGCTGATCTGACAGTTGTCCAGAAGACAATCACTGACACCCTTCACAAGGAGGGTAAGCCACAAACATTCATTGCCAAAGAAGCTGGCTGTTCACAGAGTGCTGTATCCAAGCATGTTAACAGAAAGTTGAGTGGAAGGAAAAAGTGTGGAAGAAAAAGATGCACAACCAACCGAGAGAACCGCAGCCTTATGAGTATTGTCAAGCAAAATTGATTCAAGAATTTGGGTGAACTTCACAAGGAATGGACTGAGGCTGGGGTCAAGGCATCAAGAGCCACCACACACAGACGTGTCAAGGAATTTGGCTACAGTTGTCGTATTCCTCTTGTTAAGCCACTCCTGAACCATAGACAACGTCAGAGGCGTCTTACCTAGACTAAGGAGAAGAAGAACTGGACTGTTGCCCAGTGGTCCAAAGTCCTCTTTTCAGATGAGAGCAAGTTTTGTATTTCATTTGAAAACCAAGGTCCTAGAGTCTGGAGGAAGGGTGGAGAAGCTTATAGCCCAAGTTGCTTGAAGTCCAGTGTTAAGTTTCCACAGTCTGTGATGATTTAGGGTGCAATGTCATCTGCTGGTGTTGGTCCATTGTGTTTTTTGAAAACCAAAGTCACTGCACCCGTTTACCAAGAAATTTTGGAGCACTTCATGCTTCCTTCTTCTGACCAGCTTTTTAAAGACTGCTCACACTGCCAAAAGCACCAAAAGTTGGTTAAATGACCATGGTGTTGGTGTGCTTGACTGGCCAGCAAACTCACCAGACCTGAACCCCATAGAGAATCTATGGGGTATTGTCAAGAGGAAAATGAGAAACAAGAGACCAAAAAATGCAGATGAGCTGAAGGCCACTGTCAAAGAAACCTGGGCTTCCATACCACCTCAGCAGTGCCACAAACTGATCACCTCCATGCCATGCTGAATTGAGGCAGTAATTAAAGCAAAAGGAGCCCCTACCAAGTATTGAGTACATATACAGTAAATGAACATACTTTCCAGAAGGCCAACAATTCACTAAAAATGTTTTTTTTTTTATTGGTCTTATGAAGTATTCTAATTTGTTGAGATAGTGAATTGGTGGGTTTTTGTTAAATGTGAGCCAAAATCATCACAATTAAAAGAACCAAAGACTTAAACTACTTCAGTCTGTGTGCATTGAATTTATTTAATACACGAGTTTCACAATTTGAGTTGAATTACTGAAATAAATGAACTTTTCCATGACATTCTAATTTATTGAGATGCACCTGTATATGTTTAGTTTACTAAGACACCCTAGTTGTACATTTGTTAGGAAAGTAACTGAGCAAAACCAGCATGTAGCATTACTCGTTAACCTGTTTTAGAACCAAGAAAATTTACAAAACCATTTAAAAAATAATGTTCTTGGCACAAAGTACAAGGAAATGCAAATATGCTAGTTAAATTTAAATGCAAGTAAGGCTAAAATTATTAGATGTTTTGCGCTGACCTTAAACTTCAATAACATTCTGAACAAATTGAACATAAAACATATCGTGAAAGCGAAATATATGAAAGTTTATTTCCATGGAATAACAAATATCTAAAATATTATAAATATCTAAAAATATCTGAAAAAGGTAATTTTGACTTTTTATCAGAATTACAGAGTGTATATCTTGCAATTGTGAGTTATTAATTGTGAGATGTAAACCTGAACCTGGAAAAAAAAAAACTCCCAGATATTCTAAGATGGCGCCGCAGATGGCAGCTACAGTGCTTTGCTCTTCAGTGTTTGTACTGTTTTTGTTTGTTTTTCCTGTTTTTTGTTTCTCAAACACGATCAGTTTTACCAGGGATGACCTGCTGAAAATTCGGTAGAACACACCACAAAATCTTTTACTGGTTTTTGATTATTTGGACGTTTTGGTGGACATTGTAGTTGGCGGAGCCGTAGCTCTGGTCAAACGCTTCAGGACGCGCAGACGGGGGAAGCGAGCCGGCGTGCTCGTGAAGCTCAGACAGCGCGGATTTAGAACGGCGTTGTCTAGCATCCATCTCGCGAATCTGCGCTCTCTACCCAACAAAACGGACGAACTCCTTCTGCTCTCCCAGACAAATAAGGATTTTTCAAACTCTGCTGCTCTGTGCTTCATGGAAACCTGGCTGAACGACGCCATACCGGACAGCGTGCTACATCTGCCTAACTTCCAGCTGATTAGAGCAGATCGCGACGCAGAATCAACGGGGAAATCGTGCGGCGGCGGGACGTGCTTTTACATCAATGAGAGGTGGTGTACAGATGTAACTGTGTTAAAGAAGATGTGCTGTTCTGAAATGGAAACGCTCTTCATTAACTGCAAACCTTTCTGCTCGCCGCAGGAGTTTTGCTCGTTCATTCTCGTGAGTGTCTACATTCCACCGCAAGCGAACGCGAGATCAGCGTTACAGAAACTTGCTGATCAGATCACAGAGACTGAGCAACAACACCCGGACTCTGTTTTAATCATTCTCGGGGACTTTAATAAAGCAAATCTCTCTCGTGAACTGCCAAAATACAGACAGGATGTTACATGTCCTACCAGAGACAGTATTATATTGGATCACTGTTACACAGCGATAAAGGATGCATATCACTCTGTCCCACGAGCAGCTTTAGGACTCTCTGATCACTGTTTGGTTCATCTTATACCAACCTACAAGCAGAAACTTAAATCTGCTAAACCTGTATTAAGAACTGTTAAAAGATGGACGAATGAAACAGATCGGGTTTTACATGCCTGTTTTGACCTTACTGATTGGGCTGTTTTTGAAGCTGCTGCAAACGATCTGGATGAGCTCACAGAGACTGTAACATCTTATATCAGTTTCTGTAAGGATATGTGCATTCCTACCAAGACTCATCTAACTTACAACAATGACAAACCATGGTTCACTGCAAAACTCAGACAGCTCCATCAGGCCAAAGAAGATGCTTACAGAAAGGGGGATAAAGTCTTGTATAAACAGGCCAAATACACACTGGAAAAGGAGATCAGAGTGGCAAAGAGGAATTATTCTGGCAAGCTAAGGAACAAATTCTCTTCCAGTGATTCTGCTTCAGTGTGGAACGGTATGAAAGATATCACCAGTTACAAGACACCATCCCCCAGCACTCTGGAGAATCAACAACTGGCAGACGATCTGAATGAGTTCTACTGCAGGTTTGAAAAAACACCCCACACCTGCCCTGAACACCTCTCCACACAACCATTAACACCTCCAGCAACCCCCCTCTCCCCCACACCTGCTATTCAGATCAGTGAAGATGACGTGTGCCATGTCTTCAGAAAGAACAAAAGAAGGAAAGCACCAGGCCCAGACGGTGTGTCACAGCCTGCCTAAAAACCTGTGCTGACCAGCTGGCCCCCATCTTCACACAGATCTTCAACAGATCTCTGGAGCTGTGCGAAGTCCCCTCATGCTTCTAACGCTCCACCATCATCCCCGTCCCAAAGAAACCCAAAATTACTGGACTTAATGACTACAGACCTGTGGCTCTAACGTCTGTGGCCATGAAATCATTTTAAAGACTGGTTTTGGCTTATCTAAAGGCCTCCACTGGACCTTTACTGGACCCCCTGCAGTTTGCCTACAGAGCAAACAGGTCTGTGGATGATGCAGTCAACATGGGACTGCACTTCATCCTGCAGCATCTGGACAGACCAGGGATTTATGTGAGGATCCTGTTTGTAGACTTCAGCTCCGCTTTTAACACTGTCATCCCGGACACCCTTCAGAATAAACTAACTCAGCTCTCCGTGCCCACCTCCGTCTGTCAGTGGATCACCAGCTTCCTGACAGATAGGCAGCAGCTAGTGAGGCTAGGAAAATTGTCATCCAGCACCCACACCATCAGCATTGGACCTCCTCAGGGCTGTGTTCTCTCCCCACTGCTCTTCTCCCTGTACACCAACGACTGCACATCTAAAGACCCCTCTGTCAAGCTCCTGAAGTTTGCAGACGACACCACACTGATCGGCCTCATCCAGGACGGTGACGAGTCTGCTTACAGACAGGAGGTTAAGGAGCTGGCTGTCTGGTGCAGTCTTAACAACCTGGAGCTCAACACGCTCAAAACTGTGGAGATGATCGTGGACTTCAGGAGAAACCCCCCTGCTCTACCCCCACTCACCATCATGAACAGCACTGTGACTGCAGTGGAGTCATTCAGATTCCTGGGCACCACAATTTCTCAGGAACTGAAGTGGGACAATCACATTGAGTCCATTGTGAAAAAGGCCCAGCAGAGGTTGTACTTCCTTCGACAGCTGAGGAAGTTCAACCTGCCACAGGAGCAGCTGAAACAGTTCTACTCCGCCATCACTGAATCCATCCTCTGCACTTCAATAACTGTCTGGTTCAGCTCAGCTACCAAATCTGACCTCAGAAGACTACAGAGGGTAGTCTGGGCTGCTGAGCGAATCATTGGTACAACCTTCCCCACTCTCCAAGAACTGTACTCATCCAGAGTGAGCAAAAGGGCTGGCAAAATCACTCTGGACCCCTCACATCCAGCACACTCCCTCTTTGAACTGTTGCCGTCTGGTCAACGCTACAGAGCTCTGAGCACCAGAACGACCAGACACAGGAACAGTTTCTTCCCTCAGGCAATCCATCTCATGAACACTTGAAATTAAACGTGGAACACACAACACTATTATACATTATTTATTCACCACACATACTTATTTTTCATTTCAAATTTGCACATATCATAACTGTACATACATAATTGTCTATTTTATATATTGTGTTTTTGCTATTTTGTACATTGCCTATTTGTATATTATTCT
This sequence comes from Spinibarbus caldwelli, assembly GCA_039654775.1. Classification (NCBI taxonomy): domain Eukaryota; kingdom Metazoa; phylum Chordata; class Actinopteri; order Cypriniformes; family Cyprinidae; genus Spinibarbus; species Spinibarbus caldwelli. Next base: position 20,454,781 of record CM077255.1, on the reverse strand, counting down.
TTTATTATCTGTGTCCTGTCCTGTTGCTGTCTTTCTGTTGCACCGTGGAGCTTCTGTCACTATAACAAATTCCTCGTATGTAAACATACCTGGGCAATAAAGCTCATTCTGATTCTGATTCTGATTCTGAATTCTAAGAAAAAAACATCAGACTGCGAGTTTTGCTTTTTCTGGAATTCATACATTTTTTTTCCTTAAAATTGTCCATAGGATTTCTGCCTTTTTTACTTTTTACTTTTTTTTTAGTTATTAATTGCGAGATGTAAACTGAGAATTCTGAGAAAAAAGGTCTGATTGAAAGTTTATATCTCACAATTCAGATTTTTTTTTTCTCAGAATTCTGGGTTTATATCTTGCATTTATGTGTTATTTTTTGTGAGATGTAAACTCAAAATTCTGAGGAAATAGATTTAGGGTTTTTATATTTTTATTTGGTGGTGGAAAGAAGCTTCCACAGAAACGTTATGGGTTGTCATTATTTAAAAGTAATTATGTATGATGCATTACGAAGCAAACAGAAACTCACCTGATACTGCCAGAAATTGCACATTTGTCTATTTTCTTCACATAATTCAGTTCTTCAGAGTTAGTAATTTTAAATCTTATTACCACTTTTCTTATTTGCAAGACTGTAATCACATATGTAGGAATCAGCAATTAAAAACTGCATATACATTCGAAACGTGACATCAACAAAGACTGAATTCTGTATATTATATCCTACAGGTATTAGATGTGTCCGGGGCTTCAGTTCTGGCAAAGGCCATTCCAGGATCTCAGGTTCATCTGCTAGAAAACTGTGGTCATTCAGTAGTGATGGAGCGGCCGAGGAAATCTGCCCAGCTCATCATGAACTTTATCATCGCACAACAGAACGCAGGAATCAACAGCAACAAAAAACTCTCCTAAAATTGGACTTTATATATATATACAGTGGGTACGGAAAGTATTCAGACCCCCTTCACTTTTTTCAATTTTGTTATGTTGCAGTCTGATACTACAATTGTCTAAATTTTTTTTTTCTCATTACTCTACACTCTGTCCTTTATAATGACAAAGTGAAAACAGAATTTTAGAAATGTTTGTAAATTTATTAAAAAGAAAAAACTGAAATATCACATTTACATAAGTATTCAGACCCTTTACTCAGTACTTAGTTGAAGCACCTTTGGCAGCAATTACAGCCTCGAGTCTTTTTGGGTATGACGCAACAAGCTTTGCACAACTGGATTGGGGGAATTTCTGCCATTCTTCTTTCCAAATCCTCTCAAGCTCGGTCAGGTTGGATGGGGACCGTCTGTTGACAGCCTTTTTCAGGTCTCTCCAGAGATGTTCGATAGGGTTCAAGTCAGGGCTCTGGCTGGGTCACTCTACGACATTCACAGAGTTGTCCCTAAGCCACTCCTGTGTTGCCTTGGCTGTGTGCTTAGGGTCATTGTCATGTTAGAAGGTGAACCTTCGGCCCAGTCTGAGGTTCTGAATGCTCTAGACTGGGTTTTCATTAAGGCTATCTCAATATTTTGGTGCACTGAGCTTTTCTTCTACTCTGATGAGTTCCTCAGTCCCTGCCGCTGAAAAACAGCCCAACAGCATGAGGCTGCTACCACCACACTTTACTTTTGGGATGGTACTCTGCAGGTGATGAGAAGAGCCGGTTTCCTTCAAACATGATGCTTAGAATTGAGGTTCATCAGACCAGGTAATCTTGTTTCTCAGAGTCTGAGGGTCCTTTAGGTGCTTTATTGCAAATTCCAAGTGTGTTTTCATGTGTCTTCACTGAGAAGAGGATTGAGTTTGGCCACACTGCCATAAAGCCCAGATCGGTGGAGTGTTGCAGTGATGTTTGTCCTTCTGTAGGTTTCTTCCATCTGCATATATGATCATGGAGCTCAACTAGAGTGACCACCAGGTTCTTGGTCACCAGTCTAGACAAGCCCCTTCTCCATCAATTGCTCGGTTTGGCTGGGGACCAGCTCTTGGAAGAGTCCTGGTTGTGCCAAACTTCTTCCATTTGAGAATTATGGAAGCCACTGTGCTCTTGGGAACCTTCAGTGCAGCAGAATTTTTTTTTGTAGCCTTCCTCAGATCTGTGCCTCAATACAATCCTGTGTCTGAGCTCTGCAGGCAGTTCATTTGACCTCGTGGCTTGGCTTTCGCTCTGATATGCATTATCAGCTGTGAGGCCTTTTACAGAGAGGTGTGTGCCTTTCCAAATCATGTCCAATCAATTTAATTTACCACAGGCGGACTCCAATCAAGGTGTAGAAACATCTCTGCAATGATCAAGAGACATGGGAGGCACCTGAGCGAAATTTCAAGTGTTGTTGCAAAGGGTCTGAATACTTATGTAAATGTGATATTTCAGTTTTTTCTTTTTAATAAATTTACAGACATTTCTAAAATTCTGTTTTCACTTCATCATTATGAGGTACAGAGTGTAGATTAATGAGAAAAAAAATGAATTTAAACAGTTGTAGTATCAGGCTGCAACATAACAAAATTGAAAAAAGTGAAGGGGGTCTGAATACTTTCCGTACCCACTGTATGTGGCTTTGTGGTTGGTTGAAGGTTAAAGATCTCAGCTGCAGACATAAAAGTTGCTGGGTTGATCTCAAGAGAAGCTGCAGTAGTAATCGGAAGATTACAGATTTCACAATCCAGCTGTGTAACTTCACTCTGTACTGTAAGTCAGTGAAAGATGCTTTGGAAGAAAGACTTTTAAAAGCAACATTATGATTTTTCAGCCTGTAAATAATCAGTAAAAGTTATTTTTGTAGTGAACGCTCAGGGACGCACATTAACCGCTGAGTTGAAAAGCACTTCAGAAGCTATGCAGATACAAATCAGTGTCCTGCAGACAGTATCGATTCCAATTCAACTTAGAATAGACCAAAAATGGTTGTTTACTATTAATATATTTCTCATTTTCTTCCAATACCATTTCATGTTTGAAGAGACCTACAGCTTTTCCAGGCATCAGAGGCACTTTCCTGATCTAATCGAATGCCCAGAAATGCAGTCTGTTTTTAGATTTTGAGACAGCCTATTTCCCTTTGGTTGTTCTTTACCTTGTTGTTCACATTTTAAAATGATTTAATGTTGACAGTGAAACGTGTCATCATCATTTGGGATTACATCATTTTCTTTCCTGTACTACTATAGTTCTTACTGTTTTAACTTTGTACATAAGACTGTGTGTCTTCAAAATGTATTTTGGAAATAATGCAAACAGCTATTTCATGACTTTGTTAGAATCTGGTTAATAATACTTCTTTAAAGGCATATTTTGTGAATGCTTACAGTATTTTTTGTCAGTTTAGGTTCAGTTTACATGGTCTGAAAACACAGGAGACGTAGTGACATTTTAATTTTATTTTCATGACTAATATTAACATTTATCAGTGATAATGTATCATAACTTTTTTTTTTTTTGAAAGATTCTCCAAATCACACAGGAACTTAGAACAGAACATGGTTCAGACATAAGTAAATATCTTTATAAAAGACATTTCAGTACATTTGCATCATATTACGGCTTGTGGCTTCATGGAAGACAAAATCACAAAGTACTTAGTTAATAGTATAAATATTTTTCCAAGATGAAAATTATTACTTTTAATCTAAAGACAAAATAAAAAAAAATAATAATAATTTTGAATGTTTTTAAATTTCACAGAAAACAAATTAAATTGTATTTTCACCAAAGCTAATTCAGATTAAATCTTATTAATCTAATAAGTATTACTGTCTCATGTGTCTGTGATCTTGATAAAGTCTTCACTGAAGACAAAAGAGAACAAAAAAACAAAAAAAAAAACCATACATATATACTTTATTTTTGTGGTCAAGTCTATATGAGCTTCTCTAAATGATCTTTATAGCCCTGATATAGAACAATAATAAAGAATCTTTTTTTTTTTTTTTTTTTAAATGAGATGAAAGTATATCTAATATTAAAGTCTAATATAGACATCAATAAATGTTCCCATCTGGAACTCTTGACATGAAGTCTTCACAGAAGATTGAATCATCAGAGCACTTAGCAGTACGTACAAATATCTCTTCCAAACTGGAACTCATGAAACACTTTTCCTTAAAAAGAGAAACTGTAAGGGTAATAGTCCACTGAGTCTAGTGTAGACATTCAGCATGTGCTGCTGGTTGCTGTAAGGCTCTACCAAGGCCTCCAGATGGAGCTCTTGTTGAAATTCATCTCTTTGCTGAAGGTGTTCTGGTCTGGCAGGACACTTTCCTTCCTGTTCTGCTCACATGATGTCTGCAGCTTCTGGAAGTGCTTCAGCAGTCTTCTCTGACTCTCTGTCTTCATCTCATCTTTGGACAAGAAGTGCACAATCTCACAGACACACCTGGAGAAGCCTTGATTGAGAGCATGTGAACTAGAATTGTGGTGTTGCAGGAAGCTGAGTGTCATCTCCAGGATATCTGCTTTCTCCAGCTTGGAATCAGGCTGCTGTTTGAGGAACTCTGGAGCCAGAAGACACTTGAGCTTGAGTTGATACGATCTCTGAGCATCTTCTCCACCATTGGCTTTCTCAGCTGTAAATGAAGACAGAAAATCATTAGGAAAGTGGCCTTCAAATAAGCCAGTGATTTAGAAGTGGAGTGAAAGCTGCTGCAGTAATGCTGCTGTAAGTAGGATGTGAATGTACCTTGTTGTTGAGAGGGAGATGCTCCTTTGAGATGATTGTAGGAGTCATGTCTGGATCTCTGTGCTGTAGATCTCTCTGTTCAGAGCGAGTCTGATTTGCACTGGCTCCAGCTCCTCTATTTATACTCCCAAATCTCCATATGAATGTGTGAGGCTTGAGCTTGTTGGAGTTTCTCACAGTTTGGAGCCAATGGAAGAGCTCAAACACACAATGAGGGATGTGGACCACCACATGCTCAATGATCCTCCATCAGGGGCTCAAAGGAGCAGGTGGAGGGTGAATCTGAGAAAGTGCTGACCTGTAGAGAGCTCATGTTCACATCAACGTCATAACCAAACACATGCCAAGAGCACTGCATACCTTTAGAAAAAAAACAGCAACAACAACACATCAGTGTTAATCATAAAAAAATGTACAAAGCAATGCCATTTCTAAAAGATTTTCAATGCATATATTCTTTTAGGTGTATATTTTAGTTAGTCCTTTCACTATTTACATGATTATTTTTCAGTTTGATTGTTTGTGAATAAAATCAGCACGTGGCTACAGTTTAGAATCAGTTGAAATGCTGTAATGAAACAGTATTTTAGGTTAGTGTAACAGGATATTCTGGTGAAGCAGCTGTTCTATGAGATCTGTAGTTGTACCTGTTCTCAGGCTTGTGTTTCACACACACACACACACACACACACACACACACACACACACACACACACACACACACAGACACAGCTGGTTCACGGAATAATGTGGACCCCGATCACACGCCCCAATGCTCCTGGAGCTGTTGGAGCCACAGAGACACACGGCTTCCCACACTTCTGTATTCATCACATTAAATCACTCAAACAATAGAAGTGTGTTGGTTCCCATAGGACTAACATAGCTCTCAAACACCAAATCATCTTTACTGTGTGTCAAACAGAATGACAATAAGCTGTAATAATTGTTTTTCTAAAGTTAAATATATACTTTTTTTTAACTGTCCTGCAAGACTTAAAATTCATTATTCATTAAGTCCCTAGTTAAAAAAAATACTAAAATGTATTTGAAATACATTTATTTCATGCTAAGTATACTAGAAATACATTTACATATTTATTTGCTTAATAAAAATGCCCTGCAGTTGAACTTTTAGTATACTAAACTGTTATACTTAAAGTCTGCTCAAATGGAACAACTAATTTTGTACTTAATGCACTTTAATTGTGTGGAAGTAGCGCTAAAGTCTAAATAAAGATATACTGTAGTATATTGTGCTAAAGTGGAACTATTGCAAGTATACTTCAGGTACACTTTAAATATCTTGCATTTAAAGACTAATATACAGAGATCATACAATCGTTATTAATAGTGTAAATAATGATTAGGCATAATATTAAAAAATGCATTATGCAATAAAGAAATACTCCAAATAAAGTTTAATTATAATTTTATATCAGTAAGTCTTACGTATTATGTCAATAAATATGTTAATGTATTTGAAATATAAATAAATAAATGTTTCAAAATAAATTACTGCTTTTTTTTTTTTTTTTTTTTTTTTTTTTTACTAGGGGGCCTTAATTTCAATGAAATGCATCAGAGAAAGCATTTGTGAAGCAACATTTGAGGTTTTAATAGCAGGCCTATTTGTCCATCTAATTATCATGTGAATAGACACACTTCTATTGTTGTGTGTGTGGGAAACTCTGGAGAACAGAGTCACAGTTCTAGTGTCATTAGCATCCTAAACCCCAACACAAGCTCAAGATTTGATAAAATGCACACATATGGATATTTACATACATGCGTGAGCTTCATCCTCCAAGCAGCTGATAAAAACACCATAATAATCCACAAGTAATCCATATGACTCCATCCATCAGTTAACATTTAGTCAAGCAAAAAGCTGTGTTTGTAAAAAAAAAAATAATAAAAAAAAAAAAAAATCCATCAAGACGTTTTTGACTTCAAACGGTTGCTTCTGGCTGCAGTGCGAGTCCATAATATTGCTTTCTCCAGTGAAAAAACGGTCTTATCTGAAACAGGAGAGAAAAATGCACAGATCAAGCACTGTTTACAAACAAAAACAGTCCGAAACAAAATGTAGGTGTATTTTGATGTGAGAGGACAATAGTGGATGATTTTTTTTTCACTGGAGGAAGTGATATTCTGGATTTTGGACTCATTTTTTGTCTAGAAGCGACAGTTTATAATTAAAATGTCTTAATTATGAATTTGTTTCTTACAAACACTTTGCTTCACAAGATGTTCATTGATGGACTAGAGTCATGTGAATTACTTGTGGATTATTGTGATGTTTTTATCAGCTGTTTGGACTCTCATTCTGACGGCACCCATTCACTGCAGAGGATCCATTGGTGAACAAGTGATGTAATGCTATATTTCTCCAAATCTGTTCTGATGGAAAACTCATCTACATCTTGGATGGCCTAAGGACGAGTACATTTTCAGCAAATTATTCCTTTAAGCATAAACTCAAAATTGTAGTTTTTCATTTTTCCTTTGCACTTTATGCATTTAACATTCAGTAATATACAGACTATAACGAAACTGAAATTAAACCTGTGCTGAAATTTTCAGAGCATATGTACTGTGTCCTCTGTGCATTTATTTCCAATAGCTGTAAAAGCAAAATTCTTGAATTGATCATCTTGTGGGAACTTGAAATGTCCTGCGTCCCCACATTCATAAAGATGAATATAAGTGACCTTACTGGCAGATGGCAGTGACGAGAACATCCCACCCTTTCACTCATGAACACACTATTGTTCAAAATTCGGAGGCCTCTGATTGGCTGAGAGGAGAGAGATGTGAGTATAAATGAAAGCTGAAGATGAAAGATCCATGAGACTCCTGTGAGGAACATTTCACACTGAAGACCCTTCAGTCAAAACTGAGCTTGAACTTCAACACTCAGACCAACAGGAATCAGAATCAGTCATGGCGACCTACATGGACATGTCTTTCCAGAGCAGCATCAAGACTCAACATGTTCAACATGCAAGGTAAGAACTTCAGAAACAGATAGATGCATTAAAGAGCTTCAAACAAAAAGATCAATATTTTATTAAGTTTTAAAATTTTAAATGCACATCAGCTGACGTGATTGTGTTGTTGTTTTCAGATGTGTTCTTACGTGTTTGGAGAGAAAGTGTGGCAACAGTTTGGAGAAGCTCAAGTGTGCTCTTGGAGAGTATCTTCAGAACAGCATCCACACCTCAGATCTTCTGGAGAGGGCCGTGTCTTTCATCACCCTCAAAAGAGTTTTACTTTCCTATGACGGCTACTCCAAATATTCCCGTGACATCCTGCGTCTTTTTCCTGATCACACAGAGGATGTAGCTGCGTTATGCTCTGAAGAATGAACATCACATGAAGATCAAGAACAAAAACGCACAATCACACAAACAACTCTTTTGAGAAAGACTGAAAATCTTCAACTATAATGCCTTAATGTAGTATTTATCTTCATTATTGTCTCTTGTGGATATATATTTCTTGCTTGAAAGAATATTTTTATAGTTTTGTTTTCACAAATGCTCATTTTTTGCATTATATGCATTATTCTTAGCAGTTACACTGCGATATTTTTTATGTGTTTGTAAATTGATTCTTCATGCTGTTTTTTGTTTAAAATGCCTGAAGAAATTTAAAACAAAACTCCTTTAATGGGAGTAAATGTTGTTCTATTGTGATTATTGTGATTCAACAATGATCTCAAGCCATATAATGGGCACAAGATTGAAAATTAAAGGAGGTTTTACCGCAATTTCCATTCAGTGTCTTATTTGTTGTGTATTATGAAGGTTTCCTGCACCATACCTGGCCAGATTCCTATATAAAATATGTTACGTGTTTGTTCTGTTTAGCATCTTTAAAGGAGGAGACAGAATTCAATAATAAAAATGTTCTCACAATAGCACATTTCTATACAGTCTACGTATATATTTTGTTGAAATACTGTAGAGTAAACTGTTGAATTGTTGAAGGTGTAAGGGTGCTAAACAATATAGTATTTTTGTGCTTTTGCAGTAAAAACATGTTTTATTATGTATAGCTAACAAGGGAGCTCGAGTAAGCACACATACATCTCCAAAGTGAATTTACATACATTCTAAAAAATATAAATCTTGAAGATGCTTACTAAATGTCAAGTCAAGTCACCTTTATTTATATAGCGCTTTTAACAATACAGATTCTGTCAAAGCACTTAACAGTATCAAATTGGAGGATAGAGTGTCAGTAATGTATAATAATAAGATTAAACACTCAATTTTCAGTTAAAGGCATTTCATTATTGAATTCAGAGATGTCATTGTCTAGCTCAGTTTAGTTTAAATAGTATCTATGAAATCAAATTGATGATAATCGTTAGAAATTAAGTGTCCCCAACTGAGCAAGCCAGAGGCGACAGCTGTAAGGAACCAAAACTCCCTCTGTGACAGAATGGAGAAAAAAACCTTGGGAGAAACCAGGCTCAGTCGGGGGGCCAGTTCTCCTCTGGCCAGGATATTATTGTTTATTTATTTTTTTTACTTATTGTTTTATTTAAATTTTAAATGTATAAATGTATTATATTTCTATTTTTATATTGTTGCAATTTCTAATAATAATAGTATTATGTAGTTAGGTATTTTATTATATTTTTAGTTATTTTGTTTTATTTTTAGTTTTATTGTATTTAAGTCTTCACTGGGGATATGTCCCCGAGGCTCATCCAGGTGTCCCGGCCTCCGCTGACGATCAGGATCGCAGACATCATCTCCCGGTGCCGATCCACCATCTGATCCGGACACGGACTGAGAAACAGAATAAGAAAGAAACAGACAAATATTAGCGTAGATGCCATTCTTCTTACGATGTAACGAGTACATCGTGTGTTATGAGGAGTGTTCCCGGTTCCGGTTGATCTAATTAATGCAGCCTAACAATCCTTTAACGGATTTGAATAATAGAAGTGTATTAGTGTGTTATGTGTAAGCCAGGTTAAAGAAATGTGTCTTTAATCTAGATTTAAACTGACAGAGTGTGTCTGCCTCCCGAACAGTGTTAGGTAGATTGTTCCAGAGTTTGGGCGCTAAATAGGAAAAGGATCTGCCGCCTGCAGTCGATTTTGATATTCTAGGTATTATCAAATGGCCATAGTTTTGAGAACGCAGCGGACGTGGAGGACTATAATGTGATAAGAGCTCACTCAAGTACTGAGGAGCTAAGCCATTCAGGGCTTTATAAGTAATTAACAAGATTTTAAAATCTATCTGATGTTTGATAGGGAGCCAGTGCAGTGTTGACAGAACCGGGCTAATATGGTCATACTTCCTGGTTCTAGTAAGGACTCTAGCTGCTGCATTTTGGACCAACTGTAGTTTATTGATCAAGCGTGCAGAACAACCACCCAGTAAAGCATTACAATAGTCTAACCTTGAGGTCATAAACGCATGAATTAGCTTTTCTGCATTTGACGTTGAGAGCATAGATTGCAATTTAGATATGTTTTTGAGATGGAAAAATGCAGTTTTACAGATACTAGAAACATGACTTTCAAATGAAAGATTCCTATCAAACAGCACACCTAGGTTCCTAACTGATGAAGAAGAATTGACAGAGCAGCCGTCAAGTGTTAGATAGTGTTCTAGGTTATTATATGTGGGGTTTTCAGGTCCGACATTTAACACCTCTGTTTTTTCAGAATTTAGCAGTAAGAAATTACCCGGTTTTTTATATCGACTATGCATTCCGTTAGTTTCTCAATTTGGTGTGTTTCACTGGGCCGTGAAGAAATATAGAGCTGAGTATCATCAGCATAACAGTGAAAGCTAACACCATGTCTCCTGATAATATCTCCCAAGGGTAACATGTAAAGTGTGAAAATTGTGATCGATATGATACCTCTTCATTTACTGCTACGAACTGATGGCGGTCAGAGAAGTACGATTTGAACCATGCTAGGGCACTTCCACTAATGCCAACAAAGTTTTCTAGTCTATTCAAAAGAATGTTGTGGTCGATAGTGTCGAATGCAGCGCTAAGATCCAGTAGAACTAATAAAGAGATAAAACCACGATCAGATGATAGAAGCAGGTCATTTGTAACTCTAATGAGAGCAGTCTCAGTACTATGATACGGTCTAAATCCTGACTGGAATTCCTCACAGATACCATTTTTCTCTAAGAAGGAATATAATTGTGAAGATACTACCTTTTCTAGTATCTTTGACAGAAAAGGGAGATTTGAGATCGGTCTGTAATTAACTAGATCTTTGGGTTCAAGTTGTGGTTTTTTAATGAGAGGCTTAATAACAGCCAATTTGAAGGTTTTGGGGACATATCCTCAATCAGATCTAGCAGTTTTTAATGCTTTTCTGTAGGACAGGGTACTTTCCCGCCAAGCTATACGAAATACCTCTAGTTTTGTTTTCCTCCAGCTGCGCTCCATTTTCCAGGTTGCTCTCTTTAGGGTGCGAGTGTGCTCGTTGTACCACGGAGTTCTTTGATCTTCCTTAAGCATAAAGGAGCAACTGTATCTAAAGTGCTAGAAAAGAGAGAGTCCATAGTTTCTGTTACATCATCAAGTTTTTCTGCGCTGTTGGATATGCTGAGGAATTGAGATAAATCAGGAAGATTACTTACAAAGCAGTCATTTGTGGTAGAAGTGATGGTTCTACCATACTTGTAACAAGGAGTAGAATTTACAGTTTTAGCTATATGGAGTTTACAAAAGACTAGATAATGATCTGAGATATCATCGCTTTGCTGCAGAATTTCAACACCACTAACATCAATTCCATGTGACAGTATTAAATCTAGAGTATGATTTCGACAACGAGTAGGTCCTGAAACATGTTGTCTAACCCCAATAGAGTTCAGAATGTCTATGAATGCTGATCCTAATGTATCTTTTTCATTATCGACATGTATATTAAAATCACCAACAATTAAGACTTTATCTGCAGCCAGTACTTACTCAGATAGAAAATCAGAAAATTCTTTAATAAAGTCTGTGTGGTGCCCTGGTGGACTGTACACAGTAGCCAGTACAAACATCACAGGGGATTTATCACTAACACGTGCTTCTCTAAATAATGTTATACGCAGCACCATAACTTCAAACGAGTTATACTTAAAGCCTGCCCTCTGAGAAATACTGAGAATATTGCTATAAATTGTAGCAACACCTCCCCCTTTACCTTTTGGACGTGGCTCATTTTTATAGCAGTAATCTTGGGGGGTAGACTCATTTAAAGTAATGTATTCATCTGGTTTTAGCCATGTTTCTGTCAAACAGAGCAAATCTAGGTTATGATCATTGATCAAATCATTTACAAATAGTGCTTTTGTAGAAAGGGACCTGATATTCAGTAAGCCAAGTTTTATCAATTGTTTCTCTGTATTGTAAACATTTTTTATTTTTTGAACATAAATTAAATTGTTACTATTACTTTGGTTTGGACGTTTTCTGTATTTTCTAGTACGGGGAACAGACACAGTCTCTATAGTGTGATATCTAGGTGAAGGAGTCTCTATGTGTTGAGAATTAAATGACTTCTGTGGCGTGAGGCGGCTAGCAGACGGTCGGTTTAGCCAGTCTGTTTGCTTCCTGACCTGGGCCCTAGTTAGTCAAGTACGAACTCTAAGACTATGTGCCATATTTCTAGAGAGAAGAGCAGCACCACCCCAGGAGGGATGAACACCATCTCTTTTCAGCAGGTCAGGTCTGCCCCAAAAATTCTTCCAATTGCCTATGTTATTCTGTGGGCACCACTTAGACATATAGCCATTGAGTGACGACAGTCTGCTATGAATCTCATCGCCACGGTAAGCAGGGAGGGGACCAGAGAATATTACAGTGTCTGACATCGTACTTGCAAGTTCACACACCTCTTTAACATTATTTTTAGTGATCTCCGACTGGCGAAGTCGAACATCATTAGCACTGACGTGGATAACAATCTTACTGAATTTACATTTAGCATTAGCCAGCACTTTTAAATTTGCCAAGATGTCAGGCGCTCTGGCTCCCGGTAAACATTGGACTATGGTGGCTGGTGTCTCTATTTTCACGTTCCGTACAATAGAATCACCAATAACCAGAGCACTTTCATCAGGTTTCTCAGTGGGTGCGTCACTGAGTGGGGAGAACCTGTTTAATGTTTTGATCGGAACGGAAGAGCGGTGTTTTGACCCGTGACTATGCCGCCTTACAGTCACCCAGTTGCCCTGCTGCACGGGCTCTGTAACCGGAACCGAACAATGTACAGGAGTCCCTGAGCTAGTCGCATCCAAAGCAGTATCTACAGCCCTCACATTCTTACTATCCTCAATTAAAGTTTGGATGCGTGTCTCTAGTTCTAAAATCTTCTCTGTCAGCCTAACTATTTCCCTGCATTTATCACATGTGAATCCCTCGCTGCTGACAGAGACAGATAAACTGTACATGTGGCAGGCGGTGCAAACAACAATAGCAGGAGAAGAAGCCATTACTCACCGTGATTGATGAATGATACCAACTTAACTTACCACTTACCACTGTTGTTTGATGAACTCATGAAAAAAGGAGCGAGAAAGAAATGAAAACGGAGCAGAAAAAAAAGAAAAAAGAAAAAAGAAAACAATAATAGGCGTGAATGGAACCGCGAGTGCAGCGCGTTAGCACTCGTTAGCCGGTTAGCTTGTCACTCGCGGTTCCATTCGCGCCTATTATTGTTTTCTTTTTTCTTTTTTCTTTTTTTTCTGCTTCGTTTTCATTTCTTTCTCGCTCCTTTTTAAAGGCGAGCAATCAAATTAGTTAGATTAGTTTGATAGATAATACCAGAAATATGGTGGGAATTAAGTTATATATTATCACTTTAAACAACAGAGAGTGAAAGTAAGGTAAAGATTCAATAAAAAAGCGGAGCTACAATCGCTCTCAGCAGCACAACAAACTGAAGCAATCGATCAACGATCAACAACTGATAAACAATAAATGTCTATTTAACATCTGACAGGAAAATCTTCAATGAGTATTGCAGGTGAGCACATCACAACATGAAATATGAGTGAGTGATGTATGTGTGCTATTATGTAGTAGAACTCACTGATGTCAACACATTACATGAATGTAAGTAATGTAGATAAACGCCCACAGCAGCATGCTGGAAATGGTATAGTGCCATGGATGAGGCAACTGTGGGCAGACCCTCCATCACTCCACCTGCCCTTATTGCCTCATCTTGGCCAAATGTTGCTGTGGTCTTCATCCTCAGTGAGCCCAGAGCCAGTGAGAGCGTCTAGAAAAGGACCAAAAAACATTGAGGATGTGATTTTTGGTCAAGTTGGTCCTGCTGGTTTCTGTCCATACAATATCAGTCAATGGAGCCCGACTTTCAGAAGCTTCATTATATTATTAATTGTCCTGCTCTTGCTTCATGGATGTGGGGTTCAGGGGGCCATCATCATGGTCTTCCTCCTTCCCTAATGATGTTCCTATTGAGAAGAGCGAGATTGTGCAGCACAGTACAGCATGCAACAACCTCAGTCACGAAGGCAGGGCTCACCTCTAAGACCTTGATGAAAATAGAGCACCAGCGTGTATTCAGCATGCCGAATGAAGTTCCAAACGTTTAGGATCGGCAGGAGCCTAATAATTCAGGCCTGTCAATCATCATTACGAACCTATATAAGCAGCACTCATTGGACTGTCCCAGCGTCAATTCTTCCGGCATCCCTCCACCTCCCCTTCTCCTCCTCTATTTCTGTTATTCTCCCTCTAGGTAGTACCCCAGTGGGGGTGGGGGTGGGGGGGGGGGGGGGGGGGGGGTTGAACTCAGAGCTCAAGCTGAGCCTCGGGTTCGAGCCTCCATTGGGGACAGCAAGCCAAGTTAATTTACCATTAACCATCAGGTCTGGATGGGCAGACGAACTCGTGAAAAGTCAGTAAAAATCGTGTTCCGGCCCCCCTCTCCCTCACCGGGTCCTTGGAATCGTCCTAACCTTCCCCCCGTTACAGCGCCCCTGCTATGAGGTGTTAGTTCACCTGTCAATAAGAGGCCAATAAGAGACTACTAACTACTACTATACTATTAACTTCTCCTTACACAAATGTCTCATGATTCGCAAAGGTTTATAAGCTTCACGAAGCAGTGCTTCACATTCCAGTTAAAAGTCTTTGGTGAGTCCTTTTTACCGACAATATTGATTTAAGTGTGTTTAAAAAAATACTTAACGATAACTAAGGCATACTTGCACCTTGCTGATGAGGCTGTGAGGATATTAGACAAAATGTTGTCTAGTAACAACATACATTCTCAAAACTTTTGTTTTTCTTTGTTTTCTCTGTAGCTAATCAGATATTCACTGGCTTGACTAATAATAGTGCACTAAGGACAAATTGTTTACCTGTCTCCCTCTTCTGGTGCTGTTTGCAATGTACATCCCACTAATTAAATAATTAGTCAAGATCTGTGATACGGGTTAATGAGAGCCTTTAAAAACCTTCAGTTTTCTCTTGATAGAGAAATTGAGTCTGAGAGTGAAAAGTTATGTGAGAGAGTGTTGAGGGAATGATTATTGAATGAGTGTGTCTAGTGCCATAGTGTGTATTTTCTGATGAGTTTTTGTGGGAAAAACATGGAAAACAAAGTGGGATGAGGACATCTGTTATTTTGGATTATTTTCACTCAGGAAAAGAAAAGGAAGGAAAAGAGGCCTCCATTTAAGATAAAATGTCAATAATCACAGAAGATGGAACACCTTCAGTGAATTGTTTTATTTCGCAGAAGAAATAAATTCACTGAACTGCTTTGTGTTTTAAAATTTCAGTCACCTTCACAGAAGGACACAAATGATCACATGATCAATTATTAAAGACAAATGACAAGATGACAAAGTTTATCATGGGAATATAAACCTTCACAGAAGGAACAATGACAGCTGTTTACAGTACAGGAAAAGATTTCGAGAACGTTGAAAACCAACAAATATTTACAAACCCTTAAAATAAGGTAAATCTGAATATGATCTACTATAGACCGAAGAGAAAAAGAACAAATATGAATCATAGATTATGAATGATTATCATTTCAGATGATCTCAAATGTGAGCCCAATGTGAGCTACTTTATGTAAACAGCACTAAATTAATAATGGAGCAAGATTCTTGCGGTCATATTAACATCAAGAAATTATAACATTTCATAAGATCTGCCGTGTAAATTGACTCTTTATCAGCTTTTAGAACAAAACTTTACTATCAGAGCAGTTTTCAGATTATAAATGGTCTTTAAAATAATAAAGAAAGTGTTTACTTCACGTCACATGAAGAATATAAAAGTCAGTGTTGTCTAATAGATGTCAGTAAATGTTCCTATCTGGAACTCTTGACATGAAGTCTTCACAGAAGATTGAATCATCAGAGCACTTAGCAGTTCGTACAAATATCTCTTCCAAACTGGAATTCAAGAAACACTTCTTCTCAGAAAGAGAAACTGTAAGGGTAATAGTCCACTGAGTCTAGTGTAGACATTCAGCATGTGCTGCTGGTTGCTGTAAGGCTCTACCAAGGCCTCCAGATGACGCTCTTGTTGACATTCATCTCTTTGCTGAAGTTGTTCTGGTCTGGCAGGACACTTTCCCTCCTTTTCTGCTCACATGATGTCTGCAGCTTCTGGAAGTGCTTCAGCAGTCTTCTCTGACTCTCTGTCTTCATCTCATCTTTGGACAAGAAGTGCACAATCTCACAGACACACCTGGAGAAGCCTTGACTTACAGCATGTGAACTAGAATTGTGGTGTTGCAGGAAGTTGAGTGTCATCTCCAGGATATCTGCTTTCTCCAGCTTGGAATCAGGCTGCTGTTTGAGGAACTCTGGAGCCAGAAGACACTTGAGCTTGAGTTGATACGATCTCTGACCATCTTCTCCACCATTGGCTTTCTCAGCTGTAAATGAAGACAGAAAATCATTAGGAAAGCGGCCTTCAAATAAGCCAATGGTTTAGAAGAGCAGTGAAAGCTGCTGCAGTAATGCTCCTGTAAGTAGGATGTGAATGTACCTTGTTGTTGAGAGGGAGATGCTCCTTTGAGATGATTGTAGGTGTCATGTCTGGATCTCTGTGCTGTAGATCTCTCTGTTCAGAGTGAGTCTGATTTGCACTGGCTGCAGCTCCTCTATTTATACTCCCAAATCTCCATATGAATGTGTGAGGCTTGAGCTTGTTGGAGTTTCTCACAGTTTGGAGCCAATGGAAGAGCTCAAACAGACAATGAGGGATGTGGACCGCCACATGCTCAATGATCCTCCATCAGGGGCTCAAAGGAGCAGGTGGAGGGTGAATCTGGGAAAGTGCTGACCTGTAGAGAGCTCATATTCACATCAATGTCACTGAAGCAGCACGCGCTCATCATTACTAGAAACACGTGGAGTCAGTGAGCATGTGTACATTAATCACAGTACATTTCATGCACTGTGATTAAACAAAGCATGTGTTTCAGTTTGCATTACATAGTTTAATATCAAACTAAAATATTACAATATTTTCTTTGATATAAAACTGTATAAAATAACCATTTAGGTCATGTCAAATAATAACAAAAAAAAAAAGGAATAACAAAATTAAAGTTAAACAATAAAAATCAAACTGTCCAAATGCTTTCATATTTTGGGTAAACAAGTTCATTCAGTATTATTTGGATACATATGGATTTATTTACGTGGATTTGCATGAAGATCAACATTTTAAGTCTTCTCACAGAAGTGCAAATTTTTAGTGTCATAATCTATGTTATTCAGCACTGTCATTGCTACCGTGACATCTGACACACGATGGAGTCCAGATGGGGCAGATGTGTGTGTGTTTGTGCTGGTCAGTGTGAGTAGATCTCATGAGTAGATCTCATCTCATTTTTTACGATTAACGTCAATTTTATTTCATAGATACTATTTAAACTAAACTGAGCTAGACAATGACATCTCTGAATTCAATAATGAAATGCCTTTAACTGAAAATTGAGTGTTTAATCTTATTATTATACATTACTGACACTCTATCCTCCAATTTGATACTGTTAAGTGCTTTGACACAATCTGTATTGTTAAAAGCGCTATATAAATAAAGGTGACTTGACTTGACTTGAGAGGTTCCCACACTGACTCTCTGTGTTCACATCAATGGAGCACAAAAGCATCCAGAGTCCTGAATGGAGCATTAGTGACGCTGAAGACTCTGTGTTCAACCTGACGTCACCAGCCATCTGGTCCTGATGCACAGCGACATGTCCTGACTTGATGCAGGAGTCAGTAAGTTATCACCTTCTGATCAGAATTATTATAATGCAATGAGAACATGCAAAAATATGCATATTAAATTTATTATTGACTATGTAAAAAATTCACTGCTTACTTGCTTTTTTTTTTTTTTAGCAGCAAATAGATTTTAGTTACATTTGGGAGACATGTTTGTTTAGATGACAAAAGTGTCTCAAGCGCCTGATGCAAAAGCTTCATTTTAAAAGTAATTTTAAAACAAGTTCATGATGAATTAAAGAAAATAAACAGTGATAGCGCTGGAATTCTGCTTACGCTGCTGATGACATCATCAGAGACATCATCAAACCAGCTCGTCAAGCTCATGCATGTAAATATCCATAAGTGTGTCGAGTTCCTTGTGTGTTTGTCAAATCTTGAGCTTGTGTTGGGGTTTAGGATGCTAATGACACTAGAACTGTGATTCTGTTCTCCAGAGTTTCCCACACACACAACTATAGAAGTGTGTCTATTCACATGATAATGAGCCTTAATGCAGGACAGATTCCCTACAAGCTTTCTCACGCCTCTGACGCTGAAGATTTGACTTTTTACATGAAACTGGAGACATATATTTTGTAATAAAACATTTAATTCTGTTCTTTACATTTTTGAGTTATATCAGTGTACGAAGTTGAAATAGTATAAAGTCCAATCCATTGATGTTGACCCCTGACCTTTGGTCTCTTAGTTGAGTTCTATTGTCTTTGAGAATTTTTGAGTGAGTTTTGTTTCTCACACTCTGTTGATTCACTTAATTTAAATACAGTGGTAGACTACTGTACAATTTTCAACCAGTAAAAACTGTAACAATAAAATAAAACCCCATGAGGGATGTGGTCTGCCTCATGCTCAGTGAAACAAACAGCTGCTTTCCAACACATATTTAAACTGACTGCAGTCACACACTCCTAGAGCTGCTAGAGTCACAGAGACATGGATTCATACACTTCTCCATTCATCACATTAAATCACGGTGTCTGTTCTCACAGGACTAACTGGACTTTAAGATCATAAAGTGTCAGAATGCAAGACTGTGATTGTTTCAGTTGTACATTTTAGAAAACCTTTCTTAAATACATATAATTGCTGAATACATAATTATATTTTATTTCAGCACATAGTTTATAAATATATGCAAAAGTATGTAAATATGTATAAATATGTAAATATATGTATGTAACTGTATCTAACAGTCATTTCTGACTTTCATACTTTGAGTTGACCATTTTGTGGGAACTTGAAATGTCCTGCATCCTAACATTCATAAAGATGAATATAAGTGACCTTATTGGCAGATGGCAGTGACGAACATCCCACCGATTCGCTCATCAACTGTCACGGAATGCTCCAAAACAAGAAGATCCAAGTGCAGCATTTATTAAAGAGTCCAAAAACAAACAGTGTAATCCAAATCAGGGCAAAACAGAGTAACAGAAACACATAATAGAAAACAAAGCAGCAACCAAAGACAAAGAAAACCAGGCTTATATGGGGATGAGTTAAGTAATCCTGGGGTATGTGAACACCTGATCAGGAATCACTGATTTAAAATGCATCAGCAAAATGATCAAAGAGCAGAAACACAAAATCATGGGCTGTATAGGAATATATTGATGTGAGAACATTCTTTATTAGGATTAAATTCTGTCTCCTCCTTTAAAAAAATACTAAACGTGGTAATCTCACTGATTATGGAGCAGGAAACCTTCATAATGCACATCAAAAAAGACACTGAACGGAAACTGCAGTAAAAAACAAAAAACAAACCTCTTTTATTTTCTGTCTTTTGGAGCCATTATCCAGTATATGGCTTGAGATCTTTGTTGCATCCCAACAGAACAACATTTACTCCAATTAAAGGAGTTTTGGTTTAAATCTGTTCATGCATTTTTAAACAAAAAGCAGCATAAAGTATCATTCACTTACAAACATAATTATTAAAAATATATTGCAGTGTAACTGCCAATAATATTGCATATAATGCATAAAACCAAGCATTTGTGATAACAAAAATAAAAAATCATTCTTTTGAGCAAGAAATTAATTTAAATGTAAAAATCATTAAGGCATAAAGTTATAAATACAAAGTTAAAGGCATTATAGTGAGAGTCTTCTTTATGTTCAGTCATTCTCATGAAAGTTGTTTGTGTGAGTTTTTGTTCTTGATCTTCATGTGATGTTCATTCTTCAGAGCATAACGCAGCTACATCCTCTGTGTGATCAGGAAAAAGATGCAGGATGTCACGGGAATATTTGGAGTAGCCGTCATAGGAAAGTAAAACTCTTTTGAGGGTGATGAAAGACACGGCCCTCTCCAGAAGATCTGAGGTGTGGATGCTGTTCTGAAGATACTCTCCAAGAGCACACTTGAGCTTCTCCAAACTGTTGCCACACTTTCTCTCCAAACACGTAAGAACACATCTGAAAACAACACCACAATCACGCCAGCTGATGTGCATTGAAAATATTAAAACTTAAAATATTGATGCTTTTGTTTGAAGCTCTTTATACATCTATCTGTTTCTGAAGTTCTTTTACCTTGCATATTGATGCTGCTCTGGAAAGACATGTCCATGTAGGTCGCCATGACTGATTCTGATTCCTGTTGGTCTGAGTGTTGAAGTTCAAGCTCAGTTTTGACTGAAGGGTCTTCAGTGTGAAATGTTCCTCACAGGAGTTGGTGTCTCATGGATCTTTCATCTTCAGCTTCCATTTATACTCGCGTCTCTCTCCTCTCAGCCAATCAGAGGACTCTGAATTTTGAACAATGGTGTGTTGATGTCACAATGTCTAGTTGGTGTCCCCATGTATAGTCACCAGAGTGCACACTTCTTAGTTTTGTTTGTTTCTCTAGACTTCAGTTCCCATCACCCTTTGCTTTGACTATCAAGTCTCATTACATTCAGCTGTGTCTCAATTACCTTGTTAAGAAAGAAAGAGAGTTTTGGGTCTCAATATTTTCTCCCCGGTAATGTGCACTGCCTTGGTATATCTAAAGTATTTGGTGAGTCTTTTTCACCCACAATATTGCTTTATTTGTGTGTTTATAAAATATAACAATGCTTAACAATATCCAAGGGACACTTGCACCTTGCTAATGAGGTTGTGAGGATATTAGACAAAAAGTTACATTCTTGATCATTTGTTTTTCTTTGTTTTCTCTGTAGCTAATAATCAGAAATTCACTGGCTTGACTAATAATAATGGAAGCCCATTTCTGCCAGGTAAGAAAAAAATTAATGGCTTAAAAAGTCAAAATTATGACCTACTTAAGTCATAACTATGAGATAAAAGGTCAAAATTATGACTTATGAAGTTGAAATTATGACAAGTCATAATTACGAGATAAAAAGTTGAAATTATGGCTTAATTATGAGATAAAAAGTCGAAATTATAACTTAAATCAAAGGATTAAGAGATTAAGTCAAAATTATGACTTTTACATTAAATCGAAATTGACTTAATGACTTTATAAACACATTGGTCACAGGATAGTGGTCTAATGATAAACGGGACATTCTAAAATGAATTAACTTGGCTTAAAACAGTTTGGAGGACCAAGTTCAATAAACACATTGTTAATAAAGTGTATACCATTTACAGACAAGCAGAATATACCCCAGAATATGAACGCAACGCGCTGAGTTACACATTAAGTGTTTTCTTGCACTTTTTTTTTTTTTTTTTAAACAGTGTGGGGTTGAACGTAGAAGACTGAAATGAATGAACATGAAAAAGATCAGTTCTGATATAGCTACTGTTTATAGGCCAATGTTTATATTTATTTATAGATAGATAGATAGATAGATAGATAGATAGATAGATAGATAGATATGTAGGCTATAGCCTATATGTACAGGCAAGTAGATGTGACCAGAAAATGAATGCAACGCGCGCAAAGTCTCACGTTAAGCATTTATTCTTTATAATAGTTTTATATGGGAGAAAACGGCTTAAATTCAGCGTGTTGTATTTATATTCCGGACCTGGTTCATCCACTCGCCTGTACATATAGTTTATATTTTTAATAATCTGAATACTAATGATGTGTTTATATATATATATATATATATATATCTCTCTATCTCTTACTGTCTCCTTCCAGTAAGCCACGTTAAGCGTTTTCTACTCTGAGAAAACGCTTAACGTGCAACTTGCGCATTGCGTTCATATTCTGGGATATAGGCTATAGGTCTATTCTGCTTGTCTGGTATGCTTTATTAATGAGGTGTGTACTGAACCTGGTCCTCCAAACTGTTTAAAGCCAAATTACTTGTAGACTACTTTAGGAGTAATAATGAAATCACAGCCTGAGTCCACCAGAATGTCCGAGAATCTTACAGCAGGCTAGGAGAAAGACTAATGTAATAGGCCTATCCTATATAAGTAGCCTAGATATATGAATTGACTACCACAACATGTGCCATTTTAGTCTTTGAGATTAATTTGTGAGAAATAGGTTATCTAATGTATAAGTACAAATTAATGTTTGTAATTATTTATAGCCTATACATTAATCCAAAGTCCCAAACAAAACAAAAAAGCAGAATGTCTAAGACTGTGTTCAGATTAAAAAGGGAAGTATTTTCAGTTTCATGCATGTAATAAAAATATTAAAAAATATTGAGCAAATTAAACTAGTTTAATCCTGTCATGTCTGCAATGTCCAATTGACTGCCTAAAAAGATTAGTGATTCAATAACGCACTCAAAAAACATAAGACATTCATTTGTCACCACCTGCTGGCATAAAGATTAATGTATGAGTGAATTAATCAATTTTTTTTTTTCAACGAACAAACGCTTAATGTGGCTTTGTGGAAGGAGACGTGATATAAAAAAACACATCTAGTAGCCTATTCAGATCATTAAAAATATAAACTGTGTACAGGCGAGCGGAATATGAACGCAACGCGCTGAATTTAAGCTCTCTTCTCCCACTGAAAACTTTTATAAAGAATAAACGCTTAACGTGAGACTTTGCGTGTATTGCGTTCATATTCTGGTCACATCTTGCCTGTACATAGTGTAGGCTCTATATATAGCCTATATACTTTTTCATGTTCATTCATTTTACGTCTTCTTCCATAAGCCACGTTCTACCCCAAGAAAATGCTTAACGTGCAACTCAGAGCGCTGTGTTCATGTATATTCTGCTTGTCTATAAATGGTATACGCTTTATTAATAAGGTGTGTATTGAACTTGGTCCTCCAAACTGTTTTAAGCCAAGTTAATTGGTTTTAGAATGTCCCGTTTCACTATCCTGTGACCAATGTGTTTATAAAATCATTAAGTCAATTTCAACTTGTAAAGTCATAATTTCGACTTTTTATCTCGTAATTATGACTTAAGTAATTCATAATATCGACTTCATAAGTCACTGGTGTCAAACTCAGTTCCTGGAGGGCCGGAGCCCTGCAGAGTTTAGCTCCAACACACATACTTTGCAGTTTTCAATTAAGCCTGAAGGACTTGATTAGCTGGATCAGGTGTGTTTAATTAGGGTTGCATCTAAACTCTGCAGGGCTCCGGCCCTCCAGGAATTGAGTTTGACACCCCTGATATAAGTTCAATCATGACAACTCTCGGAAAAGTTTAGCATGGTGATGGATATGACAATGTTAATGTATTTGGTCTTGGCGGAATAGATCTGCTACACTGCTGCTGAATTGCTGCTGCTCTTGGTTATTGCTGTAGTTGTAGATTATTGCTGCTGCAATCAAGTACAGGAACTTGCTACTGCCAATGCATATGGCGATACGGTGCCATGAGTATTTAAGACATGCTGCTGCACAAATAGCATGTAAAATAACCCGTAGCAGATCTATACAGGTGGAGTTGGGGAAGGTGGAGGGCTTCAGAGATACTCTGAAAGCACGCTGCAGGAATCTCAAGTGAATACTACTAGCCAGCCATATAAATGCAAGGCATTAAGCTCATTGGCTGCATGTCCAGCATGAACCAATCAGCTTGTGCCAAGTCGTTTAACTCTCTGAATATCATCGGTTACGTTAACAACCCGTCAGCTTGCACCATCTAGAGTTTCATGACTGAACTACTTTTTATCTCGTAATTATGACTTACTGTAAGTATGTCATAATTTCGACTTTTTAAGGCATGTATTTTTTTTTTTTTTTTTTTTTTTTTTCTTACCTGGCGGAAATGGGCTTCCATAAGTGCGTTAAGGCCAAACTGTTTACCTGTCTCTGTTTCCCTCTTCTGGTGCTGTTTGCAATGTACATCCTACTAATGGACTAATTAAATAGTCAAGATGTGTGATACAGGTTAATGAGAGCCTTTAAAAACCTTCAGTTTTCTCTTAAGACAAATTTAGTCTGAGAGCAAAATGTTGTGTTAGTGTTGAAGAAATTATTGTAACTATACTGCGTGTCCAGTGTGTTTTTGGGAAAAACACTGAAAAACTATGTGGGATAGGTATTCAAGATAAAATGACATTAATAATCACAGATGTCAGATGTTCAGTTGATTTGTTTTATTTTGCAGCAGAAATGCATTTACAGAACTGCTTTAGTGTTTTAAAAATTTCAGTCACCTTCATAGAAGGACGCAAATTGATCACATGATCAATTAAGACAAATGAATAGATCACAAAGTTTGTCATGAGAATATAAACCTTCACAGAAGGAACAATGACAGCTGTATACAGTACAGGAAAAGATTCAGAGAACGCTGAGAACCAACAAATGTTTACAAACCCTTAAAAACGGGGAGAATCTGAATATAATCTATTATAGACCAAAGAGAAGAACATCAAACATGAATCATAGAGTATGAATAATTATCATCTCAGATGAAATCAAATGTGAGCCCATTTTGAGCCATTTTATATAAACAGTACAGAACTAATAATGTAGCAAGATTCTTTCCATTACATTAATATCAAGAAATTCGCTCTTTTTTTTTTTTTTTTTTTTTTTTTTTTTTTTTTTTTTACCTTTTAGAATAAAGCTTTAGTATCTGAGTAGTTATCAGATAATAAATGGACATTAAAATAATAAAGACAGTGTTTCTTTCTCATCACAAGCAGGTGTATCTTAAAGTGTCTAATATAGACGTCAGTAAATGTTCCCATCTGGAACTCTTGACATGAAGTCTTCATAGAAGATTGAATCATCAGAGCACTTAGCAGTGCAAATATCTCTTCCAAATGTAGCTCAGGAAACACTTTCTCAAAAAGAGAAACTGAAAGCGTAATTGTCCACTGAGTCTAGTGCAGACCTTCAGTCTTAGTCTTTAAGGCTCTACCAAGGCCTCCAGATGGAGCTCTTGTTGACATTCATCTCTTTGCTGAAGGTGTTCTGGTCTGGCAGGACACTTTCCCTCCTGTTCTGCTCACATGATGTCTGCAGCTTCTGGAAGTGCTTCAGCAGTCAGAAGACACTTGAGCTGCTCGATGCTGCTGTTGATACGATCTCTGAGCATCTTCTCCACCATTGGCTTTCTCAGCTGCAAATGAAGACAGAAAATCATTAGGAAAGCGGCCTTCAAATAAGCCAGTGATTTAGAAGAGCAGTGAAAGCTGCTGCAGTAATGCTGCTGTAAGTAGGATGTGAATGTACCTTGTTGTTGAGAGGGAGATGCTCCTTTGAGATGATTGTAGGAGTCATGTCTGGATCTCTGTGCTGTAGATCTCTCTGTTCAGAGCGAGTCTGATTTGCACTGGCTGCAGCTCCTCTATTTATACTCCCAAATCTCCATATGAATGTGTGAGGCTTGAGCTTGTTGGAGTTTCTCACAGTTTGGAGCCAATGGAAGAGCTCAAACAGACAATGAGGGATGTGGACCGCCACATGCTCAATGATCCTCCATCAGGGGCTCAAAGGAGCAGGTGGAGGGTGAATCTGGGAAAGTGCGGAGAGCTCATGTTCACATCAATGTCAAAACCAAACACGTGCCATACTGAGATTTCATTTCCTCTAAAAGAACATTTCATGTCATTTCATGTACTTCATGGCCTATAGAAAAACAACGCATTAGTGTTGATTTTATAAATATGCAAAGCAATGACATTTTTAAAATAATTTAAATGCATTTATTAATTTAGGTGTGTATTTACATGATTTTTTTTTTTTTTTTACAGTTTGATTTGTTCATTAATAAAATCAGCACCTACGGCTGCAGTTTAGAATCAGTTGAAATTCTGTAATGAAACAGTATTTTAGGTTAGTGTTCATCAGCTTTCCTGTAGCTCAAATAGTAGAGCATGGCGCTAGCAACGCCAAGATCATGGGTTCGATTCCCAGGGAAAGCAAGAGCTGATCAAAAATGTAAAAACTGTAACTCGAATGCTATGTAAGTCGCTTTGGATAAAAGCGTCTGCTAAATGCGTAAATGTAAATGTAGTGTAACAGGATATTCTGGTGAAGCAGCTGTTGTATGAGATCAGTGGTTGTACCTGTTCTCAGGCTTGTTACACACACACAGACAGACAGACAGACACAGCTGGTTCACAGAATAATGTGGACCCTGATCACACGCCCCAATGCTGGTGGAGCCGCAGAGACACACGGCTTCCCACACTTCTGTATTCATCACATTAAATCACTCAAACAATAGAAGTGTGTCGGTTCCCACAGGATTAACATAGCTCTCAAACACCGAATCATTTTTGCTGTGTGTCCCACAGAAGCTTTTATGATGATAGGCTGAAATAATTGTTTGTGTAAAGTTAATAATATACTTTGTTTAAAAAAAAAATCATAACTGCACAGACATGCCTTACATGATTTCAATGAAATGCATCAGGGAAAGGATTTGTAAAGCAAAATTTGGGGTTTTAGGTCTATTTGTCCATCTAATTATGTGAATAGACACACTTCTATTGTTGTGTGTGTGGGAAACTCTGGAGAACAGAGTCACAGTTCTAGTGTCATTAGCATCCTAAACCCCAACACAAGCTCAAGATTTGATAAAATGCACACATATGGATATTTAAATACATCCGTGAGCTGATAAAACACCACAATCCACAAGTAATCCACATGACTCCAGTCCTTCAATGAACGTGTAATGAAGCAAAAAGTTGAATGTTTGTAAGAAGCAAATCCAGCAAGACATTTTTAAATGGTTGCTTCAAATGGTTGCTTCTGGCTACAATATAAGTCCATAATCTGTAATATCGCTTCCTCCAGTAAAAAAAAAAAAAAAAAAAAAATACTGAATCAGGATAGAAATATGCACAGATCAAGCATCATTTACAAAACAAATCTAAACAAATTTGTTTCTGGGTTTTAATGTGAGAGAACAACAGGGAATGGACTTTTTCACTGGAGGAAGCGCTATTATGGACTCATATTTTGTCCACAAGTGACAGTTTAAAGTTAAATGGATTTGTTTCTTACACTCAGCTTTTGACTTCACCAGACATTAACTGATGGACTGGAGTGGTGTGGATTATGTTTTTATCAGCTGTTTGGACTCTCATTCTGACGGCACCCTTGAATGGCTTGAGGGTGAATACATTTTCAGCAAATTTTTGGGTGACTTATTCCTTTAAACCTAAACTTGAAATTTGTCATTTTGCATTTGCAATTTATATGTTTAAAATTCAGTGTACGGACTATAAAGATTGAAATGGAACCTGTGCTGAAATGTATAATTCTTTACGTTTCTCATTCTTTTAAGAAAGATTTTCAGAGCATATGTACTGTGTCCTCTGTGCATTTATGTCCAATAGCTGTAAATGCAAAATTCTTGAAATGACCATCTTGTGAGAACTTGAAATGTCCTGCGTCCCCACATTCATAAAGATGAATATAAGTGACCTTACTGGCAGATGGCAGTGACAAGAGCAACCCACCGATTCAGTCATCAACACACTATTGTTCAAAATTCTGAGGCCTCTGATTGGCTGAGAGGAGAGAGATGTGAGTATAAATGAAAGCTGAAGATGAAAGATCCATGAGACAACAACTCCTGTGAGGAACATTTCACACTGAAGACCCTTCAGTCAAAACTGAGCTTGAACTTCAACACTCAGACCAACAGGAATCAGAATCAGTCATGGCGACCTACATGGACATGTCTTTCCAGAGCAGCATCAAGACTCAACATGTTCAACATGCAAGGTAAGAAGAACTTCAGAAACAGATAGATGCATTAAAGAGCTTCAAACAAAAGTGTTATCTTATAGTATTTTATTAAGTTTTAAAATTTTAAATGCACATCAGCTGACGTGATTGTGTTGTTGTTTTCAGATGTGTTCTTACGTGTTTGGAGAGAAAGTGTGGCAACAGTTTGGAGAAGCTCAAGTGTGCTCTTGGAGAGTATCTTCAGAACAGCATCCACACCTCAGATCTTCTGGAGAGGGCCGTGTCTTTCATCACCCTCAAAAGAGTTTTACTTTCCTATGACGGCTACTCCAAATATTCCCGTGACATCCTGCGTCTTTTTCCTGATCAAACAAAGGATGTAGCTGCGTTACGCTCTGAAGAATGAACATCACATGAGGATCAAGAACAAAAACTCACACAAACAACTCTGAGAACGACTGAACATAAAGAAGACTTAAAAAAACCTTACCTCTCACTATAATGCCTTTAACTTTGTATGTTTTGTATATTGTATTTTTTTAAACATTTGGACTATCTTCTTGCTCGAAAGAATATTTTTATATTTTTGTTATCACAAATGCTCAACTCTATGCATTATATGCATTATTATTATTATTATTGCCAGTTACACTGCAATATATATTTTTTAATAATTGTGTTTGTAAGTGAATGATACTTTATGCTGATTTTTGTTAAAAATGCTTAAAGAGATTTAAACCAAAACTCCTTTAATGGGAGTAAATGTTGTTCTATTGTGGTTCAGCAATGATCTAAAAAGGTATAATGGACATTGGGTCAAAAAGATAGAAAAAGAAACGTTGTTTTTTTTTTTTTTTTTTTTTTTTTACTGCAGTTTCCATCTAGTGTATTATTTGTTGTGTATTATGAAGGTTTCCTGCACCATAACTGGTCAAATTCCTATATAAATTGTTACATGTTTTAGCATGTTTAAAGGAGGAGACAGAATTCAATAAAAGAAATGTTCTCACAATAGCACTTTTTTTTTTAAGTTACATTTATGGGCTTTTTTGCCTTTTTACTTGATAGGACAGTAGAGAGCAAAGCATTGGGTGAAGGATTAGCAAGACCTCAAGACAGGAATCAAACTCCGGTCACCACGAACACACTTGCACTATATGTTGACACACTAACCACAAGGCTATCGGCATCGACGCAATATCACTTTTCTATACAGTCTGTGTATATATTTTGTCTTTATGTTTCCAGAACGTAGAGATACTTTTGATCATTTTGCTGGTGCATTACAGATTTTTGCAATCACTAAGACACATTTCTCAATACTAAAGCCACTTTTTCTAAACTCTTCACACAGTTCTCCTAACTATCTTTCAACTTGACACAGCAGTTCATTTCACATTCAAAATACACTAAAACTACCAAAACACTTCAAATCAACTCATTCTTCCATGACTCTAGCAAAGGTTTTTACCAAACAGTCACACTTTATCACTTATAACACAACCTAAAATCACTAAAAACAGGTAGCATTGTACAATGTTTTCTTTTGTATAATTTATATACAAAACAAGAATGATACTCTCTACTTTTATATAATTCACTGCAGTATGTGTTACATGGTCCATGCTTACATTGCAGTACAAAATTATTCCTAAGTTTTCCCCTTTTGTATAGATATGAAAGTGAAAGATTACACAACACTTGTGAAGATGTTCTACATGCAACTGCTTTGATAGTATTTGATTTTTTACATGTAGAATATTTTTCTATATGATATTACTGTAGAAATCTTGCAAATTTCTGTTTTATTCATTTTTGTACTGTCCTAGGTTTTGAACTTAAGTTTAACAGTTTTGAAAACAGTAAGTAAACATGCAAATTAGCTTGTATAGTACATAAAGTTTTGGTGGTGTTTGTGTCAAAGTGAGAATAGAATTAATGTAATTTGACAGATGTCGTCAATGAATGCATTTTGTGCCAAAGCAATGATAAATGATCCACAGTTTAGTCCACATAGACTGATGTTGTGATCGCTGTGTGAAGAGTTTTGAAAAAGTGACCTAAGTATTGAGAAATGTGTCCTAGTGATTGTAAAAAACTGTAACTATCCTCAGGTTGATATTAGCCTAAATGTTGTAGGTGTTGTTTATTCACAACATACATTCTCTGTCTTTTGTTTTTCGTTGCTATCTCTGTAGCTAATCAGATGTTCACTGGTTTGACTAATAATAGTGCGCCAAGGCCAAACTGTTTACCTGTCTCTGTCTCCCTCTTCTGTTTGCAATGTGCATCCCACTAATTAAGTAATTAGTCAAGATCTGTGATACAGGTTGATGAGAGCCTTTAAAACCTTCAGTTTATAGCTTTCTCTTGATAGAGAAATTGACCCAGCATACACACAATGTCATAAGACGTTGATATTTGGTTAAATTTCGGTTGCAACATTGGCTGACCAAAATTCAATGGAAATTCAATGTCTAATGTCAATGTTAAAATGATGTCCAATACCGACATCAGCTGACGTTGATATTTTGTTGCTTTTAGGTTGTGTAACTAAAATCCAACGTTAAGTCAACATCAAATTTACGTCAAATATTGACGTCAACCCGATTCTCATTTTCAACCAAAATGCAACGTCTGTCTGACGTTATATAGACGTCCGGTGCTTGCTGGGGAGTCTGAGAGCGAAATGTTGTGTGAGAGTATTGAAGAAATTATTGTAACTACTGAAGGAGTCTGTCCAGTGTGTTTTTGTATTGGCTTTTGTGGGGAAAACATGGAAAAACTAAGTGGGATGGGGATTTAAGATAAAATGACATTAATAATCACAGAAGATGTCAGACGTTCAGTTGATTGTTTTATTTCACAGCAGAAATACATTTACAGAACTGCTTTACTCTTTTAAAACTTCAGTCACCTTCACAGAAGGACACAAATGATCACATGATCAATTAAAAAGACAAGTGACAAGAAGATAGTTTGTCATGAGAATATAATCCTTCACAGAAGGAACAATGACAGCTGTATACAGTACAGGAAAAGATTCAGAGAACGCTGAGAACCAACAAATGTTTACAAACCCTTAAAACAGGGTAAATCTGAATATAATCTATTATAGACCAAAGAAAACAAACATCAAATATGAATAACAGAGTATGAATGATTATCATCTCAGATGAAATCAAATATGAGCCCATTTTGAGCCATTTTATATAAACAGTACAGCACTTAATAATGTAGCAAGATTCTTGCCATCAAATTAAGATCAAGACATTCACTCTTTTTCAGCTTTTAGACCAAAGCTTTTGTATCTGAGTAGTTATCAGATAATAAATGGCCTTTAAAATAATAAAAACAGTGTTTCTTTCACATCACATGCAGATGTATCTCAAAGTCAGTGTCTAATGTAGACATCAGTAAATGTTCCCATCTGGAACTGGTCTTCATAGAAGATTGAATCCACAGAGCACTTAGCAGTGCAAATATCTCTTCCAAACTGGAACTCATGAAACACTTTTCTTCAGAAAGAGAAACTGAAAGCGTAATTGTCCACTGAGTCTAGTGCAGACCTTCAGTCTGAGTCTTTAAGGCTCTACCAAGGCCTCCAGATGACGCTCTTGTTGACATTCATCTCTTTGCTGAAGGTGTTCTGGTCTGGCAGGACACTTTCCTTCCTGTTCTGCTCACACGATGTCTGCAGCTTCTGGAAGTGCTTCAGCAGTCTTCTCGGACTCTCTGTCTTCATCTCATCTTCGGACAAGAAGTGCACAATCTCACAGACACACCTGGAGAAGCCTTGACTGACAGCATGTGAACTAGAATTGTGGCGTTGTAGGAAGTTGAGTGTCATCTCCAGGATATCTGCTTTCTCCAGCTTGGAATCAGGCTGCTGTTTGAGGAACTCTGGAGCCAGAAGACACTTGAGCTTGAGTTGATACGATCTCTGAGCATCTTCTCCACCATTGGCTTTCTCAGCTGCAAATGAAGACAGAAAATCATTAGGAAAGTGGCCTTCAAATAAGCCAAATGATTTAGAAGAGCAGTGAAAGCTGCTGCAGTAATGCTGCTGTAAGTAGGATGTGAATGTACCTTGTTGTTGAGAGGGAGATGCTCCTTTGAGATGATTGTAGGAGTCATGTCTGGATCTCTGTGCTGTAGATCTCTCTGTTCAGAGCGAGTCTGATTTGCACTGGCTGCAGCTCCTCTATTTATACTCCCAAATCTCCATATGAATGTGTGAGGCTTGAGCTTGTTGGAGTTTCTCACAGTTTGGAGCCAATGGAAGAGCTCAAACAGACAATGAGGGATGTGGGCCGCCACATGCTCAATGATCCTCCATCAGGGGCTCAAAGGAGCAGGTGGAGGGTGAATCTGGGAAAGTGCTGACCTGTAGAGAGCTCATGTTCACATCAATGTCACTGAAGCAGCATGCACTCATCATTACTAGAAACACGTGGAGTCAGAGAGCACGCGTACATCACTGTGCACTGCAGCATCTCATGACATCAAAGTCATGGCATTCTTACACACTGTGATCTGAATTACTCTGTGCTTTAAACAAAGCAGTGTGTTAGTTTGCATTCCATAGTTTAATATCAAACTAAAATATTACAATATTTTCTTTTATATAAAACTGTATAAAATAACCATTTAGGTCATGTCAAATCATAACGAAATGAAGAACAAAATTAAGGTTAATCAATAAAAATCAAACTGTTCAAATGTTTTCTTATTTTTGGCGAACAAATTGTTACAGTATTATCTGGATACATATGGATTTGTTTATGTTGATTTGCGTGAAGATCAATATTTTAAGTCTTCTCACAGAAGTGCAAATATTTACTGTTATCTATATTTAGTGTTATATTGAGCACTATCATTGCTGCCATGACGTCTCACACACACGATGGAGTCCAGATGAAGCAGAGGTGTGTGTGTGTTTGTGCTGGTCAGTGTGAGTAGATCTCATGAGAGGTTCCCACACTGACTCTCTGTGTTCACATCAATGGAGCACAAAAGCATCCAGAGTCCTGAATGGAGCATTAGTGACGCTGAAGACTCTGTGTTCAACCTGACGTCACCAACCATCTGGTCCTGATGCACAGCGACATGTCCTGACTTGATGCAGGAGTCAGCAAGTTATCAAACACTTTCTGATCACAATTATTCTCATGCAATGAGTATGCAAAAATATGCATATTAAATTTTCTATTGAATATGTAAAACATCACTGTTTACTTGCTTTTTTTTTTTAGCAGCAAATAGATTTGTTACATTTTAGTTACATTTGTGAGACATGTTTGTTTAGATGACAAAAATATCTTAAGCACCTGATGTAAAAGCTTAGTCATTTTAGAAGTTCATGATGAATTAAGGAAAATAACCTGTTATAGTGCTAGAATTCTGCTCAAGCTCATGCATGTAAATATCCATAAGTGTGTCGAGTCCCTTGTGTGTTTGTCAAATCTTGAGCTTGTGTTGGGGTTTAAGATGCTAATGACACTAGAACTGTGACTCTGTTCTCCAGAGTTTCCCACACACACAACAATAGAAGTGTGTCTATTCACATGATAATTAGATGGACAAATACTATTAAAACCTTAGGGATTTAAAGTAGTTTTAATGTACAAGTGTTACCCATGCATGGCATTCAAAATTACTTGGTGCTTCTGTGCAAAAAATAATTTTTTAAAGTTTATCAATGTTTGTAATCCTTGTGAATATATATTATTGAGAAGTATTACAATCATTGATAAACTTTAAAGATTTTTTTTTTTTTTTTTTTGCACAGAAGCACCAAGTAATTTTGAATGCCATGTCAATGTACATATTGATGCTAGACACAATATATATATCTTAATATATATATATATATATATATATATATATATATATATATTGACATGACATTCAAAATTACTTAGTGCTTCTGGATATATCTGGATATATATTAAATCTTGGACTTATATTTTTAACTCTCTTCATTTACTATTATTTTTTATTGTTTTTGTTTATTTTTATTATTATCATTTTCTTTTAATAACAGTCTAGCTAAACGTATCAATGGTCCTGTGCAACATACAGCACAAATGATTCAGTCTTTGGGAACTATGTTAGTCCTGTGAGATCAGACACACTTCTATTGTGTCGGTGATTTAATGTGATGAATACATTAGTGTGGGAATCCGTGTGTCTCTGTGACTCCAGCAGCTCTATGAGTGTGTGACAGCAGTCAGTTTAAAGATCTCTTAGAAAGCAGCTGTGTGTTTTATTGAGCATGTGGCGGCCCACATCCCTCATTGTCTGTTTGAGCTCTTCCATTGGCTCCAAACTGTGAGAAACTCCAACAAGCTCAAGCCTCACACATTCATATGGAGATTTGGGAGTATAAATAGAGGAGCTGCAGCCAGTGCAAATCAGACTCGCTCTGAACAGAGAGATCTACAGCACAGAGATCCAGACATGACACCTACAATCATCTCAAAGGAGCATCTCCCTCTCAACAACAAGGTACATTCACATCCTACTTACAGCAGCATTACTGCAGCAGCTTTCACTGCTCTTCTAAATCACTGGCTTATTTGAAGGCCACTTTCCTAATGATTTTCTGTCTTCATTTGCAGCTGAGAAAGCCAATGGTGGAGAAGATGCTCAGAGATCGTATCAACTCAAGCTCAAGTGTCTTCTGGCTCCAGAGTTCCTCAAACAGCAGCCTGATTCCAAGCTGGAGAAAGCAGATATCCTGGAGATGACACTCAACTTCCTACAACACCACAATTCTAGTTCACATGCTGTCAGTCAAGGCTTCTCCAGGTGTGTCTGTGAGATTGTGTACTTCTTGTCCAAAGATGAGATGAAGACAGAGAGCCAGAGAAGACTGCTGAAGCACTTCCAGAAGCTGCAGACATCATGTGAGCAGAACAGGAGGGAAAGTGTCCTGCCAGACCAGAACACCTTCAGCAAAGAGATGAATGTCAACAAGAGCATCATCTGGAGGCCTTGGTAGAGTCTTAAAGACTCAGATTGAATGTCTGCACTAGACTCAAGTGACTATTACACTTTAAGTTTCTCTTTTTGAGAAAAAGTGTTTCATGAGTTCCAGTTTGGAAGAGATATTTGCACTGCTAAGTGCTCTGATGATTCAATCTTCTGTGAAGACTTCATTTTCAAAAGTTCCAGATAGGAACATTTACTGATGTCTATTGACTTTAAGATACGTCTCCATTGGATGTGAAGGAAACACTGTCTTTATTATTTTAAAGGCCATTTATAATCTGATAACATCCTCAACTTCTAGGAAAGTTGTTCTAAGAGCTGATAGAGTCAGTTTACAGAGCATGTTATATGAAATGTTATAATTTCTTGACAATAATGCGATGGCAAGAAATCTTTGTCCAGTATTAATTCTGTGCTGTTCATATGAAGTGGCTCAAAATTGGGCTCATATTTGATCTCTTCTGAGATGATCATCATACAGAGGTTTTATAACTCATATTTTATCTTTTTCTCTGATGGGAACATATACTGAGGTCTATATTAGACAACACTGACCTTTACATTCTTCATGTGATGTGAAGGAAACACTTATCTAATAGCCAAAAGTCTTTTATTCTGGATCTTTATACAATAACTTTGAGATTTGACCATATACAGTATATAAACAAAATATTATTTTATTTAATGTTTTGTTAAATACTAATTTTAATCTTCAGTGAAGACTTTCTTTGAATGAAACTGTGATTTGTTTATTAAATCTTTTGTTTTGTTTTGATTAACATTTTTAATCTGAATTTGCTTTTCTAAAAGAAAATGTTACAAATGTTTTATTTTGCCTCAGAAATATTTTTCATTCTTTAAAAGATTCAGTGATTGTTAAAGTTCTCTCATGTTTGATATTGTACTTTTGAGGTTTTACAGTCACTGTGTGACTCCTCTGATGAGCAGTGATCTTTAAATAGTCATTATTCTCATACTGAGAAATGTTTGTAAAGCTTCTGTAGTTCTGTTCTGAATATGCAGATGTGTCTTTTGAAAAGACTCTTATGATGTTTAAACTCTGCTCTATTGAGAGCACAGATGTATTTTGGAGATTCTCCAAGCACATGTTGTGATATATTATCACTTTTGAATGATGTAATTTCCTCAATGACAAAACAAATATTCATGAAAATAAAATAAGTTGACGTTATATCTGTCTTTACATTTAGCCATTTTTTCTTTATGTATATGCAGACGAAAACGGACATAAACTAACTTTAAAGTATTATGTAACTTTTGCATAAACTATAAGTTACTGGCGGAGGAACTTACAAAAATTAACCGTGGTTTTACTACAAATACGTAAAACCAAAAAAAACATGGTTAAACCATAGTAAACACAAATTAACCATGGTTTTGCTACACTAACCATAAGTTTAAGTTCAACAATTACTGAAATACTTGACTCTATAGCTTGACTCTATAACTGGAAAACTTGGTCAAAAGCGATACAGCACTGATATTTCCTAAAGCCGTGTTCCACTTAAAACTGGTCCCTACACAGTGATCACTGCTGTCTACTAAGTGAAGGTTATATAAAGTTCATTTCACTTGACAAAATGTGTTTATTTAGGACACAAAGTAACGTCATCAAATACAGACGAAA
The DNA here is from genome assembly GCA_039654775.1 of Spinibarbus caldwelli. NCBI lineage: Eukaryota > Metazoa > Chordata > Actinopteri > Cypriniformes > Cyprinidae > Spinibarbus > Spinibarbus caldwelli. The sequence continues at coordinate 20,418,129 of CM077255.1, read as the reverse complement.
CTTAAGTTCGGAGTGTGATTGCATACTTGTCTAAATAAAAATGACCATACTTTCATTTATATACATGTGTATATTATATCCATGTGTATTTCTGTAAAATATATTTTATCATAAATATTAATTCATATACTTTAATTTGAGTGATTTAAATGTAAGTTGCAAAGTTTGATGTGAAAACAAATGTGATTTGGTTGTATTGGATGTGCTGTGTTAAGATACGCCATAATAAAGATATTTGCGTTGTAACTGTCAGATCTATTGTAGTGAAAATGACCTCAGGAGACTAATATTATATAAATATTGTTTTGAAGCAGTATTTCCTGTCCATATATTTGGTGAAAAGCCGGCAGGGTTTATCTTGCACTCAAATTGTATATTTTTGTGTTCATACGTCTGGTTTGAAAATAAATAAGTAGGTTTCTCGAAGATTTGATCATTGTTCTCATCAAATTTAGAGGTTAAAGCACCAGTGAAAGGCACTCGTGTATTGTAGTGTAAATGAGGTGAATGAATGGAGTGAGAAACAGACTCACAGAAATATAACTTTATACTCTTTCAGCTTCATACATTGATATAAATGCAGAATGAAAAAAACTGAATCAAATGTTTTATTTTCAAAAGATTCTTGTAGGGAATCTGTCCTGCATTAAGGCTCATTATCATGTGAATAGACACACTTCTATTGTTGTGTGTGTGGGAAACTCTGGAGAACAGAGTCACAGTTCTAGTGTCATTAGCATCTTAAACCCCAACACAAGCTCAAGATTTGACAAACACACACTTCTCGACACACTTATGGATATTTACATGCATGAGCTTGACGAGCTGGTTTGATGATGTCACTGATGATGTCATCATCTAGCGCTATCACAGTTTATTTTCTTTAATGCATCATGAACTTCTAAAATGACTAAGCTTTTGCATCAGGTGCTTAAGATACTTTTGTCATCTAAACAAACATTTCTCACAAATGTAACTAAAATGTAACAAATCTATTTGCTGCTAAAAAAGCAAGTAAACAGTGATGTTTTACATATATTTTTGCATATTCTCATTGCATGAGAATAATTGTGATCAGAAAGTGTTTGATAACTTGCTGACTCCTGCATCAAGTCAGGACATGTCGCTGTGCATCAGGACCAGATGGCTGGTGACGTCAGGTTGAACACAGAGTCTTCAGCGTCACTAATGCTCCATTCAGGACTCTGGATGCTTTTGTGCTCCATTGATGTGAACACAGAGAGTCAGTGTGGGAACCTCTCATGAGATCTACTCACACTGACCAGCACAAACACACACACACCTCTGCTTCATCTGGACTCCATCGTGTGTGTGAGATGTCATGGCAGCAATGATAGTGCTCAATATAATGCTAAATAACACTAAATATCTGCACTTCTGTGAGAAGACTTAAAATGTTGATTTTCATGCAAATCATCATAAATAAATCCATATGTATCCAAATAATACTATAAGAACTTGTTTGCCCAAAATAAGAAAACATTTGAATAGTTTTGTTTTTATTGATTATATTGCATTCTGTCATTCTTTTTTCCCTCCCTTTCTGATTTAAAACATTTAAATGTAATTTAAACTTAGTTTAAACTTTGTTCTTAAATTGTATCACAATTTGGTTCAACTATTGCTTCTAAATGCACTCCATTAATAAAGTATGATTTGACGTGACTCAAATGGTTATTTTATACAGTTTTATATAAAAGAAAATATTGTAATATTCTAGTTTGATATTAAACTATGGAATGCAAACTAACACACTGCTTTGTTTAAAGCACAGAGTAATTCAGGTCACAGTGTGTAAGAATGCCATGACTTTGATGTCATGAGATGCTGCAGTGCACAGTGATGTACGCGTGCTCTCTGACTCCACGTGTTTCTAGTAATGATGAGCGCGTGCTGCTTCAGTGACATTGATGTGAACATGAGCTCTCTACAGGTCAGCACTTTCCCAGATTCACCCTCCACCTGCTCCTTTGAGCCCCTGATGGAGGATCATTGAGCATGTGGCGGCCCACATCCCTCATTGTCTGTTTGAGCTCTTCCATTGGCTCCAAACTGTGAGAAACTCCAACAAGCTCAAGCCTCACACATTCATATGGAGATTTGGGAGTATAAATAGAGGAGCTGCAGCCAGTGCAAATCAGACTCGCTCTGAACAGAGAGATCTACAGCACAGAGATCCAGACATGACTCCTACAATCATCTCAAAGGAGCATCTCCCTCTCAACAACAAGGTACATTCACATCCTACTTACAGCAGCATTACTGCAGCAGCTTTCACTGCTCTTCTAAACCATTGGCTTATTTGAAGGCCACTTTCCTAATGATTTTCTGTCTTCATTTACAGCTGAGAAAGCCAATGGTGGAGAAGATGCTCAGAGATCGTATCAACTCAAGCTCAAGTGTCTTCTGGCTCCAGAGTTCCTCAAACAGCAGCCTGATTCCAAGCTGGAGAAAGCAGATATCCTGGAGATGACACTCAACTTCCTGCAACACCACAATTCTAGTTCACATGCTGTGAGTCAAGGCTTCTCCAGGTGTGTCTGTGAGATTGTGCACTTCCTGTCCAAAGATGAGATGAAGACAGAGAGTCAGAGAAGACTGCTGAAGCACTTCCAGAAGCTGCAGACATCATGTGAGCAGAACAGGAGGGAAAGTGTCCTGCCAGACCAGAACACCTTCAGCAAAGAGATGAATGTCAACAAGAGCGTCATCTGGAGGCCTTGGTAGAGCCTTACAGCAACCAGCAGCACATGCTGAATGTCTACACTAGACTATTAAATTCTCATTTTCTCTTTTTGAGGAAAAGTGTTTCATGAGTTCCAGTTTGGAAGAGATATTTGCACTGCTAAGTGCTCTGATGATTCGATCTTCTCTGAAGACTTCATGTCAAGAGTTCCAGATGGGAACTTTTACTGACGTCTATATTAGACAACAATGACTTTAAGATACATCTGGATGGGATGTGAAGGAAACACTCTGATTCAGTCTTCTATGAAGACTTATCTTTTCTATTTTTGAGAAGATGTCCTTTAACTATGTTTAGTTTGAAATATAACTTGAATTGCAAAATGCCATAATGGCACTTTTTTTTTCTGCAGGTCCTTGGACTTATTAGTCTACAAGTGCATTAAACTGCATTTTTCATGTCCTTTGGGTATAATTTTCACCTTTGAGGTGATGCAATATGTGACTAGTCAAATCAGCTCTATTGTTTGTTTCATGTTGAAACACTTTTCTTTGTTTTGCAAATGGCAAAAACCATTTATTGATCATATTTGTTGTTTTGAGAAATGATACCTGTATCAGTATGCCACTGTCCTCTAAGAGGATTTTTTACAATTTAAATTTTATTTTTATAATCCTGAAAAGAATGTGAAATCGCTCTGTGGAGGTTAATGTAAAACTCTCTAATACATTGCTTAATTATAGAGATCTTCATTTATATATGCACACTCTATATGCTGCTGTATATGTTAACCGTATTTACATTATTGTAAATCATCTGATATGTGTTATGTACACATTAATTGACATTTGTGATGTAATCAGTGTCCTCTAGAAGGCGTTTCTCTGCTCAGAGCTTCAGTTTAATGAAGCAGCATTTATTGAAACAAATGCTTTCAACAGTGAAAGTAATGTGTATAAGAAATATGTTCTTATAAAATAAACTAAGCTCAACTCTACTATGTGGTTTCATTCATTTTCTATGATATCTCAATGTGCTTAAACACTGAAGTGTGACTTAATGTCTGAATGACATTAGACAGCAATATTACAAGAAGTGTCTGTATCTGATATTCAAATTTTCAAAAATTGTTAGTAGCTACTGAATGCTTGATATATACTGAAACAAGTCCTTATTTAAATATTTAAGCTTTATGTAACGTACACAATGAATATGACATTCAGTAGACAGACATCTATTGTTGTGTAATTGAATTGAGTGAATGAATAGTGTGTGAGAAACAAACCCTCAGAGACAATGGAACTCAACTAGAGAGCAGGGGTCAAAGGTCAGTGGCCTTGTATGAAACTTTTATAGTTCCATCATAGTGCTCTATTCCTCCAACTTTCATCCACATGCACGAATATCCAAGATTTTGGCACATTATGAACACTGATAAAAATAATAATAATAATAAAAAAATCTAAAACTACAGAAACATATAGATGGTTTCTTTACAGTCTTCTATACTAATTTATTATTTGATAACATTTTTGTAAAAGCAAAGCAAAACATTCAAATATAATGCCGGCATTTGAAAATGTAAGTTTTTTTTTTTTTTTTTTTTTTTTTTTATGTGTTATTTGAAAGCTTTGAAAGATAGAAAGATATATTTTATTATTCAAGCTATGACTCAAAGTGTATTAAAAATCCTTTCTAAATATTTAATGTTTCTGGGTTGAATATTGACTGTTAAAAAGTTAAAGCTTGCTATTTTTATTTCAATTAAAGCACAATTTAGGTCAAATTAAATCAATTATAAGAGTTTACCATAATGAATATTCATAAACTGATATTTCTAATCTAAAAATATTTATATATATTACATATATTTCTAAGTTATTTAGTATTACACATAAAACAGAGTTCACTATTCACTAAATGTGACAAGGCTCAGTATTTTGTTAATTATATCAGTGGAAAATCATGCTAATACAAAGCTAAAAAGAGCTTTTAACTTCAGTTCAATTAATATAACCTGAAGATTCACAACAGTGTTTAAATGTCTAAAATGTAAAATATAACTTATAATTTAAATGTAGAAATAATAAACTAAATAAAATAATAATTTAAAAATAATAATAATATTATTAAAAAAAAATAATAATAAACTGATATTTCTAATGAAGAATTAATATTTGTATAAATAAATATTTTGTATATTAATATAAGTTATTTATCATTACACACTAAAGAGAGTTAAATTGATCACAAAATGTGACAAAGCTCAGTATTTTTTTTTTTTATTATTATTATTATATCATTGTAAAATCATGCAGACACACAAAGAAAACAACTTTCAACTTAGTTCCATTAGTGTCACCTAAAGATCCACAACCATGTTTAAATGTTTCTGTATATGCACATACATATACGTCACATACGTCAACCTGTGGTCAATGGAGGTTTATCTGGTATTAGATGACAAGCATTCAACAGCCTCCCGAGAGTAGTTTTATTATAAGATCAAGCAGTCATTAGCATCTGAATAGGCACATGTCTATTGTTCAGTGTGGGAAAGCTCTGGTACCCAGAATCACAGCTCAGTGTCATTAGCATCCCAAAACCCTCAATAAAACTCAATAATTTGAGACTCTGAAACAAGAGAAAACAGACTTGTTCTCTTCCATATCAAAGGTTTTAAAACTCAATCCATTTTTGAAAATTCTAAACCAACCAGTCAGTCTGCAGCTTTGAACACATTTAAATGTTACCCAAATGTTGTCCCAAAAGACTTTACAATCAGTTTTGGGGCAAAAATACCACAAATTCCACAATCAAATCACTCAGTGCCATTTATGCCATGCACTCTCAAAACTGAACATCTGAAGGACTTTTAAACCTTAGTTCACCCAAAAATAAACATTTGTTGAAAATGTGTTCACTCTCAGGCCATCCAATACGTAGATGAGTTTGTTTCTTCATTAGAACAGATTTGGAGCTTTTAATCACTTGTCTACCAATGGATCCTCTGAAGTGTATGGGTGCCATCAGACTGAGAAACAGCTTATAAAAACATCACAACTAATTCACATGACTCCAGTTCATCAATTAACATCTTGTGAAGTGAAAAGCTGCATGTTTGTAAGAAAAAAAAAATCAACAAGTTTTAACTTCAAACTCTCACTTAACTTAACCGTCACGACAGTCAAAAAGTTCATCCCCTGTTGTCCTCTCACATAAAAAATGTGGTCTGTTTTTACTTGTCAGTGGTGCTTGATCTGTGCTTATTTCTCTCCTGATTCAGACAAGACAACTTTTTGACTGAAGAAAGCAATATTATGGATAGAGGACGCGTATTTTACCTGGAAGCAACGGTTTAAAGTAAAACACTTCCAAATGATGCATGGTTTTTTTGCAAACACGCAGCTTTTCACTTCACAAAATGTTAATTGATGGACTGTTGTGGATTACTTGTGGATTATTGTGATGTTTTTATCAGCTGTTTGGACTCTCAATCTGACGGCACCCATTCACTGCAGAGGATCCGTTGGTGAACAAGTGAAGTAATGCTACATTTCTCCAAATCTGTTTCCATGAAGAAACAAACTCATCTACATCTTAAATGGCTTGAGGTGGAGTACGTTTTCAGCAGAAACAATTATATTTTTGGAAATATTACAAAAGGAGATATTTAAATTCTTTACTCATTAAAAACAACTCAAGAATGCTGTCATGAGCAGCCTAATAAACAAACCCAAGGAATAATTAATGCTTGTGATAACCAAATCATGAATGCATGATGAAAACAGACGAAAGCACTTTTTTTTTTGATTGTTTTATTTCGCCACAGACTGATTGAAATACATTCAATGGCCTTTTTGACTCATATTTTAAAATGAATTCCTTCACAGAAGGAAACAACATTTCACTTACACAGTGAAAAAGTTTTCACAATGGTTCAAGAAATAAATACCCTTACAAAAGGCAGTTCAAAAGCACAGTACATGGTACTGATAGAAAGATGAGGTATAACCTCTTAAAAAATAAATCCATGATCTTTTCAGATACAATCTGTATATTATTTCCTCAGAAACACAAATACAAGCCCAGATGGGTTTCATATCTCAATACGATTGAATACAATCATAAATATTAATTGCAAATATTGGACACCGACCAACTCTTGACTTATACAACATGAGTAACATGTTGTTTTGATAATCTTTGTGGTAATTCTGATAAACTTTCAGTTATGAAAGAAATTTTAAGACTTATTACAAAGCCAAATTAAGACATACTCGTATAGACATCATTTTTCAAAAAAACAATATGATCAAAAAGATCAATAAATGCTTTTCGCCAGTTGCAAAAAAATTAAAAGTGTTTCATCGTGAAACAAACATAAAGTTGATTTGACTATACAGTCACATAATGCATCACCTCAAAGGTGAAAAATTATGAAAAATGCAGTTCGATGCACTTTTAGAATAATACACACTGCTAAAACACTGTGTGCTATCATGGTATTTTAACTAAAAATAGTTAAAGGACACTTTCTCAAAAAGAGAAAAATCTTCACAGAAGATTGAATCATCAGAGCACTTAGCAGTACAAATATCTCTTCCAAACTGGAACTCATGAAACACTTTTTCTCAAAAAGAGAAACTTAAAGTGTAATAGTCCACTGAGGCTAGTACAGACATTCAGTCTGAGTCTTTAAGGCTCTACCAAGGCCTCCAGATGGAGCTCTTGTTGACATTCATCTCTTTGCTGAAGGTGTTCTGGTCTGGCAGGACACTTTCCCTCCTGTTCTGCTCACATGATGTCTGCAGCTTCTGGAAGTGCTTCAGCAGTCTTCTCTGACTCTCTGTCTTCATCTCATCTTTGGACAAGAAGTGCACAATCTCACAGACACACCTGGAGAAGCCTTGATTGACAGCATGTGAACTAGAATTGTGGTGTTGTAGGAAGTTGAGTGTCATCTCCAGGATATCTGCTTTCTCCAGCTTGGAATCAGGCTGCTGCTTGAGGAACTCTGGAGCCAGAAGACACTTGAGCTTGAGTTGATACGATCTCTGACCATCTTCTCCACCATTGGCTTTCTCAGCTGCAAATGAAGACAGAAAATCATTAGGAAAGCAGCCTTCAAATACGCCAATGGTTTAGAAGAGCAGTGAAAGCTGCTGCAGTAATGCTGCTGTAAGTAGGATGTGAATGTACCTTGTTGTTGAGAGGGAGATGCTCCTTTGAGATGATTGTAGGTGTCATGTCTGGATCTCTGTGCTGTAGATCTCTCTGTTCAGAGCGAGTCTGATTTGCACTGGCTGCAGCTCCTCTATTTATACTCCCAAATCTCCATATGAATGTGTGAGGCCTGAGCTTGTTGGAGTTTCTCACAGTTTGGAGCCAATGGAAGAGCTCAAACAGACAATGAGGGATGTGGACCGCCACATGCTCAATGATCCTCCATCAGGGGCTCAAAGGAGCAGGTGGAGGGTGAATCTGGGAAAGTGCTGACCTGTAGAGAGCTCATGTTCACATCAATGTCACTGAAGCAGCACACGCTCATCAACATTATACACACATGTGAAGGACCCTTTGTACAGCATCAAATTGCTTATATCAATTAAGCAAATATCAATAGCAAATATCTTATTAAATAAAGAAAAAATATGTAAAAAATATTTAATAGTATTAAAATATTCAATAATATTTATTTTTTTACAGTGTTAAACAAGAAAATAATGTTTTAGTGATGCAAACAAGATTCAGTTCTGCTGTAGCTCTAAAAAGAGGACAATAGTAAAATTTTTCAGTTAAAGTTAGTTTGATTTTTGTCCAGTTTAATAACTGTGTGAAGTTCATCAGTTATGCAATAAGGTCAATTTATCTATAAAAACAGTTCTGCAAAACAGTGATGTCATCATCCAGCTCAGTTCAGTTCTCATCCAATAGTGTCAGTCCATTCAAGTCAATAATGTTGCCAGATATTAAGTGTCCCCAACTAAGCAAGCCAAAAGGCGATTTATTTATTTATTTGTGAATGGCTGAATGAATGAATATGGTCACCCACTTTTAGTTAGCCATATGTGTGTTGCACTTACACTGACAATAAACAGTGCTCTAAATACAAAGTGCAGTGCCATAAAATTTATTTTCAACTTGTATGTATATGAATACGTTTGTATCTAAAGGTTTAGAGTACCGCACTGGAATTCAGATGTCATTGTCTCCATTGTCTGAGACTCCAGATGTGTGTGTTTGTGCTGGTCAGTGTGAGTAGATCTCATGAGAGGTTCCCACACTGACTCTCTGTGTTCATATCAATGGAGCACAAAAGCATCCAGAGTCCTGAATGGAGCATTAGTGACGCTGAAGACTCTGTGTTCAACCTGACGTCACCAACCATCTGGTCCTGATGCACAGCGACATGTCCTGACTTGATGCAGGAGTCAGCAAGTTATCAAACACTTTCTGATCACAATTATTCTCATGCAATGAGAATATGCAAAAATATGCATATTAAATTTTTTGAGTATGCAAAATATCACTTTTGTTTGCTGTTTTTAGCAGCAAATAACATTTTAGTTACACTTGTGAGGCATGTTTGTTTAGATGACAAAAGTATCTTAAGCACCTGATGCAAAAACTTAGTCATTTTAAAAGTTCATGATGAATTGAGGAAAGTAAACAGTGATAGCGCTAGATGATGACATCATCAGAGACATCATCAAACCAGCTCGTCAAGCTCATGCATGTAAATATCCATAAGTGTGTCGAGTCCCTTGTGTGTTTGTCAAATCTTGAGCTTGTGTTGGGGTTTAAGATGCTAATGACACTAGAACTGTGACTCTGTTCTCCAGAGTTTCCCACACACACAACAATAGAAGTGTGTCTATTCACATGATAATGAGCCTTAATGCAGGACAGATTCCCTACAAGCTTTCTCACGTCTCTGACGCTGAAGATTTGTTGCAATAAACACATTTTTACATGAATCTGAAGATGAAATTCTTAAAATGAAACATTTGATTCAGTTCTTTTCATTTTGGACTTATAATATCAGTGTCTGAAGCTGAAATAGTATAAAGTTAAAGTCCAATCCACTGATGTTGACCTCTGGCCTCTGGTCTCTTAGTTGAGTTCTATTGCCTCGGAGGGACTCTGAGTGAGTTCTGTTTCTCACACTCTGTTCATTCACTCAATTCAATTACGCAACAATAGACATGTGTCCTACTGAAACTCACAGCAGACACACGTCTCCAAATGTTCAACTGTCTTAAACTGATCAAACTGGCTGTTAGTTGGTTCTCTAACACAAGCAATATGAATCAGTTAGGAAGCTGATACACTTGCAACATGATTTAAATAGTTGACAATCCTTTCTGTCTCTTTACATTTTGAAGATAAAATAATCTATATTTACCTAGAATGAATATGTGAAATTAAAACATCTGGTTGTTCACAGTGTCCTGTCATAAAATGATTTAGATGATTAATATTTGAACAATGAGAAAAATATATTTTTGTCACTTCAAGTCACTATAGTAGAATTAAATTTTCAAATGCCCAGGACTTAATTGGCATAATTTCGCAGTGGGAACTAATTTAAAATTCAAATAATTATAGTATCCATCCTGACATTTTCTAAATTTTAGAAACTATTTTGATGAGATTTTCCGCAAAAAGAAAGTCTATGCAAAAGGGCATAATCACAAAATTTAATTCTTGCTGTACATAGAGTTATTCCATTAAGAGCTTTTTTTGTGTCAGTCAAGTTTTTTGAGACAAATTTGTATAATTTTGTTTGTGGAATACTAGAAAAATGCTGTTGCTCAAATATTAATAATCTAAATCATTTTAATTTTACATATTTATTCTGGTAAATATGGATATTCTTTTCTTATCAGGCTCATGTTTACAATATTATATTTCATGACAAAACAGAATGCAAGAGCAGAAATTATATTTGCCTTTTTTTATTATTATTTTATCTATTTTATGATGACATGATGTCATCATGAATGCAAATAAACAGGTGATAACATATCACGTCATTTTCATGAAGAGAACTCCAAAACACATTAAATGCATATTGGAATTCACATCAAATATTATTGAACTTTACAAAAGTCATGTGACATTTACCACAAATCATTTACCACAAATCATTATTAATATTCCTCCACATGAGCGGGTAAAAGTAAAGCATAACAGAAACAGTTAGTGCTTAATTTCAAGGTACTTGACATTTAAAATATTCCATTAAAGGAAAATAAATCAGTCCATGTACATCCCCAGGTGTCACACTCAACAGAAGTGAGTTGATTGCATTGTATGGCAGAAAAAAACACTGAACCACCTTTATATGTGATTCTGATAAGATTAAATGTCCTATGAGGACGACAGAGTGTTTATCATACTGATGAAATGTTCAAAACCAGGTCCCAGTATGGGATATTTGTACTTCACATAAAGCAAAGATTTGCAATTGTATAATAAAAATGTAATACGCCTTCATTGAAGGTATATACAAATGTATTCAACAATACACAATGCATTTCCGGTGATGGAAACAAAACTGGATTCATAAAATCAAGTCCAATAATTTTGTTATTGACATCTAATACAGATGTTTTCCTCATTTGCTTTCCTCCAGATGGCGCTGCAGGCAAAAATCAATGCCTTTTTTGAGACTGAAGTGCAGCTGATGGAGGAACAGCCACTCTTATTCATCAGATGATTTCAGCAACTGCTGGAAGTGTTTGCTGCTTGTTCCTCAGCAGAACAGACCATCATCTCCAGGATATCTGCTTTCTCCAGCTTGGAATCAGGCTGCTGTTTGAGGAACTCTGGAGCCAGAAGACACTTGAGCTTGAGTTGATACGATCTCTGAGCATCTTCTCCACCATTGGCTTTCTCAGCTGCAAATGAAGACAGAAAATCATTAGGAAAGTGGCCTTCAAATAAGCCAAATGATTTAGAAGAGCAGTGAAAGCTGCTGCAGTAATGCTGCTGTAAGTAGGATGTGAATGTACCTTGTTGTTGAGAGGGAGATGCTCCTTTGAGATGATTGTAGGTGTCATGTCTGGATCTCTGTGCTGTAGATCTCTCTGTTCAGAGCGAGTCTGATTTGCACTGGCTGCAGCTCCTCTATTTATACTCCCAAATCTCCATATGAGTGTGTGAGGCTTGAGCTTGTTGGAGTTTCTCACAGTTTGGAGCCAATGGAAGAGCTCAAACAGACAATGAGGGATGTGGGCCGCCACATGCTCAATGATCCTCCATCAGGGGCTCAAAGGAGCAGGTGGAGGGTGAATCTGGGAAGGTGCTGACCTGTAGAGAGCTCATGTTCACATCAATGTCACTGAAGCAGCACACGCTCATCATTACTAGAAACACGTGGAGTTAGTGAGCATGTGTACTTCATTGTAAAATAAATTTATTACACATAAACACACACATTATAAAGAAAAAAAAATAATCCCATACATTATTAACTGGATTTACTGATGCAATGTGTGTGCGAAATTAAGTACTTTAACAATCTGCAATTTATAAATCATATCATAATTTATGATATTCAGCATTATAATTGCTGTTGTGAGGTCACTCACACACGATGGAGTCCAGATGAAGCAGATGTGTGTGTGTTTGTGCTGGTCAGTGTGAGTAGATCTCATGAGAGGTTCCCACACTGACTATCTGTGTTCACATCAATGGAGCACAAAAGCATCCAGAGTCCTGAATGGAGCATTAGTGACGCTGAAGACTCTGTGTTCAACCTGACGTCACCAACCATCTGGAGGGAAACGTCCTGACTGGCTGAAAACAAAAATGTAAGCTTATTTCACATTTTAAATGCCATGCCATTGCATAAACTGGTAAAATAATGGGGGAAAAAAATCCTTTATTTTTTCTGAAATGTTTTGATGCAATATTGCAAAAAATGCACAAGTCTGCATTACATTTATATGACTTAGTGGATTAATGCCTTGACCAGATGTGACAAATAAAACGGTATTATTTAAAGCTATTATTTTTTTCTGCATTGCAAATAAAACCTAAAAGGCTTCTGTGTACATCAAATCATTCAGCAGCTCATTACACATGTAAAAGTGCACTGAGAGCCACAGCTCCTGGGGTTTTCCCATACTCAGCTCTGAATGGATGTTGACTGAACAATAGAAGTGTGTTTCTTTATCTGTTGTTCACTGATTCACACACCTGTCCCTCACGTCCTCAGGGTGTTTCGCTTTACTGGTCATTAGTTAGAAACTGTTGACCATTTCAACCATGAAACAGTTTTGACTAGCAACAAACTCACCTGAAGAAATGAAGCCAGCAATGTATTTGTGAACAATTTTCTAATTTTCAGGTAGCCTATTTAATTAACATCGTTCTATAGACATTTAAATAAATTAACTGTATGGCTTAATAGTTTACAGTTTGCATGTGTCAAACTGTAAACAATAAGCAATTTTGAATTAGACCGCTTTCTGATGTAAAAACTAATTAATATTCACAAAACAGAATGCACTGAAGATATAGGTGACATTATTCTTTATCGAACCTTAACTGTCGGAGACCAAAAGGAAATATTACAAAGTGGTCACAAATAACTTAAAAGCAGCAACTTTAACTATTTTATAGCATAGCGACCATAAATAACCAAAAAGTTAAGCATTTTAAAGAAACTGTTACTACGGCAGGTGTATGCCTAAGTTGTATGTTGATTATTTTCCAGTATTTCAAACTACTTTCTGCCATTTTGACAGAAATATTCCCATAGTAAATTCTAGCGATTAGAAAAATAAGTTTTAAGCGCCTCTGTGAAAACAGACCAGGAGTGGAGGTAAGAGAACTTTACAAAACTAGAAATGGCACCATATTTGAAATCGCAGTTGGCTTGTTTGGAAAAAGTGGATATTAATTCACTCGTATAATTTAAATGTATGCCTTAAATAATTTCTCTCACTGCATGACATGTTATCTGTGTCCATATAACTGTAATCAGTAGGTAAAATAATAGTTTGGTCAACTTTTGTCCTTTACAGGTAATTCAGACACATTATAACCTAAAAATCATATGCACCAGGACATTTGGATTCTGCTAAAACCATTTAGACATTTAATTAGATTTTCAAAGCTTGTTAAGTAGCTATGACAAGTTAATTTTTTTTTTCTGAAACCGCCCACATTCAAATGGTACAAAATCAGAGGAAGGCATAAATGCATTAAAAATCATTTATTTTATAGAAACAAACAAGAACATTATACAAATGATTAAAAAAATCATCACAAAAATAACCAAATGATACACTGTATCTTTAAAAATGAAATAAAGGTCTCTTTTGCATGTCCTCCAAAGAAGAACATGCACAGACGGTTTTAAAAAAATTCAGTAAATTTCTCTTCAAGAGAAAAATACAGTAGAATTTTATATCTAAATGCACAAAATGCATCCTCAGCTTGGTGGCTACCACAAAAATGTACATTACAATTAATGCACAACTTCTTTTATAAAGCTTATGAGCCTTTACAAAATGAACAGTGACATTATCAGAGTCTTTTAGAGAAAAAAGTCCAGAGAGAACAAGCAAAGTGCTATTTTCCTCTGAGGTAGATGTGCGAACACATAAAATCACATCGAGTGCTTGACTTGTTAACTCTTTTCATTTGCAGGTCAGTCTGTGATGGATGTTCACTTTAAAACAATGGCGTCACATCCTGATCTGGAGTGGGAGAAAGACGCAGAATTTCACGAGAACACCTGGAGTAGCCGCTAGGGAAGATTAAGGCCTTTTTCGAGCTGAAGAAGGACACAGTCTTCTCCAAAATGTCAGATGCAGGGATACCATTATGGAGGTGGTCTTCAAAAGAAGATTTCAGTTTCTCCACTTTGCTGAAACATTTTCTCTCCAGGCTGTAGAGTTTGCACCTGCAGTCCAGAAGAGAACATTTTAGTTTCATTGTGAGTATGTATAAATAAGATCAAATTTATGAAGCAGTAAAATTAGACTATTGCAAATATTTAGATGCCTTTCTTACCTGGCATAGTGAACGTTGTCGTGAGGGGTGATGTCCATGTAGGCAGGCATGTTTGATGCTGATGTTGAGTTTCAGGAGTTTAAATATCTGAAGCTGACAGATCCCTTTGGCTCTTCTTCAGTGGTGAAACCAAATCCCACACAAGACCCTCAATCTAACCCACTTTTATACTAAAATGTATCCGCAGTCGGCCAATCAGAGAGCAGAGAGAAATGGAACAATAGGCTTGTCATAATTGTCATTGGTCCGTGGGCTTTTAATTGAGCACTTTAGTAGACAGGTGGGTTTTTTTTCTCTAGTGCCATCTGGAGGGTCAACCGTGGGAGAATAATTGAGGGCATGAAGACTCAGGATTTCGCTGTTCTCACACTCGGATTAGCAAAGGGGATTTGTGGAAAAATTTACTGTATGCATATAATTTAGATGCAAACTAAATTATAGTTGGGTGTAAAATGTTTTAACACAAATAAAAGTATTTTAATTTTTAATCCATGTTGACTTAAAGTTGTAAGCATTAAATAATAATCATAACAGTTTTATTTACAAACAGATTTTACTTTTTAAAGGTATAGCTTCTGAAGGTATTTCATAGTGAAAAAAAAATAATATATATATATATATTAGTTAGCTTCTGAAGACATTTCACAGAGAAAAAATGACAAAAAATTTAAATAAATTAGATTTAAATTCAATTTAAATTAATAAATACTAAATAAAAAAATACTAAATTAAAATAATATAAAATAATATAATAAATAAATAGGTTTAAATTAAAGTTTTTTTTAAAAGTAGATTCCTAAACAAATTTGTATCAATAGGGATTTATGGAAAATATTTACTGTATGCTTATAATTCAGTCAGATGTGCAATGGATTTAATGGCTTATGTGTACTTTTTTTTGACAAATTATTATTATTTTTTTTAATGAATATTCACTTGAAAACAAGAAAAAATAAAAAGAAAAATTAAACTATTTAGAAATAGTGGTTTTAAAATGTTGCTTTGCAGCCACTTTGCAGAATAAAATCAAAAATCAAAACACACACACACACACACACAAAGAAAGAAAATGTATTAAATGTATCACTGAAATGCTTATAACACAGTAAGCAAGTAAATAAAAAAAACTGAATTGCATCCTTCAGACTTCCCTCCAGAAACCCAGTTAGTCCAGCCCTGTGGGAACCGACACACTTCTATTGTTTGAGTGATTTAATGTGATGAATACAGAAGTGTGGGAAGCCGTGTGTCTCTGTGGCTCCACCAGCTCCAGGAGCATTGGGGCGTGTGATCTGGGTCCACATTATTCCGTGAACCAGCTGTGTGTGTGTGTGTGTGTGTGTGCATGTGTGTGTGTGTGTGTGTGAAACACAAGCCTGAGAACAGGTACAACTACAGATCTCATAGAACAGCTGCTTCACCAGAATATCCTGTTACACTAACCTAAAATACATTACAGCATTTCAACTGATTCTAAACTGTAGCCACATGTGCTGATTTTATTCATGAACAATTAAACTGTTAAAAAATCATATGTACATATACATCTTAAAGAATTTATGCACTTAAAATCTTTTAATGTAATTGCTTTGCATATTTTTATGGTTGATAACACTGATGTGGTGTTGTTGTTGTTTGTCCAAATGCATACAGTGTTCTTTTAGAAAACATGAAATCTCACTATGGCACGTGTTTGGTTTTGACATTGATAAAGTGACATTGATGTGAACATGAGCTCTCCGCACTTTCCCAGATTCACCCTCCACCTGCTCCTTTGAGCCCCTGATGGAGGATCATTGAGCATGTGGCGGCCCACATCCCTCATTGTCTGTTTGAGCTCTTCCATTGGCTCCAAACTGTGAGAAACTCCAACAAGCTCAAGCCTCACACATTCATATGGAGATTTGGGAGTATAAATAGAGGAGCTGCAGCCAGTGCAAATCAGACTCGCTCTGAACAGAGAGATCTACAGCACAGAGATCCAGACATGACTCCTACAATCATCTCAAAGGAGCATCTCCCTCTCAACAACAAGGTACATTCACATTCTACTTACAGCAGCATTACTGCAGCAGCTTTCACTGCTCTTCTAAATCACTGGCTTATTTGAAGGCCACTTTCCTAATGATTTTCTGTCTTCATTTACAGCTGAGAAAGCCAATGGTGGAGAAGATGATCAGAGATCATATCAACTCAAGCTCAAGTGTCTTCTGGCTCCAGAGTTCCTCAAACAGCAGCCTGATTCCAAGCTGGAGAAAGCAGATATCCTGGAGATGACACTCAACTTCCTGCAACACCACAATTCTAGTTCACATGCTGTGAGTCAAGGCTTCTCCAGGTGTGTCTGTGAGATTGTGCACTTCTTGTCCAAAGATGAGATGAAGACAGAGAGTCAGAGAAGACTGCTGAAGCACTTCCAGAAGCTGCAGACATCATGTGAGCAGAACAAGAGGGAAAGTGTCCTGCCAGACCAGAACACCTTCAGCAAAGAGATGAATGTCAACAAGAGCGTCATCTGGAGGCCTTGGTAGAGCCTTAAAGACTCAGACTGAAGGTCTGCACTAGACACAGTGCACTAAGTTTTCCTTTTTGAGGAAAAGTGTCTATTAAATTCCACTTTGGAATTTATGTTATTATACAGTGAAGACTTGGCTTCACTTTATTTTACATTAGATGTAATGCGCTTGAATGTATAATGTGCAAGTCATGTATTCAGCTGTTTGAGTACTTCCAACTTCATGTGATTCAACGTGTGTTTAAAACATTTCTGTTTATAGAAAGAATGAAATTTCTCATCTATTTTGATGGGTTACCTATTTAAAGTAATCTCAATTTGTGCTTCACATTGAAGCTAGATTTATTTTTAACCTCAGAATGAGCCTTTGAGTAAATTGCTATTTCTCATTGTTTGAGCATGTTTGGACAAATCTTGTCAGATTATAAAGTTTTAAACAGTTCCTTTTTGGAACAAGTTTGTTACCAATTCCTTTCATAAAGGCATGTATTGTTAGGTTTTCAATGACTCACTTGTATTGTATCAATATACGTGTGTATTTGACATTGCATGTGTAATGTGCAAAACACCTGTTTTCTCATTCGAGATCTAATAAATCAAACTGCTCTTCAATCACCTTTCGCTTTTCACTGGTTTTGAAACTTATGAGGGAAAATATTTTTAATGCAAGAAATGTTTAATAAGTGATACCGGTTACAACATGTTAAAACAAGTTGGATTAAATAACAAAAACGCCTTTACAAAAGGCATGGTTAAATTTGAGACTAAAACTCAAATGACAGGATTTTCTCGTGGAGTTATGCTTGCCATACACTGTAGACAATTCTCTAACTAGATTAAATCCAAAAGAGCATGCAAATGTTACATTAAAAAGCGAATACGCCTAATTATGTCAAGCAGATAGTCTCTAAATTAATTGTTCTTCCATGGTCTCCATAATGGCACTCTCGACGATGATCGTTTTGGTGATCTGTGCACCAATCCACGAGGTCTGGATGCCATTAAGTGCATCTGATTGGTCCTCTGCAGCACGTAGAATCGTTTGATCGCCTCTCTGTCGTCGGGCGTCAGGTGTGCGTGCAGAGACACGTGACGCAGCGTCTCCTGTAAGCACTGCGAGAATCCGCGCGCGTAGCTGGAATTGGCGCGCTGTTTTAAAAAATCAACGGTCATCTCCAGAATATCGGCTTTGTCAAGTCTAACAAACTGCCGCTCGGACATTGATGTAGTTTTGTGAAATAACTCTCTCAGATATTCGATACTGCGGTTGATTCTGTCTCTGCGCGTCTTTTCCACAAGAATCTTTCGAAACTGCGAAGAAAAAAGAGGAAAACGGTAAGTTTGACAGGGAAGTTATGAGGTAAAATAGAGACCTGAAAGGTCATATTATACTTACTTTGTGGTTCTCAGTACACGATATGCTCTCACAGCCTTGTTTTTGACTGAACGGTGCCATTTTGTGATGATTTAATGCAAAAGTGTGTAAAATCCTCTCCTTGTCATATACAGATGAGGTCGAGCGGTTCGCTGTATTTATATCTGAGGTAACGGTTATTTATTACATACGCTCCCAGCCAATCAGAGACGAGCGCGAGCCGCGGGCTTTAAAGTCGGTTTTATAGCACACGAGCTTCCTTCCTCTCCCGCTGTGAGAAAACACTGTCACGGGCCACAAAAGTGTGCCTGACACCTGCTTAGAAGTCCAGTAGTGCTGACAAGACCGACAAGTCTGTGTGAGGCAATAAAACAACTCAGACACGCTTCAGACAGAGAGGCTTTGATCCTTGAGGTGTTATTGCTCCAATGAAAACGCACTTTCCCAGCCTCAGGTTCCAGTTTATTGCACTGATCTGTGTTAGCCTATTGGAAGAACGCTGATTTTTGAATGTGATTTTAACAGTGTAATCTGCTCATGCCTGAGTTCATTTAATTTTTACATTTATTTTTGTTGGACTATTGGAAAAAGTTTAAATTGAAACTTTTAATTCAGGTCAGGTGACACACTTCAGTTTGACTTAAAGAGAATGTGGTCTTCTTGATAGAAATCATTGAAATAACCTGATGAAATACCACATCGTAACATTTATTAGTTACAGATATTATTACTATTATTACTACTACTACTAAAATAATCTACAGTGGCTTGAGGAATAGTATAATAATTCCTGAAATTATATGGGAATGTTTCTTTTTTTTTTTTTTTGCATCATTTTAATTTCACTAAAAATTATTGCTGTCAGATAATTAATCGTGAATAAAACTTTTTGTTTACATATGTGTGTGTACTGTGTATATTTATTATGTACATACACTCTAAAAAAAATGCTGGGTTGTTTCAACCCAATTTTGGGTCAAATATGGACTAACCCAACTTTTGGGTTAAAAATTGAATGTAAAAATTTAACCCAACAGCTGGGTTAGCCCATATTTGACCCAAAATTGGGTTGAAACAACCCAGCATTTTTTAGAGTGTAACATGCATGTAAGAAGAAATGCAGAAAAGTATGGCATTAACAGCTACAGAGTTTATAAATGAAGCATTGAACATTTGTTGAATATAACTTTTAAGATCAAATTTGACTTTTCTGGTAAATTTATATATTGTATAAAAATATACAAAAACACTATTATACAATAATTGTACAATTAGTTAATAGTTAAGTTCTTTACAAACTATTCCATTTTAGAATTCAGTTTAAGATTCTGTTGTTTGTTTTTAAAACTCTTAACAATCAAGCTCCGTCTTATCTTAAAGATCTTCTTATCCCTTTGGCATCTACCAGACATTTAAGATCCACTGACAGGGCTCTTTTACCTGTCCCTCGTTCCCGTTTGAAAACTAAGGGTGACAGAGCCTTCTCAGTCAATGCCCCCCGTCTGTGGAACCAGTTGCCACTATAGACTGCTGCCTTGCACCTTCCATTACCATTTTTAAATCGAGATTGAAAACATATCTTTTTTCCTTAGCATTTTAATCTTACTTTGTTGTCTTATTGGCTGTCTTGTTTGCTTCTTTTCTGTTTTTCTTTTTCTCTTTTAAATTTATTTTACATTGTTAAGCACTTTGGATAGCTTTGCTATGTTTAAATGTGCTATATAAATAAAATTTACTTACTTATTTACTTACTTACTATTCTGGCATGACAGTACACAAATAAACCACAACATTGACACTAATATTATAACATTTAACAGAAGCATATGTGTGAAAGAATGTGAGCATGTGTATGAATGACAGCGTGTAAACTCCATTTCTACTAAACAACACAGAACAAGCATTTAACATTTTGTTTTTACAAATTATACACTTACAGTTTGTTTCATAGTCCAGGAATACTGATCATGCATCACTGCCAATTTTCATGATCTCTTTAGCATAATTGATGTAGTCTTGAAGAAGCCCCATCAGCACAGCAAAGGCATGTCACATCTTTTACATTATCCAGGGCAGCCTCCTTTAAAACCACTGTTGCATCAGTTTGGTGGAAAAGTCATTCTCCTCTTTGACCAGCATTCATCCCAGTCAGCACCTGTTCTTCATCAGTGGCCTAAAAAGAGAAAAACATTTGAAAAAAGAAAACATTTCATTAAAATCTATCCATTTTCAGATAGAGGTGCATCCACATCAGTAAGGATAGGTTAATAGTCTGTTTTATAATTTCAGCCACTTTGTGTGGTTGTTTAATGTCTCTGTCTACCACAGCGCTCTAGAATGCTATAATGGCAGCACCAGTGTGAGGGCATGTAATATTGTTTAAATAAATATATTGCTTTCAGAATGCTACTTCTTTACTGAAACATTAAAACAGACATGACATTCACATACCTCACATGTACGTGGAGGGCTGCTATTTAAAGGGTTAGTTCACCAAAAAATGAAAATGGTCATAATTTATAATCCGTGTATCATTTGTTTTTTTTTTTTTATTTAATATTGAAAGTAGAAAAATGAGAAAACGGCTCCTTTTTCGTGTTTTTTTTTTTTTCCAAAAAACGGAAAAATGGCTTAAATTTTCGTTTTTCGTTCAGGGGTAGAAAAATGAATAAACAGCTTGAATATTCGATTTCTACACGTGGGCGGGAATTAAATACCCCTTTCTGCTGATTGGTCAGCCAAAGATCAAACCGTGCCCTCCGCAGTATCACGCAGCAGAATAATAGTGCAGTTGTACGGATTATTAAAGCATTTATTGCAACTACATTTAATCTTTTTCATCAAACAAACAGACTAATGAATAGCTCGACAACTCATACCGGGCATGAGTCTAGACAGGGCTTTCTTCTTTGTAGATATAAATTCTATTCTTTGCATCAGCTGGGCATGGCAGCAAGGTATGATATGACGGCTGTCAAAGCCTACCCTGCTCACCCAGTAAGTCTGTTTGTTTAATAACAATAAAAATAACTGTTTGTTTTAACACAAGAACTGATGAGGGCACGGTTTGATCTTTGGCTGACCAATCAGCAGAAAGGGGCGTTTAATTCCCGCCCACATGTAGAAATCGAATATTCAAGCTGTTTATTAATTTTTCTACCCTTTTTTTTTTTTTCATTTTTCTACTTTCAATATTAAATAAAAAAACGAATGAACGAATGATACATGGATTATTTATTCTCCCCCATGTTGTTCCAAACCCATACAAACTCTGCTAATTTTTTGGAACACAAATAAATATAGTTAATATTCTCTTAATTTTTGTCCTCCATTGCAAGTCTGGGAGACCAATATTTTCTTCTGAACAGACATGTTCGCTATGATATAATTTATGATTTATTCATATATAAATATTGGCATGGATTACTTCTACAATAACTCTGTATATTTTGAAGCATGAAAATACTGATTATCTAGACTCTCAATGGATTAACAAAAAATTATGAGAGAAAACTAAAAATATCTTCTTTTGTGTTCTAAAGACAGACAAAAGTCTTATAGGTTTGGAATGACATGAGGGCAAGTAAATGATTTTTTTTGTGTGAACTATTCCTTTAAGAAAGGAAGACCAAGAATGATGACCCTCCAAATCAGACAACTCCAAAGTTGGTTTGAGTTTTGCAATGAAAAACACAGACATCAATGGTTTATATAAAATATGAACATGTAATCATACTGTTGTTGCATCAAAATGTTAAGTAAACAGGCAGGAGACAACAGAAACATTTATTTTCTAAAAATAACTTACACCAATCTCAAAAGAATGATGCTCTCATATGTCTCTGGCTTTCAACATCAAAAAACAAACAAACATTATTTTACTCTTAGTAAAAAAAAAAAAAAAACTGATAACATGGAATTATGAATTTTACTTGCCTTACTTTTAGTTTACTTGTCTTTCCCTCTCTTCCGAAGAAGCTGAGAAAATCGCCTCCTCACACAAGCAGGCTTCTGTGTCCTTAACTCCAAAGTTAATTTGAGTTCTGCAATGAAAAAAAATGGACATCAATGGTTTACATAAAATATGAACACGTAATCACACTGTTGTTGCATCAAAATGTAAAGTAAACAATGCAGGAGACAACAGAAACATTTATTTTCTAAAAATAACTCACATCAGTCTCAAAAGAATGAAGTTCTCCTATGTCTCTGGCTTTCAGCATCTACAAAAACAAACATTCTTTTACTCTTAGTAAAAAAAAATAATAAAATAATAACATGATGGAATTATGAAGTTTACTTGCTTTAAACCATCTTTCCCTCTCTTCTGAATAAGCTGAGAAAATCGCCTCCTCCTCACACAAGCAGGCTTCTGTGTCGTTAACTCCAGGCGCGGGCATGAAGACACAGGCTCAACAAGTCTGAAATATTACATGCAAAACATTACTTTTAACAATTATCACTTCATCAGCCTCAAAATAATTAGGCTTGTCTTTATTACATAACGCTAACGTTAACCCAGCAGGCTCAACCCAGCGTTTGGGTTTTTTAGTGTATGTAAACAAAAACTTTTATTTTGGATGCGATTAATCGCGATTAATCATTTGACAGCACTACTAAAATGATATACATATTTACAAAAATATAAAAATTATTAATATATTTCTATATTTTTTAAGAGGTTTTTTAACCAAGTAGATTTAGTCTTTAGAAAAAAGGTTTTTAGAAAAAAAATAAATAAATAAAATAAAACTTACACATCTTATTTAGTTTTACTTCTGAATAACTAAACCACTCGTCATGACTGGCCAGAAGCTGACATGGTGTTAAAAAGAAACGAAAACGAAGGAGAATATTTCATTCCCAGCACTGGATTAGTCAAGATAATGTTTACATCAAATTTAGATAAAAAAAAATGCATGCAAATCTTTAGTTTAATCAAGTATTTACAACATTAAACACTAAGTTTGATTATTGAAAGACTGATTGACCTATTGATTAACTGGTACTAGATAAGGTAAATGTAAGTCATGTGGGATTTGTACTGCCAGTGTTTGATTTGATTTGTGGAGAACGCCTCACCCACTGGCCTCTGAGTGTGGGAAAGCTAATCCTGACTGGGACTCATGGCTTTGTAATGCTAATGTGCTCCTATAAATAGAGGAGTGCGACCCTCATTCCCAACACAACTGACTCGCTCTCCTCAGAGAAACTTCTCTCCATCTGAAAGAATGGCTCCGAACTACATGACTGACTACTCTAAACTCTCCAACAAGGAAAAGCATAAAGTGAGTATTTTTTACACTTGAAATGCAGTTGTGTCTCAACATCTCTCTTTGGTTCTGACGTGAATTTTGAAGCAAACAACTAACCGAATGTCTCCTTCCTCAACAGTTGAGAAAACCAGTGGTGGAAAAGATGCGCCGAGATCGCATCAACAACTGCATCGAGCAGCTCAAATCCATTCTGGAGAAGGAATTCCACCAGCAGGATCCAAACACCAAGCTGGAGAAAGCCGACATCCTGGAGATGACTGTGGTTTTCCTGAAACAGCAGCTGCAGCCCAAGACCTCGCCTCCACAGAAAGCCCACTTTGACGGCTATTCCCAGTGTTGGAGGGAGACCATGAGCTTCTTATCTGGAAACTCCAAGGTGGACGCTGTACGTCAGCATCTGAACCGCTGCCAAGAAGCCCAGAGATCATCTAAAGACCTCACTCACGTGTCTCCAGCTTCCCATCAGCCCACCAAGGTGAAGCAGGAACCGTGTGCTCACAGACCTCTCTGGAGACCCTGGTAGATGATGAAACACTGTCACAGAAAAAAAACTAGATGGTGGTTTTACCATCTCTTTTGTTGTTGGAGATGCTTCTTTTTCTATGTTAATTTCATTTGAAAGAATGGCACTTCTACTAAGTTTATGGAAGGAAATGGGTTTCACAATGTGAAAGTCTAATTCTTTACAGGTGAATATATTATAATCAGAGGTTTATTGTAACACCTCTAGTTTTCCTTATGGATGGACAGAAACTTCGCAATGAAGAGTCAATGAACATTTGTTTAACTCCTGTGGAGTCAAAGACAAAGTAATTATTTGCAATGTTTGATATGCAAATGTTATAGTTTCTTCTTATGAAGGATGTGATTTTTTTACTAATATATATATAGTGACATACTGCATGTTAATTGTGCAAACATACAGTCACATACAAATAAACACCTTTTGAATATAATCACTTCTGCTTTCCTCATTATTAATCAAAACAAATGCTTTGTACTGCATGTGATTAATGGACCTTTGAAATTTAAACAATGTTTTCAACAAACCACCACCACACTTTGTCAAATTGTCAAGTGGCCTTAATTTCAGCTAATAGGAGTCTATTTACACTTAATGGTCAAAGAATATCCTGAAATAAATACAAAAAGTCTTTGTGTGAACATTTATATTTCTGCATTTAGTAGATGCTTTTATCCAAAGTGACTTGCTGTCAATACGGCACCGTCACCTTTCAAAAGGTATTAATATGTGCCTTTAGTTACTAATATGTTCATTTTAGGCATTAATATGTATCTTTAAAATACTAATATGCACCCTTTAGGGGTAAAAAGTTTTTACTGATTTGAAAAGCCAGTGACAACTTTTGTACTTTTTTTTTTCTGAGAGATTGTATACTTTTTATCCAGTCAGTCATTGCAAACTAAACTCTCTCAGAGCTGGGGTGTGGATCAATTTATCATGGGTTTATTTTGCAATAATGAAAAATGTATTATCGCTTATGTTGACCTATTAAATGAGCATAAAACCACATGCCAGCTGCTATAACCTTAGAAATATCTATATTTGTCCCATGTGTCCTCAATTTTAATATCTGCATGCCTCTTAACCTCTTAAGACCCTGCGGCCTCATATGAGGACATTATATTTTTGTGAATTTCTCTGAGACTATACATGCCACAATTTTAATTCTGGATGTCCTGTACAGAGCACATTCAGGGCTTTTCAGAGATACCAAATGATTGGATGTTTCACTATGACCACTCCCTCTCCTTGGTCTTCAGAAATGTCTGAAATTAATTTAGTGACACTCTTATGGAAATATGATAATATTTTGTAACTATCATTTAAATCTGTCAAATTTTTAAATTGTATGTCATAAATCAACATCTCAGGAAAATGTAATGGGGTTTCAAATCAAAATATGACTTTCTGTTATGAAACAGGACGTTGATTTCAAACTTTCATATGAGGACACCAGGACTAAAAGCATGTTTATTACACATTTTGGGAGACATAACAAATGAGTAGGGAAAGAAATTATATTTCGATATTCTATGAAATATTATATATTACTATGAAAATCTTGTCAATTATTACTCCCATTATTACACTTCTTTTTTCATTACATGTTGCCCCAAAAACACATTAATATGCAAATTAGATTTAGTTTATTGATAGATTGTACATAATGAGAAAACCCGTTTATGGCCATTTTACACACATTTTGCAGAAAGAAAAATGGTATATCGAATCATTCTGTTATAAAATAGTTGAGAATCATCTTTATACAAAGTTTGGTAAAAAAAAAATAAAAATCTTGAAAACTAAAAATGTATTGATGATTTTAAAAAAAATCAATTGTTTTTGCCTATGCATGTTCATTCATATCTTTTTGTTTTTTAAAAGAAATTGAGTCCCAATGTCCTCAAACGAGGACATAGCATAACTTATGAATGAAATATAATTTTTTATTTTATTTTATTTTTTACATTATTTTTAGTGCTCTAAACAATGTAAAGACATGAAAAAACTAATTATTTCCTAAAACTTTTTTCTCAGGTCTTTAGAGGTTAAAGGTTTTTTTAAGTCATGTGATAAGTGGCATGTATTAAACTAGACTTAGCTGAGTTTGAGCATGGCTATAGAGTTGAGTGTGTGAGAAAGAGCGCAGGGGCTTAATGTTCGTGTTTGTACTTTGAAACCCTTGATAAGAGGCACTGTGTGCTGTCAGCTCTGGTTTCATCAGACAGCTGGTGTGGCTGACGGGGCGGGGGCGCGTCGCCCATCATGTGTGGGGCCGGCTTCTTCCAGGATTTCCCACACCCCGTGACTCTGGCTCCCGTTTCAGATCCGACATGAAGGAAGTGTGCCGTGCTAAATCATCCATTACGTATGGTGGTGTGAATCCTGACCCGTCCCTTCTATTGCCCCAATTCAATCTGAGCCCCCTGGGAAACAGCTATTCACTTGTTGTTTGAGTCTACTTGTTGCAAACCTGAAGTGGCGTATTGTTACGGGTCATGTAACTTGTTAAAATTCTTTATA
This sequence comes from Spinibarbus caldwelli, assembly GCA_039654775.1. NCBI lineage: Eukaryota > Metazoa > Chordata > Actinopteri > Cypriniformes > Cyprinidae > Spinibarbus > Spinibarbus caldwelli. The sequence goes on along the minus strand of CM077255.1, from coordinate 20,391,174 downwards.
CTTTAGAAACTCTTTTCCACAATGTGGAAATGTGGATTCAGAACAATTAGCATACTAAAAACAAGACAAACATTAAAAAACAAGAAGATAGTTTAATTAAAAACATGAAAAAGAATTATAAAAAAAATACAACAGCAAAATATAACCTTGAGATATGCATTTAGATGTGCAATTAATATTCCATTTGAAATATTTAATTTAAATAAAATCTTTTAGGTGTAAAATTAAAAGCAAATGGTCTAGAAACAATTTTCACTCAGAAACTGCTAGATTTCACAATTAATTTACAAAGAAAAAGAATTAAACATTTTTTTAAGTAGAAAGACTCAAATAGTATTTTCTTGTAAAATGTAGAAATTTAACTGTAAAATGTTATGTCATTTGATAATTTTTACATTTACATGCAGTTATACTTAAATCTGACAAAAATCTTATTTACTGAGATTTGAGGTTGGGTAAAAATATTTAAAGCGCTGACACACTTTTCACGCTGCATGCACTGAAGGTGACATGCATTTTATGGGACTGTAGGGCAAATACAGTAGACATCAGGATGGCCATGTGCCTCTGCTGAATTTACAGGAGCGGGAAGACTTTGGTCTCTGGGTGTGAGGCAGTGGAGACGGCACACCTCTAGTGAACACACACACACACACACATACACGTATAGACACAAATAGTGGCTGTTAGATCCCCTTTCAGGATCCCCCTCCTCCTCCTCTCATCCTTTCCAGGTCCAAGCTGCTGATGTTATCAAGTGTTACAGACAGCAATGTGATTGGCCTGTTGAGTGTGGGAAAGCATCAGACGCTTCAAACCCATGCAGACAAAGCATTGTAAATGGAACGTGCTTGTGTGTCATCATTCCCAACTCCAGCATTACGTTTCATTACGAGTGATTCAATAATGTTAGCAGAAAAAAAAAAACTGGTAGGCTAACCTAGAATTTTTTTATTTAAATGGAAAAATGTTGTCTATGTAGATTCATGTCTTTCTAAAGCATATCATGATACTATAATATAACAGAGATGTTATATTATAATCTAAAACTATATGTTGAATAAAAAATGCATTCTTGCATAATTAAAAGTTTTACTCTCTTAAACTTAAAACACTTTAAAGACTTAAAACTTAAAATAAATTATGTTTCTAAGTTTAGAGGTCAGCAACTCAAAAACTTGTTCCCAAATTAGACTTTCGATATGAACCTGAAGTTATTTAATATTTAATCTGTTAAAGTTAAGCTCAGAATACCTCAAAGTTAATGACAGTGTTATTTTAGTATCATTGAGATGCTTAATATTTTTAATTAGCTTCTATTTTGTATTTTAATTTTGATTTTAGCTATAGTAATTTTGTGTTTTTGTCATTTTTATTATTCTTTTTTTAATGTCTATTGTTTTTATTAATTATATTTTAGTTTTAGGTTTAGTTTTTTTAGTACATCAAGTTCATTTCAGTGTTGCTTTGGCAACAAGCTAAAATAAAAAAATAAAAACAATTTTAGATTTAATTTTAGTTAATATTTATTTCAATTAACAACCTTTTTTTTTTGTTTGTTTGTTTTATTTTTTTACTTTAACTATAATGCATGATGCACAATTATTTGTATATTAAATCTATTTTAAATGTGTCACTATAACATGTTCAGGAATTTGCTAACTTGCCTGAACACATAAGTGATACTAACTATTCATTTTGTAAGCTTGATTGTCTTTGTACATAATTTATTCATCTGTGTGCAACTACAAACTAAAAATATCTAATGCATCCAAATATTTGCATTCCTACCATTTGCTTTGTACTGAACAGATCTACAAGCTATGTTTTTAGCATAATATCTCTAGTCAGTGTTTATGTGGTGACTTCGTTTCTATTTATTAAGTACAATATATACAGTGTACATCAATGAAAGAATGATCTCAAATGATTTTTAGTAATCAATTGCTTTTATTAAATGCAATGACAGACACACAGTGTCCACAATGTTTCAGCGCACCAGAATGCCATCATAAGAACAAATATTGTTTTTCTGTAGCCTTTACAAAAGGCTGTATTAAATGAATGTCCATCAGGACCTTACAAAGAGCTCAGATTCTGAGCAATATCACTGTTTGCAAGCCAAACAACATTAGAATTGGGGGACAAAGCCTCTAGACCAACACAAGGCAAATGTCTTACAAATCTTATCAAGAATAAAACAATCAAAACTTCAATATGAAGCAATTTAAATTAACATAGAAATGGAAATGTGTATCTCCAACAACATAAGAGATGGTAAAACCACCATCTAGTTTTTTTTTCTGTGACAGTGTTTCATCATCTACCAGGGTCTCCAGAGAGGTCTGTGAGCACACGGTTCCTGCTTCACCTTGGTGGGCTGATGGGAAGCTGGAGACACGTGAGTGAGGTCTTCAGATGATCTCTGGGCTTCTTGGCAGCGGTTCAGATGCTGACGTACAGCGTCCACCTTGGAGTTTCCAGATAAGAAGCTCATGGTCTCCCTCCAACACTGGGAATAGCCGTCAAAGTGGGCTTTCTGTGGAGGCGAGGTCTTGGGCTGCAGCTGCTGTTTCAGGAAAACCACAGTCATCTCCAGGATGTCGGCTTTCTCCAGCTTGGTGTTTGGATCCTGCTGGTGGAATTCCTTCTCCAGAATGGATTTGAGCTGCTCGATGCAGTTGTTGATGCGATCTCGGCGCATCTTTTCCACCACTGGTTTTCTCAACTGTTGAGGAAGGAGACATTCGGTTAGTTGTTTGCTTCAAAATTCATGTCAGAACCAAAGAGAGATGTTGAGAAACAACTGCATTTCAAGTGTCAAAAATACTTACTTTATGCTTTTCCTTGTTGGAGAGTTTAGAGTAGTCAGTCATGTAGTTCGGAGCCATTCTTTCAGATGGAGAGAAGTTTCTCTGAGGAGAGTGAGTCAGTTGTGTTGGGAATGAGGGTCGCGCTCCTCTATTTATAGGAGCACATTAGCATTACAAAGCCATGAGTCCCAGTCAGGATTAGCTTTCCCACACTCAGAGGCCAGTGGGTGAGGCGTCCTCCACAATAGAAGAGGCATCAATTATTTCATGGTTAACTGGCCTCAGGGCTCCCACGGAGGGAATAGTCTTCCACACACCCAATGTAACACAGGCAGGTTGCTGTACTTTTATTACCTGGGAACATCAGTGCTCGCTGATAAGGCTTCTGCAGATGGAGACTGTAGACATATGATAATTTCCCAAGGGATGTAAAGGATATATAGATAAGACGTCGCACACCTTATCAGGCAGAGTACAATAGGTGCCTTGAAGAATTTATTTATTTATTTATTTTTTTTTTTTTGCATAAATCCTGATGAGTAAATTACTTGTAATACTAAATTTGGCAAAAATATGTATATAAGGATAAAACATGTAATTGTGTTTTAATATTATATACATGATTATTTATTTACATATGCACACAATTTTATAATGAATTTAAAAAATAATTTAAAAATATGGAAAGGATTAACTGTGAATGTGAATTGTAAAATGGAATATAAATATGAAATAAAATTTAACAATCCTTGCTTTTAGGAAAATGATTGCTCTATTTATAATTACTGCAAAGTAAAATGAATAATAAATATAATAATACAATCCAAAATGCAATAACAATTATTCATAGGAGATTCAAATCTTCATAGGAGATCCTGTACAACAGCTGGCTGGAAGAAAAAGTGTTTTTCATAAAAAAAAAAAAAAAAAAAAAAAAATATATATATATATATATATATATATATGTGTGTGTGTGTGTGTGTGTGTGTGTGTGTGTGTGTGTGTGTGTGTGTGTGTGTATGCACATTTATATACATATGCACACAATTTTATAAATTAAAAAAAGTAAAAATAATTTACATTTAAGAAATATAAATAATTAAATTTAATACATTAAAAATATTTTTAAAAATATATAAAAATGCTAAACTAAACTTTAAAAATGTTTCTTCAGTCTTCACACTCTGTCTGGAATGCATTCATTGTGAATGTCAATTAAGTGCAATTATCCAATGCCCTCAAGGATGGCACACTTCTATTGTTCTGGGCCCCCCTCCCATCCTGAGAGAGTTTTGGGTAATAAATGGACAGATAGTGTGGGAAACCCAGGCTGGATCCTGCTCACACGTTCTTGAGTCAATAGATCGAGCCCCTCCTCTGTCCCTCCACAAACAGCCTTTGAACCTGCTGCTCAGATCAGAGGCTCCACTGGGCTGTGGGACGCGTGTGTGTTCTCACCACTCGCTCACATCACCTGCTCCTCTGCCTCAAATACACCGCCCCTCCTGCACACATCTCCATCAGCACACGAGCATGTGCTGCAACATCTGCAGCAGAGGCACAACCCTGACATTGACCGTTCCAATGTGAAAAATTCTCGTAGTAAGCTATATATATATATATATATATATATATATATATGTATATGTAGTATAATATTGTAAAAATGTAAATATTATACAATAATAAATAAATAAAATACAATGATAAAATTGAATAAAAAGTTTACAATTAAATAAAATGTAAAAATCTTTGCTTTTTGGAAAATGATCACAGGATATATAAAAACATATGAATAAAATAAATACATAAAAAAATAAATAACACATTTATTCATTAAATGACACATTTTCATAATATCAATTATTAATTATGATTATCATAAAAAATTAATAAAATACAATTATAAAATTGAATAAAAATATGAAATCAAATCAAATGTAAAAATACCTGTCTTTTAAAAAATTATATATATTATATATTATATATAAATGATAAATTAATAAAATACAACTATAAAATTGCTTAAACTTGTGACAAAATAAAATCCTTGCCTTTGGAGGATGACTGCTCTATTTATATAATTATTGTAAAGTAAAAAGGACTAATAAATATAATTAATAAAATGACAAAATGTTCAACAAATATAATTACTGTAATATAATTAAATGAATAAAATACAATTAAAAAATAAAAATTGAAATTAAATTAAATGTAAAAAAAAAAAAATCCTAAAATGATTGTTCTATTTTTATAAATAATACTAAAATAAATCACATTTAACAGGTACAGCTGAATTTACCCTCTATATTATTGCATATTTTCCATAATGTTATGCTACAATTTAACTTTAGTAAGTTTTAACTTCATGATATTTCATATATTCCGTACTGCATCTAATAAACCGAAACAAAAATATTTTCTCTGCACTCAGATCATCAACAATGGCCATCTAATGCCAGATGTTTTTTGGAGGGAAACCTGCTCTATTTTCTAGTTTCTTTCTTCCTTCTTTAAGACTCACGTTTCCAAACAGTGGCTCATTCTGACAGATGACACTGATAGTTTAATGACTAGGCTGCATTCCACTTCTCATCGTTCGGAGGAATAAAGGCTCTCTCTTTCTCTCTTTCTCTCTGTGTGTGGTGTTGTGGCAGTGCATCCAGCTGCAGGTCGCTCCAGTGAGGAATGTGTGAGAGCTCTGGTCTGTGTCTGCTTCCCACACTTCGGCCCACCGAGGGCCGCCCCACCCTGCTGCCGCTGATCCAGCGCGCCTCATTATTCCCGCTCTCAATAGACCATCTGGTCCTCTGCTTGCACACACAAAGCTTCCCGCTCTCCCACACGCACCTCAAAGCCGCAGGTACGCTTTCACTCCTGAGGAGAGATTGATCTGCACACAATCCCACCAACACAAACAAACACGGAGGCATGTGTGCAAAACACGTTTCTGCATGCCACGGTATATTTACACATGCAAACAGACATTCACTGTAAACCTCACATACACAACAGGTTGCAAACATCTATATGTCTATCTGTCTATGTCTACCTGTCTATCTATCTATCTATCTAGTTCAAATTGTATATATATTTAGTAGTTTTAATAAATGTAACCACACACACACACACACACACGTATATATAAAAGTGAGTCTTAATAAATTTAACTGTAAGTATAATATGTACATATTTAGTTGTTTTTAATTGAACAATTCATTTAAAATTAATTAAGAATTAATTGTTTTTAAAACGTATGTTTATAATATATTTAAATTAATTGGATAACGTTTAATAAATACAAATATTTATATATTTTTAATAAACACATTCAAATTAATTACTTTAATGCATAGGATTTTCTTAAATAAGACTAAAAATTAATTATTTTTAATACATATGTTTTAATTAATATTTAAACAGATAATGATATTATTGTTATTCATTAAAATTGTTCATTTTATTAAAAAATACATGTTAGTAACTGTTCAAAACATTTTAATATACATGACTTTTTTACATTTATATAGTTTTTAATCAATTAACATTGTAAAAAAAATATTCAGATATTAATAGTTATTATTATTATTGATTAAAACAGTTTAAAATGTTGAAAATAGTTGTAATACATTAGTTTTTAGTTTTTAATACATGTAATAATTTTTAATATACTGAACATTTATAAATTGGCTATATATATATATATATATATATATATATATATATATATATATATATATTTAAAAACTGTTCAAATTAATTATTTTAATATATGTTTTAATAGCTTCTAATAAATTGAACATTTTTTAATAAATATTTAAAAAAATTAAACATTTTTATTAAATATGTATTAAAAATTTTAAATTATTCAAAAATGTTCAAATGATAAATTACATACTATTATATATTTAATTTATTAAAAATAATAATTTGAACTGTGTGTTGCTATTCCAAAGATGAGACCACAATTCCAACAATTGTTTTCCTGCAGAAAAAAAGGGCTGCTTTCCTGTTTTTCCCTCTTTTTTTTGTTTTAATGACCACAAACACTCTGGCAAGACTTAAGGGGTTTCAATGGGGCAGAAGGTATCGGACAATGTCACAGTTTCGCGCTCTAACTGCCTCTTTTCATGCATCTGTGCTGTGAATGCCAGAGCATGTGATGCTGGAATGTCATTGAGCTTCTCTCACATCAAGACCCAAGTTCCTCTCCGGCGAGGAGAGGTCAGGGGCTTCCCAGCTCCCCATTTTTATGAAGAGACGGACACTTCACACTTGGGCACACAGCGCTGAGCATCTGCTTCCCTCTGTGTGTGTGTGTGTGTGTGTGTGTGTGTGAATGAGGAGAGTGTTGGACAAGGGGGCGCCCACATTCAAAGACCCTTTTGCAGAGCAGGATGGAATGTATTGTGGCTTTACCAGTCAATTCTGGCGGGAGATGGGAATTGGTGTGGGAATGGAATTCGGGGTTAATTAAACCAAAGCACCTCCTCATAGACACAGAGAACAATAGATGCACTTATTCATAGATCAGTCGCTGCAATGAAGAACAATATTTTGCATTTCTCACACTCTTAAAAAATAAAGATTCTTTATTGGCATTGATGTTTCCAAGAAGAAGCTTTAACATATATAGAACCTTTCCATTGGACGAAAGGTTCTTTATAGTGGAAAAAGGTTCTTTTAAGAACTAAGAACTGTTTACTAAAATGTTTTTGGGGAACCAAAAATGCTTCTTCCATGGCATTACTGCAAAAAAACTCCCTTTTGGAACCTTTATTTTTAAGAGTTCCATTTTAGATTCTTTATAGTAGAAAACGATTCTTTAAATTTTTAAAATGTAGCTACTTTACACAAGTAAAAAATTATACTTTTAAGAGCTATTCATGAACTCTTTTCCCGCCATTGTTTTTGCCACCACCAACATTTTTGATAATTTTTTACAAAATTTTCATGTCCCCTGGAATATTTTGTTGTATGAATATCTGAACATGCATTGTCAAAAGAAAGAACAGAGCTTCTGCTTTTAAACAAACAAACAAAATAATAAAATAAATAAAATAAAATAAAATTGTGTTTTTGTCAAAGACTAGATCAGACTCAGAATGACGATCAAAACATAGATGAAGTAGATCGCTTCCATCAGCTCCCCCAACGCTGCACAGTCTATTTCCGAAATTTAATTCGGTAACAGTATGAAGTTTTGATTTATATGCTGTTGAATGTTTGATGATCACGTTATTTTTACATATGCATCTGCTTATATATGCAATCGCTTGTTTCTGCTGCTTCATCTGAGTTTTTTTGATCCAGGGATTCAGTACTCCTTCAGAAGATGTGTAACAGCGCCTCCTACCATATAACAGCGAAAACACGAAAAGCTGGAAAATTCTGTCAATAGCTATGTTTGCATCCAAAGATGCGAATTTAACTTCTGCGCAAAACTGGAATATTGCATAAAACATTTGCGAATATAGCACCGTTTCCATCCAACGAGTCAAAGAGAACAAAATCGTCACTTCCTGATAAACTGGCACTAAATATCACTAAGAAAAGTAGGAGAAGCCACTGAATATAATAATTTTTATATATGATAAATTACTTGCGCCTTAGAGCGAGCAGACAAAACACAATAAATACGGTCATTGCTTTCAGAGGTGGATGCCTGCTGTTTGGGACCGCAGTCGTGTAAGACAATTATACAGAAATACTTTGATAACAGACTTTGCTCAGGCATTTCAGAATGACCAAAACAACATTTCAGATGCTGCGCAATTAGATCGGTCCGCTGGTTAGTCAAGTTATCCCATCCCAGTGTGCAAAGTTGCATGACTTGTTTTTGATGCACATGGTGGAATTTATTCGGTAAATGTGTTTCCATCGTAGTTTATGCACATTTTTTCTTATCGGATAAAAAGTTTGTCCTACTCAATTGTGCGCATAAGTTTTTTATACACATTTTTTATAATTGATGCACATCTTGGCATTTCCATCAAGCGTTTTTTTTTTTTTATACGTGAATGGAAACACAGCTAGTGGCGGGAAAGAGTTAAAAAGGTTCCAAAAGCGTGTTTATGTAGTGATGCCATAGAGGAACCAGTTTTTGTTCCCCAAATAACCTTTCAGTCAACATTTCTTAAAAGAACCATTATTTTCTTGGTGTGAAGAACATTTTAATGCTCTAAGAACCTTTATCCACTATAGAGAACCTTTTGAGGAATGGAAAGACTCCATGGATGTTAAAGGTTCTTTATAAAGATCATTTATTTTTTTATGCCATCGCTGCAAATTTTTAAGTGTGCAGCAAACCAACTTAATTTAGCATTTTGCAATATTGTTATTTTAATGGGCATTTAATCAGTGTAAAACATACGTGCAGTACGTCAACAGACTGCATGCCTGCTAATTGCTTTAAAATAACATTATAGTAACCCAAAGCAATTTACAACTGCATAAGTGAGCCAAGTGAACTGAGCATGAACCTCGCATGTGAAAAGCTCGACAAAACGCCTGTCAGCGCTGGGCTTTGCTGACCACACTTTCCCGCGCACAGGAGCCAGCTGCGCCTTTGAGCTCTTCAAAGTCTAATCCTGGAGCCCGTGTTGTCCCAACTTTCCCACAGCAGCTCTTCAATGGGGCCCAATAGAAGTGTGCCGCACTCCCCAGCGCATTAGTAATGGGCTCTCAATGAGGCAACCAGTCCCCCTGGGGTATATTGAGGAATGATTAACAGAATAATTAATCCTAAAGGGCCACACTTAACTCCTAAAGTCCTAAAATACTTCTTCATCTTAAATATAAGGTGAGTACAGAACAGATGAATACATAATATGAATATAAATATGCATAGCCCTTTAACAAAATATGTAAACTGACAATACACCATAAAACAATTATATAAAACAAGCTAAAATTTTTGTCATTGTTAACCTGTAAAATAATTAGAAACTGAATAGAAATTTGGAAAATAATACATACAGCCACTTTAATATACTTATATGTAAACTAACGTTTTAACAAATAAAATCAAAATATACATATAATATAAAGTATAATATGGTAAAGTAAAATATGGTAAACATGTATATCAAACATTCATATAGCCTAGCCTTAAGATATGTAAATATATATATATATATATATATATATATATATATATATATATATATATATATATATATACACACACACACACACACTTACTACGTGTGTTAATTAAGGGCTAAACATCTAGTCATTGTAAGCCTTTCAAATAATTGTTCAGAATCTCTTCTGAAAGAGATTTTGCGCGGGAAGCGTTTGAAAGTTCCCATAATCTCCATTCACTTGATTGATCCTCTACTTTCCCGCCAGAACAGCCACGCACGCTGTCAAAGGCTCGTGCACTCCCGCAATTTCACGCTTCCCTTTTACAGCGTGCGTGCACACACACGCTCCAGCTGTTTGAGCGCGCACCTCTATTGTTTCCCAGCAAAGGAGGATCAGGTTAATTTAAACTTTCCCTATTGAAGCGCCAGCCGCGTTCTGATTGGCTCAAAAGTGTGGGAAACTGAAGACGCGCAGGATCAGGGCGCATATAAGGGGACACTTCAGGAGAAGACAAACACACAAGATCAACTGACAGCTCACAAACTGCTGTAAGAATGGCGCCTACTGTTTGCAAACCGACTCAGGCTGGAAAGGACAAAACTAAAGTAAGTATTTACCTATTTAAAACCTCCTTTCCACTCGAGCGTTTACTTACGATCCGCTCTCTAACCAAACTTTTAACTTGTTTTCCAGATGAGGAAACCAGTGGTGGAGAAGATGCGCAGAGATCGTATTAACAGATGCATCGAACAGCTGAAAGTGCTTCTGAAAGCCGAGATAAAAGCCAGCCAGCCCTGCTCTAAACTAGAGAAGGCGGACATCCTGGAGACGGCTGTCATTTACCTGAAGAACAACACGTGGCCGCTGGCGTCGTCTTCGAGCGCGGATGCGCATGCGCAGAGCTACGCCAGTGGTTTCTCCAGGTGTATAGAAGAGACGGCGCGATTTCTATCAGTTCACAACCAGCAACAGATCACCAAGCCTGTTTTAACGGGACACTTTGACGGAACCCAGCGAGGTGACAAAGCGAACCAAGACAGCTGTCAGATCGCGTTAAAGAGCAGCGGAGAGCAGGCGCTTTGGAGACCCTGGTGATCTTCATAGCATCCTTATGAAGACGTACAGAGAACAGACTGTTTTCTCTATCGAAGTAAAACATATCATTTTTATAAAATGTTGATGTAGACAGCAGCTGTCATGACGCAGAGATTGTACCAGTCTACCACATGAGTCTGAGAGCACGTTTCTATTGCTTTACTTCACCTGTGTGGAGATGAACTTTATTCACATAGGCTATTGTAAAAATGAGTACTAAGTCATCTCATGTTTCTGTTGAAAATAATCTTTTTAATGAGATTTGTAACCTTTAGAGGTGTTAAATCTGTCATATTGATCATGGAATGTGTAAAAATGTCTCATGTTGAGTTCAGTAGAAAAATAAACTAAAGTTACACATATTTGTTTATTTATTTATTTATTTATTTTTAAATATGGGGTCATAAATACTTTTTAACCCTATAAATTAATTGAAATTGCATATGTTTATGGTTGGTTGATTTATTTAATTTTATGAGGTTTTAACTTGAATACGTTTTTTTTTAAATGGATATAGAAAACCTAAATTAATTAAAATTACACGTTTATGGTTTGTTTACTTATTTTTAATTAGATCATAACTTGAATATGTCTGTAACCAGTTATTTAACATAGAAAACCATATAAATATTAATTAACCATATATAAAATATTAATTGCAATTAATATTAAGTGCACCAAATTTAGTTTGCTGGTTTTATATGTACTTTCTAACCCATACTAATAGCTATATGGCACTACTTTAATTTAATTAACCTCCTGAATAGGTTTATTGAATCATGCTGAAATGTTTGCTGACAATTGAAAGTTGGAGTCTGAAACTGCTAAATTAATATATAATTAGGAAATTGTTTGCATAAATAAAAAGCAGCATTTAAATAATAAAACATTCTAATGCAAATTGATTCCAGTATTGAGAAATCCTGCATTTTTCAGATTCTGGAAATGGCATGCGTCTTTGTCTAATGCGACATAATTATTCACACTTAGGTTTTCTTATGATTGAGGACAGATGCTATAAAGTGTAGAAAGAGGAACTAGCTGCATGAGAGAGGACAGAGGATGGGTTCTCAGGCCCTCACATAGTGCTCTTGAATTTATTGTGTGTTAAGAAGTGTGCCTTCACGGCTTCAAAGCGTCTGTCTGAAGTCTGGCACGCTCCTGCGCTGCGGCTGCTTTGATGCCAGTCATATAAGAGCCCACAAAATGTGTTACTGTGGGAATCAGAAACCAGAGGTGGCCCAACACAAATAAAACTGTTTGCTTGATTCAAACACAAGCAAAGAACAGCAGAGGCACAAACAGTTTTTATATAAGAGAACAAGGAATCAATGTTTTCTGCATTTAAAGGGATAGTTCACCCAAAAATCTAAATTCTGTTTTTATTTTCTTCACTCTCACGCTGTGAGTATGAAAAACTACTATTAAATTCAATGACTGTTGTCAATATCTTCTTTTGTGTTCACCAGAAGAAAGAAACTCTGTTTGGTCTGTAACGACATGAGGGTGAGTAAATGATGACAGAATTTTCATTTTTGGGTGAACTATCCCTTTAAGGCTTTAGCAGTTGTTTTGATTTTTGTGCATATGACACTTGAAATAAAATAGAAATATTGATTAAAAACGTAAAGCAAAATGAGAAAAGTTGCCTTGTCAAAAAACCAAAATGAAACATATTGAAATAAAATCACTAACACTAAACTGAAAAAAAAAGAAATCTAAATAGAAATATTTAAAACTAATAAAAATGACAAAAACACAAACTAAAATAAAAAAAAAAATATATATATATATATATATATATATATATATATATATATATATATTAAAAGCTAATTCAAAATAAACTAAAATATAAAAAAACTAGCTGTAACTAACTATAAACTATATAAATAAAATAACAAAAATGACCAAAGCACAAACTTAAACAAAATGAAAAACAGAAAATATAAAGACAGAAGACTAATTCAAAATATAGTAGTATATATTGGTAGTCTGATTGGAATTCTATAATAGTTAAATTTTTTTGATTTGTTGAAGGTAAATCTCTTTACTCAAGCCTTCTGTGAAGTGTGTCATAGATACTTGTGCAGAGCAGATCTGCAAAATAATGTAGCAATAAAACCTGAAAATTCAAGATGTCAGCAGCAAGTCTGAATAGCATTAAAATAAAAGCAAATAAAGTAGACTGTATCTGTATTGTAGCCCTGAAAGACATATTTTTAAGTTGTTAATATGCAAAGTCACAAATAAATCCATCATCCATACCAAGCGTTTATTGAGGCACAGTAAGTTGTTAGATTGCACTACCAGTGAAGGATATTTGGACTGTTTTTGATACCATTCCCTCATGTTTGCCTCCACACTTATATGTAAATTCTATTAGAATGCTACAGATTTAAATTAGAATGTCACATGTAATTCTAATAATTTAGATTACACATCAGTGTAAATGTAACAGAAGAAATGACATGGCAATTGTTTCCTTCCACTTATTTGACAATTATAAAAAGATAGAACTCTGTTTACTGTCTAGATTTAGTAAATGTTGGAAAAAAAAAAAACAAATCACACAGCACATGATAACGGACTAAAGTGAAATCTTTTCAGTGCAATTCCCAGATTTGCTTGAACTCTTAATTCCTCATATTAATGATCCAGTGATATCTGAAGGCTGGACGGACACCAGAGGCAACAGAAATCTGCAAAGACGTGCAGTTCCTTAAGTACATTCACACCAGCTAGAGCCGTCGCTGCTGGTTTACGTGTTGAAAGCATTACCAGCGGAGGGCAGGTTTCTGTTTAACAGTCTAACGGCCTCATTACTGCGTTTTCAGTTCAATTAAGAAAGGGACCGATTGCTTTATGAGTCATGATAGAGGGATTTAGGGAAGGAAAGCATTTGGTTCATGATCTCTTAGCCCATGTAGGGATATTTCCATTCTGTAAGGGGTACGTGGGTTTGCTTGACGACCTGCGGGGACGTCCAGCGGAGGACATAGTGTGGGCCACCGGGCTTGTCGTTGGTGCCTGAAAAGATAATGGCACAGTTAATTCTACAGGTATGAAATATATTTGAGATGTTTTATTTCACTGATTTTGACTTGCACATATATTTCACCTTTTTAATTCATTAATTTATTCATTATTAATTTATTTAAAAATATTTTACAGTTAAAAATGTAAAAAATACATATTTTTTTAAAAATATCAACAATTTTCCAATAAGTAAATTAAAAGTTTTGACACGTCTTTCAGTTAAAACAAGCAATTCATGTACATTTCTGTTTGCACTTTTTTATTTACTTTTAAACATTTTTAAAAAAAAATCTTTATGAAGTTTCTTTATGATGTAAGTAGTTTAAGGCATTTCTGTAGACAAGAGATGTGAAGTGTTTTTAAGCAAAGAATATATTTGTATTTAAGAATATTTAGAAGAAAATAAAGAATATTTATTGAAATATTTTGACTTTAATGGTTCTGACTTTAAAAAAAAAAAAAAACTTGAAACATTTTTAAAAATATTAATTTTGCATTAAGCAAATTAAAAGTTTTCATTCACATCTCAGAAATGCATGTGCTTTTCTATTTGAACATTTTAAAATGAATTTTTAGACAAATTTTTTTTTGGCTGTTTTTTCACACTTTTAGCATCCTTCACACTTATAAGTAAATTCTATTAGAATGATACAGATTTGAATTAGAATGTCACATGTAATTCTAATAATTTAAATGAGCTTATCACATCAGTATAAATGTAACAGAAGAAATGATATGGAAACTATTTCCTTCCACTAATTTGATAATTATATAAAAAAGAAAAGAAAAGAAAAAAGAAAAGAAAAACTCTGTTTACACTTATATATCACTTTTTTTGTAAAAAAAAAAAAAAAAAAAAAAAAAAACTTTAAAAATATTTAAAAAAAACATTAATTTTCCATTAAGCAAATTAAAAGGTTTCATTCATATATCTCAGAAATGCATATGTGATCTTCTGTTTAAACATTTAAATTAATTTTTAAATAAATTAATGGACAAGTCAACATTATTTACATGTAAAACCTTCATTTAACCTATTTAATTTTTAATTAAAAAAAAAAAAGTAGTCATTTAAAGAAAGTGTTTTTTTTTTTGTTTTTTTTGGTAAGCAAAGTATATATATATTTGAGATATTTTATATCCACTGATGTTGACTTATTTTTCAATTGCATATTTTAATTAAACCACTTGTATTATTCAGCAAAAACCTGTTTATTGAGCTGGAACTACTTTTCTAGCTGGCTGATTTTTATTTTGTTTCTTTTGGCTATACATTTTAAAGAGTGTGTATTTCAATGTTTATTTTTGACCTAGAAATCAATTATTTTGACTTTACATTATGCCACAGACTCTGTGTACAGTGTCTGATTGAATCTGGATCATTCCTTTGGTCGGTCGATGGATTTTGGTTTACCTGATGCTCTGGCGCCACCAAATGGCTGCTGGGCCACAATGGATCCTGTCGATTTGTCATTGACATAATAATTTCCAGCAGCGTTTCTCAGAGCCTTTCCTGCCTCATCAATAACAGCCCTGAAACAAGCAACCACATATGAGTGTCTAGACATCCTCCAAAATATTTTTCATTGAAAAGCTGGGAATGTGCTGATCTGAGTTGTTTAATGGATTTCATTTACATACTAACTTAATCTAGCCCAGCAGCTGATAGTGAACATGATGAAATGGTGCTGCACTCACTTATCTTGGGAAAAGATGGCTCCTGTCAGGGCATACGGAGAAGTGTTGTCTATTAAGTGCAGGACCTTCTTGTAGTCATTTTCAGGGTAAACGTAAACTGTCAGGATCGGCCCGAAGATCTCCTGAAAAAGCAATGAATATATATGAGATATTTTATAATCACTGATTCTGACTTGCACTTATCGAAGCTTGTGGAAAAGGTAATTGCAACTTTTTATCTCATGTGCGAGATATAAAATCACAATTCTGAAAAAGTCAAATTTGTGAGAAAAGAAAAGCCAAAACTAACCTTTTTATTCCATGGCAGAAACAACAACAAAAAAACAATGTAAGATGTAAGCAAGATGTAAAAAAAAAAAAAAAAAAAAAAAAGAAAAAAAAAAACCATCAGAATTGTGAAATATAAACTCAGCTTTCCAAAAAAAAAAAAAAAGAAAAAGTCAGAATTACGAGATTTAAACTCAGAATTCAGAGGAAAAGTCAGAATTGCGAGATGTAAACTCAAAATTCAGAGGAAAAAAATCTGAATTGCGAGATGTAAACTGAGAATTATGAGAAAAAAAGTCAGAATTGCGAGATGTAAACAGAATCATGATGAAAAAAGTCAGATTTGCGAGATGTAAACTGAGAATTACGAGGAAAAATGTCAGAATTGCAAAATTTAAAATTCCAGTCAGAACTGTGAGATAAAAGGTTGCATTTAACTTTTTAATATTTTTATTCTGTTCCAAAAATAAGCTTTCATATATTTTGCTTTTTTTTTTGTTTAAAAAAAGTAACAATTTTTCATTAAGTAAATTCTATACGTTTTGATCTCTGTTCAACAATGCAAGTTTACTTCGGTTCATATTTCATTTTTTTTTTTAATTTTTAATTTTCTTTTTTTAAATCAAACAAATTAAAAGTCAATCTTTTGTGTAAAAACTTTAATTTAACCTGTAATATTCTTCTAATCAAAAATAATTATTTATTTATAATGTCAAGTATTCATTTAGGGCAAATGGTTGATATAATCAGATCCAGTTATGTTCTCAATATCTAGATCACTCATCCGGGTGACTGTGGGTGGTAACCGGGTCAGCTGAGACCATTTGTTTGTAAAGATAAGCGTTAAATGAGGTTAAATGGAAGAGATCAGTTTAACTAAACAAACCAAAGTCCTTCCATTCACAGCCCTGAGCCTGTGTGTGTGTGTGTGTGTGTGTGTGTGTGTGTGTGTGTGTGTGTGTGTGTAACTGTAATCCTGAACGGGGAAAAACCAAATAAAGATGTCAGGCGTTGTGCAGTTTTGCATGCAACAATTTTTATACCTCATTCATGATTTTCTCCTGTGGGTCGGTGGTTTCAATGATGGTGGGTTCTACGAAATAACCTTTTTTATTATCACAGCTTCCTCCAGCGATTATCTTCAGACGTGGAGAGGTTTTGGCGTGTTCCAGCCATCCCTTGATCCTGGAGAAGGACTTGGGAAAGACATTAAGAGTGTTTATTACCTGAGCAAGAAGTAAATCAAGAATGTGATACATTTACTTTCTTTGTTATTGGATTAATAGGTTGCTGGTTTGTACCTTGTCATCAATAACTGCTGAGAAGAAAGTGCTGAAATCTTCAACTGGCTGTGAAGTGAAACATTGCAAAATAGCAGTAAGTTCAGATTGCAGTGCTAACATGTTACTCTTACGTTTTTGAAGTATTCACGCCATTACAAACACAGCTTGTGTGTCACACAAATACTTTTGGACTATACTAAGCATTCAGCCTTGATCCGCTGAAACTTTTGCGTTTGCAAAACTCTTCCACTTACGTCTCCCACTTTGATCTGTTTGTGCACATCCAGGAGTTCCTGTTTGATCTGAGGCCACAGTGAGTCTGGTACATACATCCTGGAACAGGCCGAACACTTTTGTCCTCCATACTCAAACGCCGAGCGGATGGTGCCGTTCACCACACTATGAACGTCTGCGGACTTGTGCACAAAGTGGAAGTTCTTGCCACCGCATTCTAAAACAAGCATGAGAAACAAGAAATCAAACACACATTTTTTTTAATCAAACATTTTTAGAATTTAATTCTTAATGCCATTGGAACACAAACCTCCAGCAACACGAGGGAAATTCCTGTAGATGTCCAGATTCTGGGCCACCTGCTTCCACAATCGTTTGAAAGTTCTGAAAAAGAAATTATATATCACGGTTTCCAAAAAAAAAATTAAGCAGAAAAGTGTTGATAATAATAATAAATGTTTGTTGAGCAGCAAATCGGCATATTTGAGCAATTTCTGAAGCATCATGTGACAGAAGACTGGAGTAATGATGCTCAAAATTCAGCTTTTCATCACAGGAATAAATTACATTTTAACACATATTCAAATAGAAAACAGTTATTTTAAATTGTAAAAACATTTTACAATTTTACTGGTTTTCTGTATTTTTGATCAAATAAACACAGCCTTGGTGAGCAGACAAAAACATTAAAAAATCTTGGACTCCAAATATTAGTGTAGGTTAAAATGCTACAAGATTCAGGATTTAACCAAGCAAAACATCCAAGAGGTTGAGACCACAGAGTCTGACAAACTTTAAATCAGACAGAAGGTTATCATAAAGGTAAGAGTAACGCAATCACATTGCATACTGTATGACTGAATCAACAAGCATAGAAAGAGACGTACGGCACACTGCCGGTGAAGTTAATGCCAGCCAGGTGCTCGGAGGACGTGATGGAGTCTCCAAACACCGGACCATCGGCTGGGACGAACTGGATAATATTGGGCGGCAATCCAGACTCTCTCAGGACCTTATAGACGGCGTAGCTGGCAGACATGGCCGTGTCACTGGGTTTCCACAACACCACATTACCCTGAATCCATATATGTGACAAAGTCAGTCGTAGAAATGAACCAAAACACTCAGGTGGCACTGCATGTCACTACAAATCAATTTTAAAGGAATAGTTCACCCACAAATGAAAATTTGCTGCACCCAAGAGCAGCGCTGGGGGTAACGCATTACAAGTAATGCAAGTTACGTAATCAGATTACTTTTTTCAAGTAACTAGTAAAGTAACACATTATTTTTTTAATTTACAAGAAAATATCTGAGTTACTTTTTCATATAAGTAACGGCAGTTACTTTTTCTCCCATTCAGTGATTGACAGCTCTCCTGTCCCCATGTTGAGAGAAATCGGGAGTAAGATGTTACTGTAGTTCTAGAATAATTGTGAACATGAATTAATTCATCTCACTCGCAAATAAAAAAACAGATTCAGTATTCCTCAAAATGAATAAAAACCGTGAAATGCAACTCAGAATATGACGCAAACCTGCAATAATTAAAATGTTAAATAACACAAATATCCTTTATGTATTTAATCCCACTTTATTAACCAATGTTTTTGCTGCTGACCTTCGATGATCCAATTCAACCATCCTCATAAGCAAAAATTACTCTAGATAAACATTTGTGCTTCTTTGTTTTTATTGCTGAAGTGTGTTGAACTTTCTTCTTCTGCATCCTACTGTACAGACGTGAATTTACTTTCCCTTCAGTCTTATTCATTTCACTTTTGGTGTGAAAGGGCTTTTACATTTGCCAAAAATATAACTTTATATTAAAATATATTAAAAACAAACAATCAAGCCCTGCCCAGATTATGCAATATTGTAATGCATTACTTTTAAAAGTAATTTTCTCCAAGTCTGCTCAAGAGTAACCCACACAACTCCAGTTCAACAATTAAAGTGAAAAGCTGTGTGTTTGTAAGAAACAAATGTATCATTAAGACATTTTAACTTTAAACTGGACAAAATATGAGTCCATAATCCATAACAACGCTTCCTCCAGTGAAAAAGTCCATTCCCTTTTATTCTCTCACATCAAAATCCACTGACATATTTGTTTAGAACCGTTTTGGACTGTTTTGGCTTGTAAACAATGCTTGACCTGTGCATATTTCTCTCCTGATTCAGATGAGAAGGCAATATGGATTATGGACTTGTATTTAAGATGAAAGCAATCGTTTGAAGTTAAAATCTTCCTAATGATGGATTTGTTTCTTACAAACTTGCAGGATTGGATTACTTGTGAATTATTGTGATGTTTTTATCAGCTGTTTGGACTCTCATTCTGACGGCACCCATTCACTGCAGAGGATCCATTGGTGAGCAAGTGATGCAATGCTACATTTCTCCAAATCTGTTCTGATGAAGAAACAAACTGAACTACATCTGATGGCCTAGTACATTTTCAGCAAATTTTCATTTTTGGGTGAACTATTCCTTTAAACGCAGACAACTTGAGAAAAGAGACGTTTAAAAGACTTAATATTCATGAATTATTGATTAGACTGCACTGCTTATAGCTGAATTGAACTTGTTTCATAATTGATGAATCTAAAATATAAATATACATACAGTAAATGTGACGCTGGACCACAAAACCAGTCTTAAGTTGCTGGGGTATATTTGTAGCAATAGCCAAAAATACATTGTACGGGTTAAAATTATTGATTTTTCTTTAATGCCAAAAATCATTAGGATATTAAGTAAAGATCCATGAAGATATTTAATAAATTTCCTACTGTAAACATATCAAAACTTAATTTTTGATTAGTAATATGCATTGCTAAGAACTTCATTTGAACAACTTTAAAGGCGATTTTCTCAATATTTAGATTTTTTTGCAGCCTCAGATTCCAGATATTCAAATAGTTGGCCAAATATTGTCCTATGTCCTTATTTATTCAGCTTTCAGATGATGTATAAATCTCAATTTTGAAAAATTGACACTTATGACTGGTTTTGTGGTCCAGGGTCACAAATGTGTCTTGACATCTCACCATGATAGCAGGGGTACCAGCCAGGTTTCCACCAATCGCTGTGAAGTTAAATGGCGCGACAGCGGCTACAAATCCCTAAAACAAGTACAAGTCAAGGTTATGCCAAATAAGAGTTTTCGCAGACAAAACTGTTATGCAGTCATCTGATTATTTAGGAAACACCACAGCAGTGAACCCACCTCCAGCCCACGGTACAGCATAGTGTTAGTACTTCCATCACTGTCCAATGGCTGCTGCTGTTCTAGCTCAATCGCATGTTTGGCATTGAACCTGAAGAAGTCAATGAGTTCTGCAGCAGCGTCAATCTCAGCCTGGACTACAGTCTTACCCTGAGATACAGAGCAAAGTTCATTCGTTTAATGGAAAGCCAGCATAAATAATCCCACGTGCAATGGTATAATGGACTGGTTAACATCAGACAACTAGTAATAACCAGCTCCAAATGTGCAAAGGTCCACCTGTCCGATCATGGTCTTGGCCAGAACTTCTGCTCTCTTGGGTCCACTGATGATGTCAGCAGCTTTGAAGAAGATCTGGGCTCGATCTGCAACGGGTTTAAGATCCCATTCCCTCCGAGCAGCGACTGAGGCCTCGATGGCTTTATTTATTAGCTCCTTAAGACACAGCCAGACAAATTATGAACAAAACCAACCTAATTGCACGCGAAATTGATTATTTAGAAAATGGATTTTACAAATTCAAGTAAACAGTGAAGTACTGCTCAAACACATTTGCAGTATTTCCTCATGTGAATGTTATAATTTACTGTATTAACATACTGTACCTTATCAGCATAGCAGAACTTGGACACTTTGTGAGAGTGGTTGAATGGCTAAAAGGAGAAAAAAAAACTAATTAAAACAGACTAAAATCACACAAAACAATGACTTCAATATAAAATAATAATATAAAATGTAACAATTAAAATAAAATAAATCCTGTGATTGGAGAGAGGTTTCAAGTACAATAGAAAAACAACTAATAAACTGACCTTAAATATCGCTTTTAAAAAATATATATATTTTAAAGTACAATGCAGAAAAATATAGTAATAATAAAAAAATAATAATAAAGCCACCCTAAACTGACCTTTATTGATTTGAAATGGATATTGAAAAGTTGTCATTGTTTTATGTAAAGTACAACAGAGAAAAATATAATAATAATGATAATAAATTTATCTTAAATATTGAGTTGATTTTACTTTATTCAAAGGTTAATAAATACAAAATAAAACAAAGTAAAAAAGTTAGTTATTTTAATATAACAATAATGAAAAAATGTAATAATAATAATATGTTAAATATTCATTTAATTTGAAATTATTTTATTATGAGAAAAGAAAGAGACTGCAGCCTGTATAGCTACAAAAATAGTAATATTAAGCATTATATCCACCTTATTCTTCAACGTGGAAGTAAGCTGTTTTCTGTGAATGTGCGTGACTTCCGGTTCATTATAATGAGGAAAATAACAAAGTGCATAATTAATTATGTTAATTATGAACATAATTAAGATAATACATTAAAATAATATGGTAAGACACACTAATTTGCAATATCAAGCAGCAAAACGAGCGGTTTTGTACAGCTAAAAATAGCTGGAAGTGGATGACACCGGAAGCCAGACACATTACATTTACAAATGGCCGCGTCTGCTCTAACAGGAAAAATAAGGTGGATATCATGCCATAATGAACAATCAAGTATTCCAGAGGATGATGCTGTAAAAGAGCTACAGATACAGAGCACATGCTCGTACAGAAACCAAAGAAATGATTAACTCACAGACAGCTGGTATCTGATATCTTTGGTCCACACTTCTTCATTTCCAACCACACATGGAATTTCTTCTGTCTTTCCCTTCAGGTTTTGTAATGCCTGATGAAGAAAGCAAACCATAGAGATTCAATCAATCAGATGTATTGAGACATCGGAGACAGCGTGTGAAATGTGTTTCACCTTCTCCAGTTCTGATCTCTCTTTACTGCCCTCTTTGAACCCCAGAATGGGCTCATTCTTCACCTCCACAGCTGCACACGGGAAGGTCTTGAACCTGCAGAGAAACAAAACCAACAAACTTGCTGTTGCTCTTCAATAGCTCTCAGCAACTATAGTTCTCAGTTCTTTTGTCTCGTTTAGTCACACAAAACACAAGACTCTCAATCAGTAACTTTATAAAGTCAACTAGATGAACAACCTGCTGTAAATCCATAACAGGTGACAACTGGGTCACTTTAGTCTTTAATGCATTCATTTGTTAGACAGCTGAGGTACTTCACATGACATCAAGTAGTTTAATACACAGTGTGGTATACATCCATAGAGTTCAGCTCTATATTTCTGAGAAAACCATGATACACTACCATTCAAAAGATTTATGGAAAAAGATATTCAGCAAGGATGCATTAAATTGATCAAAAGTGACAGTAAAGACATTTACAATCAAATTCAAAAGGGGAAAAAAAATGTTTCTACAAAAATATTGATTTCTGAAGGAGCATGTGGAGTAATGATGCTGACAATTCAGCTTTGCATCATAGGAATAAATTACATTTTACAATATATTCACATAGAAAACAGTAATTTTAAATGGTAATAATATTTCACAATATTACTGTATTTTTGATGAAGTAAATGCAGCTTTGGTGAGCACCTGTAATAACATGAATGCTCAGTGAAGCTGCAGTGTTTCTTTTGTACAGTGTCTCAGTATGTGGATTATGTTTATGAATAGATTGAGCTACAGTAAAAACAATGAGAGACACTTGTGCAAACAGATTGAGCATTGCATAACACAGTCTGCCTGCTTGCTTGCATGGAAAATGGAAACTTCCAGCACTGACTCACATCGCATAATAACGCACAAGCACACGATCATTATTATTATTATTCATTGCATATGGTGACACATGTCAGAAACTCTCCAGAAGACTCTCTCAAAGTGAAAGTGCATGTGCATACATACCCCTTCCAAGACTGACAGATGACAGATCTCACTCGCAGCATGTTTGATCTGGACGTACAGGACAGATATAGGTATAAATAAAAATGAATATCCTCCCGTTGAGGATCTATAACGCTAAAATGCGATTTTGACAATTAAATTCTCCAAGATCGCAGCCAGCGATATCACATGAATAGAGACCTACCACTTTCTGTATAGGGGGGATTTATGACAGTGTTAATGTTGTTATAGTTCATACAGCTTTCAGTCACCACGTTTCTCATAAAAAATTAATAATAGCATTTAAATAATATATTTAACATTCTATCTGTACCTTTACAGGTTCATCATGTAAAGCTAAAATAATTTAATGTTACGCGGCGCCCCTGTTGTTCATAAATGGAAGAGACGAGAGGGCGAGTCTCTCACTGACCAATCAGCTTTCGAGACGTTCTGCTCTCTGTCAATCATAAGAGTCCTATCTCCTGCGTGTTTCTATTATAAAAGAATTAACTACTTTATGCTCATTTATCAGTGTTGCTTTTCTGGCAGTGTAATTATACGTTTTAGTACGGAGTAATATTAATTAACTATATGTACTTACTATATGGTTAGTGTTTAGGGATTAAGGTTTGGGTTAGGGTTACTTGCATGTCATTATGCATAATGTAACGTGTAACAAGGACACCTTAAAATAAAGTGTTATCAATGTTTCTTCTTTGTCATTAAATGGATACCGTGGTTTCCAGTTAATCAAATCAGTCTAATCTGCCCTCTAGTGATAGATATTCACACTATATATTTGATTCCTGATAGCTAATCTTTATACAGTCTATGGTGCTGATATTAAATTATGAAAACTAGCATTGGCTAAATTCGGTACAATGCATGAAAATTACAATTAAAATAATAGCCTATACCTAGTATTTAATGCTGAGTATTCGTGTCAGGAATGCACTATAGTGTAGGCAATGTACATAGCACATTTGTATATTTTTATATAATAAATTGGCTTTTATATTGAAAAATCTGTGAATAAGTAAAACCTTTCAAGAAAAAAAACAGCACAGCAAGAAAAAAAGAGGCGAATGATTACGAAGTATAATCACAGGCATACAACAATGTAATGTAAATAAAATAAAAAAGAAAGGTAAGAACATTTGCCATCTCTAAGGTAGATCTATTGAAGCTTGTTTACGCCACGGGATAAAATAATAATAGCCTAATAATAATAATAATAATAATAATAATACACTGTAAACCCGGATAAGTTCTACTAACTCAAAAAAATTGAGGCAACTGATTGCCGCTGTTTTTTTTTAAGTTTGCAAACTTAAATATCATCAGTAAGCACCAGAGGTGGACAATCCAGGGGTCAGAAAGTAAAAGTCCTACCATATGTTTATTCCACCCATGAACTCAGCAGCTGATTTCACCAGAGGAGGAACCAAGTCATTCCTTTCAAGTCACAAGCAAGTCTCAAGTCAAATGACATAATTAAGTGACGAATTAAATGATGATTGTGCATTAGTGATGAACGCCTGCTGTTACTGAGAATTACAGAGGATCAGATGTTGATGTTTTATTGGTTAAGATGATGCCACCATCATGGAGAACAGTGTTTGCTTTAGTTGGGCTCTTGACCCTTTTACTAATTTAAAGTAATTTGCTTTTAAACAATTGCAATTGTTTTTCACAATAAACATTAGTGCATAGCTGAGCTAAAAGCTTGAGATAGCAAGTTAGCTTACTCTTTCTGCTTATAAAGCATTCAAATGAACGTCATGAAGGTGTTTCTCTTTGGTTTATTGAATGACATTCAGCAGTTACTGAACTGTGAAAAAAAAGTTTACTATTAAACAAACATCACTATAATGCTTAAATATTGGGGGAAAAAAGAACTGTATCAGCTCAGGCTTTTAGACATGAACACTTATCATATGATCCTCAACAGTGGTGACAATAATTTTTCATACTGCAGTATATGATGGGAGTTTTTACTATGGTGTTACCCAGCATGCACTGCAGCATGAAGCATTTTTTTGATTGTCACCATTGTTGAGATTCATATGCTGGTGCATTACATACATTAAATTTCAAATTAATTTGTACTATTAGAGCAACTCTTCATTTGCATGCTGTAGTTCCAGAGGTTTGATTATCCTAAACACATAAATGAAATAAAAAAAAAATTGGACACAATCAGGCCAGCAGCTTATAATTATTTTATCATATAAAAGCAGCTAATAGCTGCTCACTGCACAGCACCAACTTCCCTGCTTTCCAGCAGCACACGCATTGTAACAGGAGTCAAGGGTGAAGAGCCCAGCTAAAGCAAACCCTGTTCTCCATGATGGGGGCATCATTTTAACCAATAAAATATCAACATCTGATCCTCTGTAATTCTCAATAACAGCAGGTGTTCATCACTAATGCACAATCATCAGTTAATTCGTCACTTAATTATCTCATTTGACTTGAGACGTGCTTGTTACTTGAAAGGAATGACTTGGTTCTTCCTCTGTTGAAATCAGCTGCTGAGTTCATATGGCAGGACTTTTACTTTCTGACCCCTGGACTTTCCATCTCTGGTACTTACTGATGATATTTAAGTTTGCGGTAACACTTTACTTGAAGGGGTGTTGTACCACTGTAGTTGAGGTCAAGAAAAGTATTCATGATGCTGTCATAAAACTATTTGACAGAGTATTAACACTTAATGACATTCTAATGACAAATTCAATTTGTACCACTGAATAAAATTGGTCAGAAAAATATTCATGACACAATTATAAAGGCCTCATGACAGCCAATGTTAAAACCAACCACATGACAGTTTAATGTAACGTTAATCCATAAAGCTAAGTAATTTCTTAAATTTGATAATTAATCTGCTGTGTCATGTTTATGACAGGTTATGTTGTCTTGGTAATGTCAAGTTGTCATGACAAGACACTGACAGGTTATGATGTGTTGGTTTATGTCAACTTGTCATAACAAAGACATCTCAAACAATATCATCTTTGCATTAAAAATGATATAACTGAGCGAATTACACTTCATGACAGTTGTCATAAACATGCATAAAACCTCCTTCATATTAATGACATTAATGACACACACCCCTTCAAGTAAAGTGTTACCGAAATATCAAATTGGACAAGCAAGATTTCAGTTTACATGTAATACATCTGTACAAAAATAAATGTACTGTATAAATACAAATGTTCATATACTTTTTTTTTTCTATGTACTATTGATTCTTCTCAACAAATATCAGATTTTTTTTGAGAAATCCTTAATTTCCATGGTTGACTGTCATGGAGAAAAAACAACTAAACATTTTGACCAGTGTGGCTCACACGATGAAAAAAATACTTTATATTTTGGTGGCCTTGGCCAAATTACTGACACGATAACTAGGTTTTGAAGCATGAATGAAATGTTTTGGGTGAGTAACTACATTTTGCAGACATGCAATAAAGTTCTGAAGTTACAGCAAACAGTTGTGACATTTGCACTCAATGAGAATTTAGAGAATGTTAAGACTGTTTTCGAAAAATGTGCCAAAGCAATTGAGAAAAACTGTAAGTCGTTGTTTTGTACCTGTAACTCAGGTGCAGTTGGTTGATGCAGTTTTAAAGAGGAAGGGAACCACATCTAAAGCCAAAAATCTGCTTACTGAAGATCCTTCTGCTTCCAGCCTCCAAACGCCGGCTCAACTGCCTTCCTCGATTCCTGCTGGTCATCATGGGAATCACATCTCTATAGATAGATCGATAAGTACATAGAATGACAGCTAGATCGATAGATGATAGATAGTAGATATATAATAGATAGATGATAGAACGATAGAACAATAGATAGAATGATAGAACGATAGATAGATAAAACAGAAAAAATAGAACGATAGATAGATAGATAAATAGATAGATAGATAGATAGATAGATAGATAGATAGATAGAGACAGACAATTAAAAAAATATATTATTTATCATTTTAATTATGTTATTTTCTTTAATCCTCATTTGGTATTAATAAATGTTTTATTAAACTTTTTATTGTCATTTTTATTTCTTATGCATCTGCTACACTTATTTTATGATTATTTTTAAATATTACATTTATCTAAAGCACTATGAATTACCATTTGCGTATGAAATGTGTATAAATTAAACTTTCCTTGCCTTGCCTAAAAATAAAATAAATTAAAACTAAATAGTAATATAAAATTAAATAGTAATTTTAAATTAAATAGTAAATAGAAATTATGAAATTAATAAATCATTATTAAATTATTAATAAAAAAAAATGAAAAAGATTAAAAACGACTTTCTCCGAGATTATTATATGTGAACACATGCTGTACATTTATGGCCTTAAAGAATAAATACTAATTAAATATGGTTTTCTTAAACAGTTTAATTGTGAACAAAACGAAAATGACTTCAACAAAGCAAATTATTCAATTATTTATTTTATTTTAATTTTTTTTTGACCCCAGCACCAATTACATTCGTTATTTTGAAACATACACCAGTAGCTCACACACCAGGAAAATTCATTTGCAGCAAAAACAAATAGCAAAGACAACATATAAATGTTCTAACGTACGTATATTGATCATGTCAAAGTAATTATCATAAAAATAAAGATAACAAACAGTGCTATGAGAAGGATTCAGGCCACAGATGTTGCTAAAGTCAGAAACTGAAAATCTTTCGTAGGCTTTCAGTAAAACTCGCTGATGCTGGTACGATGATGGGGGTCTAATGAACTGGTGTGTGATGCTTCATTAGAAATTCCATATTCATTTCAAAAGTAATTGTGCAAAGTTATTGTGTAGTCAGCTTGGCGTATGTGCAAAACCCCACTTCAGTCCAGATCAGAACAGTCAAAATCTGCAGAAAAGTCATCATATGGTCAAAACCCAATGGTCATATGCATCCATATGGCCAAAACATCCAACATGAACTAAATAACATTTTCTACTAATGACCTAATCTGGTATTCTGTACATTCACTGATAAAGGCAAATCTTGATGTGATAATTGAATACAAAATATTTAGCATTCGTAACTCATTGTGTTCCAGTCATTTTAACCTAGAGAGGATTTTCTTTTTCCTGAAAATCCCAGTTAATTTTATCGAATTGGACTAAAATGTACTGACTTTGCTTACAGAGATGTGGTATAACAACTTCCCAAAAAATTGTTGATAATTTTTGTCCTTTTTTGGTATTTTTTCCCACCTTGTTACACTTGGTGTTTTCCCTGATCAAAAATGACAGGCCTACAAAAAATTCCTTATAAATTTCTTCTTGTTATGCTATATTATTACCAGATATTGTTTTCAAACTTGTTTTATTTTCATTAGAACACGTTTAAGCTTATGCACTTTAGTCTTTGAGTAAATATTGCCAAAATCACCTACAAATAATGCTTTTTTCACTTACAAACTGATGCGAATAAGCTCAGATGACCAGTCAGTTCCAAAACTAAATACAAAACCTTAGCTAACTGAAAGAAAACAAGTTCACAAAAAAAAAAAAAAAACAAAACAAAAAAAAAAACTGAATCCAAGATTTGGTGATAATCAGTGCTGGGTAGTAATTGATGTAATCTGGATTAAATAAAGTACTTTTAATTAGATTATAGTGAGATTTAGTCAGATTACAGTTACTTTTTTATGGATTACATGATTACATATTATAGATTTAATTAATTATTAGCTTTACATTGCCTCACAAACCCCAGTTTGGAAAGCCTTGGAGTAATGTAATGTTTAATGCACTTCTTGATGTCGATAATAAAGAATGGAAAATATTTTCTTAAGAGTTAGGTCAAAAGTAATCTAAAAATAATCAAAAAGTACTCGGAATACATTACTTAATATGTGTAATCCAACAGATTAATCCAACAGAGCAAATTAGCGTTGCAAATTAGTGCAATTCCATAAATGCGCCGATGGGAAAATTCTGCGAGATTTACTGCCAATGCACACATTAAAGAACACAGACGCGCAGATCATTTCCATAATGACCAGCGCAATCTACCAAGAGCAGCGCAAATTACCGCCTGCTTTAAGACATGCTTTTTTTGGGCGTTAAATAATGGCGCAAATACCAGTAATCTGACGAGCGCAGATGTTAGTAAATCAAGTTGCGTGATTCATTTTAATACTCTCCTCCCAGAAATTTTGCATCTGAAAGGGAAACTCCTACAAATGCATATTCAATAAGGTCAGGCGCAAAAATAACTGTCCATGCCTTTTCAGCGCTAATTCTTCACTTCGTGTCTTTAGTAAATCCTGACAGTACTATTTTAATGGCAAAAGATTTACGGTTTGCGTTGGCGCAAGCTGTTAGTAAATCTGGCCCTATGTTACTAACTACAATTTCCGTTATGTAATTTGTAATCATTTATGGACTACAGTAATCTACCCAGCACTGGTGATAATATAGCATAATGAGAGAAGAAAGGCAAAATACATTTTTGACCGGAAACACCAAGTTAGGTAAAGGCTTTAAAAAAAAACACCATATTTGATGTGAAGACAGAATGTTCGGCCTGAAACATACTCTATGCAAGCCTGTGAAGTCAATTAGATTAACTCAGTTTTGTGTTGGTGTGTTCTGACATTTATCGAGTATGTTTCTGGCTTTATGCTTATGATAGTTTGCGTTATATGACCCCATCACTACAGTTTCATGTTTCACAGAAATTTTAACCTACATTTGCTGCCATTTTGTGCTTTCCTTAAAATGACAAAAACACAAACATGATGACAGCATTACTTTCTCATCCAGTTTCAGTTGGTAAGTTCCTTCCGAATACAACATTCAAGCTCATACTTACCAACTCATACTTTTGTTTAGGATACTTTATAGACATAACTGTAACTTTTTTCTATAAAACACCATGAAAACAATAGAATTAAATCTGAAAACATGTAATATATACTTTTCCCATTTCAGAATATGATTTTGTGTGGTAATACTTGTGATACTGCCCTTTTCCTATTTTATTTGTTCAAAAACCATAAAATCGATTTTGAGAAGATACATGGATTCAGATTCAGACAAAAATCAGCTTGATTTTCACCATAAACAATAAAAAATAGACCAACAGTGTTTCAAAAGGTGAAGACTCTAAGTGCATGTTTCATTTTCCAGGGAAAAGCATTCAAATTAGCCCCAGATACCCTGAACATTATAAAATCAAATGAATTTTATATATTTTTTATAAAATTCAAAAGCCAGATTTTGTCCAATCTTTCATAAGTTAGGAAATCAAATACTCAAACTAAATTGCAAAATTTACTGATGATTTGATCAGATATGATATCAACTTTTTAGCTAAATGATGTTTTAGCTAAATGAATAAACAAAACTTGTGCCCACCAACTTATTTACTATAAAATATATATATATTTTTAAAACCCTTTGCAACCATATTTTGAGCTTACAATTACATATTTGAGCTTATAATTAAATCACTTATCAGGTTAATAAAACCCATCAAATTTCCACATATTTCAGATTAATATGTTTAAAATAATATGTATGAACACAATTTTTAACCCAGGAATGTACACTACTGATCAAACATTTGGAATAATTGGGATATTTTTAATGTTTTTGCAAGAAGTCTCTTATGCTCAAAAATACAGTAAAAACAGTAATATTGTGTAATAACATTACAATTTAAAAGAACTGATTTATATTTTAATATATTTTCAAATGTAATTTATTCTTGTGAATTTTCAGCATCATTACTCCAGTCTTCTAATATGCTGATAATAACATTTCTTATTATTATCAATGTTGAAAACATTTGTGCTGCTTCATATATTTGTGTTTTTGATCAAATAAGGAGCAGGAGAGACTTCTTTCAAAAACATTAAAAATCCTAATTCTTCCAAACTTTTGACCAATAGCGTATAAGATAAAAATGCTAAATATAAAGAAACGAAAAAAAAGAAAACAAAAAAGGACATTATATTAACAAACCTCATCGATACAGAAGCTTTATAAACCATATCCATGAAAACAAACCCGAATCTGTATGGAACAGTGGTCATCATGAGGGCTTCAATGCCAAGTCCAATGCCATAATCCTATGCTTTCATAACCTCCGTATCTACATATATTTATAGACATGGGTATAATTTCAGATACACCCAACTTGGTCTATATACAATCAAAACCTCCACCTGAAAACTCTTCTGACTATATAACCTAACAAAGAAACGGCATAGACATCAAAAAAGTCCCCATACAATCAACAATATATATATATATATATATATATATATATATATATATATATATATATATATGTTTGTGTGTGTGTGTGTGTGTGTGTGTGTGTGTGTGTGTTCATTTCCCCCATGATTATAATGAGTGCTTTAGAAAGAAGTGGAAATGAAGTAAGGCCATCCAAAATGAACCTGCAATGTATATATAGGCACATAGCTCTTTAATGTTTGAGATATTGATGTGTGTAACTCTTGAAAAAGCTTCAATCATCATTGGTTGCTGATCAAAATGATGGGACACTGCTCCACAGATTCTGCCATTAAGTGCGTAAACATTAACACGTGAACATTGTACATAAAACATGAAATCACCTAAGGCAAATCAAACCCAGCTAACAGGGAACGTTTTGCTAATGTTCTGGCAAGGCTCTCTCAAAGTTATCAACAAACATTCTTTCAGTAGAATATTTGTTCAAATTTATCAGTTTTTTTTAATAATGTTCTCAAAACAAAAACATTCATGGATTTTTTTTTTTTTTTTTTCTGAAACACTTTAGTTGGACATTCATCTGACATTTTTTAAAATTAAACTACTTGTTTCAGAACGTTCAGAGAATATTCAAAAGTAACATTTCCATAATGTTTGCAAAATGATAAAATGGAATGTTCCCTTAACTTTTGAATAACCAGGAAAAAAACATTTTTAACCCTCTGATGCGCCTCGTGTGACAGTCAAAAATGACTGAATTATTTATTTATTTTTTTTATTCCAATAAAATTAATGTACTATATTTTAGTTTCGTGTTTTTTTATTTAATATTTTGTATTTTTAGGGGATTTTATGGTACTAAATTATATTTATTCAGTAGTTATAATCCATTTATTTACCTGGTAAACACTTTTTGAACATAAACCTGAAAAACTGTTGTAAATTTTGAATGCTTTGGAGCCCAGACTTAAGTTTAGTCTCTTTCTTAAAGAAGACACTTTGCAGATTATTGCTGATGTGAAAAAAGTTTAAAAAGTGAAATAAAAAAAAAAAAGTTATAGAAGTTTAACATTATTGTTGTAATATATATTTTCCAAAACATTTTACTCTAAAACTATGAGAAAGTCAAAGCTAGTGTCTAAACAAAGTCTAAACAAGTTGTGTTCCAAATCTGAGGTTGATATCGCAAAAAATCAGCTTTCAGTAAGATTTTCTTTGAGCACAGTACCAAACGTTTCCACTAGATAAAATTCACTTCCCATTCATGTGGTCATTTTTGATCACGAAAAGTACAAATATGACTGTTCCTTTCATAACCATTTAACCTTTTTGAATCATGTCCATTAATTTTTTTGTGTTCACATACAGTAGCAAGTGCCAGAAACTTTACCAAGTTTCATTCCATTCCGATGAAGTAAAAAATTCTAAAAAAAAAAGTAAATAAATAAATAAAAAACAAAAGAATTTTGGGGTAAAAAAAATGACTGAAGAGCACCAGAGGGTTAAAACATTTTGATGAAAACTGGACATTCTGATGTTCAGAGAACATTCATAAATAACATTTTCATTACAAACTGGGAACGTCAGCAAAACTTTCTTTTTGTTAGCTGGGAAAACACAGATCACAAAATAAGGCTGATTGCATAGAACGTGAGCTTTTTCTGTGTTCCACATTCGCCGACTGGATTCGGGGCTTAAAAAGGCCAAAATGTTGCTGCAGTAAACTGTTGATTTCTGAAATAGTTTTTAGAAAAATAAAAAGCCACAAATATTAAGGAAATCATTCTGATGTGTTCAATCGCTGGGAGTTCAGTCCGTTTTGGTCTGATTGGCTTTCAGTCCAGTGTATCACTCATGTCGCGTGAACGTTTTCCGGTTTCTAATCGAGATATGGACTAGATTTCAGGTTTGATCGGGTGTATTGTGTGATGTATTTTGGCTGGGACTGAACTGATACATAGTTAGGCTGTCCCTTGACAGCTGTGGCACCATGTGACGCATCGATATTGATGTCGAAGCACATAAACAACCTCTTATCAACTCTACCCCACTCTGACACGGAGGCGTTAAAGCACCTACAGGATTCGGGGTTTGTGTAAGTGGGCTCTGTCCCTCAGTGTAACGCCATTGGCCGATTGCTGGGAGGCCCGAGAGCTGATTGGAGC
Source organism: Spinibarbus caldwelli (assembly GCA_039654775.1). Lineage (NCBI taxonomy): Eukaryota > Metazoa > Chordata > Actinopteri > Cypriniformes > Cyprinidae > Spinibarbus > Spinibarbus caldwelli. The sequence continues at coordinate 20,357,243 of CM077255.1, read as the reverse complement.
TCGGTGGGGGGAAGAGGGCGGGGCCAGACTGGGCAGGTATCAGCTGATTGGCCCCTCCGTCTCTCCGTCCTTGTCGGACTCCTCTTGTATCTCATCAGTGTTCCCTGAGTCACTGCTCACAGATGAGCTGATGGAAGGAGAATTTCTGAAAGAGAAACAGAAGATGATTTATCAAAATCCACACACACACACACACACACACACAAAAACCCTCATTCTCAGGAAATGGTGCCATTTATGTCTGCATGACTTAATAGACATAAAATGAACACAGAAAATCAAACTAAAATTAAAACAATATTTATAAAGTAATATATTTATAAAGAAATATTTAGATTACTGGAAATAAAATAAATGTTAACTAAAATAAAACAACATAAAAAAGCTTAAACTTAAACATTTCTCAACTTGATGAATTAAAGTAAAACTAAATCTGAAATAAAAATTAATTCAAACTATAAAGTCATTTGAAAAAAAAAAATGGCAAACCAAAATTACTAAAATTTTAAAATGAAAATGAAAATGGAAAATAGAAAAATGAAAACTAATTCAAAATACTAAGCAACTATATTATATTTTACATGATTTGTGGCGTCTCTTCTTTAATTACACTTCCAAATGTAACATAAAAACGCCTGATGAAAGACCAAATCTCTAATTATTTTTAAATAAATTTGTGCAACCTGTGACAGTGATCTTTGTTTGTGCTTTTCATTCTAAAGACATTTATACACAAAAATAAAATAAAAATGGAAAAACATCCACAATATTTTTTCCACAAGCAAACATTATGCAAACATTATATTGTGACAAAGATCTAAAAAACAAGATATAAGATGCCATCATACATTTAATTTTAATTTGTTACATAGGGGATTTTAAAATATCTCTAGAATGTAAATTAAAAAAAAAAAATGTTGAATTTTTTTTTTATAAAATATTTTATAATAAATGTCCTTTTTTATTTATGTTAAGTTCTAGATTTTTTTTTCTTCTTAGAAATTGCTATTATAAACCTCAGAAAAGTCATTGTGTAAATTCATTTCTAATAAAAAGTGTAAACAAAAACTCTGGAAATTCTGGAAGTCAATTATTTATATTTATTTTAGCATTTTATTTTATTTTATTTTATTATTTTAATATACTGGCACATTTCTATAAATAAAAAGAAATGTTAAGCCTTGTCATTACAGGAGAAGACAGTTATTTATCATTTGTTAGCTGATCACATCTTGCCTAATTAGGACACATTGCAAGGCTTTTTCATTAGTACTTTTGAATACTACAAACATTTCAGACCTTAGATCAGCACTATAAACTGTTTTTATCAGCCAAGGCTCTTTAGTGAAGCTGCATTCTCTGTATCATCAGTGAAATCACCTGCCACCCTTGATCATTCTCCTGCACGTCTCCATCTGCACGTCCAGCCCTCGTTTCATGCTGCACATCTCCATGTACTCATGCAGATGTCTGTTCATGTCACTCTTAGCCGTGGCCAACTCCATCTGTGTGTGAGAGAGAAATATATAGTTACATAAAACATTTTATGTGTCATAAAAGACAAGAGGTTCAGTGTAAACAAGCACAACCAATCACAGTTTGGTTCGGATGGAGAATACAGAAAAACAAGCAGATTCTAACCTCGATTTGTCCGATTGTCTTCTGATATTCCTGCTCTCTGGTCTTGAAAAGAGACTCGGTCTCATCGATGAGATTTCCCAGACTGCAGTCCTGAGACATTTGAAACACAAGGCTTGTTTCAGTTATATTTACTCTCAATTTGTACACATGTATTGAGAAAATCACCGACAATAGAAAGAAAGGATGCAAGGATGCATTAAAAAATTAAAGATTTTTTCAAAACATTAACAAATCTTAACAACCCTGATCATTTGAACAGTGGTGTATATGGATGCTATATGGAAACTCACAGCTTCGTGTGCTTCTCCGTTGCAGTCGAGGGCACCGGTGCTGTTAGTATGGCTGTAGGGCACGTTGTAGTTGGTGAAATCCTCCCATAACAGCAGCGTATCATCATTCTCTTCCCATGTCAAACTGTCACAGTCATCTTCGATCTCAAACGTCTCCCGCCTAGCAACAAATGAGTTATCTGAACAATGTCTGCGTGTCAGGAAAAATAAAGGGACAGAAAAGGAGGAGAGAGAAAGAGCAAGCAGTGATGACTGTCACAGACGGCCAGCACAAGACGAGAGTGTAGACAAGCACGAAACAGGACAGGTACATACACAAACATGTTCAGACTACACTATGTTAAATGAGGCCCAGATCTGATTTTTACCCTCAATGTGAACGGCACTCGCAGTTTCAATTGGGATCTGAGTCACATTCATAAGTGGAAATTGGTTAAGTATTTGTTGTTTTGCAATGTGACTTCAGTGTGAACAGATCATTTTAAAGCGTCATTTAACTCTATAAAGCCTGTCATAGTCAGAAAAAAAACATTTTTTTTTTAAATGTAACAGTTTGTTGAAATTTTAGACAAAATGTATTTTTTAAATCTAAAAAAAAGTTTGCATATGTTTTTTTTTTTTAATATTTAATACATCCGATATAGTAAGAATATAGAGGCACAAATTGAGCAGAAACATGCTTTTTAAATGCTTAGTTTTATGATCATAACATTTAATGCAATGCAATACAATGATGACTGAGAGATGAACAAATAAATGTCCTTCAAAAGCCTGATGATCATATTTGATCCATTTAAACACGATATTACGAAAAAAATTATTTACATTGTATGGATAATCAAGTAAAGCTAAGTTGCTTGAGTTCAGCAAGTGTTCATCTTTAAATATTACAAACATTAAAAAAGTTATTCTTATGTTTTATTTAAAAATTCATTCAAATTTCACAGTAAAAAGACAAGTGAACCATGACCTGAAAGGGGACATTTTTACAATTATATTAAAGGCCTTTTATTTCCTGAAAAGTATACATTTTCAGGCTTTACAGGGTTAAAGAAGCACTCCATCTTAACATGATTTGATTACTGTTTTAGTCATTTGTAATTAATTAATCATTAATTTGAGTCAGTAAACTCAGTATTTTGTCTTAAGACTGGGTGGAATTAATGCATAATATAATTCAGAAATGTAATCAGCAATACTCCAAACAAATATAAATTGATTTCTATATAAACACATATCAATTATATTAACAACTAACATAGTTTTGACCTGACACTTATTAAATATACAACACTGTGTTTTGAATGAAATATTTATTCAAGTTTTGTTTACTTCTTACTTGTTTGTATGCATGTCAAATAATTAGCTTTGCAGTTAAAACCAGTGTATGATATGATCCATATTTCAAAAACTTGAATGTGAAAAACCTCAAAAATATCAGATTTGAGGAAATCAGAATCAGGCACTTTGGTTTGTGCAACAATAGCAGCTCAAGCTGTTAGTGAAAGTGTGAAAGTGAGAATTAGAAAAACACAGAAATACCAGCTTACATCACGACATCAAAGTCGAAAGATTAAAGTCTCAGTCTCCACACACTACAAATGCATGGGAAAAAAGCAACCTGCACAATTGCCCCAAAATTGATTTTGTCTGTCTGCAATTCTTTTCATCTCCACTTGGTGCTGCCAGAGTGTAAGCATGTGATGATCTCAAATCACAGGCTGAAACCTGAATCTGTTTTTCATTTTGTGAGGACTCACAGATGGTTGAGCATGCGTTTCATCTCGTCTGTGATATTGAAGGGGATGTCCTCCTCTGAAGTGCTGGGCTCTGCATCCATCTCTGAGTTTTCCTCATCTGATACTGGCTTCTTCTCCTTCTTTTTGCACACCACAGCCGTCTAAGACATACAAAGGATATTTACTTAGTGTGATTTTATGCCAGTACATCGGCTGGTTTAGGCCTGTCATGGATAAATAAATATGATACTAAAAAACCGCCAGTAGGTGGCGACAAGTCCCTATCTTAATGAGTGATAAACGAGTGATTCATTGAATCATTCATTCAAACGATTCATTTGAAATGGCTGATTAATTTCGTAACGAAGCAAGTGGCTGTCTTTATGAATAGGTTATTGAATCATTCACTCAAAAGATTTGTACAAAAACTCTGAGATGCACAAATGTTCTGCCCCGGCTTTGTTTGGACCTATTTTCTTGGCGAAACAGAAAAAAAAACAAAACAGAATATTGTGTCTAAAATGTAACTCACTCAGTATTAACTTCATGTTTTTCGAACTGTTGTATAAAGTTAATATCACATTCGCGATCATGACGTTTTCACTTTTTCGCGATCATGGCAATTCTGACTTTTCTCAGAATTTTGAGAAATAAACTTGCAATTGTGAGTTATAAAGTCTGATTGTGAGGGGAAAAAGACTATTTTCTTACATTTGCGAGTTTACATTTCACAATCACGCAATTTTGATTTTATAACTCACAGTTGCGAGATTATATCTCACAACTCTGACTTTATTTCTGAGAACTGCGAGTTTATTTTACGCAATTCTGACCTTATAACTTGCAACTGCGAGTTTATATCCTGCAATTCTGAGAAAAAAGTTAGAATTGCGAGATTCAAATTAGCAATTGCAAGAAAAAAGTCAGAATTGTGAAATAAAACGTCACAATTATAGGCTTCTATACTTATCATATCTTATAAATATAGAAAAACAAAAACCCATACAGGGATATATTCTGCTTTCATAACATTCTAACTGCATTCTATTCTAATAGGCTTCATCACGCAGTGAATGCTTTTGTATTCTCAAGACATATTTTTGTTTGTTTTTTTGCAAAGTGAGTGACATACTAAATAATGTCAGATCGCATATCGTTAAAACAACTATTACGATATTATCATAGACGATAAATATGGCACACCCTTATTACAGCCACATATTAAACTCAACTCATGCACTGGAACTGGACTTATAGTGTGGGTTTGACTGCAGTGTAATGTGATAACCTCATGTGCAGGGCAGGAGAGATCTTGCCTCAGCAGTTTTACTCTAGTATTGCGTGTTTTACCTACCCTGTCTGCTGGAGCTCTGGATGGACTGACGTTGAACATCTTAGACATGTCCTCTGAGTTCCTCTGCTGAGCCACGTCACACAGTTTGGCTGTGATGTCGATTCTCCTGCAGATGTCCATGTCCACCTTCATGGCTTTCTCCTGAATCTTGGTGTCGAGGTCAGACATTTGCTAAACAAAGATTCAAGCAGTGTTAGAAAATGAAAAGAAAACTATTTCTGTACAGACAATGAATTTATGATGCAGTTGCAGTGTCATTAGATTTGTGCTTAGTCAGAATGGAATTTTGTCTTTAAAGTCTGGTCTATTAACATCTACTCCCATGCCTGGTCTACTCCCGTGCCTCTAGATTTACACATAGGCTACATGCACACTGCAAAAGCCATGTTTATGCAGTCAGTATTTGATTTGATAGCTGTATTTATTACCAGGTGTGACTCTCGAATTGTCCATATTACGGACTATAGTATATACTATACTATACTATTCTATACTATACTATACTATACTATACTATTCTATATAACCAGTGACAATGACCTGATTTAAATATCAGATATGGTCCAATCAATGATCATATCCTTTAATTCTTTAAAATATTAACTTATTTTGAAAATAAATGTGTAATATTTCTAAAAAAAAAAAAAAAAAAAGTAAAATAATTGTTAATATTTTAAAAATTTAAATTTAATAATAAAAAAAAATAATATTTGTTACAATGAAAAATAGTATCTTTTAAATTACAAATGAATTGTATTATTTTTAAATAAAAACTTTTTAAAATATTGTTTAAATAAGTATAGATTACGCAGTTATAAAAATAAATATTGATACACAAAAAAACACCAAGTTTAAATTTTTTTTTTTAAAAATTAGATCACTCAAAAAATAAATAAATAAATAAAAACGCACCCTACATGAACAACTAATCATTCAGCTGGGTTCTCTACACACTTCAGAAAATACTACACAACATAGAAAATACTATTGTCACCAACTAAATTTTTCAGGAGTGAATTGGGTTGGAAAATGCAGTTGTTGCATGTAAAAATAAATAACTGAACTGAGTGTTTTAACAGTATTAAGTGACAATTGCATTTAGCTGCAGTGTGCGTGTGGCCATACACTGTAGTTATGCAGATTCAAATCGAAAACCGAAAGACATTCTCTAAACAAAAACACACTATGCCACAGGATCACTCTAAATCATTATAATCTTCATGCTGAACATCAATTATAAGCAGCCAACAAGAACATCAACACATCAATCATAAATTAATGTCATTGCACACAGATGCTTAGACCAACAAGTTAGTCTTGTGGTAAATTCACAGGCACGCAACAAATTTGAGCAGTTAATTTTACCTAAAGGCCTCATGGGAAACAATTGCTCTGACTCATTTATTCTGTATGGAGAAGAGGAGGAGGCCGAGCAACAAAAACATTGACTCTGTTTGTCGTTTCTTAATTACAAATGTAACACATTTAGGGCAACATATGGAAGTTTATTTCCATTCCACAAAGGTAATTGGGAGTTTCTCAAAATTCTGCCTTTTCTACCTTGTAACTTTGAGTTTATATTTCACAATTCAGTCTATATTTCTCAAATTTCTGAGGAAAAAGACAGAATTTTGACTTTTCTCCTCAGAATTGCGCATGTTTATATCTCACAAAAAGACTTCTCTTCTTAGAATTGCAATATATAAATCAAATTCAGTGTTTATATCTTGCAATTCTGGGAAAAGAATAGTGTTGCAAGTTTATAACTTCCATTTGTGTGATATAAACGTGCAATTCTGAGAAGAAAAGTATTATTCTGAGATATAAACTCGCAATTGTGATTAAAAAAAGTCCGAATTGTGAGATAAAAGGTTGCAGTTTTTATTTTTTATTCCTTGGCAGAAACAAGCTTGTCACAATTCTACATAATTCTGACTTTTTTCTTGCAACTGTAACTTTATATTCAATAATTGCTCTCAGAATTGCACGTTTAAATCTCTCAAATGAGTTTCCTCCAACTTTTTTCTCAGAATTGCAAGAATTGTGAGATAAAAAGTCGTGATTACTGTTTTAAATGATTTTTTATTCCATGGCGAAAATAAGCTTCTATCAAAATAAATGCAAATGAAACAAATCAGGGCAATTGTTTTTTCTTTATTAAACTCAGTCCACTCAACGCTTTTACAGATCATGTCTTGCATTCTCTCTTACTTTCAGGTCCAGGATTTTCCTCTGGTTTTCTACAGCTCTAGAGTGGCTTCGTCCGCCAGCCTTTACGATAAATAGTGATTTCAGTTCACAGCTATTATTGCTTCAAAACTATTTATGATTTTTACCGGCACACAGTGACACTCGTGTGAATGACTGTGTGACAGATGAGACAAAAAGCAAAGATGAGTAACTCATTACATTAACCCATAAATCCAGGTGACATCTGGATAAACGGTTTATTCATTCCTCACCATCCAGACCAGCCGGTGCAAATCGAAGGCGTGTATGCGTGAGATAATGATATAATGACAATGAGACTGTGTTTGTGTGTGTATTGTCTTAGCTCGGTGTTTCTGCCGGAGGGGAAACAAGCCAAATAAGGCTGAGCACATTTCTCTGCTGTCAGGAAACAGAAGTCATGGAAAACAACCAGTCACAGGGTTTACTTTAAAATTAAAGGGATAGTTCACGCAAAAATTATCCTGATTCTTTTCGGACGGTTTGATTCTCTTTCAGATAACTGATTCACCAGTTCGTTTACGTAATAATGCAATGATGTAAAGTATACACAATTATATTATTAAAACACCCAATAATGATGTGAAACATGGATGTTTTACATGTCTAAAGCATATAAAGTGAATAAACTAGTCTTAATCAACTTCCCTTTTTACATAAATCACACATCCAGATATCACCTGCTCATCGGTCTGAGGTTCGAGTCGAACTGCTTTCTCAGTTCAGTGACTGTTGGAGTAACTGAAGCGCTGAATGAGTTTATGAAAACCAGCATCATATGATTATTTATGTCTGTATTTTGCCTGCCTATTATGTCTGACTGTCAAGCATCTGAAAGTGAGTTTTGATTGAGTAACTTGTAGATCTGTGCTGCTCAAGACATGAAATGTTTTGTTCAGTCTGATCTGGCGAAAATGATTCAACTAGTTCACTAAAAAGAACCAGTTCAAAAGAATGATTCGTTCATGAACAGGACATCACTCCGGACTGTTTTCCTGAGGCTCTGGATTACAAGTAATAATGTCGTAAATAGTGTTCAGTTTCTTGCACAGACTGATCGTTTCGCTTCATAAGACCTCAAAATATCGTCAGGAGCCACAGGTATTAACTTTGTGTTCCTTGATATGCTTTTTATTCTCAAAAACTTAATGAATGAATGGATCAGCAAGGATCACAATTTCAGCTAAAAAAAACTTCTTTACTGTTCTACTGAAGAAAAAATAAATCAACCTACATCTTGGGCGGCCTGAGGTTAAGTAAAATAGCAGCAAATATTCATTTTTTGGGGAAATGTCCATTTAAGATATTAAAGACGTGATTAAAAAATCATTTTATTTATTTATGATTTAATACCATGTTAGCAGTCATGGCAAAAACAATTCAACTGCCACCTGATTAAAAAAACTCAGATTCTTATCATAAAACATCATCCATCATCCAATAAATATGTTTCTTGGACTGAAAACACATTCTTATGTTGTGATCTCATGATGTGATAAAACAAAACAATGATACTGATCTTCATAATGAATGCAAACAGATTTTGACTGTCTCTTCTGAAGAAGATGTCTCAAGTCTCTGTGAAATTTTGGTCTCTAGATATGGAAATACTCACATCGCTCATGAGGCTCTTGAAGACCACCAGTTCAGCTTTCAGTCTTTCGACCTTCTTGTTCAACTCGTCCTGAATTGCTTTGGATTCGTTTACATTCTGAACACACACAAACACGAACATAAGAAAAAATGAGCAAACAAAGCAACATAATAATACATGAAATAGTCTGTATGTGATGACAAGTTTAGCAGCAAAAAAACGCTTACAACTAAGTAGTCTTATACACTACCATTAAAAATAAGTCTCTTCTGCTCATCAAGGCTGCATTTATTTGATCAAAAATACTGTAAAAATACACTAATATTGTAAAATAATATTTCGTTTTAAAATAACTGTTTTCGATTTGAATATATGTTCAAATGTAATTTATTCCTGTGACACAAAGCTGACTTTTCAGCATTATTACTCCAGTCTTCAGTGTCACATGATCCTTCAGAAATTATGCTGATTTGCTGCTCAAGAAACATTTCTGTTAATTATCAATGTTGTTATGCTGCTCCATATTATTTCAGAAACTGATCATTTTCATTTCAGAATTCTCTGATGAATAGAAATTTCTTAATAAAGCCTACAGACAGATCTTAATATTAAACATGATGCCAGTGTTACAAAATAATCCAGGCTGAACACAACACACACTCTCCGGTCTAATGAAATCCCCACAGCGGCGGCGCTGAAAGTTGGAGAGGAAATCCATACGACTCAGGGCAGAATTTAAAAAGCAAGCTCTGAGCATGTTTGGGATCTCTGGGGACACTTCTCTCCTCGGCGGTTTTGCTGACCCATAATCCAACACAAACACAGATGCAGCCGTTTATTGATTTTCCCGCTGCATCAGCAGAGGATGGATCTCACACCTGCAGCGTCTTTCTGAGGGAATGTGGGGAGTTTGAGACTGACATGGATGCGGCACTGGGCCATGCGGACATATTTAAACACTCAAACAACTAAATGCATCCCATTTACAGACCTGACCCAGATTGTTTGAGGTCACACACACAGTAGTTTATATTTCCTCAGATCACGTGTGAGAAGTTGCTCACGTATTCAATGCAGCTGCTATACGGTTGCTTATTATTTAAACTTTAACGTCTCTTGACTTTTGATTGCAGACTTTGAGCAATCTGAGCACAAACTGAGACATCGTTGAGATCTCTTCTAAGACTTTAGAGGAGAAACATGTAAGAACCCATACATCAAAATCATTTGTCAAATTATACAAAAAGAAGTCGAAACATTATATTTCTAATATAGTTGTAAATGTTTTTTACTTATATTTCCTCATATGTTTTCTGTCCACTATTGCATTATATTTTTATTGTCCCAAATACTTTGGACATGCATTCACTCAAAATTATTTTCTTGCCCCTCTAAGTATGTTTTCAAGTATATATTTTCTAATGCATTTATGAATAACCAAAATGTATTTTAAGACTGGAAATGTATCTGTAGGTATTTCCTTGCCCCTTGAAGTATGTTTACCAATATTTTTTCCTCATTTATTTTCTGGCCATTTTTATATATGTTTTATGTAAATGTATTTAAATTTTTCAAAATACATTTTAAAAATACATTTTGCTATAACTCAAAATGCATTTTAAGATTGGAAAGTATTTCCAATTATTTTTATTACTATTTTTTCTCATATTTTCTGTCCACTTTTAATCTAACAATCGATGGTTGTTGATAAGTCGATGGTTAAATATTAGAAAAAAAAAAAAAAAACTACTTCACAGAGACATCAGTAGTATTGGTATCAGTGACACTCACCTTCAGTTACAAAAAATATGCCATTAAACAACATTAAATACTAAAATATACTGTCTTTATGTTCTTTCTACATTAATTTGAAGATTGAATATGAAATCATTGCAATATAAATGTTTTTAAAAGTATTTAAAAACTTTAATGTTAGGTGGGATTAATTTCATTTCAGAGAAAAAACGTGTGATTAATTAGTTAATTTTTTTAATCGACTGACAGCTCTATTTTTCAATGTAAATATTATCCAAAGTACATTTAATTTATTTTTTTTTTAGATACATATTTTTAGACTGGTCATTAGAAGTATGATTTCTAATATATTTTAGCATTTAAAGGTTTAAAATTCTTTTTAAATATATTTTAAATTTGGAAAATACATTTTCTTAAAGGGAAAGTTCATCTAAAAATGAAAATTCTGTCATCATTTACTCACCCTCAAGTTGTTCCAAACCTGTATGAGTTTCTGTCTTCTGCTGAACACAAAAGAAGATATTCTGAAGAATGTTGAGAACCAAACAGTTGACGGTAGCTGTTGACTTCCATGGTATTTATTTCCATACTATGGAACACAATGGGGACCCGAAACTGTTTGGTTACCAACATTCATCAAAATATCTACTTTTTTGTTCAACACATACAGGTTTGGAACAACATGTGGGTGCTGTTTACAACATAAATCTTATATTCCACATATATTTTGACCAGAAAAACATCTTATTTGCACTTCTCATTTGCAGTTGGGCTACAAAGGTGTTGAATTACGACCCTTTAACTGTATAATGTCAGTATGTTCCCCTGCATCATGATATCTGGATGTCATAGGTTTCAGCTACAAGGTCGTAAAGTGAGAAACCCACGTCATATAGATGGCAAAAGTAATTAGTATCACAGTGAGAGAGTCTAGACGGCTGGTGTGCAGGTGAGCTCACCTCCTGCAGCGTCTGCACCATCGACTCCATCTGTTCTCTTCTCGACAGCTCCTCCTCCCATCTGCAGCACAAGGGACACACCTCTGATGAGTCTGACCATCACACTATGAGTCATTTTATATCATGGTAACAGTGCACAGTCATGTCATATTATAACTTCCCTGTTATGGCAACAGTCTCAAAGCCTCCTTTGGTGGAGAATCCAATGAATTAAATACTTAAACACAAATGAAAGCTACTTCATATTCATTCTTTCTGGAAGTTGATGTGCTCAAACCACAAGATCAGATAATTCATAAGAAGTAAAAAGATTTGACGTCAAATATATTTTTAAGTATATTTCGAAATATATTTACGTAAATATGTTGTACAGTATATTTTTGGCCATGTTTTGTATATTTTTGTGTTCATATTGTGTTCGTATGTTCATATATGCATAAAGGCTCATCATGTCTGTTCCTTCTCAGTCTCATTGATCATTGAGCTCAGGAATCCTCCAGTAAACCCTCAGATGTGCTCTACTGGCGTCTGTGGTCTGTGTGCCCACCCCAAGGTGTCTGGGAGAGGGCAGATCTGTAACCTAATACTGCACTCTGACAGTGGAAAACCAACACAACCAAACCAAAGTATGGATTTGAAATGGGAATTAAAAGTTTTGTATTGGTGAGCAATACATCAGTAGATGCGATTAACTGGTAGAAATTTGTTAACCGGTAGAGATTTTGGACTATTGTCTCTATCACCGTTTGCATGCATTTTTAAGCATTGCTGTTTAAAAACAAGTGATTTTAAGCCATTGAAATGTAATCATCAGCGAAAGAGAACTCATTTTGCTATATGTGCACACTGTCTGCATGTGAAGACTGTGCTCATAGAGATTTATAGACCTTGAACGACTAAATTCACACACTTTTACATGTCAAAATGCCTGTCTTATCCTTGTAAACACAGTAAGTCTTAAGTGAACGCAAACAGCTAAAAAAAGAAAACACGTGTAGCAGTCAGAGCTGTAAAGTCCAGGGGACAAAGAGTAAAAGTCCTTCCATATGTTTATTCCACCCATGAACTCAGCAGCTGATTTCACCAGAGGAAACAAGTCTCAAGTCAAATCCCAAGTCCTCAAAGAGTTAAAGTTAATGAGATAATTAAGAGACTAATTAAATGATGATTGTGATTAACTGATGATTGTGCATTAGTGATGAACACCTGCTGTTATTGAGAATTACAGAGGATCAGATGTTGATGTTTTATTGGTTAAAACTATGCCACCATCATGGAGAACAGTGTTTGCTTTAGTAATTAAAATAAGTAATTTGCTTAATTGCAACATTTTTGTATTGTTGTATTAAAAGCTTTAGATAGCAGGCTCGCTTACGTTTTCTGCTTTTAAAGCTTCTGAATTAACATCATAAACTGGTCTCTCTTCTGTTTATTGACTGACATTCACCTACTAATCAACTGTGAAAAAAGTCCTGTTAAACAAATGCCACTGTAATGCTTAAATGTTTGGGGGGGAACTATAACAGCTCAGGCTTTTAGACATGAACACTTATCATACGATCCTCAACAGTGGTGACAATAATTATTCATACTACAGTGCATGATGGGAGTTTTTACTATGGTGTTACCCAGCATGCATTGCAGCATGAAGAATTTTGCTGATTGTCACCATTGTTGAGATTCATAGGCTGGTTCTTGATGTCTGTGTGTGTGTCTAAATAGTACTGGAGTTCAAATATTTATATGAACTTCATATAGTAGATTTAAAATTAACTCAAAACTATTAGAGCAATGCTTTCCTTGCATACTGAAGGTTCACAGAGTTGATTGTTCAAAACTTAAACATATAAAGGAAAAAGTCACTTTGGATGTAATGAGGCCAGCGCCTGATGACTATCTCACCAAACAAAAACGATGAATTGCTGCTTCACAACAGCACATGCAGTGTTACAGAAAAAGATCTAACACAAGAAGTCAAGGGTCAAGAGCCCAACTAAAGCAAACACTGTTCTCCATGATGGTGGCATCATTTTAACCAATAAAACATCAACATCTGATCCTCTGTAATTCTCAATAACAGCAGGTGTCCATCACTAATGCACAATCATCATTTAATTAGTCACTTAATTATCTCATTAACTTTAACTCTTTGAGGACGCGGGATCTGACTTGAGACTTGCTTGTGACTTGAAAGGAATGACTTGGTTCCTCCTCTGGTGAAATCAGCTGCTGAGTTCATGGGTGGAATAAACATATGGCAGGACTTTTACTCTGGACTTTACACCTCTGGTAACAGTATATTGGATCTGGGCAGCTCTTAAAGTGACAGCAGTCTAAGGCTGTTTCTCAATTCCAGGGGTGTCCAAACTCGGTCCTGGAGGGCCAGTGTCCTGCAGAGTTTAGCTCAAACCCTAATTAAACACACCTGAACCAGCTAATCAAGCTCTTACTAGGCATACTAGAAACTCCCATGCAGGTGTGTTGAGGCAAGTTGGAGCTAAACTCTGTAGGACACTGGCCCTTCAGGACTGAGTTTGGACACCCCTGCTCAATTCCAAGAACACAGAGAACGGACTTGTGTTCTTGTGGAGACCGGTCTTGCCAGGCTTCCTTGGAAGAACGAACTCGGAAGGTCGCGAGAACACAGAACGCATCTTTATGAGAATTGAGATGTACTGCGTTCTTGCTTAACTGACCACATAGTCTCAGCATAAGCAGCGGCCAATGAACAATAAATATAACATAACATTACAAACAAATATCATAACGTAATAAAACATTTCATACTATTATAGATATTATTTTCATATAATTGTATATCGTTTTATTTTACAGCATTATATGTTTAATTATGACTATGTTAAGATTCATTTTAATATGCCAATAAAAATACTGCAGACTTTCTCCGGGTCTTGTAACTTTATTAAAATTAAGTAAAACAAAACGATAAATGTTTACTTTCAAGAGCCATCAACTATTTTCGAGAGCGAGTTTAAAGCTTACAAGCTTCCGTACACCAGCCGCCCGCAGCGTCTTCTGTGATTTCTAACAGCTTGATTCTCTCAAGTCTGCACTCGATGCATCCTCGATATCAAGAACACATCCGGGCACATTCATGCGTCCTCTGTACTTGCGTTGTTGAGTATTGGAACTGAACTTCGAAGGTTAATGATGACGTAGAACGAGAACACAAGGACGCAAGATTGCTGAAGAACGCATATTGAGAAACGGCCTAATATTCCTGCTGTCTGTCATTCATGTTAATCAAACAACAAAAGAGAGAAAATCTCTCACTGCTCTTGGCTAAATCACTTTTGCAATTTCAATAATCAGAAATACATATTTCATTTACACAGTGAAGAATATGCAGTGTTTTCATACATTTGATTAGTTTATACAGTGTATGTAGAATTTCTTATAGTTTTTTTGTCCTATTGCTTGTAATTAGTTTCTTATTCTTATTTAATTGCTGACTGTTTAGTTGTCTTCAGTGAGCTTGAGTTTTTTTCTTTTCCTTTTAATTTAGGCTAGTATTAGTTTTTTGTGATATTAACACTGGTGACAAGTAGTGGTTGACCGATATATCGTCAAGGCCAATATTTGGCATTTTTCAAATATCGGCATTGGCCGATAAGTTTTTCTGTTTGGCCGATGCGTTCGAGGCGGGACCTTTATTTTGACGGCACGACGGACTTTTATTTTGACGGCGCTGATAACTGCAGTGCCTGAGCACACAGTGCTCACCATAGATATATATACATAGATGCCTCATTAGCGACTGTTTCTATGGGCCGCTATACAAGCCGTCCGCCATTTAGACCCTTTTAGGGTCGACATCACAATTACGTCACAGCGCTAGCTGGAGGCAAAACAAAGCGAAAACTGGAGGCGGCCAATTCAAACCAGCACAGATTCGGTGACACAAGGAGCTTAAAATATCATATTGTTGTGATGTTTGGTGCCTGAATCGATGTAGTAGAGGCTCCAATTTGAAATTTTAACGCATACCTGATGCCACTGCCAGACAAAAAACCGACGACAGCTGTGGTAAAATGAGATAAAACGAGCGGACTGGACAGAAACGATCGTCAAAACTGCTCGCGTTTGCAGCGCACACTTCTTATCAGAAAAGGTTAAATAAAGCATTGTCCTTTGTTGTTATGGGTGTGTCTAAAGATTTCTTATGCATCTCACTAAGTTACTATGTCGTGTATGAAATAATGTCTGTGTGCATGTGTGTAAAACAACAAACTGACGATTTATATGCTTAATCATTTGTAACTGTATATATTGTTGTGATTAATTGTGGCTGGAATAATAATGTAGCTGTAAAAATAGTTGCCTGCTGAATATGAAATATATATGCATCTTCATGACTAGATAGACATGGTGAGTTTGTTTTAACTATACACGTTAGATGGGCGTCACTCAACTGGAGGTAACGTAAGTTAATCCTGTCAGAACGTCCATCCGTTCATTAAAGTTAACCTTTTCAAATAACAAGCGCGGTCCCAGACAGTGAGTGACCTTACATATGCAGGTAAAATCTGAATTTCTCCAGTTATTGTTAAAAAAACAAGCTAACAGACTTCATAGCTAGCATTAGTGAAGCATTCAGGGGAATCTTTCTGCCTCCACCTAAGCTCCGCCCACAGAAAAAACATCACAATGTTTACTAACAGAAAAAGGGTCTATTGTAAAGGTCAACTTGACGTCATTCACCATAGTAATCACTGAATATTCGAAAGATGCCACAATCCTGCACAGAACGCTCAATGGCTCTGTGCGAACCTACAGTATGGTGAATGACGTCAAGTTGACCGTTCCAAGATGGCGGCCGCATCTACGTGCCTGGAGCGGTCCAGTGGGGCATCTATACATATCTATGGTGCTCACATTCTCCCTCTTGTTCGCCGTCATCTTTAACAGTTCTGTCTAAAACGGATATAAGTCTGTCTAACAATCAGATAGAACGGTTAAACAAAGAAATTAAAACGTATACAAAAAAGTATTATAATCATTGCTTTTATATTATTAGTAATAGAAAGGCAAACATTATAATACTTTCTCGTTTGCCGTCAGCATCCAGCAAATACGCATTTATATAATTATAACAAATCTTTCAATGGCTAATGAACATTTAATTTCACAAACCTTGCAAACTTAGTCGAATCCACTTGTGAGATCTTGTGAAAGTGTGCATGTGTATCAAAGACTATAGAAATACTTTGATTTGTATCCTGCATGATTCACGTGTTCTCTGCGTGACTTTTGGTGTGGATTGAATGCTTTAAACATTAAATTCATGATTTCAAACTATGCTGCGCTATATGCATTTGCCCACTGTCATATTCATGTCATTTTCACTGTGTGCTGTATGTAAAATGAGTGTTCCCTTGGCTTTATTTGAAAAAATATGATTCGCAATGCACACAAACTTCCCAGAATACTGAGTGCCCTGTTAGCTACAGTGTTTACTTCCTTTTTAATTATATTTTTATTAAATATTTATTTATTTGTGAAAAATACTTTGTCATCTAAAGTAAAAGCATGTTTATTTTGCAAATTTATTTTTAATCCATTTTCAAATGATTACAAATTTCTTAAATATTAATTAAAATAAATACAATTATATCAGCTTTATATTGACCACTAGTGAGAAGAATTATGAAATTTCTATGGTATCAAAAATGTCGATATCATAAAAACCTTATTTAAGCTAAAAATAACTATATTGTGATATATATCGTTACTGTGAAATAAAACTACTCATATCATGATGTGAGATTTTAATCTTATCGCCCACCCCTACAGTTATGTAATACATTCAAAAGTTTTGTTTTAAATAGAATTTAATATAATATTTCATTTAATAATTATATTATTATAGAAGCATTTTTTAAGTTAATTGTGACATTATCTCACAATTCTAATTTCTTTTCTCAGAATTGTAAACTTGCAGATGTGTGTTATAATGTCAGAATTGCACGTTTATATCTCACAATAATTGCAACTTTTTATCTTAAAAAGTTAAAATTAGGATTTTATACGCAATTCTGGGTTTATAACACGCACTTGAAAGTTTATATTTTACAATTCTGACTTTGTAACTCACAACTATGAATTAGTTGTATACCCTTTTTTTATTCAGCAGCGAAAATGGGCTTCCATACATTATTCTATTTGAGGTCAGTAATATTTCCTTTTCCGACATTTTATATTTAGAATATACTTTTATACAGTACTTTGAATACTTTTATTCAACAAGGAAGACTACTTTAAAAAACATGCTGTGATTAGCTATTATAACAATAATAATAATAATAATAATAAAATTATGATCAGTTATTATAAAAATATAGAATTAAATATTAAAAACAGAGACTTGGATATATGTTTACAGCAGACACACTATAGTATATAAGGTTAGGTTATTGTGTATTATGTGGTTTCTGTTTGGTTTAAAGCAACCTGTAAAGTAAATTAAAATCAGGAAACGAGAAACTCAACGAGAAACCCAGACAAGCGCTTCTACCCAAGCACTAAAACTATTACTGTATATACATATATCATATATCTGCTGCTTACAGGCTGCAAACTATGACTGACAGCTGTAAAGAGGCAGTTAATCAAACGTGTAAACATAAATGCAGAACAGCGCTGTGCGCCGGAGTGAATCTTTCTACAGACAATTTCTGAGGCATCACTCTCTGTTGTTATGGCAATGCATGACATCACTACTAAAATAGCGCATTGAGCAGATGAAGCACTCGATCACATTTACTGCCGGCTCTGACCTGCTTCACCGTTACTACGGTGAGGTAAACAGTACACACTCGCTCCACAGTGCTTCTGAATGAGACACAGGTCTATAAAGGATACACAGCCATGTGATGTCAGCATACTAATTAGGGCACTTGAGAATCTCAAGTGAATGAACTGGAACCTGCCCTTAAGATACACACACACACACACACACACACACACACACACACACACACACACACACACACACACACTCAAACACACATCAAAGACACTTCAGCAAATCACATGCCATCACAAAACATTGCAGACCTTTGCTTTCCTGTTTCCAAAGAACTGTGGAAGAAAATACACACTTAAACCAAGGAAACCTCTGAAAAATGTCTCCTGAAAAGATCACAGATGACCACAAACTACCAACACTACAGTCTGTTACATTACACACACTGCCAACTATCTATCTATCTATCTATCTATCTATCTATCTATCTATCTATCTATCTATCTATCTATCTATCTATCTATCATTCTAACATCCATCCATCCTTTCTGTCGTTCTATCTATTGTTCTGTCCATCCATCCATCCAACCATCCATCATTTTATCTATTCATCTATCATTCTATCCATCCATCCATCATTCTATAATTTTGTTCATCTATCATCTATCTATCTATTGTTCTACTCATCTAATCCATCCATCTATCCATCGCTCTATCCGTCTATATATTCATTCATCCATCATTCTATCGTTATATTCATCCATCCATCCATCCATCGCTCAATCCATTCTATTTATCTATCCATCTATCTATCATTCTAACCATCAATCCATCATTCTACCATCAATCTATCCATCTTTCTGTCATCCTATCTATTGTTCTGTCCATCTAATCCATCCGTCCCTCTATCTATTCATTCATCCATCCATTCTTTATACATCCATTGCTCAACCCATCTGTCTATTAATTTATTCATCCATCCATTCATCTATCATTTATATATCTACTGATCCATCTATCTGTTACTCCATCCATCCATCCATCCATCCATCCATCCATCCATCAATCAATCATCCATCTATTGCTCTATCCATTCATCATTCTATCCATCTATTGTTCTATCTACCCTTATGAAAATTAACCATGGTTTAATTATAGTAAAACTGTAGTAACCATGGGTTTTGGGCGTATTAATTGCCATTTGTATAACCACAGTTTTACTACAAATACCATGGTTAAACTATGGTTAGTGTAGCAAAACCATGGTTAATTTGTGGGTTACCACAGTTTAACTATAGCAACCATGTTTGTTTTTTGTTTTTTTTTGTAGTTGGTTTTTGTTTTTTTTGTTTTGTTTTTTTGGTTTTATTTGTAGTAAAATCATGGTTAATTTTTCTATCAATCCATTCATCCACCCATCCATCCATCTATTGTAACCCAATAACCTGCTAACCCAGATATGTGATGCTGCCGCTGGTCACTGTATTCTCTCTCTGTCTGTCTGTCTGTCTGCCTGTGTGTGTCTGGACTGATGCTGACTGAATGCTGTTCCTAAAGTGCTGGTGTGTGAATCACACTGCTGCTGCTGCAGAGCTCTGCAGGTCACTGGAGTTCATCAGCTGCATCAGCCAATCACAGCACAGCTCATCACTTCCTGCTGGATGCAGGGTGGCGTTAGGAGTGATGCAGAGGACAGAAGGACACAGTCTGATCACAGTGGACAGTCTGGACATTTGTATAGGGTAAAGACAGTCTTGCTGTCAATAGAATACAAAATTAATCTCATGAATATTTCAAAATATGAATATAGCATGTTCATATTTCCACGTAATAATTATGTTTAACAGATATGAAAAGACATGCAGATCAGATTTCAGTTATATGATATGTATCACTTTACATGTATATGAAGCTTTATTTTTTCCTCCATGGGCAGAAACCGCAGTGTTGCAGCAGCAAAAAATAGTCCGCCATCAGGATCAAGGTATTATTCATCATATGAGGTTTATAATGTACAAAATTTGAGTTTTGTGGAATTTAGTCCATGTCTTGTTGCATTAAACTGATCAAAAGTGAGAGTTTCAAAAAAAATTATGTTTCAAATAAATTCAGCTTTGCATTAAAGGAATAAGTTACATTTTAACGTATATTCAAATAGAAAATACGTATTATGAATTGCAATAGCACTTCGTAATATTACTGTTTTTACTGTATTTTTGTTCAAGTAAATGCACCCTTTATTAAGCATTAAGAAACTTCTTTTAAAAAACATTCAAAAATCTTACAGAATGGTAATGTATATTTAAAACATACAGTCTTTTGCTTCTGAACATGGACCAAAAACACAGCAGTAAGCAAGAAGCAGATCATGGTTTTGGCAGGCGTTTATGTAAACTAAAGGCTATTTAAAAACCCAGTATGTTCCTTCTCATTAGTAAAGGAGAATCACTTCCCCTAAGCCCACGTTTTCTCCAGAACAACTAGCGAGGAGTGATTTTAATCCAGTAAACACTGAACATAATCTCAGGAACGACAACAAGAGAACCAGTTCACTCCCAAACCCCACAAGGACAGCTGGACCGGTTTTCTGTTTGTTTGAGAGGCTAATTTAGACCTTACAAGGACAGACAGCGACAGATGAAAAAGTCACCACACAGATATCTGGCTACTGATGACCGCATGCTTTATAAATGAGTCCCATCATGCACTGCACAAATGATTCAGTGTCACAAAAATGTCTCACTGCTTTTAGGCCTAAATGTAAGATTCATGTTTTTTAATGAACATACAATTTCCATCCATTTGGATTACACCGTTTTAGTTTGCTTTAACAAACTAATAAACTTAAACTTAAACTTAACTACATTTCCCATGATTCTCTATGGCAGCTCAAAAATGATAAAATACACAAATAAAGCAACAAGTGCACTCATAATTTGCCTCTTTTCTCCTTTATTTTGGCTCTGTAAAGCTGGGAAGTGAAAAGAGAGGGGGAAATGCAATTGCCAAAACAGTAATTTCACAGGGGCACTTACTTCTTCCTATATATTCAAATATGACAGAGGCATATGCTAATATCTTGTATATGAGAGGGAAAATGTTTATGGCCAGCTGTTTGCATCTACACATGTCTCATGGCTATAAAAGCCTTACAGTTTTATAGTCCTATACCAGTTGGGATGTGAGCACATCGTGTGCAGCTTTAAAAGAGAGCAACCTGTTGCCTGACATGTCTTTCTGCGACACATATTATTCTACTCATCTCAGTTTATTCAAGTGTGTTTTGACCAGTGATCCATCTCAGCTGAAATACTGCTGCATGTGCAGAAATAAAAATGCAAGGCGATGTGTTTGTTTGTGAGTTCAGGGTCTGTATGATTAACCTGAGATTCACAGGACAGTATCAGATCCTTCTGCGCTCATTCACAGCAGCCTAATCAAACTCATAAATCACGCACACACATTCACATGCTGTGATTTATCGCTAATACTCTTTCCCCTTTCAGTCGGTCACTCCGAGTCACGTCGGATGACCGACGAAATTGGGATCTCGCCAGAGAGACCAATCCACTTCGAGTGTAACTAAACGAGCCAATGGACATTGGCATGCGATTATTGCATCCAGCTGCCGCTGATCACAGCGTGAGCATAAGAGGCAGCTGATGCACCGCATCAATTATCCTTTCGCTTCGGAGCCGAGCGGTAGTGGTTAAAGCTACTGCTCTCCCTTCCAAGAGAGTGTTCTGCGAGCGAGTGCGGGCGTTACGGCGCGGCAGCGGTGGTCACGGTGTCCGGGAGAGAAAGATCGTCTTCCTGCTGACAGCCACACTAGGAGTGTGCGGTGACCAGCTCCCCTGCGTGCTTCAGCACTAAAAGAGCATTTCTCTGAAAGAGCAATTTCTCTAAAAGAGCAACACGGGTGATCGCGTCTTTTTAAAGATGTCTTTTCACCCGTGCGTTTCTGGGTGTGGTCGTTTCCTGGCGCCTCAGGACGGTCACGATCGCTTCCTCACGTGTCTGGGCATTCAGCACGCTGAGGTGGCTTTCGTGGATGGTTCATGTTCTTCTTGCGGGGACATGACCATCTCGGAGTGCGACTCTGCTATGTCAAACATGGCAGAGTCCCTCTGCCTGCCGTGATCCGGCGTGCACACTGGATCCGGTGGAGTCAGAGGTGATTTGAGGATTACGGTGAGGGCTTCCCCAAGTAGAGCTCCTCACCCCTCAAGCACTCCGCAGCCGGTGGAGCTGCCGAAGGAGCGCGCTGGCCACGCGTTTCCTTCGGTGCCCCCTCTGACAACCAGATGTCGATCACTGCATCGGAGGGCGGGCCCTCTCTCTCCGGGGATGACGACCCGGCTGCGTTGCCCCCTTCGGGTGTGGTAGCGTTGTCCGTGCCAGACCCAGAGATGACGGCTATGCTTTCCCGGGCCGCCGAGAATGTCGGGCTCGTGTGGAATCCTAAAAAGCCACCGTGTCCCGATCCTTCGAGGCTGGGCGAGTGGTTCCTCGGTGGGGGTGGCGCCCCCCTCCGGTGCCATTCTTTCCGGAAGTGCATGAGGAGCTGACAAGATCGTGGAGGGCACCTTTCACTGCCCGAAACACATCTTGTAGTTCTTCCGCTCTCACCACCCTCGATGGTGGAGCCGCTTTGGGGTATGCGGGCATCCCCTCGGTGGAACGGTCTGTGGCCATGCAACTGTGTCCAACAGCCGCTTCCACCCTGCGGGGTGATCCGTGTCTCCCCTCACGGGCCTCTAAGTATTCGTCAGGTCTAACTGGCAGTGCTTATAGAGCCTGTGGGGAGGCGGCTTCCGCCCTCCACGCTATGGCGTTGCTGCAGGTCCACCAGGCCAAAGCACTGAAAGACCTGCACGAGGGTGGTCACGACCTGGCGGTTCTACATGAGCTGCATGCTGCGACGGACCTCGCGCTACGAGCGACGAAGGTGACCGCACAGTCTCTGGGTCGTGCGATGTCCAGGAGCGCCATCTCTGGCTGTGTCTCGCTGACATGGAGCAGGAGAAGGTACAGTTCCTGAATGCTCCCGTGTCACAGACCGGCCCTTTCGGCGACGCTGTCGAGAGCTTTGCCCAGCAGTTCTCGGCAGCCCAGAAGCAGACTGAGGCAAACACATCATGCGCCGGAGGAAACCTGCTGCTTCCACTCCGGCTGCAGCCACTCAGCCTGCTCGTCGCCGTGGGCGCCCCCCTGCGGCCGCCCCTGCTCCCGCGCAGCCGCAGCAGCCTTTCACCAGGCAGCGTCGCCGGTCGCAGGCAGGACGCCCAGCCCGTCCAGGCCCCCGCCAAACCTGGCGGCAAGCGCAAGTGCAAGAGGCCCTGGGACGGTCGACCCAGAGATGGAGGAGACTGCTCATCGGGAGATGGTGACTGCACCACTCCCTCCCCCGGAGGAGGGCCGGGTGGAGTATCTTTTGTTCATTTTGTTCCGCCGCTGGCCCAGCAGCCAGCGGTACCCAAAACATCAGTAAAGAGCGGTCTCCTCAATCTCCGGGTCTCAAGAGGAGGAGAGTGGTGATCCGTGCATCACAGGATCGCTTCCCTCCTCCTCTCTCGCCAGCAGGCAGCGGGTGGTTGCCCAAGAGCACCCCTCCTGCCCATTCGTGGAACCAGGTAAGGGCAGTAGCACTCCAGTCCCCGCTTCAAGTCGTCAAACGCCGGGCTGTCACAAGCCTCAAGCCGGGTTCCTGTGTCTCCTCCCACGCGAGGAGAAATCAGGTGAGTGCTACACTACACACCCAGACCCCGCCCCCTGCCGTCACAGGCCAGGCCGTCACAGGCCCTGGGGCCGGTCCCTGTGTTCCACCTCGCTGCCCCACCGCGGGCATGTCGGTGGGCCCGTTGGCCCCACTGGTGCGGTCTCTCGGAGCCTGGTTAGCGCTCCCCAGCCCGTCCCGGTGGCTCCTGCGGACCATCAGACTCGGCTATGCGATTCAGTTCGCCCGGCGTCCCCCCAAGTTCAGGGGCATCCGGTTCACTTCAGTCAAAGCCGTCGATGCCCCTGTCTTGCTCGCGGAGATTGCAGTCCTACTGGCGAAGGATGCAATAGAGCCGGTCCCTCCAGCCGATATGAGGTCGGGGTTTTACAGCCCTTACTTCATTGTGCCCAAGAAAAGCGGTGGGTTACGACCGATCTTGGATCTGCGAGTTTTGAACCGTGCACTTCACAAGATGCCGTTCAAGATGTTGACGCAGAAACGCATTTTTGGATGCGTCCGTCCCCTAGATTGGTTTGCAGCAATCGACCTGAAGGACGCGTACTTTCATGTTTCGATTCTCCCGCGACACAGGCCATTCCTGTGATTCGCGTTCGACGGTCGGGCATATCAGTACAAGGTCCTGCCCTTCGGGCTGTCCCTTTTCGCCTCGTGTCTTCACCAAAGTCGCAGAGGCGGCCCCTTGTTCCCCTGAGAGAACGGGGTGTGCGCATTCTCAACTACCTCTACGACTGGCTCATACTTGCACAGTCTCGAGAGCTGTTGTGCGCACACAGGGACCTGGTGCTCAGGCACCTCAGCCAGTTGGGCCTTCGGGTCAATTGGGAAAAGAGCAACTCGTGCCAGTGCAGAGGATCTCTTTTCTCGGCATGGAGTTGGATTCGGTCAACCAGACAGCACGCCTCACCCAGGAACGTGCTCAGTCAGTGCTGAACTGCCTCAAGACTTTATCAGGCAGGACAGCGGTCCCACTGAAACTCTTTCAGAGGCTCCTGGGGCATATGGCTGCAGCTGCGGCCATAGTTCCGCTCGGTCTGCTCCATATGAGACCGCTTCAGCACTGGCTCCATGGTCGAATCCCGAGGTGGGCGTGGAAACGCGGTACTCACCGGGTTCAGATTACACCGGCCTGCCGCAAGACCTTCAGCCCGTGGTCAGATCCTTCGTTCCTTCGGGCAGGAGTGCCCCTGGAGCAGGTATCCAGGCATGCTGTGGTATTCACGGATGCCTCGGCCACCGGCTGGGGTGTCACGTACAACGGGCACGCAGTATCAGGGGTTTGGACGGGCCCCCTTCTGCGTTGGCATATCAATTGCCTCGAGTTGCTGGCAGTACGCCTTGCCCTGTGCCGCCTCAGAGGGCGCCTTCGGGGCAGGGACGTTCTGGTCCGTACGGACAACACTGCGACCGTTGCCTATATCAACCGGCAAGGCGGTTTGCGCTCCCGTCGCATGTCGCAACTCGCCCGCCACCTCCTCCTCTGGAGTCAGAAGCATCTGAGGTCCCTTCGTGCCATCCACATCCCAGGAGTGTTCAATCAGGCGGCCGACGAGCTGTCTCGAGCGGCACTTCCTGGGGAGTGGAGACTCCATCCCCAGGCGGTCCAGCTGATTTGGAGTTGGTTCGGAGTTGCTCAGGTAGACCTGTTTGCATCTCCAGAAACCACCCACTGCCAGTGGTTCCACTCCCTGTCCGAGGCAACGCTCGGCACGGATGCACTGGCACACAGCTGGCCCCAGGGCTTGCGCAAGTATGCGTTTCCCCCAGTGAGCCTGCTAGCACAGACATTGTGCAAGATCAGGGAGGACGAGGAGCAGGTCCTGTTAGTGGCTCCATATTGGCCCAACAGGACCTGGTTCCCGGAACTCATGCTCCTTGCGACAGCCCCTCCCTGGCCGATTCCTCTGAGGAAGGACCTGCTTTCTCAGAGACGGGGCACCCTCTGGCACCCGCGTCCAGACTTGTGGAAACTTCATGTGTGGTCCCTGGACGGGACGCGGAGGTTCTAGGTGACCTGCCCCAGGAGGTAGCGCTCACTATCGCTTCAGCACGAGCACCGTCCACAAGACGGGCCTATGCGCTGAAGTGGAACCTGTTCGTCGAATGGTGTTCCTCTTACCAGGAGGACCCCCGGAGATGTTTGATCAGAGCTGTGCTTTCCTTTTTGCAACAAGGGTTGGAGCGTAGGCTGTCCCCCTCCACCCTTAAGGTATATGTTGCTGCTATTTCTGCCCACCACGACCCCATAGAGGGGAGGTCGGTGGGGAAGCACGATCTGGTCGTCAGGTTTCTTAGGGGGGCCAGGAGGTTAAATCCTCCGAGGCCTCCCTCCCTTCCCTCTTGGGATTTGGCTTTGGTGCTAAGAGCCCTACAAACTGCCCCTTTTGAGCCATTGCAGTCAGTCGAGTTGAAGTTTCTTTCTATGAAAACCCTACTCCTGACTGCATTGGCCTCAATCAAGAGGGTGGGGGACCTGCAGGCATTTTCGGTCGACGAGTCGTGCCTTGAGTTTGGGCCGGCTGACTCCAGTGCAACACTGAGGCCCCGGCCCGGCTATGTGCCCAAGGTTCCTACCACGCCCTTCAGGGACCAGGTAGTGAGCCTGCAAGCGCTGCCCCTGGAGGAGGCAGACCCAGCCCTAGCTTTGCTCTGTCCTGTACGCGCACTGCGTCAGTACGTGGATAGAACTCAGAGCTTCAGGACCTCAGAACAGCTCTTTGTCTGTTACGGAGGACAGCAGAAGGGGAAGGCTGTCTCCAAGCAGAGGATGGCCCACTGGATAGTGGATGCCATCACCTTGGCCTACGAAGCACAAGGTGTGCCCTGCCCGCTCAGGTTGCGTGCTCACTCCACTAGGGGTGTCGCATCGTCCTGGGCGCTGGCTCGTGGTGCCTCGCTAACAGACATCTGTAGAGCTGCGGGTTGGGCGACTCCCAACACGTTCGCTAGGTTTTATAGCCTACGTGTCGAACCGGTTTCCTCCTGTGTTCTCACCTCAAACGGGTAGTGGCACTGAGAGGGCCGGCTCAGAGTCGGCTTGCGGCGTCCTTACGCCTAATTCTCCAGAGAGTTCCTTAACCAGGCAAACCCTGTTGAGTCCTCCAGCACTCCGGCGTCCGGACGCGGCGGGGCGTCCGGCGCCAGGCCTTCAGCCAATGAATTCTTGAAATCTGGTGCGAGGCTAGTGCCCATATGAGAGACCCTGTTGGGATCCCATATGTGTATTCCACGGTATTCTTATTAGAGCCATGTTTCCCCTGGCGGACCACGTTCTGCCATCTCTAAAGATGCAGCCTGAGCCATCTCAGAGACTTCCATGTGCAATAGGGCCCTTCGGGGTTACTTCACATGTTTGAATGTCACTTAACCCCCTCTGGGAGGAGGTGACTCCGCAGTGTGCCTCTTCCAAGTGGAAGGGCACGCTTCCCAGTGTTATCCTAGTCCTACTGTTTGGGTTGCTCAAGGAACACCAGTAGTTGACCTTCTCTGTGTAGAGCCCGGTCCTATTGTCTGCCTTATAGGAAGGGTCAGGAGCCCTACACAGGGCACTGGAAGGGGCAGCTCCTGTGGCGCTTTGGTAGGGATCCCAATTTCGTCGGTCATCCGACGTGACTCGGAGTGACCGACTGAAAGGGGAACGTCTCGGTTACGTATGTAACCCTCGTTCCCTGAAGGAGGGAACGGAGACGTCACGTCCCGTCGCCACAGTCGCTGTACCACCGCTGAGCTGCCGGGTCGCCGGCTCGGCTCCTCAGCGAAAACATAATTGATGCGGTGCATCAGCTGCCTCTTATGCTCACGCTGTGATCAGCGGCAGCTGGATGCAATAATCGCATGCCAATGTCCATTGGCTCGTTTAGTTACACTCGAAGTGGATTGGTCTCTCTGGCGAGATCCCAATTTCGTCGGTCATCCGACGTGACGTCTCCGTTCCCTCCTTCAGGGAACGAGGGTTACATACGTAACCGAGACGTTCTCTGGTGCATTCATTGGTCCATTGGTGACAGGCTCCGACATCTTCACCATGTGAGTTTACAGCATGTTGTGAGCAAATATTTCACACTGATTATACTGTCCTCCAGAAGAAACTTGCAAGAGAGAGAGTGGCCCTGTAAAATCTGTTTGGTTTTTCACAATATTCTGTGTTTTCTGTTTCCAAATTTTATGTATGCCATTCTAATAATCAAAAAGGATTTAATTAATTGAATTCATACAATTTTAACGATTTAATAATTTCATTTTTAAATATAATAGTGCCCTATAAAATAAGTTTTAATGGTTTATATAAATTTTAATAATCAAAATGATTTTATCAATTCAATTCATACAACTTTAATAATTGAATAATTAATGACATTTTTAACAATAATAATGCTCTATGAAATGTGTTTTATTTTTGTCAGAAATTTTGTGTTTTCCATTTTATTTTTCTAGATTCCATTTTAATTGTTTAGTTAAATTTTAATAATAAACAATGTCTGATGAATTTAATTCATAAATCTTTAAAAATGTAAAAATGTAATACATTTTAACAATAATAATGCCCTATAAAGTGTGCTTAATTTTTCAGACATTCTCAGTTTTAATATTTTTGGATTCTGTGTTTATTATTGATTACAGATTTATTATCAAAATTAAATGAATGCATTAAAACAACTTAATTAATGACCAATTCCTTTCATTAATTTTTAGTTCTGCACAACAGAGGTTTATTGTTTAAATTAAAAATCAACCAAAATGTGTAATATTAAATATTATATTTTAATAAGCTGTATTATTGTTATTATAACTTTAAGAAGTACATTCTACTGTACAATAGTAATATATTTCTATCACAATTTCAGTAAGTTAAACCATACTTTTATTTTGACAGGTTGTAGTAAAGTTTCTGTTGCTGAATTTGAAGCTCAAACTAGCAAACAACTCTTACTTCTATGAAGAAACAGTAAGACTTTCTTTCTTGCATGGAAGATTTGAGGTTTCATTTAAGTCTGAGTTACGTGCCAAAGCTTAATACTCAGGATTAAAGGGTTTAACAAACAACATGATCGATTGTAATTGTGCAGCTTGTCTTAACAAGCACCATAATTATTTGCATAAGACCTGTTAAAAAAGTTATGACCACATGAGCAGGTCGAGGCAGAAACCTCAAGAATCCTCTGGCTGTGACAAACATTTTATTTGAAGTTCTTCCAAATAATAATTCCAAGTTATTAAAAAGGGAAATTCAGTTGCAAAACCAAAGAACACTTGAAGAGTTTGGTTCCAAAACGCGATAAACACCATTTATTTTTTTAAAAATTGAGTTTCCGCCAAAATCAGTATTGTATTTGGTCGGTATTGAAAAGTCAATTTGTAATTTTACGCAAAATGCGTTATCCTCTGAGTTATTAGGTCATGTTTTCTACGTTTTTTTCCAAACCGCGACAAACGCCAGTCTCCTTTCTCTGCAGAAAACGATAAATCCACTCAACCAATCACAGCGCACCATTCCACGCACTCTAGACAGTAATGGCGGTGCTTTGAATACATCCGACATCCGAGTTTTCCTCATCTACTTTGATCAACAAACAAGGGTTGCACGATAAATCGCATGTGATTGTCATGTGCATCTCGTCAGTAAAGCCGATTCTGTGATTAATAGTACCGGTAAATCTCCATCACATGCTTTCAGATGGAGCGGCATTTAATACACAGAGCCGTGGATCACTGACAAGCTATGCAATATCGCATTTATAATCGCAGATGAATCGCATTCGATTATGAACGCGATATTGCATAACTTGTCAGTGTTAGTGTTTTTATTAAAGCCATTTATGGTTTTGTTACAGCATCTAGCACGTAGTCAACTAAATGAATGTAACATGGCAAAGATGAATGCACTTTTGGAAGGTGAATGTAAGGGAAATGTCATTTTGGAATTTCTATGGTCTAATGTGATATTGTTGTTCATGTTCTTGTTCATGATGAAATTGTCTTTTATTGTTGTAATTAATTTATAGCAAACAAGATGACCCCTTGAATTCATTTTGGGAGCGATGACTGATGAATGTATTTTTAGTCCAGTGCCTGTATAAGATTATGACCAAGTTCAGAGGCTGTCATATGTGGATCAACTTACTATGTTGTGTATTTTCAACAGTTTCAATATGAAAAATAACTTTCATATTGATTCAATGGATTTATTGCATTTTGAAAAAAGAAAAAGAAAAACGTATCATGGATTTTGGTAAAAAAAATAATACAATTTTATAATAAATCTGTGAAAATCAAAATCTGGATTTGAATTTTTAATGTTATTATAACCTAAAGATGCTATGTGAAAGTTTGAAACAGAAAATATTGTTTTTCATCTTGCCACTTTCTTGGTTAAGAAAACACATTTTTACTCAAATTAATCAAAATGGATTTATTGCGTTTTGGAACCAATCTCTTCACTTACATAATTGTGCAGAATACAAAACAGTTTGCAGTTCATTCAAGTTTTCATTGAATTGTAAAGAGAAAAAAATCAGATTAGGGACAATATATTACATTCATTATCGCTTGACCTTACTAGGGCTGAAACTATAATTTTTATTATCGAATAGCCATTTGATATCATTTGATCTAAATGTAAGTACCTGCAATGACGCAGTTTGACCAGTGTGGCACTGTAGCACAAAAATTGTACAATTTGGGTACGTTTTACAAAATGACAAACAAAAAATATACTCACAAAGTTCATCTTTTAGGAGTAAAAAGCAGTAATATATAAGCAGTGCTTTACTGTTTCCAAACATCCTGACGCTGCTGAGAGCCACGTTTAACGTTAGATGAATATGGAAATATGTGCTGCGCGCTTTCCTCTCAATAACAAAATAAACACAACAAAAATGACAACAATGAGAAAACAGCAGTTAAGAAAGCATTTGATCATAGCAATGTGGATTTTTGCACTGGCACTCAAGTAAAGTTACATTACGTTACTTACATAGCACTTCATACAATAGACTGCTTTAAAGCAAGCAGCTTTACAGTACTAAACATGAAAAAAGTATTACAACTTGATAAATACTTTAAACTATAAAGCAGCTCTATATGAATGTCCTTACGAAAATGAACCATGGTTTTATTATAGTAAAAGTGTAGTAGCTATGGTTTTTTGGCACATTGATTACCATTTGTGTAACCACAGTTTTATTACAAATACCATGGTTAAACTATGGTTCATGTAGCAAGACCATGCTTAATTTGTGGTTACCATGGTTTAACTATAGTAACCATGTCTTTTTTTTTGGTTTTATATGTAGTAAAACCATGATTAATTTCCGTAAGAGTTTGTACAGAATATGTATAACTCAATATTTGAACAAGCTGCAAAAGCTGAATAATCATTCAAAGCCTAATGATTAATCAGTGATTAATCTTTCTAATAAACGTTACATTAATCAATCATCTAAATAATCGTTTGTTGCAGCCCTAAACCTAACCCATTCACTACAGGACTCATTCTACATAACATATTTCCCAAAAACCATACAGCACAAACATTTTAACAGAAACTACAGCTGCAATTTACTCCTGTTTGAAACAGAAAGCGGAGTCGAGACTGAAGACAAAATATCAGTACAAATATCTATCTATCTATCTATCTATCTATACAAACACACATCAGGACTGAATGAATGAATCAGCTGATTTCCATGAGGCCTCTCTTCTTGCTTCAGAAACAGATCAGACGTCATGAACACAGCACTGCAAATAGAGAGAGAGAAAATAACCCACACCTCAAAGTGGTCTGTGAGCGTATCAGTAACGGCTGCCACACAGAGGACAGACCCGGCTCTGAGAACTGCTTGAGAACTGCTTATGAAATGTGGATAAGGTTTAAAGAGTTACTGTTAACACAACAACATCATATCCGACCTGTGAAAACTCATCTGATGCATCCATTCACAGATACTGCTCATAATCTGTGTGCTTCTCAAACTGTAACAATATATATAAATGCCTCTCTATAATAGATTATTTTATAAATAATGTGTCTGATAATTTTAGTTTGGAATTTTTTTCTAATTCTAATTCATTTTATAAAAGAGTTAAAGGGACAGTTCACCCAAAACTGAAAATTCTGTCATTTACTCACCCTCATTATCATGTACAAATTTCTTTCTTCTATTGATCACAATAGTTTGGAAATAAATGCCATAGAAGTCAATGGCTACCAGCAACTGTTTGGATTCCAACATTCTTTAAAATATCTTCTTTTGTGCTCAACAGCTGAAAGAAACTCATACAGGTTTGGAACAACTTGAGGGTGAGTAAATGATGACAGAATTTGAATGTTTGGGTGAGCTATCCCATTAAGTCCTTAGAAATAGTGTCTTAAGAAGGTTTGCATTGTTCTTAACAAAACCTGACACAAAATAACTGTTACTAACGATATCCTGTTTGGTGTTATTGACACAGTTTTACTGACAAGAGATTAAACCAGGGTTAACCACAGTGTGAAAAGCCTCGAGTATGGTGGCTGAGAAGTGCAAAACAAATCACAATTCTGAAAACAAAATAACAAATTACAAACACAAATGCAAATCTAAAAAACAAAATAACAATTCAGAAAACACAACAACAATTCAGAAAACATAAGTCAGAAAACACAACAACAAATCCGAAAACAAAATAACACGTCAGAAAACACACCGACAAATCAGACAAACCGGAAGAGGTAGGTATAGTTTGAGACAGCGCCATTGGTTTGGGATTACTCACCGCTGACTGGACAAGACATCTGTCAATCAAGGTATACAGGAAGATGGTTTTAAAGTAGCTCAGTTTAAATGTACTGCATGAATTGCCCTTACTATGGAATAAAAAATATGGAGTGTCTATTTACACTCAGTGCAACTAGCCCGCCTTGTTGGCAGTAATTCCGCTCTCCAACGTGTGATTGGGCTAGTCAACACTTTAAAAACGTCTGTGAATCATCAGCTCTAGTGGCACAGATGGTTAAGCGCGTCGTTGGCATTTTGACGCAATCGACCCGGGTTCGATCCTGCCTTTTGCCAAACTTTTTTTTCTCCCTTTTCAAATCTCGTATCACATCGTAAAGGCATTTATTTTCAATGGCACTGTCTCAAACTATACCTACCTCTTCCGGTTTGTCTGATTTGTCGTTGTGTTTCTGACTTGTTATTTTGTTTTCAGATTTGTCGTTGTGTTTTCTGATTTGTTATTTTGTTTTCAAATTTGTCTTTGTGTTTTCTGACTTGTTATAATGTTTTCTGAATTGTTGTTGTGTTTTCTGAATTGTTATTTTGTTTTTTAGATTTGCATTTGCGTTTGTAATTTGTTATTTTGTTTTCAGAATTGTGATTTGTTTTGCACTTCTTGGCCACCATACTCGAGAGAGCTTTGGGTGCTGTTTCATTTGCTAGAAGACGCCCAACACAAGCTCAGTCCAACAACTAGGGTGTGATGCAAAAAAAAAGTGACATGAAGCACAAACGGCTCATGTGTGGATTTAGAGACGAAAACTAGGTATGCAGACATGTGTGAAACAGGTGTGGACATTTAATACAACAACTGACACAGTCACAAAGCATCTGAGCAGCTGGCATGTGACGTTATCCTAAAATGGGTCACAGGTTTGGTTCTGATGGCAGGGGCAACTGACTAACTAAAATCATAGTTAGGATATATAATTATAAATAAATATAAATATAAATAAGCTTATAAACTTTTAAAGGAAATGTGAAAATGCTGCTGTATTATTGCACAAAATCATGTGTCAAAATGATCAGTTTTCTTATGTTACCAATTTTGCATATTGTTGGGCCTACTGATTGTAAAATTAATACATATTTAATTTTTTTATATATATTGTAATATTAATATATTTCAATATTTATTTTTAAGGATTTTTTTTTTGTTGTTGTTGTCTATTTTTACCATCAAAATGGGTCATATGCTACGTGCAACTAACCAAATAACCAGCTATATACATAAATATATATATATATATATACATGCTTATCAGTCTATTTTTACACAATCTCGTGATCAATTTTCTTATTTTCTTATTCATGTAAAAGAATTGTGCATATTATTGGGCCTAAATGTGTACATACAATATATATAAATGTAATATTAATTTTAAAATTCAATTTTAATGATGCTTTTGTTGATTTTATCTTTGTTACCACCACCAAAATCAAATCTGTAACATGCAAAACATGCAAAACAATCAACTTCCAGATGTGCAAAAGGTGACAGTCTGCGGCTCGAGCTGGATGACAGACCGCCACGACTAATCCAACCTCCCGTCGGGCCCATGGAGGCCTCATCGCACCCAGAGTGTTCAGCAATGTGCCGGGATCTCCCGTTAAACAAACTCATTATCTCATACGGCCACCTGACCAGCAACTCCCTCTCTGTCACGTTTCCCATCCATAATAAACCCCAACGGCTTCAACATAAGCAAGGTGTGGCCGCAACATACTTTGCATGTTAAGTCCTATCACACTTTCTCGAGAAAGAACACTTAATTCAGCTAATAGCTTGTTATTGCCGCCAAGAATAGTTACATACAAGTCTCTCCTGTGTGATAACTTGCATTGCCAACGCTCGGGGTGCTGTTATTCATCACAAAACCACTCCTCATCATAGGTGGAAAAACATTTAAAGAGTTTTGTTCCAAAAATCACAAGGCTTGTTAGGACTCATTGTGATATACCATAGGTGTGATATAAAGGGTTAGTTTTGGTAGCTTTAGCAACACCCAAAATACAAGACGACGTTATCCTTTCGTTGACCCGCGGTTTCTCAATTGTGCCAAAAAAACGGTCATCATTGCAAGAGCAACAGGGCTAATAACGAATTCTCTTTATAGAAGTGGAGTTGTAAAGGGTCGATAATGCATTAAAGCTCACAAATAGATCTTTAAATCACCCAGAATCCAGCAAAAGGCTTTGAATTAAAGTGCCAGGATGCTGGACTTTGCCCTATTCATCTAGTGCAAATGCAACTGGTTTGATGTTTGAACAAGAGTGATTCACTTTAGCAAAAAGTTAATCAAGACCATGATAAACTGTATATATGGTTACAACTCATGCGTATTAATACAATTACATAAGATATATAATTATAAACAGGGTTTACTATTACTATTACTATTTAATTAATAAAAAAGGAACAATTTTGCGGATTATATATATATATATATAAATATAAGTAGTTTAACAGAATAGCATTTATTTGAAATAGACTTTTTTTATCTTTTATAACATTATAAGTGTCTTTACTCTCATTTTTGATGAATTTAATGCATTCTTGATGAATAAAAGTATTTATTTTTCTTACATACCCCAAAGTTTTGGATGGTAGTGTATTACAGTTTCCAAAAAACTATGAAGCAGCACAACTGTTTTCAACATTCATAATAATGACAAATGTTTTCTGAGTAGCAAATCAGCATATTATAATGATTTCTGAAGGATCATGTGACACTGAAGACTGGAGTAATGATGCTGAAAATTCAGCTTTGCATCACAGGAATTAATTACATTTTACAATATATTAACTTAGAAAACAGTTATTTCAAATTGTAATAATATTTTTAAATTGTAATAATTTTACTGTATTTTTAATCAAATAAATGCAGCCTTGGTAAGAAGAAATTACATTCAAAAATATGTTTAAAATCTTACCGATCCCAAACGTTTGATGGATAGTATAAATAAAATATGCTAAAATATACATATTTCTTCTACTGTAAGTTCTGAATTGGCTGGTAACTTTTAGCCAAACTGACTGGTGAGTGAGTTTTAATTTCAAAACCCGAATATAAATATCAATATTATTTAAAAGTACACAAATTTCCATTTTATAACATTTTACACAGCAAGTTACCACCCTTAAAGTCTTCATGAGTAAGCCATTTTCAAAGCCATTGAATAATATGCACACATGATTGAACTCCACATGAGTGTGGCAATATCTTACAATTATGCATCCACAAAGTACTAAAACGATCGTTTATGGGATCGGAATCATTAATGTCCTTGCACAGCCCATCCTTAGTCCATAGAGACAGAGAATCCATCGGCTGGCCATAAATCTCAGGAAATGACACATCACAGGTGAGACATGGACGTGTGCGAGCCTGGCAGAAATCAGTGAGGGTGAATCAGAGTGCGGCCCACCCTACAGGTCATCCACACCTCCATTCCATCAGCATGAGGAAGACACACACATCTAGATATCTAACCACTGAGTGAAAGACTATGAGAAGCCGTCTGTCAAACATTACAGTAATGCTCTTTTAATCTGCTCGACCATCCCTGAAACATGACTACATCTCAGACTGCCACAGATACTCTCCACTACACTCACACAGACAGACAGAACGATAGACAGAACGATAGATAGAACGATAGATGGAACGATAGAATAATATAACAATAGACAGATAGATAGATAGATAGAATGACAGAACGATAGGTAGAACGATAGATAGATAGATAGATAGATAGATAGATAGATAGATAGATAGATAGATAGATAGATAGATAGACTCTCTTTCATAAGTGAAGTAAACAGTAATTTTTGTAATCAGGCAGATTGGTTGTATAGTTTACAGTCATAAAGTTCCTCAGGAGGAGCTGCTCTCTGTTTTCTGCTCATTACAGCTTTATTTCTTCAAACAGCAGAGGAGGAAGCAAAGTCTCCAAAAATTCATCCTCAGGCTCCAGCATCGATCCGCAGCTCTGAAGCTAAATTCAGCTGCAATTCAATTATTCATGCAGAGGAAAGTGTCCTGGAGGCCTGTGTTTGATGGAGGTCGCCTCTCTTAAATGATCTCAGTTTGATCTGGCCATTTTTTAAGGTGTAAACAGAAATCTGATTTGCTGAATATGCTGAACTGCTGCTCAAGAAACATTTTTTATTATTATCAATGTTGAAAACAGTTGTTCTTAATATTTGTGTGGAAACTGTTATACTTTTTTTCTGGATTCTTTGTAGAATTGAAAGTTCAAAAGAACAGCATTGATTTGAAATGGAAATCTTTTATAACATTATAAATGTCTTGACTGTCACTTTTGATCAATTTAATGCATCCTTGCTCAATAAATGCATTAGTTTCTTTAAAAAAAACTTTCTGACCACAAACTTTTGAATGGTAGTGCATATACCCAGGTCTCATCTAAAAAACAACAACATTGATGGTAAAAAATTATATTATTGCATTTTGAAATTCAATGTTGAGTAAATCAAATAAAGAGTAAAAAAATAAAAGATATAAATATGTAATCACTTTCAGTTCATCACACTGGAAATGGAAGGTCAAGTCGAACGCACTGCATTGTGGGATACAGTATGTCAGGCAGTGGATCTATACTGTGCATTTCAGTGAATGTAGTAGGTCATCAGGGATTTCATGCTTTCAGAAAATCTGCATACTGTCCACAGTAAGACTGTACATACTGTATACTGCAGAGCAACATGTCAGCATGCTTTATATCTCTCTTAAGAGGTTAATGAATGTTTTCCTAAAGAAGTCATGACAGAGTGCTGCACCAGACAGCAACAGATCAACGTATACACACACGTACCAATGTCCCGACTGCAGTTTATCACACACACACACACACACATACATACACAAAACCCATCAATCTCTGCTCTCGCTCCAGCAGGCTGTTGGCCATTCAGAGCAGAAGCGAGGCGGCTGTAGATATACTAGTTAAAGCCACAAACACTACAGCAGTAATACAGTCAGTTCGCTTTCTAACAGACCCAATGATTTCTTCACTGCAGCACAGATGATAAAGAAACCTCTGTTTTAGTGGTGAAGCAGCGGAAGAGCCATATCTTTGAAGTGTCTAGGAAATCAATAATCTTCACAAACTCAGCGGCTTTGACCAATCGTTGCACATGGATTTTCACGCACTGCTCTGTCAGTGCAAAGACACTAACATCTTATTTTTCTTATTGGTGCAAGATTGTGACCTTTTCTCATACAACAAGCACACGAAATGTATTTTTTAATGCTTTTAGTATATGGTTGGTTA
This sequence comes from Spinibarbus caldwelli, assembly GCA_039654775.1. Taxonomy (NCBI): domain Eukaryota; kingdom Metazoa; phylum Chordata; class Actinopteri; order Cypriniformes; family Cyprinidae; genus Spinibarbus; species Spinibarbus caldwelli. Next base: position 20,319,125 of record CM077255.1, on the reverse strand, counting down.
TACTATTAGTATACTATAAATAAATAAATAAATAAATAAATGTTTTGAAGCAGTTATTTAAATAAAATAAGCATTTTCTGAAATAAAATAAAATATATATATATATATTTAAAAAAACTTTTTTAAATGATTATTTTAGCTAGTTGCTAAGGCCACATTTCTCATTTTAATATAAATTAACTAGATGTAATAAAATAACTAAAACTAAAACTGAAATAAACATAAAAAAAGAACAAAATTGAAAACTTGAATATATATAAATATATATATATATATATATATATATATATATATGTATATATATATATATATATATATGAATAAAACTGGAAAAGGAAATATACCTTAAATCATGCAATTACTATTAATTTTCTGCACGATAATAATCTTCAGTAGTATTACATGACCAAAAGCACCACTATTGAAGTCAGGCAGAAAATTAAGAGGAAACTATAATTTCACAGATATGATCATTTTCAAACATGATGCTCTGGAATAGGAAGGCAAATCAATTACATTTTTTAAAATCAAATTTAACTACATAATAAGCCTATAATTAATCAAATTTCACTGAAAAAAAAAACAACAACTGGTGAAACAATTTTCACTCAGAAATTTGAAAATAGAAACAGAAATAGCAAGTGACACACTGAATTAAACATAGTAGAACAATAAAATAAAATAAAATAAAACAAAATAAAATAAAATAAAATAATTTTACATTTTACCTTCCTGGATTAATTGATTGATTGATTTAAATAAATAAATAAATAAAATCTTTACATTGAAAAAATTCAAATGAATTAATTAATTTAATTGGGTTAAAGCAATGTAAAAAAACAACAAAAAACAAACAAACAAAGAGACAAAAAAAAACTCAGTATAAACATGAATTTATTAAGTAGAAAGACAGAAATATTTTTTTTTTTGAAAAACATACTGTAATAACCTTTCTGTAGTTACAACTTGCATGCATCAGTAAAAATCACTAAATATTGCAAAGACATTATTGTGGCATTACAAAAAGTGCTCATATATATATTATATATATATATATATATATATATATATATATATATATATACAGTATATATATTTATATACATACAGTATATATATATATATATATATATATATATATATATATATATATATACATACATATATGTATATATATATATATGTATATATATATATATATATGTATATATATATATATATATATATATATATATATATATATATGTATATATATATATATATATATATATATATATATATATATATATATATATATATATATTAGTGAACCATTTAGATACAAAGTTAACATACATATACTAAATTCAGATCCCAAACTTTGAATAGCTTGGGAGCTGGTTTATACGTGGTTGAGCATTATAGCTTTGTATTTATAAGCTGATTAATTATTATTATAAGCCGATTAATTATTCATTAAGCCTTCAACATAATGAATTTGTTGGAGACAGTTGGAGCAAATGGGCATGAGCTGCATTTCCCAAATGTATGAGCAAATATGTGTAAGATGTAATGCACACCAGTAATTCACAGAGAATCATCAGCACTAAAGAGCAGTGTGGAGGTCAGATATCTCCAGCTCAGATATCTCATGAACTAGACACAGAAGAAAAGCTTACATGCACAATGTGAACACTGCAACCTGTTAACATGGACACTGAAATAAACACACTGCTTATATGATCAGCATGTCAGAAAACACATGCATCGTCATCTGTTGCATCATCATTCACAGTTATTGTTTAAAGCATTAATAAGCATGTTGGCTATTATATATCCTAATTTTGCACTTAAAACGAACAATTATTTATTTGTAATACTAATTAACATGGAATGGAATGATCAGACTAATGAATCTCTGAGCGTCATAAACAAACATTCCTTTGGGTGTCAGAGATGAAGCCACTGAAGCTATTAGCTATAATGGACATGTAATCCGAGAGCATTTACGTTTCAAGTTTATTGCCATTATTTGACTGTTCACATGAGCATCTGGATACATTTTAGTATAAATTTAGAGAGCAAACAACTACTTATGGGCTTTTAGTCAATTTTAAGTCATTTTTAATGTCTGCTGATTGCAGTTGCACAAATTGAACAGAGTTTTATGCATTAAGGTTAATACTACTTAATATTAGCAATAGAAAAGCAGTGAAGCCGGCCTTAGTGAACAGCACTAAATACACTGGACCTTCTGATTATTAGAAAAAAGATTTTCTTAAAAAAAAAATTAAAATAAATAAATAAAAAGGTAAGTGGGACTTTATTTCCCAATTCTCACAATTTTTTTCTCATAATTCTGAAAAAAAGTGAGAATTGCGAGATTTAAAACAAACAAACAAACAAACAAAAAAAAAACGTAGATGTTAGCTGAGCTTGCAATTAGGCGTTTACAATTCTGAGAAGAAAAGTCAGGACTGTGAAACATAAACTCGCAACTGTAAGAAAAATATAATAATAATAATTTATATCTCACAATTCTGAGTTTATATCTCATAATTCTAACCTTTTTTTCTCAAAACTGAGTTTATATCTTGCAATTCTGAGTTTATATCTCATAATTATGACTTTTTCCTCAGAATTTAGTTCATATCTCACAATTCTGACTTTTTTTTCTCAAAATTCTGAGATTATATCTCATAATTGACATTTGTTCTTAGAATTCAGTTTCTATCTCATAATTGATTTTTTACTCAGAATTCAGTTTATATCTCACAATTATGACATTTGTTCTTATAATTCAGTTTCTATCTCATAATTGACTTTTTTCTCAGAATTCAGTTTATATCTCATTATTATGACTTTTTCCTCAGAATTCTGAGTTTATTTCTCATAATTATGACTTTTTTCCTCAGAATTCTGAGTTTATTTCTCATAATTATGACTTTTTCCTCAGAATTTAGTTCATATCTCACAATTCTGACTTTTTTTCTCAAAATTCTGAGATTATATCTCATAATTGACATTTGTTCTTAGAATTCAGAGTTTCTATCTCATAATTGATTTTTTACTCAGAATTCAGTTTATATCTCACAATTATGACATTTGTTCTTATAATTCAGTTTCTATCTCATAATTGACTTTTTCTCAGAATTCAGTTTATATCTCATTGTTATGACTTTTTCCTCAGAATTCTGAGTTTATATCTCATTATTATGACTTTTTCCTCAGAATTCTGAGTTTATATCTCATTATTATGACTTTTTTTCCTCAGAATTCTGAGTTTATTTCTCATAATTATGACTTTTTTCCTCAGAATTCTGAGTTTATATCTTGCAATTCTGACTTTTTTTTTCTCAAAATTCTGAGTTTCTATCTCGTAATTATGACTTTTTCCACAGAATTTTGAGTTTATGTTTCATAATTATGACATTTGTTCTTAGAATTCAGAGTTTCTTCAAGATATTGACCTGTTTCATATCCGAACTTGTCTGTAACCCATTTGAAGTTCCTGTGTAATGCCATGATGTCATAACTGATGCCAATCTCAGACAAAGACAAGCCCACATCACCAACATTGTTTAAATGAGCTTCTGAATCACCCACAGCATGACCAGGATGTGAGACATACACGCTTGCTTTCTCTTTACTCGCCTTCATTTTGTGCTCTTTGTTGTGGCTTTTCTGAAGGGTAAGGCAGCAGTATTTACTAGTGAGTCAGCACATGCCTGGGCAAAAGGACAGCTTGAACACAAACACACACACACACACACACACACACACACACACACACACACACACAGACACACACACACACACACACACACACACACACACACACACACACTCATATATTATACTCACATTAACGCGGCTCCTCAGTGTTTGAAGTCATTCAGAAGTCATGCATTAATAAAACTCATTCAACATCCAAAAGAAACCTCATTCACAAAGGCTGGAAATCTGTCATCATGTCTGTCACTTTCTACTCCAAAATCATTAAATCAGAAATAATACTTTGCAAATGAAATAAAATAAAATAAAATAAAATAAAATGGAGCAATGTTTTCAGGACAATAAGCACATTTTACCCTCAAACTTTAATTACTGTAATACAAAAAATTAAAAAATTAAATCTTATTACTGCAATGCATCCTGAAGTTTTACTTTTACTGTTCCATGTATTTCAATTATGATTTTCATTAATGTAATACAGTATGTATTACTGTATTTTACTGTATTTTTAAACAATACTGTTGCACAAGTACTTTTTAAATTTAAATCAGCATAAATTAAAAGAAATGCCACAACTACTACCAAGATGTACAAATATTTTTAATGATAAATCATTCTGTTTGTATTACAGTAATGAGATTTGGGGGCAAAATATGCAATATAGTCATGAAAATAATGTTGCACTGAAAAACATATATAGACATATATCATAATGGTCTTAAAATAGACTATTTTGTTCATGCAAAAACATTTTCCTTTTGACTTTGACAGTCTGGCATCATCTTGACCATCTATTAAGTCTCTACATTTCTGTATCAAGTAAATAAAGTGAATGAAACAAATAACTTAATCATTGGGCAACTGTGATAAAAAGCATCTCATATCATATTTCTGAAGACAGCTGCAAAATTTGCAGGAGGACTTCAGCTGCTGAGCAATGCAAGAAAAAATGGTATATTTAGAGGTGACTCTATATAATAGTGATCACGGCTGCTCGAACAGATGGAAAAACAAACACTGAGCCTCCTGAACCTCCTTAACAAGTCTTGACTGTCCAAATGACGCCTTATTATGTCATTTCATCACATATATCCTTAATGAAAGTGCTAACGAATCACTTCTTACAAGTATTTCCCACACAAGCACACCAGCATACACACAGAAGCTGTTCATTTGGCCTGAATGGACTCTGTCCAGCTGACCTGCGTGCAAAACTGGGCCCTTCAATATTTGTTGTTCGCCTGCCAAGATATTCTGCTGCAATGAATCAGTCCAGCACAGAAGCGTTGACCAGCAGCAGGCTCACTTTCAGGCCTACAGAACGAATCAAGGCATGATGAAGCAGCAGTAAACACAGTAGGCTACTCACCTTCTCTTGTACTCATCCCGCTCCCGTTTGACTTTGGCCAAAACGTTATACAAGGCTCTCAGTTCTGGGGTGATGGTGTCGATTTGGACCCCGACCCCATCAGGATGGGTCCAGGTCACTCCGGGTCCCTGGACAGTCCTGACGCGCTCCCCGTGTCTCAAAATATGCGTAAAACTCCAGATGTTGCCTGGAAGTCTGGAGCCCAGAGAGTCCGTCTGGACCCCGACTTCACGCGTGAAGGAGAAGCCCTGATGCCTCGGCTGACTGGAGGCTTGCTTCAGCTGGCTCTCCAGAAGTTTGTTCCTTCTCTCCAGCTCATGGACTTTGGCGAGGAAGCAGCGGAACCTCAGGTTGAGGGTCTTGAGGACATGGATGTTGGATCCCAGGTCGTTGCGCAGCGCTCTGGGCACCGCGTCCGACGGCGCGCCGCTCACCACGCCGCCCAAAAAACCTTCTCCAAACAACAACGAGCTCATGTTTTCATACAAAAATAGATATGCTTTAACGACTTCGATTCAACGCTGGTGCGTCCATGCAGTCTTCTTCTCATACGTAAAAAAAGCCCCTAGGTGTCATCGATTGATTAGAAACAAGCAGTGCGGTCATTATCTGTCTATCCTTCCAGGGCGCATCATGTTCTCCGTGGAAACAGCAGGAATAACGGAGCGCAGCGTCTGAATGTCAGCTCATTTCTGAAACTCCCGGACATCTGGAGATCTGCGAGTAATTTCGGTGATCGTGAACGCCGATATTACTCTCACAGTCTCTTCCGCTGGACTCGCGCGACTGTTTTATACCGGACGCTACCGGCGCGACGGGATCGAGTTTCATCCTCCTAAAAGAGGAGATCCGCAGCGCACTCTCCGCCCCGCCAGCCCCAGCAACACACACACACACACACTCACACACACACACACACACACACACACACACACACACACACACACACACACACACACACACACACACACACACACACACACACACACACAAACACACACACACACACAGAGGAGCGACTGCAGGAATTTGGCAACATCGCCCTCTCAAACAAACTCCAACACGTTTTATTCCTTAAAACTGCAAATTTGGATTATTATAATCTGATTTTAAAAGTACCAGTTGCCATACTGCCAACTAATCTTTAAAATAGGCTACTAAGAAAAAGAATAATAGAATAGAATAATAAAAGAACATCTACAAGATGCACCAGGGTATTTTATCAATGTTTATAATAAATTTATGAATCATTAATCATATTAAGATCTATTGTTTAATATTTTATCTAAATAAATACAATTTATGTTTTTCTATATTTAATAAGTAGACAATTATTAATACTTTTAATGATACCAATATTGCTCAAATATATTACTTACTTTTTCTCTAAATACAATTTATATTTTATCAATGTTTAAATAGGTTTTTATTTACTTTTTATTCATTTTGTATTGCATTATACACACTACCAGTCAAAAGTGTTTTTTTTAAAGAAGACTCTTCTGCTCACCAAGCCTGCATTTATTTGATCCAAAGTACAGCAAAAACAGTAAAAATCTGAAATAATTTTACTATTTAAAATAAGTGTTTTCTATTTGAATATATTTTAAAAATGTAATTTACTCCTGTGATCAAAGCTGAATTTTCAGCGTCATTACTCCAGTCTTCAGTGTCACATGATCCTTCAGAAATCATTCTAATATGCTGATTTACTGTTCAAGAAACATTTATTATTATTATTATTATTATTGTCGTCATCATTGTTATTATTATTGATATTTAAAATAGTTGAGTACATTGTTTTTTCCAGGATTCTTTGATGAATAGAAAGATCCAAAGATTGGCATTTATCTGAAATAAAAAGCTTTTTGTAACATTATACACTATACTATTCAAAAGGTCAGAAGTATTATTTTTTTTCTTTTCTTTTTTTCTTTTTTTAAAAGAAAGTATTAAAGAAAGTATTAAAGAGATTAATAATTTTATTTAGCAAGGATGCTTTAAATTTATCAAAAGTAATGAAAAAGACATTTATAATGTTACAAAAGATTTCTATTTCAGATAAATTATGTTCTTCTGAACGTTCTATTTATCAAAGAAACCTGGAAACAATTCTACTCAGCTGTTTTCAACATAATAATAATAATAAATGTTTTTTGAGCAGCAAATCAGCATATTAGAATGATTTCTGAAGGACACTGAAGACTGGAGTAATGATGCTGGAAATTTAGCTTTGAAATCACAGGAATAAATTACATTTTAAAATATATTCACATAGAAAACAGTTTTTTTAAATAGTAAAATATTTCAGAACTGTACTGTTTTTGCTGTACTTTGGATCAAATAAATGCAAGCTTGTTGAGCAGAAGAGACTTCTTTAAAAAATATTAAAAATCTTACTGTTCAAAAACTTTTGACTGGTAGTGTATCTTTGGGTCAATTTTAACATTTCTTATTTATATATTAAGCATGTATCTGCTTTCTGTCTGCAACAAATTAACATTTTCAAGTTTTGCTCATTGCAAAAACATTATAAGTTAACTGAATGCAAATCTGTGATTAATTCAGGTTCATTAATCAGAGCTGAAAGGTTCATACCTTTATTAATATTAATGATCGATATTAAATGTGAAAGGGAGAGCTAGCTCATTAGTAAGTCCATAAATTAAAATCGTCAGTGGAAAGTTTTAAGTTTAGGCAAATTAAGGAAGGCGTTGAAGTCATTATTTTCACTTTTGCATGTTGCGGCAACACAAGCTCTGTTTGCGTTTCACCAAATGACTGATGGATAGAATCAGACTTTACACAAGCATCTACACCTTAAACCTGCCCTGGCTTGAAGCTGCTCTGCACAGATGCACAAAACACACCCAATAAGGATTTCTGAGGATCATCTGTAATTTCCTCAATTGTTTTGAATAGACAGTCCAAGTATGCAAAATCAAAGTTTTTGGGAATGCAGACATGTCTGCTACAAATCCTTTTATTCAAGTCTTAAGTGCCCATGTGAATCCAACCTTTCTCATACAAATCTATAACAAAACAGGCAGTTCCTCTAATGAGTTTTAGGTGTCTGGGAAAAGGTGTCTTGTTAGGGAAACTTCATGACGTGAAGAAATAATCAGTTCTGGTCGTTTACTGCACAGTTTAACAGCAGCTGTGAAAACTACAAATAAATTATATTAAAGTGGGTACTGTACCAACATTACTCAATTAAAGTCAAAGTAGTCAAAATCCTGCTTAAGTGAAATTAAAAAGTTTGTATTTTATTTAACTAACTTCAAGAGTTAGGGAATATTTCACTATAAAAATACAGTACCCGAATAAAAAAAATGCATAATTTTAAAAACTGCATACTGTAAAAATAATAAAAACCTTAAAGTTTAAAAACCTAAAAAATAAAATAAAATAAAATTAAAAAAAAAAAAACTGACTAATAAGTGATTTCACCATTGGAAATATGAGAAAGTTACTCCTTAATTAAAAAAAAAATAATAATAATAAAAACTTGTGTATCTTTATTGACTAATAATCTACTAATAACAAATCTACTCATACAATACGTGTCTTCTAATAATATCACAGTCATGCTGCGCCTCCTGCTGGTTTACAATATAACGGTCTTCTAATTATAATTTTCCTTGAGGAATTTACATATCCAGTTCTGAGAGTCTTAGGTTATAAATATTAATTAGACCATGCAAACCATCCAATAGAGTTCATCCATTGCTCTAATTAATATTCATGAGGCCGCAGCGAACACCACTAGGCGGCGGTGTGATTCCTCACAGTCTGTGTTGTACTTCGCATCAGGCGAAGAAGAAGAAAATACAGAGAGCCACAACGTGAGAACCATGCCGAAATCCAAGAGGGACAAAAAAGGTAGTCATTTCATATTTTAGTTCGTTTTATGACTTATTATTACTGAAATTTACGCGCCATACATTAAAATGACTCGAGCTTTAGCTCGTGTTGTTTAGTGTGGTTAAAAAGAGCAACGTGTCAGAGATTGTAAACGTATTTACATTTTAATAGGCACAGTACTGAAAAAAAAACATGTTTTTTTTTTACTTGACTCAGACTTTGGTGTATGTGGTTAAACTTTAATTCATTTTATTGAAGCAGCTGGGTCTGTTAGAATTAGTTAATGTTTCTTTTATTATCATTAATGCTACTTTTAACAGTTTCATTAACCAAAACAACCAAGAAGGGGTTGGAAGCCAAGCAAAATCTGATTGAAGAGGTTAGTATGATTTTCATTGCTCTTTTCTGGTATTTCCTCTTGATAAGATGTATTTGTATTGTATTTTTTAAATTGATTGCTTACTTCCAAGCTCAAATTAAATATGTAATACCATCACAATAGTTTTGTGATTGATTAAAATATATTTTTCTATTTCTCCTTCTCTCAGCTGCGGAAATGTGCAGACATCTACAGATACATGTTTGTGTTCTCAGTAGAAAACATGAGAAACAATAAACTAAAAGACATCAGGACGGTCTGGAAACACAGCCGGTATAAACACAATCTCCACAGTGCGTCTGATTTACTGCTTTTATGTGTTATTTTAGGATTTCAAAGAGTTTAAGGTTGAACTTGGGTTTTATGTTTCAGGTTCTTCTTCGGTAAGAACAAAGTCATGATGATCGCGCTGGGTAAAGGACCGACAGACGAATACAAAGATAATCTGCATTAAGTATGTCAGTGCATGTCATCACTTATTTAATTGCTAAATGATGAATGTTTAGATTACTCTGGCTAATAAAGCGCTTATGAAAATGTCAGGAGGGACTGATTCGATCTTCTGGTTTGTAGGTGAGCAAGTTTCTCAGAGGTGAAGTAGGTGTTTTGTTCACAAACAAAACCAAAGACAAGGTTCAAGAGTAAGTATTTGGTTAAATGACATTCAGACACCAATTAATATGCTTTGATAATCTTAAATAACTTGTGCATAATCCTATTTGTGATGAATTTAAAACTAGATGCACTATTATACTGGCTAGTTTAATTGCAATTAATGGCATAACCGGTCATTAAGCTTTCTAATAGAACCTAATCATTTTTATTTGTCAATTTTTTTCCACAGATATTTCAGTAACTTTAAAGAGGTGGATTACGCTCGAGCGGGGAATGTAGCGACCATGTCCGTGACGCTGGATGAGGGTCCGCTGGAGCAGTTTCCACACTCAATGGAGCCTCAGCTCAGACAGCTGGGCCTCCCTACAGCTCTAAAGAAAGGTAAACCGTTAGTTAACATAACAATTATTACACAAACAAGGTGTTAAATGATAGTTCACCCTGAATATTTTCACCTTCAGGCCATCCAAGATGTAGATGAGTTTGTTTCTTGATCGGAACAGGTTTGGAGAAAAGTAGCATTGCATCACTTGCTCACCAATGGATCCTCTGCAGTGAATGGGTGCCGTCAGAGTCCAAACAGCTGATAAAAACATCACAATAATACACCAGTAATCCACACCACTCCAGTCCATCAAATAAGGTTTTGTGAAGTGAAAGGCTGCATGTTTATAAGAAACAAATCCATCAAAAGTTTTTAACTTCAAACCGTTGCTTCTGGCTAAAAGACTCTTATCCATAGTATTGTTTCTTTAGTGAAAAAGTTGTCTCGTCTGAATCAGGAGAGAAGTATGCAAACTTCAAGCACTGTTTACAAGCCAAAACAAACAGTCAGTGGATTTTGTTGTGAGACGATAACAAGGATATGACGTTTTCACTGGAGGGAGTGCTATTGTGGATTATGGACTGGTATTTTGACCAGAAATGTCTTGATGGATTTATTTCTTACAAACATGCAGGTTTTCATTTCACAAAAGTGAAAATGATGGAATGGAGCGGTGTGGATTATTGTGATGTTTTATCAGCTGTTTGGACTCTCATTCTGACGGCACCCATTCACTGCAGAGGATCCATTGGTGAACGTGATGTAATGCTATATTTCTCCAAATCTGATGAGGAAACACACTAATCTACATCTTGGATGACCTGAGTGTGAGTAAATTTTCAGCAAAATGAAATTTTTGCCTGAACTATTGTTTTAATATAACCGTCTAAAATTGTGTATTTTCAGAGGAGGATAAGTGTATTGTAAATTGCATTGGGCAGAAAGTAGTTTGCACTAACTAACATATTATCAATCCATCTGCAGGTGTGGTGACACTGATAAAGGATTTTGAAGTGTGTAAAGAGGGAGACACACTCACACCTGAACAGGCTCGAATTCTGGTGAGTTTGTACCACTAATACACTGCAAAATTATTATTTTTAAGTCATAATAACATATGCAGTGTTGCTTTTTAAATAAATACATTTTTAAAATATTTTACCTGAAAAACATGACAAAAAAGACTAAAATGTTAAAAAAAGACAAAAATAAAATTCTTTTCAATTTTATACTTTAAAGCAAATAAAATGCTGCACTGTTTATGCACTAGCAGACATGACATCTCTTTATTTGGATTAAAATCCATTTAAAAAGTTAAAAGGTCATAAACTACTTTAAATTTTAAAAGGGATTTATTCAATTATTCTGAAACCATAAATTTTGGCCTTTCAATTCAGAAACTCTTTGGAATCGAAACGGCGGAATTCAAACTGTCAATCAAGTGCTTGTGGAATTCTGAATGTGGGGACGTTGAAAAGCTGACGGACGGTAAAAGCAATGAGACCAAGAAAGAGGAAACGGATGAAGACTCAGAGGACGGAGAAGGGAGTGAATAAAACCTGGACACAGGCAATGGACTTTTATTGTCAACGTTCGTTGTGATGATCAAACATAAACCCATGAAACGTTTTATTGAGCGTTCTTTCAGTGAGCTGCGCATTACTGTCACCGTCATCTGCACACTGTCTAGTTTTTACTGTACAGTTTTCTACAAAAATACAAAGTTTAGTATGACTGTACTGAACAAAGAGAACCGAACTGAGACAAAGAGGTGATCTGTTTTATTCTTATTGTTAAATATAAGTTATTTTAGCTAGTTTTTGGCAAGAAGACAACAATACAGTGATTCATCAAGATGCCAATATCACATTTATTCGTATTGCATTCTCATGTAAACATGGAGAAAAGTGTTGGTGAGCTCAGAAAGATGTTTCATTTGTCATTGTGTGTATTAGAAAGCTGAAGCCTGGTCCAACTCAATTATCACTGTTCACTCACAAAATATGAAGATAGAAAAAATAAAGTGATCTCTGTATTAGTTCTTATAAATCAGGCTTCAAATTATTTTATTCTCTGATTGTCACGGGGCGTCTAGCGGAAATAGTTTGGACACTCGTGGGCCACTAAATCCCAGGCGTGTTTGAAAGCATCTACGACTTCCTGTTTGAGCGGACCCTCTGCTGCTGCCGTCAGGTTCTCATTCAGCTGCTCCATGCTGGACATCCCGATAATGACCCCGTCACCCAGATCACCCTGGAACACAAACGTCAAAACATGAAATGCATCTCACTTATTTCTATTGTGACTTAAACGGATAGTTTACAAAAAAATTAAAATGGTCATTTACTCATCCTCAAACGAAGATATTTTGAAGAATTTTGGTAACCAAACAGTTGACGGTAGCCATTGCCTTTTACGAACATTATTCAAAGAAACTCATACAGGTTTGGAACAACTTGAGGGTGAGTAAATGATGATAAAATTTTCATTTTTGGGGGAACTATCCCTTTAAGTTGTGGAGTTTCCATTGGCTGTGGTCATGATACTGGTCAAATGACTGCTATTTAAGATGCTGCTGCTGCACTGAATATGAATGTCATATTTTAAGCAAAGAGTACGATCTAAAACAAGCAAGTTAATGCATTTGATGATAATGACCTTTGTTTCTTCGAAAAGTAAATAGTTACTTGATTTCATGTTGACTTTGCAAAAGGATGTTTTAGCAAAACTAAAATCTTGCACTCATTACAAGAGTGGATCAGTGACTTGCCAAACATCTGCATTAATTGAATGAAAGTATCAAAATGTGCATTATATCATTTCATGATCAGTGCTGGGTAGTAATTGATTACATGTAATGTGGATTACATAATCAGCTTCCAAAAATGATTAAATTACATTTTAAAATGCTCATAATCCCATTACAGTTACTTTTTTTTTTATAGATTATATGATTACATATTATGCACACAATGGCAGTAAATTATTCATAGTTTGATTTGCCCTTCGGTTTTCTTTTCCAGATTTCCTTTCTAATATTTTACAATTTTATGTATTTGGAAAGTCTTCCAGCTTTATCAACTCATAAACACCCTGTAGTTCATTCATGAACCCAAGTTCGGGAAACCCTGGCATAATGAAATGTTTAATACACTTCATGATGTTGGTAACAAAGAATAGAATATATTTTAGGTCAAAAGTAATCAAAAAGTAGTCTGATTACATTACCTAATATGTGTAATCCAACAGATAGCATTACAAACTATAATTTCTATCTATAATTTCTGTAATTTGTAATCAGTAACAGACTACAATTTGCTAGTAATCTACCCAGCACTATTCATGATGTCTCTCACCGAGGGTTATTACCGTTAACGAAAACCATAAAAAAAATTCACCAAGGCAACATTTCTCATTTCCATGTAGTTTAAGTTCATGTCTATGTCTGTTACATATTTCTTGTATAATCACTTCAGGGTTATTATTGTTGACTAAAACCAGAAAAACACATTTTTGTTAACTGAAATACAATAATTGTCAATTGACCCTTTGGAGGGAGTTTGATTGACGGGTGATCTGACCAATCATGATGCAGAATCTGCCATTTTGTCCAACAAACAAACCAGACAGGAGAATAGATTAACTTTGGGCACACTTGAAAAAACTTGACAAATGGTGTGTACTGACGTCTTTCCGCGGTTGAAACGATACCTTCTTATGTTCATTCATGTTTATTTCACACTATAACTAGTACAGAGGAAGAACTGATCGGTTCACATGCTGCTTGAACTGAGGTGCTACAGCGATCTGTCAGGAGACATTAAAGAGCAACAAAACTGTATTTACTGTTTGAATTTCTTCAAAAAAGACAAATTTTGAAAGCTGAGACGAAGAATAACCTGCTCTGCCCTGTCTGTTGGCATGTTTTCAGTTTCCTCTTTGCTCCACGATGTACTTTTCACTGCGCGAGAACATGATGTGTGGCATGAGAGCACCATGGCTTGTCAGACATAGTAACAATAATGAAGGGGGACGGATCTTTGCAAAGGGTCAATTGAAAATAAATTAAATATTTTACAAAAATAAATACAATAATTTATTAACAAAAACTATACTAGTATATCAATGCCACTAAAATAACACTGCTCTCACCCTCAGATGAGAGTGATGGTACATCCAGCGAATAGCAGCTGATGTCAAGGTGGGTTTCTCTGAGCCGTACGCTGCATCCAAAGCCTTCTGAATGCCATCTATGCCTTGGAAATTACTCTCCTTCCAGTATCTGAAATACATGTGTCAGGCACCAGAGATCACATCTTAATGTTCAACTAACTAGATCTAGACTCTGAGGTCACACAGGACTGAAAAAAATCAATCACTGATGTGAATATCATGCATGAATTATAAATTTAATGCACCTGTCTCTATAAGCACCAGCCCAGCTGTTCCCGAAGAATCGACCCGCAGGCTGAGCGCCGTCTTTATCTTCATAGTGATATTTTCCAGTGAGAAGCCCACCTGTGAGAGGAGCGGAGAAAAATTTCATGCAATATGAAGAAAATTTTTTTACTTGTGATCAGTATATTTTTATTGTGCATCATTTACAATTAAGCAAAAGTTTTCAAATTATACAAAAAAGTGAGGAAAAACTTAAATGATAGCTAAGAAATTAGCCCAAGAAAAGACTAAAGAGACCACTGAGAATGAGAATGATTTTAGATGGCCAATCAATTGTTCTTTAAAGAATTTAGTGTTATTTTATGTATTGTTTTATTATCATTTATTTATAATATATTTTATTATTCAATTTTATATATATTTTTGTTTACGTAATTCTTTTTGTTTATTATTATTTTTATTTTATTTAATGTATTATCCTATTTTTAATTCAGAGTAAATATTATTAAACAGTATGTTGGTTAACAAACAAGAAAAATGTGGAGGAAGTTAAACATTAAAAACAACAATGCAAACTTTGCATAGCAGTTTAGTTCTTGTTGACTTTAGGTCTATTATTAATTATGTTTTGCAAATACGTTTGTAAATACGTAAATGCATTACCTGCCAGGGGATTGTATGCATAGAAACGGATGCCAAAGTATCTCAAACATGGCAGCAGCTCAGTCTCCACTTGTCGTGTGGTTGCATTATACATGCCCTTCAAAGGAAAACATCAACACTGTTCAAAACTGGCCTATTCATTCAAATAATACTTCATTGACAATTTTTCAAACAGTTATATTCTAGACCTTGTAGTATATAGACTGACATCCATTCATCCATCTATCCACTTACTTGATATACAGTAGGTAGCACCCAGTTATTGTGTTTGCAGATGCAGTAGATTTCTGCCACTTCCCATGATGCATAGTTTGATAAGCCCAGTTGTTTGAATTTGCCCTAAACACCAACAAACAGCTTGAGTTGCATAATTCTGACAGCTTTTGTTTTCTAAAAACATCTAGGTCTGACCATAAAATATCAGTAACTCACCAGACTGTCAGGCATTTATCAAAGTCCATGTCGGACAAAGTCTAGTTCTGTAGTGTATCGTGGAAACTTGTGACGCACCTCTTTATGCAGCTCATTGCAGGCCCGTAGTGTGTCCTGAATGGGGTTCTGGTGGTCCGGCGCGTGCAGGTAAAACAGGTCCACACATTGTGTGCGCAGCCTCTTCAGGGACGTTTCCAGCTGATTCCGGACACTTTCTGGTTTGAGTGTTTTTCCCTCCCAGGGGTTTGCTTTAGTCGCGATTCGAACTGATAAACGCATGAAATGAAAGCACTGAACATGATTACAAATATACTTCCCTTTTAGACTTTAGTGTTATTATAGTATCAAGATACAAATATTTTGATTTAATTTCTTTTATTTTCCCATTTTAATTTTAAAGTTTTAGTATTTGTATTGCTTTTAAATTTCTATAAAGTTTTTATAGATTTTTATTTCAGTTTTAGTTTTTAGTTATTTCAGCACTTCAAGTTAAATGAAATGAAAATGAGTAGTTGCCATTTAATTTACCATTTTTAATGGTTTTAATTTTAGCTCATGATAGTAACCCTGATGTGATTATGCAAGAAATATATAACAATCACAGGAATGATGAAAATATAAATAATTAAATAAAATTATAAAAAAATATATAATAAATAAAATAAAAATACAAATAAATATAAATAAATAATTTCACGTGTTATTATTATGTACCTCATTTTGCATTGTTTCTTGTCATTTTTTAATTCCCTCCAGCATGTTTCTTCTTATTTGTTGCCACTTGACATGCTATTTAATATGATTTGCCTCTGAATTAAAATAATATTAATATATTTAAAAAATATTATAATTGTAATAATAAAAGGTATAACAAATACTAGTGCTGGACAATGATTAATCATGATTAATTGCATCCAAAATAAAACGTTTTTTATTTATTTTTTTATTTTTTATTTCCATGTATATAGTTATATTCATATAATTTATATTATATATAAATATATTTAATATATAAACATAATATTTTTCTTAAATATATACAAGCATGTGTGTGTATTTATATATATATATATATATATATATATATATATATATATATATATATATATACATAAGAAATATACAGAGTACACATATATTATGTACACAAAAACTTTTATTTTGGATGCGATTAATCGTTGCCCAGCACTAAAAATACTCTACAATATTATTTAAAATAGAATTAAATAATTATAATAATTATTTTTATTATAAATAAAAATAATATATTAAAATAATAAACAATAATAAATTGTAATTAAATAATAATTAAAATAAACAAAATGTAAATAAATTGTTATCCAAGTATTTAATCCATGCACAGGCCTGCTGGGCTACACATTGCAGAAATACTACGACCAGAATGGAAGTATGCTAATGCATAAACGGCATATTGTTTGAACTTACAAATAAACATGTCACGTGATTTACTCACTCATGTCTGTGCTGGTACTGTTTGGGAAGAGTTGTACCTGTTTTGGGAAGCTGCATGTTTCCTATGAAGGTCTCCGCCTGTCCATCATTGTACATGAATGCGGTGTCCAGCTCATCGTGGCCGCGCTCTAAGAACACCTGCACCAGCTGCGCGCTCAGCTGCGCGTCCGCGCGTCCCCCAAACGCCATGGAGCCCAGCAGAGTGACTGGGGGTCTGGCCTGAGACATGCTGCGGAGCTGACTGAAGTGTGATGCTGTGAGTTTGGAGAGAAACACTGGTTGAATAACAGAGTGCAGGGCTACACTCAGGCCTGCTCTGGCGGCGCACTGCATAGCGCAGTTCCGGGAGCGCACAGAGTACAGTTCCAGGGCGAAGGACGCGCCTCGACTGAGGGACCGTCGGGAAAGGGTCTAAACTGTGCGTAAACGCAGAGGTCAGAGCAGACGAGTGCCATTGGTCAGCAAAAGGAGGTGGACATTTGAGGGTTCATAGTTCATATTTTGTCAATAGCGATGCAGGTTTTCCAAATATCATACAATACATGCAATAACTATTGTAACCTGAAGATGTCAGCAGAGTACAAATAACTCATAAATCGGTAGCGGGCCAAAAACGTGATTTTCTTTTGTCAGCATCCAGATTTTGGGTAAACTTTATATGAATGTATAAGTAAAACTGAATATTTCATGCGTTGTAAATAGTTTTTCTCCATTTTAGTCACCTTTTGGCCTTTATTAGTTCATTTTAATGGTGTAGTACAGCAGTTCTCAAATAGGGGGCCTCCACAAATTTCCAGATGAGTTTGTGTTGACACAATCTTGCAGTTGTGCTGCTTAATATTTTTTTGGGACCTGTGATACTTTTTTTCAGGATTCTTGATTAATAAAAAGTTTAAAAGAAAAGTGTTTATTCAAAAAAAAAAATGTGTTACTCAAAAGTTTGAGGTCAGTAAATTTGTTCTTTTTTTAAAGAAATTAATGTTTTTATTCAGCAAGGATGTGTTAAATGGATAAAAAGTGACATCCGTGTTTGTCAGTGCAGTGCAACAGTTTCAACACTGATAACAAATCAGCATATTAGAAGGATTTGTGAAGGATCATGTGACACTGAAGACTGGAGTAATGGCTGATGAATATTCAGCACTGCATCACAGAAATGAATTATATTTTAAAGTATATTAAAATAGGAAACCAATATTAGAAATTGCAATAATGTTTTTTTTTCTATATTTTTGATCAGAGCATAATCTTACTGACCCCAAACTTTTGAACGGCAGTGTACTCAAATACAGTTTTGTTTTCAAATGATACATCACGATTTTTGCAAGTAATTATAATAAGCCATTAATTATCATTTATGATTGCAGGTAATATTAAATCTAGCATTTAATAATTCTTATAAGAATAAATGCACTCTTCAATGAAATGACAATATTGATGTTTCTTAACACTTTCATTTTACTGGTTCAAAAAAAATTAACATTTCTACATTCCTGACCTTTGAAGTCTTATATGACAAATGTTATGGAAAAAAAAACAGATTTATTAAGACTACAGTATTCGGATACATTATACAAAAATAGTCTATCTTTCTTATGAAAGGCATTACAGATGATCTGTGAAGACCAAAGAATGTTAATGTTTTGTTCCTCAATCTATTTCATGAATTCTATTAAACATTCTTGAAAAGAATTCCACATAATATTCCTGGAGTGGCACGTCCACATGTGCTCAAAATACCAGCTGATGTTTTTATAGGTGTGTTTTAGTGTGTAACCGCATTGGGCTCATGGCAGAGGTGTTGAACCCTGGTTGGCATTGACCTCTAGAGTCGGATCAGTGCTGTTAGGGAATGTTTTCCAGGTTCTGTTGCCCCAGAATCCCTGATCCCAGCGCTGACCTCTGAACCTCCCCCATGCGCTGCTTCAGCTGTGGCTCGGTGACCCCTCCACAGGACCGTCCTGTAAGAGAATAACTTGTGATGTCACATGCTGAAGGTTCTGGAATATGGACAGTGATGGTTTGCTGCTATTTCAAGTAGCGTCCAAAAAGTCTGAGACTAGTGAAAACTTTAATCAAATTAATAATGATTAATAAATTAATCAATCAAATATTTTAATTACAAATACGTATGATGATAATATTTAAATATTATGAGTAGAACAAATTAAGCAAAAAAAAATAATAATTATATTACTATTTTACTGTTTAATGTTTTATATTATTACATTACTATTCTAAAATAATGGTGTGAGTTTTTTTCTTAAATGTTACTTCTTGTTTCAGAATGTTTAGGGAATTTTTTTTTTTTTTTTTAAATTGACTTTTCCACAATGTTTGCAAAATGATAAAATTGAATGTTGTCTTAATGTTTGCATAACCAGGGAATGCCATTTTTAAAACATAAAAAAGTGGATGTTTTGATTGGTCAGAGAACATTTTCAGAAATAATGTTTTTAGAACTTAATGGGAACTTTAGGAAAACGTTTTTTTAGAACATATTTTTGTTTAAGATTTTTTTTTATTACAAATTAGTATGATGATAATATTTTGAGTGAAAGTTTAATTAAAATTTTTGTTATTACATAACTATTTTAGAATAGCTCAGTAGTTGAAATATTAAATAAAATCATTAATTAAAATAAAAATAGTGCATATATATATATATATATATATATATATATATATATCTATCTCTATAGCATGTTTACACATCGTTCATTGAACGTTTTTTAAATGTTATTGTTTTAGAAGTTTGCAGAAACATTTTATTTATTTATGTTATTTATTATTTAAATAAAATATATTATTTATATTTTATTTGCAGGTTTAAATAATAAATAAACGCTGATGTTTTTATAGACTTGCATAAAATCCATCATTGTTCTGTTGCTGGTCCATTAGAAGGTCTTTGGCTGTTCCTCAGTGGTGTGAACATTAAAAAGCGAGTTCATTACAAAACGACCTTCATTTGACTCTGAAATCTGTCTAATAAAGTGTTTTCCTTTGAATTAGGCTCTTTGAAGTGATGCAGTAAATCAGGCTGAAGTAACGAGCTTTACGCTCATTTGTAAATCATCCTGAAGGAGGTCAGTCAGCTCTTCAGCTGCCTTTGCTTGTTTCTGTATTCGTCTCGTTCCTCTCAAAGGACATTCCCTTCTGCTCCTACAGGAAGACAGTGTCCTGAGGGCTTTTGGATCTCGTTTGGTGTCTAAGGTGGATCTGAGAGTCTTTTTCCTCCTGTCATCTGCTGCTGCGCTTTCAGTCCGGTCTCCACGCGCGTTAATATGGACGCAGATTAGTTTGTTTTAACCCTTTAAGTGTGTTATTTAGGTGCAGGGCTCTTTCAGAACAGCGTATGAGGATGGATGTGTTATTTTACTGTTTAATCATTCTGATTCATGAAATTTATGCAGCATCCCGTTCTGGAAAAAACCTGATGCCGCACATGTGAGTAACTGTCTTTGGTTTGATCTATTGCGCGCTTTTCTAGATTATTATTACAAGTTAGCTTTGAATATCACAATGAATTAAGCATTTAATGAACGAATTTACGCCTCATGTTCATGCTCATATTTACCAGTTTTTATTAATTTTGGAAACTCTCTTTAATGCGTATTTATTGGTGAATTTGTGAGACGCTGGTTGAGGGTCAATCGGAACGTTCTCAGAACTTTGGCTGTAACGTTCTGTAAGGTTCAGTAACTTTAATAGAACGTTCGTTCAAAGTTGTCTGATCTTTAGTAGACTTTTAATAAAAAGAACGTTAACTTGTACATCATTCATGGAACGTATTTTGTCTGAAACATTTTAAACGTTATTACTTCCCAGTTAACAGGGAACATTCTCAGATCTTGGCTAACGTTCTGGAAAGGTTGTGAAAGTTATGGACAAACGTTCTTCCAGTAACGTTAATAGAACGTTTGTTCAAAGTTATCTGGTCTTTAATATTTCTCTTAAAACATTATTTATACGTAGTACATGGCATGTTTTTCCCCTGAAACGTTTTGGTTGGATTTTCATCTGACGTTTATATAGGCCTGTATGTATATATATATATATATATATATATATACACACACACACACACACACACACACACACACACATATACACATTCCCACGCTGTTTGCAAAATGATCAAATGGAATGTTCTCTTAATATTCGCAAGGATTTTTTTTTTTAAACATTTGAAAATCTGAGAACATTCAGAAGTAATGTTTTTAGAGCTTTTTAGAACTATTTGTTAGCTGGAATGTTTGTAGAGCATTCAAAAGTAATGTTCGCATAATGTTTGCAAACGTTTCCTTAATGTTCGCATAAAAAATGTTTTTAAAAACTGGATGTTTTGAATGGACGGAAAACATTCAGAAATAATGTTATGAGTGATTAGCAGAAATAATGCAGACAAAGCACACTTTGACTTCTCTGTAACATAATCTGCCAATAATCCCAGACATGAAACCAATCGCCTGGAGGTTCACTGTGAACTGACTATGTTTGAGGATATAAAACATTTTTACAGAGTGACTAATATATTAGTCTAATATATCAGAAATTAAGCTGTGTAAATCATGTGTATCTTGTCATCTGTTAGTGCAGAGATGATTCAGGTGATTTATTGGCATTTACTTATTATTTTAATCATCACTATTGCACAATTTGACATGGAGCGTCAAAGTAATTGACAGTCTAACAACTTGTTCCGCTGTCAAATTCATTCAATTTTATTAAAACTGCATGGAACAACGGTTGAAAATTCCAGCTGACTAAATGATAAATGTTTAAGATCCACTATGTTTGGATTGGTGTGACCTAGTGGTCTAATATCTGGGCTTGTAACCAAAATGTCAAAATGTTGTAGGTTCTTCTTCAAGATGTTTCACTACAGATTGCTCAATGAGGAGTGAACCTGCAGGTTAACTGAAGTGTGTGTTTTATCTCCAGGCCAAATGTGTGTGTTGAGCAGGAGGTGAAGCTTGTGGCCCAGATGCAGCCATGTGTTCAGGCCTTCACGCGGATGGTTAAAGCCTGGAAACAGGGATGCCAGGGACAGTCGTGGTGCATGGGCTACGAGAGGAGGTGGGTCTGATATTCACACATAGAAAACATTATGGAAAAATAAACTTAGTGTCTGATAAGTGAAAATCAACTGCTACTCTTACTATTTCTGCAGTATCTAGCATGCATATTACGTGCAGTATGCACGCTTTCCACATATTCAGAATGTTTGTAAGAAACAGAAGCACCAACCGCAATCTCTTTTTGATTTTAATGCCAAAAGTAAAGATATTTTTATGCAAACCTGGATTAAAAATGTAAAATAAGCATTTGCATTTGTTCAAATCCTTATCAATAATGTCATGAGGGAGCAATGTAGTGTAATACTTTAGAAATGTTTGTTGTTGCATACTGTTTCACATACTTTAAAAATAGTATGCCGTATATGCTTTGTAGTATGCATTTGTTCAAATCCTTATCCGTAATGTTATGCGGCAACAATATAGCGTAGTATTGTTTGAAATGTTTATTGTTGCATACGGTTTCACATACTTTAAGAAAACAATTCTGCAGTATATATGCTGTGCAGTTTGCATTTGTTTGAATCTTTGTCCCTAATGTCATGAGGCAACAGTGAAGTGTAGTACTTCAGAAATGTTTATTGTTGCATACTCTTTCACATACTTTAAAAATAGTATGCAGTATACACTATATGCTGTGCAGTTTGCATTTGTTCAAATCCTTATCAATAATGTCATGAGGCAGCAATGTAGTGTAATACTTTAGAAATGTTTGTTGTTGCATACTGTTTAACATACTTTAAAAATAGTATGCAGTATATGCTTTGTAGTATGCATTTGTTCAAATCCTTATCCGTAATGTTATGCGGCAACAATATAGCGTAGTATTGGTTGAAATGTTTATTGTTGCATACTGCGTTTCACATACTTTAAAAAAGTATGCACTGTATGCTGTGCAATATGCACTTGTTCAAATCCTTATCAATAATGTCATGAGGCAGCAATGTAGTGTAATACTTTATAAATGTTTATTTTTGCATACTGTTTCACATACTTTAAAATAGTATACTTATGTAGTATACAGTATATGCATTGTAGTATACATTTGTTCAAATCCTTATCCATAATGTCATGCGGCAACAATGTAGTGTAGTATTGTTTGAAATGTTTATTGTTGCATACTGTGTTTCACATACTTTAAAAATGTATACCGTATACACTGCATGCTGTGCAGTATGCATTTGTTAGGATACTTATCCATAATGTCATACAGCAGCAATGTAGTGTAGTATTGTTTGAAAAGCTTATTGTTGCATACTGTTTAACATACTTCAAAAAAAGTATGCCGTGTACACTGTATGCTGTGCAGTATGCATTTGTTCAGATCCTTATCCATATTGTCATGTGTAAACAGTTAGTATAGTAATTTGGAAATGTTTATTGCTACATACTGTTTCACATACTTTAAAAAATAATATGCAGTATACACTATATGCTGTGCAGTTTGCGTGTGTTCAAATCCTTATCCATAATCTCATGCGGCCACAATGTAGCGTAGTATTGTTTGAAATGTTTAATGTTGCATACTTTTTTAACATACTTTAAAAAATAGTATACAGTATATGCTTTGTAATATGCATTTGTTCAGATCCTCATCCATAATGTCAAATGGAAACAGTAGTACTTTTGAAATGTTTATTGTTACATGCAGTTTCACATACTTTAAAAAAATACTATGCAGAGTATACATTTTGCTGTGTAGAATGCATTTGTTCCAGTAGCTATCTCTAAATATGCAAAAGCAGTGGTGATGCTACCTTACCAAGCATGGCTAACTAGTTGTGCACTCCACACTATTCCCTTCTGAAACATCAAAAAAGGCTTATTTCTTCTCATGTGTTACCTTTGTTCTCTAATCAGGCTCTTTTAAGTGTATGGTGTAGTTACACTCTTGACGAAAGCAGCAATTTGACAGGCATCTCCAGAGAGTCTCACATGCCTACAAGATAGAAGGCAAACACCCTGTGCTCATGCTTTGACAACCCTTCCCTTACAATGAGCCCGTATACTTAGCATGTGAGAGACCCAGGCCCTGCAATTAGGTGCTATAAACAAAGGGCGCAGGGTTACGACTCTGGAGCCGAGATGCAGGACTGTAAACTACAGGGAGCGGGAAACTCTGGATCTCACGTTCACAGAAAGCATCATTAAAGGGTGGATAAGAGAGAGGAGTCGCTGATTACAGGCTCATATGTTTGTGTTTTCACACATCGGAGCTCATCCTCAAATATTAGTCATGACCTGATCTCTCATTCACTGACTAACCACAAACACACACCGAAAGGCCTTTAATAGCTCACAGAGAGAATGAGGATAAACACTAAAAGCGGTTGATGACAGACTTACGTGTGTACCCATAAAGAAAATTTACAGGACTTAATCTTTACCTGTTGGCTAAATGGAAAAACAAATTAAAAACCGTGCATATTTTCTTTCTTTCTTTCTTTCTCTTTTTTTTCACGAAAGACTGGTTTCTTTTATGGTGCATGTAGTGTGTAACAAATGTGCTGTTCAATATGCATTTGTTGTTGTTGTTGTTGTTGTTGTTGTTGTTTGGCTTCTTTTTTTTCTTTTTTTTATTAAACAGTAGTTTAATAAACAAATTGTTGCTCTATATTTAAATAAATTCAGTTATAATTACAGTTTTCTTAATAATAAAAATCTACCTCAGCTAATGCTGCAAACTGGGGAGCCATATTACTTGCGTGTTACTATAATATTAAAAGTTACAATTAAGAGCCCAAACTATTAAATTCAATTGCTGTTTATTTTTAGATATAATAATGAACACTTAAATGAAAAAGTTGTATGCAGACATGTAAATTGCACATATGGCAGTTGTTGCCAAGTCCATGATTTTCCTGCAGAACTGGGATACTTTTACACTTTTGCCATGGGTTGTTTTTAGGACGAGGGTTAAAAGGATAGTTCACTCAAAAATGAAAATTACCCCTTGATTTACTCACCGTCAAGCCATCCTAGGTGTATATGACTTTCTTCTTTCAGAATTGATGCAGTTGTGTAAGAAAAATATCCATATTTAAACCTTTATAATCTCTAGCTTCCGCTAATTGTCATACGCTCGGTCACGAGAGAGTGGCGTTCCAGCAGTTGATAGAGGGGAAACCATGGGAAAAAACATAATTTGGAGTAATCTTGATTAGCAATTGGTCTGGTTTTGTTTCTCAGATCTGGCAACCTTGAAATGCTCTTCTCTTGAGTTAATTTCTCTAACAAACAAACAAGCTGTGGACACTGATGACTTGCCTGAGGTAAATGTAATGCTACATGACATTTTGTATACAAGCTGTTTTATTGGTATCTTTCCACTGTTGAAACACTGATTGAGCGATTACGTGAGGAATGAGATGTTCATTCATGTTTATATTGTGTTATAACTAGTAATAAAGAAGAAGGGATGATCACTTTTGCTCACCTATACAGCGATCTGTGACAACATGTCAAAGAGCGTCAAAACGGCATTTAGTGTTTGAATTTCCTGAAAAATGGACAGAATTTGAAAGATGAGACTTTTTCTTATCAAAAGTAACAATATATGAAACTGGAAGTTTCAAATGAAATTCTGCACATACAGTGGTTAAAACAATGCTGTATTTGTTCAGTACACATGCATACAGAACCGAAAGACCCATACCCAGCTGTGAAAGAGGTGTCGCCTTCAGGTACTCGGATGTATTGTTGACGACGGTCATTAATCGGGAAAAACTGACCTCGAAATGTCGCTACTGACCAATGAAGTTCAATTATTTCAGAGAGGCGTTTAATAAACTGACTTCATTTTCCCGTGTTTACCTTCTTGTCGTTTTTAAACCCTTTGTTGTACTGTTCCGTACAGTCTGATGGAAATTAATTTTTGCAGTTGGAGAGAGAGTGTGTAGAACAATATTAAAAACATATTTCTCCCTTTTTTCCCCACAGAACGGCTTACTATACTGCATACAGACAGGTGTATCGACAGGAGCACCACACGGTTTACAAGTGCTGTCCAGGATGGTCACAGCTCAACAGGGAGGCCGGATGCCTGTATCGTAAGTCTTCTTTAAATGCAAAATCACAGTATTTACTTAAGAATTGCACAATACCCTTGTGTTAAGCATGTGCCAATGAGCGTCAATGACAGAAATCTGTATTTATGATCATTTTGAGGCCTTTTATTTGACAGTAAATTCCTGATTATGCAGCTATAGAAGCTTTTACAGGTACAGATGTAGTTGGTAAATAGTGATTAAGAGTTTCATGCTCCAGGTAATTAATTTTACTGTGGTGTAAATGTGTCCAGATTATAGATTTAGAGAGTGTTTCAACTCTAACATGAAGGTCCATGTATTTTTTTTCATGTTTGCAACTTGTTAAACCATGAAATAGTCACACATTCCATTGTCCCCTCTGTCCACCATGGAATTAGGAAATTAGAGTCAAGATTTGCTCTAATCCTCTTGCTTGTGGATTCTGTATTGCTTTATGGGTTTGACTAGGGTCAATGCATTATGGTGACTTACCAGGGTACAGACTGGAGACAAATTTGCACAAATGAATTGCACCACTTGTAGTGTGGACTGTGCTGTTCTTTTGTACTTTCTATTCGTCAAAGAATCTTGAAAAAAAGCATATCACGGTTTCCACTAAAATATGAAGCAGTACAACTGTTATCAATATTGAAAATAATAAGATATGTTTATCAAACAGCAAATCATTTACATTTACATTTAGTCATTTTGCAGACGCTTTTATCCAAAGCGACTTACAATTGGGGAATACATAAAGCGATTCATCTTAAAGAGGCAAACAGAACGAGGAAGTGCTCATAATACTAAGGCTCAGGCAATGTTCAAATAAGTACAAGCTAGAAAGGGAAGGAATAAATTTTTATTTAGGATGACGTCAGGTAGTGTCGAAAGAGGTGAGTTTTCAGCTGTCGCTTGAAAATAGTCAGGGATCCAGCATTCCAGATAGGGGTGGGAAGATCATTCCACCAGCCAGAAATAGTGAACGAGAACGTTCTGGAGAGTGATTTTGAGCCTCTCTGTGATGGTACCACGAGGCGTCGCTCACTAGCGGATCTCAGACTTCTGGAGGGGATATACAGGTGCATCTCAATAAATTAGAATGCCATTGAAAAGTTAATTTATTTCAGTAATTCAACTCAAATTGTGAAACTCGTGTATTAAATAAATTCAATGCACACAGACTGAAGTATTTTAAGTCTTTGGTTCTTTTAATTGTGATGATTTTGGCTCACATTTAACAAAAACCCACCAATTCACTATCTCAAAAAATTAGAATATGGTGACATGCCAATCAGCTAATCAACTCAAAACACCTGCAAATGTTTCCTGAGCCTTCAAAATGGTCTCTCAGTTTGGTTCACTAGGCTACACAGTCATGGGGAAGACTGCTGATCTGACAGTTGTCCAGAAGACAATCATTGACACCCTTCACAAGGAGGGTAAGCCACAAACATTCATTGCCAAAGAATCTGGCTGTTCACAGAGTGCTGTATCCAAGCATGTTAACAGAAAGTTGAGTGGAAGGAAAAAGTGTGGAAGAAAAAGATGCACAACCAACCGAGAGAACTGCAGCCTTATGAGGATTGTCAAGCAAAATCGATTCAAAAATTTGGGTGAACTTCACAAGGAATGGACTGAGGCTGGGGTCAAGGCATCAAGAGCCACCACACACAGACGTGTCAAGGAATTTGGCTACAGTTGTCGTATTCCTCTTGTTAAGCCACTCCTGAACCACAGACAACGTCAGAGGCGTCTTACCTGGGCTAAGGAGAAGAAGAACTGGACTGTTGCCCAGTGGTCCAAAGTCCTCTTTTCAGATGAGAGCAAGTTTTGTATTTCATTTGGAAACCAAGGTCCTAGAGTCTGGAGGAAGGGTGGAGAAGCTCATAGCCCAAGTTGCTTGAAGTCCAGTGTTAAGTTTCCACAGTCTGTGATTATTTGGGGTGCAATGTCATCTGCTGGTGTTGGTCCATTGTGTTTTTTGAAAACCAAAGTCACTGCACCCGTTTACCAAGAAATTTTGGAGCACTTCATGCTTCTTTCTGCTGACCAGCTTTTTAAAGATGCTGATTTCATTTTCCAGCAGGATTTGGCACCTGCCCACACTGCCAAAAGCACCAAAAGTTGGTTAAATGACCATGGTGTTGGTGTGCTTGACTGGCCAGCAAACTCACCAGACCTGAATCCCATAGAGAATCTATGGGGTATTGTGAAGAGGAAAATGAGAAACAAGAGACCAAAAAATGCAGATGAGCTGAAGGCCACTGTCAAAGAAACCTGGGCTTCCATACCACCTCAACAGTGCCACAAACTCCATGCCATGCCGAATTGAGGCAGTAATTAAACCAAAAGAAGCCCCTACCAAGTATTGAGTACATATACAGTAAATGAACATACTTTCCAGAAGGCCAACAATTCACTAAAAATCTCTTTTTTTTATTGGTCTTATGAAGTATTCTAATTTGTTGAGATAGTGAATTGGTGGGTTTTTGTTAAATGTGAGCCAAAATCATCACAATTAAAAGAACCAAAGACTTAAACTACTTCAGTCTGTGTGCACTGAATTTATTTAATACACGAGTTTCACAATTTGAGTTGAATTACTGAAATAAATGAACTTTTCCACGACATTCTAAATTATTGAGATGCACCTGTAGATTCGTAATAGTGAGTGGAAGTAGGTGGGTACTGAGCCTCTGGCTGTTCTATATGCAAGCATCAATGTCTTGAACTTGATGCGAGCTGCAACCAGTAGCCAGTGCAAGGAGATAAAGAGAGGTGTAACATGGGCTCTTTTGGGCTCGTTGAAGACCAGTCGTGCCGCTGCATTCTGAATCATTTGTAGAGGTTTGATTGTGCTTGATGGAAGTCCAGCCAGAAGAGCATTGCAGTAGTCCAGCCTAGAAATGACAAGGGCCTGGTGTAAGGGGGTAATAGGTAAAATGTAAACAAGGTCAATTTAGTTCAAAGGGAATCATTTATGATTTTATAGGGAATTTGAACAGAATCACTGTTTCACGGCTGATCACTGAGTCAGCAGCGATTCAGTGAACAAGCCGTATAACATCAACTCTACACTGGATATTAAAATCCAAAATATAGTGAAAACACTATTAATAAGCACAGTAACAAGATCAGCAGATTAAGACATTAACTTGTAATTACAAAACACAAGATACTTCTCTTTTCAATATAAATAAGACTTTATTTATATAAACCTAAGACATGTAAACTAATCTAATCTAACACATGAACACACGCATTCACACATTCACAAGTTGCAGAAAGAGAGAAAGTGAGGAAAGGATACGTTTAAAGAATGAAAATGTGAAATCCCAAGTTTACAGCAATGTGCAATTGCATAGACCTGAACAACCATCAATCACTTAATTAACCCTCGCATTGAGTTTCTCAATGGGGCTAAAATTTGTATTAAATGCACCAATTCAGTTAGAATCTGGAGGTTACTTGCTTGTGTTGCCTTAAAGGATTCCCTTGTGTCGTTGTCTTTGCAGAAAAGGGTTTTCCCAAGTTTGCTGATTTGGTTGAGTTCAGTGGTCTTTCGTAGTAAAGTCATGGGCGTTGGTTCTTGATGCTGAGTTGGTTTGGTTGAAGTTTGGGGTGGGTGCAGTCAGAGCTGGACTTTGCGGCAAACTTAGCAAAACTCTCATGGAAAGACAAGAAATTAAAGTAAAAGAATAAAAGGATGTAACGAGACTAGGTGGGTTTTCTTCTCATTGTGTTGGCAGCTGGCATGTAGGCCAGAGCACGCTCAAAGAGCTCTAAAAAGCATGGCTAAATGTACAAAGCAAGAGCAATGACGAAAAAGCATGGCTAAAAGTTAGAAGAGCAGAGATTTGAAGAAGAGCGTTTGAAGCAGCAAAAAGCATAATTTGATTGTGTCCTGAGTATTTAAACTCGGCTTTCAGACCGTCCTATCTGGACGTCTTGACCAATTAGAAATGATCTTAGCCTAGGGGTGTTGCTCTGTTTCTTCCCCATCATAAATCCTGCATCAGTCACATGGTCTGAATTTTCCCGCTCTTGTAAAGTATAATTTTGGACATGATTTCTCTAACAAGACTATGATACATTTGACAAAGAATTGATTGGAAGAAACATTTAAAGCATGATTTTTAAAACTCATACATACCAAACATGAATATTAACTCTTAAACTATTCCCTAGTTATTAAAAAGACATACATAATATGTGATTAAAACATGATCGTCAATTGTGTGGGTTACATACATAATATGGAGTTCATTAGTTATGATTCATAAGTCCTTGTAAGATTATTTTGGTGCATCTATATGTGAAAAGGCAGTTTCTGTACCATTTTGTGAACATAAGGACATGTTCTGTGAGGCCTAGAGAGGTTAAAAGGTCTCCTAAGGAATTTCAGTCTCAGTCTTTCATGATTTCCATTGTGGAACACATGTGATGGTCACGCAGGGCATCTTTTTCACCATTAATCTTGATTACTTGCCCCAAATTTGGGGATCTCCTTACTGAATTGGAATTATCAATAAGTGTTCCTTTTGTTTTAATGTTGCAAGCTGTTCTTTGAAAGAGGCTTGTTGGTAAGGTTTTCTTCAGACGGGCTGGAGCTAGGAATCTGATTTATTGCATCCTGTTACAGCCTTGGGGCTTCTCTGGAATTTCAGCTCCTCATGTTCCGATGTTCTGATCGAATATTAAATTTGTCTGATTCACTCTCTGATATCTTACACTGGACAAGAAGTTGTGCAGCATGCTCTGTTAGAAAGGGCCTGATCTTTCTGATGTTGTATAATGCAAACCTGCAAGATCGAGCAGTCTTTGCAATGTGGTCAGCTGGTCATCAAAGATTACACCAAGATTTCTGACCGAAGTTGATGGGGTAATTGTAGAAGAACCTAGCTGGATGGTGAAATCATGCTGTAGAGCTGGAGTGGCAGGGAAGACAAGAAGCTCAGTCTTTGCCAGGTTGAGCTGTAGGTGATGTTCTTTCATCCATGCCGAGATGTCCGCCAGGCAGCCTTAGATCCGTGCAGCTACCGTTGGATTATCTGGTTGAATAGAGAGATAGAGCTGTGTGTCATCAGCGTAGCAATGGTAGGAGAAGCCATGTGCCTGTATGATGGGACCCAGTGATGTAGTGTATGTGGAGAAGAGGAGGGGTCCAAGAACTGATCCCTGAGGAACCCCAGTGACCAGTTGATGTGCTGTGGAGACCTCCCCTCCCCAGGCCACCCTGAAAGACCTACCAGTGAGATAGGATTCAAACCAGCGAAGTGGAATCCCAGTGATGCCCAGTGATGAGAGGGTAGACAGCAGGATCTGATGATTGACAGTGTCAAAAACAGCAGATAGATCCAGCAAAATGAGAACTGATGATTTGGAATCAGCTTTTGCAATCCGCAAGGCTTCAGTGACTGAGAGTAGCGCAGTCTCAGTTGAATGGCCACTCCTGAAACCTGACTGGTTAGCGTCCAGTTTGTTGTTCTGTGAAAGAAACAGTAATACCTGGTTGAAAGCAACTTGTTCGAGTGTTTTTGCTATGAATGGAAGGAGAGAGACTGGTCTGTAGTTTTCTATAAGAGAAGTGTTTAATGTAGGTTTTTTGAGCAGTGGGGTTACCCGAGCCTGCTTGAACACAGTGGGGAAAATACCTGTGAGGAGGCATGTATTGATGATGTGTGTGAGTGCTGGTAAGAGTGTGGGAGAGATTGCTTGGAGAAGGTGTGAGGGGATTGGGTCTAGAGGACATGTTGTAGGATGACTGCAGAGGAGAAGTTTGGATACCTCTGCCTCAGTGATGGGACAGAAGGAGATGATGGGAGTTTTAGCAGTGGATGTGGTTGGTTGGAGGTCCTGTGTGTGTGGAGGTGAGACCTGACTACTGATTGTTCTAGTTTTGTCTGTGAAGAATGTGGCGAAATCATCAGCTGTTATAGAAGTGGTGGGAGGTGGTGGAGGGGGGAAAGAGGAGAGAATTAAATGTTTTGAAGAGATTACGCGTGTCTGGAGCACTGTTAATCTTGTTGTGGAAATATGAGGATTTGGCAGTGTGGACTTCAGCAGAGAAAAATGAAAGCAAAGACTGATACCTACTCAGCTCCGACGGATCTTTTGATTCGCACTATTTTCTCTCTGCTGCCCTGAGTTTGGCCCAATGCACACGAAGAACATCAGATAACCAGGGGAAAGAAGAGGCAGCCCGTGCTGGCCTGGAGGAGAGAGGACAAATTTCATCTAGACAAGGGTATAAAGTAGAGCATAAAGTGTCAGTAGCTGCATTCACATCCAGAGATGAGAAATGGGTAGGTGAGGGAAGAGAGGAGAATACTACAGAGGAAAGATGGGAGGGTGAAAGGGAGCGTAGGTTTTGTCTAAAAGTAACTGGTATAGGGGTTGGTGGCACACTGGTAGCAAAATGTAGTTTAAATGTAATGAAGAAATGGTCGGAGATATGTAGTGGTTGTACCAAAATGTTGTCTGCAGTACGTGTGTAAATTAAATCAAGTTGGTTGCCTGATTTGTGCATGCTTGTAGTGGTAAGGCATCTGAGATCAAATGAAGCAAGGAGAGAATGGAAGTCTGTAGCATTAGGCTTGTCTAGATGAACGTTGAAGTCACCAAAGACTAAGATTGCGAAACAGGACAGCAGCCCATCCAGCTCTTCTAGGAAGGTGCCTAGAATTTGGCCAGGGGGGCGGTAAATTACCACAATCTGGAGTTTTATAGGAGCTGTTACAGTAATCGCATGAGATTCAAATGAGTTGTAATTGCATAGGGGAGAGTGGGTGGAGTATTTCCAATTGTTTGACATGAGCAGACCAGTGCCCCCATCCCGGCCAACTTGATGTGGGGTGTGAGAGAAAGAGAAATTGTTAGCCAGAGCAGCTGGGTTGCTGAGTCTTCAGGACGAATCCAGGTCTCAGTCAAGCCCAAGATGCTGAGAGTGGATTGTAAAGAAAAAGCAGAAATGAAGTTACCTTTGTTGACAGCTGACTGACAATTCCAGAGACCCAGAGAGAAAGAAAGAGGTGCAGGAGAAGATGTAGAGATAGGGTGCAGGTTAGCAAGATTGCGTTGCTGTCTGCGTGTGGTGGTAGAGCATGGTTGAGAGACAACTGGAATGGTTTGGAAACACATGATAAAGGTGGAAAGAAAGAGGACAGAAAAGGAGAGTGTGTGAAGGGAAGAGAAAAATGATACTTAAGTGCGTTGCCAGTGTCGTTGCTCGGTTAAAGTCGCACAGGAAAAAGTCGCAGGCCTTTACCCTCATCGGTCTTCACACGAGGAAGCTGAAGACGAGGGCTGAACGCGCTCACACATAAAATAAATACACAGTCTAAGAGACTACAGTGAAAACAGCTGTGGCCGCCTTCTAATTAGCACAGCCAATAGCCTATAGCAGGGCAAATAGCTCAAATCAAAACTAACACTTCGCACTTAAGTGCAGAAAGGAGCAATGCAAAAGACACAGGCTCCTTCCTAGCCAAGGGGCAATTATTATAATTACCAGTAAGTGCAATCAAAAATATAAACCAAAACGAAAATACAGAATAGAAATAGGTAGGAAACGAAGTATTCCTTCCTAGCAGCAAGTAAATAATTTAAACAACAGATCTACGAACAAGTATTAAGACACTTATGCACTGCCGTCCATCTCTTCTGGTGACTAACCGACTTCTCCCAAGGTATAAGAGTGACCAAGTAGTTTAAATAGTTACAGTCGCTGTGGCCGCCTTCTATTTAGCACAGCCAATAGCCTTTAGCTGGGCAAATAGCTCAAATCAAAACTAACACTTCGCACTTAAGTGCAGAAAGGAGCAATGCAAAAGACACAGGCTCCTTCTTAGCCAAGGGGCAATTATTATAATTACCAGTAAGTGCAATCAAAAATATAAACCACAACGAAAATACAGAATAGAAATAGATAGGAAACGAAGTATTCCTTCCTAGCAGCAAGTAAATAATTTAAACAACAGATCTACGAACAAGTATTAAGACACTTACGCACTGACGTCCGTCTCTTCTGGTGACTAATCGACTTCTCCCATAATAGAATCATCATAGTAGAATGATTTCTGAAGGATCATGTGACACTGAAGACTGGATTAATGATGCTAAAAATTGAGCTTTGCATTACAGGAATAAATTACATTTTAAAATATATTCAAATAGAAAAGTTATTTCAAATTATAGTAATATTTCACTATTTTAATGTATTTTGGATTAAATAAATGCAGCCTTGGTGAGCATTGGTTGAGATTTCTTTCAAAAACATTAAAAAACTCTTACAACCTTTTGAACACTAGTGTAATAAGTCTAAGGGATTTTTGCTTGTTTTATTGTGTGTCAGGTGAAAATAAGTCTGTTTTAAGCAGAAATAGCACACCTCTCCCAAAGCCGCAGATCTGAAGCATCATCATGTAGTACAAATGATATGGGATGAGTTACACACCACATTTTAATATTTAGAGTTATTTGTTAGTTTAAATGACTCTAATAGTCATGCTTTCCTCAGCAACAAAGCCCTGATCTCACTTTGTCTGAATTTGTTTTACTTTCTAAAGCCAAAAGCCCCGGTTTGTAATTGAATTTCAGCAGCTCATCCCGTCTGCTGTCTGGTCTGGGTGGGGTCTCATCATTTTCATTGTTCTGGTAACAAGAGAGCTCCTCTGATAGTTTGGCAGCGAGAGACTCTGGTTTGTCTTCTCGGAGGAGTTTTGCTGTGCCTAAATGGACCAGTTGGGAATCCTTTGAAAGGATTTTACTGGGCTGTCATTGTCTACATACTTCCACAAGCACCTCTGACGAAGAGTAGTCTAGCTGTGGACCCTGATATACTCACAGCAGGAAAAAGTTTAAAATACCTGAACAATGATATACCGAGGCACTTAATAAAATATTTAAATATTTATATAAATTATATTTGACAATTTTTAATTACACTTTTTTACCAATGAATTTAGAAGATTTACGATGGTAGTTAAAAAGTGTTTAAAGGGACAGTTCACCCAAAAATGAAAATTTGTAAATGAACTAGTGAATTGAAATAGTTAACTGAAAGAAAAGAACCAGTTCACGGAAAAGAATCAGATCTCTCCGTTTGCCTGAGGCTCTGTGAATAATGTTCAGTTTTTTTGTACAGACTGATCGTTTCGCTTCATAAGACCTCAATATATCATCAGGAGCCACAGATATTAATTGCATTTTATGACTCACCAAAGACCAGGGTTTCAGCTAAAAATCTTCTTTACTGTTCTACTGAAGAAAAAAAAAAAATCTTGAATTAATCCCATCAAAAACATGACTCACGATGAAAGAGCTGAAAGATGAAAGATTGAAAAAAAGAGAAAACGGCATGCTTGCAGTTGTGTTTTTACATCACATTCACTTTTGTTCTTACTATCGGGTATGTTTTGGTGTAATGCAGATTGTGCATTATTTTAAAATGTCATGGAGCATTAGACTTATAGCACCACTCAACGAACATTTCAAGTCAGAACTGTGGTGATACCTACAAAATCAACATCACATAAAACAAACCATATGTACGTTCATCTGTTCCGGGGAAAAAACCAAACACTCTTTTAGCGCCACCCAGTAGACATTTCACATTGAATATGTCACGAAACATACATGGTGCTACGTATTTCGTGTCTTGCAAAAACGTTCCTACAGTTGCGTTTTCGTCATGAGATCAGGCTCGAACTATCCCTTTAATTCCAGAAGTTTCAATAAATTTATGTTCTTCAGGGTTTACACTTTTTGTTAATTTAGAAGATTTCCAAAGGTGTTTAACAGATGGAGCGAGCTTTCCCAGAAAGCTAACTTAGAGATGTTGTTTCGAACTCCAAATGAACTTTGTTCGGGCCTGATTTTGTTCAAAATGGTGTCATGCGTGCCTCTAGTGAGAGTAGACGCCATATTTAATTAGTCATGCATGAATATGGGGCTGAGAGAGGTCCATTTAATACCTTGTACTGTCTAAAAGCCTTAGTTAGAGTTTTGTGCATGACGTATTTTTAGTGTTTTGTTGACTTGATGATCCTCGTGTTCATTGTCAAATCAAACCTGCTGTCTATCCTGACTAAGATCCATTGGGTCTGTTGTTCTCTTTTGGATGAAGGGACTCTATGGTTCCCAGAAGTGGTTTTGAGACTCAGGGTAACATTCGGTCAAAATAGTTCCTTGTACCCAAAGCCCCCTAAACTAAATCCTTCTCTTAATCAAGTTAACATCCACAGTTCATTTTTATCCCGGACTCGTGGCGGCTCGAGTGGTCTCATGCCAGAGTGACTGACAGTTGCATAACAGTTTATCCTGCAAGTTGTGATTTTCTTTGGAGTCTTATTACTAGAGCCAACACAATCCTCAAAGACCCCTTTGTCTGTCCGAGAAGGTGAAACTGCTCATTATACCTGTGAAATTTAGGCCTCATCCCCGATCCAGCTTTGGTTTGTTTTTAAACACGCTCAGCGTGCATTCCTGTACACCGCTTAACAACTTTTCCTCTTCTGCGTCAGTATCTGTTGTCTTTAAACTGCACGCTCGGCTTTTATCTCTGCAACTTGAGATCTGGAAGCACTTTAAGAAACGGGACAAACTAATCACTGCTTTTTCTGAGCCACTGAACATGGACAAAACACGAGTTGATGCTCACACCAGAAATCCCCCGTTTGACTGGCACACGTACAGAGTGTCTGTCTTCACAACCTTTTCGTTCAGCGTGATTCACTGGCCGGCTGGGATGGACAATCAAGAGGCTGTTGGATTTGCAGCAGCAGTAAAGTGTGTGGCAGCAAAGGCAGTTTGGATCTTGTTGAGGAGTCGAAAGGTCGTCTCTGAGGTGTTGCCATCATTCAGTGATCTGTTTGAGAAAAGGAAGCGTGCAGTGATGGCTTTTCTTTGCTTTGCCCCCTAAATGCTAATTAGTCTAATGTGGGGGCGGTTCTTAATCTTTGTCTCTGAGGACCACCTTCATCCGTGACAATATTTAAAGGCCTCAAACTAGGAGGTGCAATTTGAATTAAATATTTATATATTTATATAAATATTTCAAAATATATATATGGTAATATTTATTTAAAAGAATTATAAATAATTGAAATAATAACATTCCACAATTCCAGAAGTTTCAATAACTGAATGTTCTTCAGGGTTTACACTTTTTATTACCAGTAAATTTACAGAAATTACTGTAGGAGTGACAAATTAAATTAATTAAATATTTAGCTATTTATAATAATATTATGAGTTATATTTATGATAATATTTAATTTAATAATTTAAATAATTAATAATAAAATTATGAAAAATTCAAATAATTAAATTCTGTACTTCCAGAAGTTTCAATAACTGAGTTCTTGAGGGTTTAATTTTAAAATAATTAAATATTTATATAAATATTCTAAATAATATTTATAACAACATACAATATTAAAATAATTAAATACAGTAAGTATAATAATAATAGTAGTAGTAGTAATAGTAGTAGTAATAATAATATTATTATTAATAATAATAATAATAGTTAAAATAAATACTGTAATTTACACTTTTTATTACCAATGAATTTAAGTAATAAGGAAATTAAATAAAATAATAAAAAAAACCTTGATAACTTGTATTTATTTATTTATTTATTTACTTACTTACTTATTTACTTATTTATTTATCACAAATAGCAATTTCTACCCAATAAAATATTTTAGAACTTGACATAACTATATACAAAAAGTGTATTAACGGTAGAATTTTTTTCTGTCTAAAAATCATACTTTCGAAATTCTTTCATATATCTAGGTTTTCCAGTGTGTGAGAAACATGTAATTCTAAAAAAAAAATATTGTAAATTAATAAAAATAAGAAATATGACATCAGTTTACATCTTGATTTTGTTTTTTTTTCTGTTTTAGCTTGTATTAAAGCATGTTTAGTGTTATTTCAAATCTTTTTAAGCCATCTTGCCCCCTAGTGGGTCTAATGAACACTTCTTCTCATGAGCTTCCTCTAATAAGAGTACTGAATCTCAAATCTTTGGCCTTAGGACCCTGATTTAACATTTTGGCAACCCAGTACAGCATCAAAAGTGTTTATTGTGCAAAAGTAAATAAAATGTCTTTAGAATCAAACACTGAAATTTGTTAATATGACCATGATTAACAAAAATGATTAACATGACATTGGCTGAGTAGGAAAATAACCAATTTAGCATACTGTAAACAGCAGCAAATGCCTGATTTTCAGTATTTATAGTTTGAGTGTCTGGTTTGGAAATGTCAATTGAATTTTGATGGTTTCATGCTCTCGGGAGCCAATAATTCACTCCATAAAACAAATTGTGGTCAGCATGCAAACTATATTGTTTATTCTTGTTACAAGTGAGCATTTATTTAAAATAGTCTGCATATTTTTGTTCTTCTTTCTCGAGTCCTTCTTACACAATCTGTCTATGTCTGCATCTGTTTAATCTGGCTAACTTCTACCAAATGATGATTAATTTACGGCAAATTACTGTAGTATTTGATTGGACACATGACCTTTGACATCAACAACAGAACAGATATTAGTTTGACTTTTAAAAGTTAAAAGAATAATTCATTCAAACATGAAAATTTGCTGAAAATTTACTCACCCTCAGACCATCCAAGATGTAGATGAGTTTGTTTCTTCATCAGAACAGATTTGGGGAAATACAACATTACATCACTTGCTCACCAATAGATCCTCTGCAGTGAATGGGTGCCGTCAGAATGAGAGTCCAAACAGCTGATAAAAACTTTACAGTAATCTACAAGTAATCCACACCACTCCAGTCCATCAGTTAACGTCTTGTGAAGTGAAAAGCTGCGTGTTTGTAAGAAACAAATCCATCATTAACACATTTTAACTTTAAACTTTCACTTCTAGCCAAAATATCCATAGTCCATAATCCATAATAATGCTTCCTCCAATGAAAAAGTCCATCCTCTGTTGTTCTCTCACATCAAAATTCACCAACATATTTGTTTAGAGCTGTTTTGGACTGTTTTTGCTCATAAACAGTGCTTGATCTGTGCATATTTCTCTCCTGATTCAGATGATCTTTTCACTGGAGAAAGAAGTATTACAGATAGAGGACTCATATTTTAGCTGGAAGCAATGGTTTGAAGTTAAAAATTAATGATTTTCTTTCTCAGCTTTTCATTTCACCAGACATTAGCTTATGGACTGGGGTGGTGGATTATTGTGATGTTTTTATTAGCTGTTTGGACTCTCATTCTGACGGCACCCATTCACTGCAGAGAATCCATTGGTGAGAAAGTGATGTAATGCTACATTTCTCCAAATCTGATGAAGAAACAAACTCATCTACA
The DNA here is from genome assembly GCA_039654775.1 of Spinibarbus caldwelli. NCBI lineage: Eukaryota > Metazoa > Chordata > Actinopteri > Cypriniformes > Cyprinidae > Spinibarbus > Spinibarbus caldwelli. The sequence goes on along the minus strand of CM077255.1, from coordinate 20,279,429 downwards.
TCTTTGATGGTCTGAGGGAGAGTAAATTTTCAGCAAATTTTCATATTTTGGGTGAACTGCTCCTTTAATACGCAGACTTATGGTTAGTTGAATTTTATTATTAGCATTTTGCAGTTTTTTCCCCTGCGAACCACTAGATGAAACGTTTTCAAAAAGCTTTTCATTTGTCTTGTGCTTTTTTATTTATTTATTTTTTTTGGAGATTTACATCACTTTGCAGAACTGGAACTCATAAAATAACACACATCAAGGCACTTCAGGAAAATTGCTTTGGTTTAATTTGGTAAAGCTTTTGAACGGGACGACAAATGAATTCTGTTTCTCATTCTGGTTGAAGTTTCTGCGAAACTTAATCTTGAAGGTAATTACAATCGGGGTCTTTTGGGGTACATTACGTACACACTGAAACCCTGTTTATTTCTTTGTTTCTCAAGTATACCATTTGACTTAATGACTTTGGGTTGTTTCTGCAGAAGTGCCCTCTGTGCTTGAAGTGTGCTTTAGTGAGACTTCCTTCCCTTTTAAGAAAATGTGAACATAAAAATACTCATCTTTTCATTAAAGGGCAAACGTCAGAATCTGAAGTTGGGAGCAGAAAGCGGCTGGTCATTTTGACTGATGCTGATGATGTGATTTAAAACAGAACTGACCACCAATAGCAGTAATAATGAGTGAATAGAAGCAGGTCTTTGTTGCCAGAGACGGAAATGTCCTGAACAAGTATTAGGAACTACTGTCCTGGGTGGTCTGTTCACATGACCAACAATGCCTGTTGTTACAAAGACAGTAATTGTCCATCCATTCTTTCAGGTCTGTTAATGTTTAGAATGGGAATGTGTTCATTAATTTGCACAATTGGTCATTTAAGGTGAGTGAAGCTTAGCTAATCGCTCACAACAGCTCGTCTATCCACATGGATTTCATTTCATAGACTTGAGTTGAAGGTATTTCAGGGTTTATGAAGATTCATATGTTTTGTCTCTATTATTGTGAGTTCCAGCACATCTTATGTAATACAGTTTTATGTAATAATGTGAGAACTGGCAAAGGTTTTTTTCATATTAAGATATTTAAAAAGGAAGTGCTAATGCTTCTGAATGTTTTGATACTGACTTGTGTTGCTTGATTTGGGTTTTGTGAAACCATTTTTTTATGTTTTAAGATTGCAAACTTTCAGGTTTTGACATGCCTGATAATTTTGTGTGTATATTATATGATGACAATGCAGGATTTCTGCCGAACCGACACAGATACGCCATTGAATCAACTCATCACAAGCTCTAAACTAATCATCACTATCAAGTGACGTCAATATTCTGAGTCGGTTTCCTGTCAGCGCCTTGTTGTTATCTACTCAGAGGGGTGATAAAACTAATTCGATCAGGAAAACAGCAAAGATCTTTTGTATCAAGAAGCACCTCGTGGTCGGGCAATGTATGGAACTGGGATATCCAACAGGAAAAGGATGATTAAATTAACTGACACCCTCAAACCTGCAAACACAGGACATCAGGACCTATACGTGACTATCCCATGACTCGCTTGACCATCTGCTTCCTGCTCTTCCACGGCCAAACTTACCCTCTTTATCTCCAACAAAGAACAGAACCTTGCAGGACGACTTTCAACAGATAAACATTCAAAATCATTTAAAGTATTAGAGCAATATACTCCCAAATAATATGCCTTATGTCTTTTATATGATTGACATGTTATTGTAACCAATGAAGTTGAATCAATGTGGTATAACCCTTTTTAGTATATAAAGTTAGGAACGTGTATGCCAGATAACCAGTATTTAGTGTTGCGTGAAAGCTTATTTTATTTGCAATTCCTTGGTGTAAATGAAATTACGATATTCGATATTATAAGCATGTTACGACACTTTATAGAAATCTGCTAGGATATTTACTCCACGTGATAAATTGAGTAGCATGTGATTCATGCATGATAAGGAACAGTATGGTGCGTGGTTAAAGTCCTGCAACAACGTCCGATTGGAAGATCGCATCGGGGGACGGACAAAATCAGCCCGCTTAAGAACTAGACACAAAGCCTTCGTCGCTTGCTTGCTCTCTCGATCTTTGTCTCTTTCGCCTTCGTTGACCGCGCTACAAAGCGCTCACACGCTGTAACATCACGTGAGCGAGACTCCAGAACTCCAACGCTTCGTCAAACTTTGTGACATGCAAAGAGATTCAAAGCCCAAAGTCTGCAAACAGACTTCCGAAGAACGCCGAGCACAAGTAACCAGAAAACCAACCAATCACCGGAGGGCTTTCCTAGAAAGACGTCATCCAACAACCACTCAGCAGCCAATCCACAGCCCCAAAACAAACAAAAACAAACAAAATCTTCATCTCTTGCTGAACTGGGCGAATTAATCCTAAAGCAGTAACGATAAGCTGAAATCTCTACTTTATGAATTTTCTCAGGTTGAATTTAAAGAACTAGTAGCTAGTACTAGAATTTTGGGAACTTCATGCAAACGCAGCAATTCATTTCCTGAACCTTGTGTGTGTGTGTGTTTGGTAGGTTAGTTTAATGTATTGTTAGAATAGCAGTTAGCAAATAAACTTTTGTTTCATTTATAAGAAAGTATTGTCTTGTGTTATGTATTTTCAAGTCTAAACATTTGCCCCGATCTTGTGTTACCTAGCTCAGAACTAAGCTATCATTAACAGTTATTATGACCTTGGCCAGGGCATAATATAAATATCAAAATGGTTAAGATGTACTGATTTTAACGTTCGCTGGACGAACCGTCGACAAAGTATAAGCTATCAATTTTGAATCAGTTCAATCAAACAAAAATCAGACTGGATTGTAAGATTCAATTCCCTAAGAAGATAAAATTTGAGTTAATTTACTACAACAATGACTTGAGTGAGTGGTCGACTGGTCTTTAAAGTGCAATATGATGGTTTTTGCTTTTTGAAAATAATATAAATTTTTTACATAACTTTCACATTATGACAAGTTACACATTCACATATTAAAACATGTTATAGTGGTGATATATAGTGGTGTAATTTCACATGCTAACATACTTCCGTGTTATTTTAGTATTATTTATATATATATATATATATATATATATATATATATATATATATATATATATATATATATATATATATATATATATATATTTATTTATTATAAAACATGTTAAATACTGTATATTAGTATTTTTTATTTAATATTTAATATTTAATTTCAGTTTCATTTTAATTTTAGTTTTGTCATTTTTTATTTTTTAAACATTTCGATATAGTTGTATTTAATTTTTAACATTATATATGTATATGTGTATATATATATATATATATATATATATATATATATATATATATATATATATATATATATATATATATATATATATAAAACATATTTCAGTTAGTAGTATTTTATTTTATTTTCTTGTTCTGTTTTATTTCAGTTATTTACAATTATTTGTAATAGTTTTAGTTTTAGTTAACAATAACAACAGTAATGTATTTGTGTTGGTGATGTGGATTTGAAACTATCTCAAATTTACTGTCAGGTGTTGTTATTGCAAGAGTTTGTCAGTTTTTAAAAGTGCTCGAGTGTTTTTTTCTTCAGGTGTTAACAGGCTAATAGTAGAACAGAAACAGCTGCTGAAACCGCATGTTCTTATATCTCATGTCAGCTTCCAGGTGTAAATGCATGTGATGAGCATCTCTTTGTGTCTGTGTGTCTCTGACAGCTGTGTGCAGTTACGGCGTGTGCTTTAATGGAGGTCAGTGCAGAGAAGGTTCTGCTCAACTCTGCCACTGTCCGGCCGGATTCAGCGGTCCAAGCTGCCAGTACGGTAAGTCAGAACAAATTTCCAGTGGTTAAACACTCAAGCCACGTTATACATTCACTTTATATTTCTTCATTTTTATTTATTTATTTATTTATTTATTTATTATAACATGATTTATTGCATATTTTTATACAACATATTTCATGCATTATTATTAATAATAAAATTATTTATTATTATTATTATTATTATTATTATTATTATTATTATTGTTATTATTATTATTAACCACAGCAACAACAATACTACTTACTACTACTACTACTACTACTACTACTACTACTACTACTAATAATAATAAATATTATTATTATTATTGTTGTTGTTTCTATCATTATTGTTATTATTAACCACAACAACATTAATAATAAATATGGCAACAGACTACTATTAATTTTTATTTAATGCACAATCTAAGTAACTAAGTTTACATTTCACTTCAAGTTGTATCCTGTAGATATAAAATGAAAAAGTTTGCATTCTTTATTTAAAAAAAATATCTTGAAATCTAGTAGCTTTTGTGTGTGCACTCTAGAAAATATAAAGTGTAGTTATATTGTTTTTATTTATTTATTTATTCATTCATTCATTCATTCATTTATTTATTTATTTATTTATTTATTTATTTATTTATACTAAAACTATTTAATTGCATAATTTTTATACAGCATCTGTTATGCATTATTATTAATACAATTATTTATTATTATTATTATTATTATTATTATCATTGTTGTTATTGTTTCTATAATTATTGTTATCATTAACCATAATAATAATAATAATAATAATAATAATAATAATAATAGTTGTTGTTGTGGTGGTGGTGGTGGTTAATAATAACAATAACAATATTATTGTTATTATTAACCACAACAATAATAATGATAATACGGCAACAGACTACTATTTATTTTTATTTTAATGCATCTAAGTAACTGACCAGGTTTATATTTCACTTCAAGTAGTATCATGTATACATAAAATAAAAAAGTTTGTATTCTGTATTTAAAAAAAAAAAAATCTTGAAATCTAGTAGCACAAAATATAAAGTGTAGTTATATTGTTTTTACAGCATTTCCTTTCAAATAAATGCAAGATTCCCCCCCTCAGAGCATTTTCTCGGGCTGTTTGAGTCGCAAATGTATTGAAAGCCAAGAATTTTATCTGTAACGGCAGTCATAGCCAGTGAGAGAGGATGCTAATAATGGAGGATGTTGTTTTTTGGTGATAATCTACACACGACAGGAAATTCTTCACAAATCTCGCCCTACATTTTTAGTTACTGTAGTCTCCTCTTTGTCCAGTGGAGTGATAACAGACACGGGTTTTGCACTGGGATCATGGGTAATCCGAGAGCCGCTTGTGATTCAATTAATTACGCAGCTTTCAGCAACATTATGAGCATCTAAGATGTCGCTTGCATGTTCGCTTCCAGAGACTCTGGATGCAACTGATGTAGCTTGAAGTAGCATGACCTGATGGCTTTCATCTGTTTTCTGCTTCATTTTTTTCAACAAGTCTGTTTGCCGCAACCAGCGGTATCTTGAAGACAGAGTCAGATGTGCACAGCTGGTAACCATTGGTCATTTATTCTGGACAGTTTCTTATGTGTGTCGTTAGGAGTGATGCTGACTGATTTAGTCGGCATGCACGAACACTAACAGCCACAGTCTATTACAGCAAAGTGTAATGGAGACTGCGGCCTAGTTTACCCCATGTATCTTCTGTAATGCCAGACTGACACTGAAAAAGAAGAAAATATGAGTGAATCTCACGAATCCTGTTGAGAGCATGTCCTGATTATATTTCACTGCAAAATCCCAAAAAAAAAAAAAAAAAAAAAAAAGATGTTTTGCTTGAAGAAAACAAAGGCTGCAGTAAGCTCATTCTCCTTCTGATTGTTCTGTGGTGGATAATCATTCATTCATTTATTCATTCATTCTTGCTGTTGTTGAATTAGTATTAATACTAATTAGTATTAAATTAGTTATACTAATTAGTATTAATAATAATAATGCATTAATGATGATAGTCTATAAAAAATTATATAACACTATATGTTGTATAATATTTTATACAATGTGTCAAACATTATTTTATTATTTATGCATATTATTTGTTTGTTCTTGCTGTTGTTGTATTAATACTAAATGCATAAAAGAAATGTTATTGTATAAAATTATAACACCTTATATTGTTTAATATTTGTATACAATATCTTTCATGCATTATTATTATTATTATTATTATTATTATGCTTGCATATTTGTTTATTTTTGCTGTTGTCGTATTAATACTAATAATGAATAAAATCTCTTATTGTATAAAAATTATGCAATACTATATAATATATAATATTTTAATGAAATATCTTCCATTATAATTATTATTATAATTATTATTATTATTATTATTATTTTATTATACTTTCATACTTGCATATTTATTTATTCTTGCTGTTGCTGTATTAATCCTAATAATGAATGAAAGCTCTTATTTTATAAAATTATGCAACACTATATATTGTATAATATTTTATGCAACATCTTCCATTATTATTATTATTATTATTATTATTATTATTATTATTTAGATTATAGATTATATTTCTTCACTTTCATGCACACATTTCTTTTTATTTATTCTTGCTGCTGTTGCATTTATAATAATAATAATGCATGATATTTTATTGTATAAAAATTCTACAACACATGCATTATTCTTGTTGTTGTTATTAATGCAACAACATATTCCCAACACTCTAAAAATAAACATTTTTTGTATTGATTGGTTCCATGAAGAAGCTTTAACATCCATATCCTTTCCATCCACAAAAGGTTCAAAAGTTAAAAAAGGTTTTTGAAATTATTAAAATGCTCTTCACACTTAGAAAAAAAAGGTTCTTTTAACGATTATTCACTGAAAGTTTCTTTGAGAAACTGAAATGGTTCTTCGGTGGTGCAAAAATCCTCTTTTGGGACCTTTATTTTTAAGAGTGTATAAAGAGCTTAAAATCCAAATAATATGAGAAAAATCATTAACTGTTGTTGTACCATAAGACATGCTTAAAGTGTCAGGACAAGCCTCTGAGTTCTGCTGCGCTTTCTGTTCAAATGTCACTCAGAGCAGCAGCTGTGTGCATGAAAGTCTGTGAGTTTATGAAGGAAAATCATTCAGTGATTCTTGAAATCCACAGCTGCCAGATGATTTTTATCAGTCAAAGTCAGTTCTAGTCTTGTTTGCTGATTCCATTCCATGACAGCGACCCATGATGCCTCTGATGAAGCAGGTGATGCTGTTTGACATGTTGTGGTTTCAGCACATAATGAATATCTGCAGCAAGAACAAAGGCTGTGTTTGAGATTGACGTTCCCCTGTGGTGAGTTTCTCCTGTCATCACCAGATGAGTAAAACCCACCAGAGAAGCTTCTGAAAGCTCTTCAAGCTCTTAAATACCTATTAGTTTTAAACAACTGATGTGAGGCTAATGTATGTTGTATTGGTCTCTTTTTAGAGCTACTGAACTTGGCACATGCAAGGGTAACTCATCAAAACTTGCCAAAATAGTTTTGCAGTACACTCTTAAAAATAAAGGTGCTTCGAAAGGTTCTTCAAGCGATGCCACAGAAGAACCATTTTTGGTTCGACAATGAACCATTCAGTCAAAGATTCTTTAAAGAACCATCTCTTTCTTACCTTTTTATAATCTGAAGAACCTTCTTTCGCCACAAAGAAGCTTTTGTGAAACAGAAAGGTTCTTCAGATGTTAAAGGTTCTTTATGGAACAAAAACGTTCTTCTATGGCATCGTGAAGCACCTTTATTTTTAAGAGTGTAGTTGGAGAATTTTTTGCATATGGAAAGCATGCAGTTTGTGCATTTCTGTATGACTAGAATGGATCAGATATTCAGATAAATCCCAAATTTAGTGAAAATCATTGATTTCATGGTTGCATCTTTGTTCTATTCCTGTCAGTTCAGCGTTTAATGGTCCGTACTGAAAGGTCTCTTTCATTGTGGAATAATTGTGGCTCTTTCTTTTGATAAAAACAATGATCTTTGGGCTGTGAGCTCATGTCTTGGCGCAGCCGGATGTCAGAGCGTGCCAAACTGCTCAGTCAGCCTTAGAGACTTCTCATGGGTTACTTCTGTTGTGACTGGACACAGTTATCAGACCTGATTCTTGAGGAAATGCCAGGTGTGGACTAAATCTGTCTGTTGATACTGTGGCACAAAGTTTATAGATCAGTCACACAGCGTTTCAGGTTGTTGTTGTTGTATGTGGAGTAGCTGGATTAAATTGTTGATCTAAAGCAATCTTGGGTTGTTGTATGTTTGCATGTATAGAGTATATAGAAACATGATATACATTATTATAATAACATATGTGTACTGAATGTATATAATTAATGATTCTTTTAATTCATATATACAAATAAAATATATAAATATAAGAAAATATAATTCAAATATGTTTATTAAATATAATTATTGTTATATAAAATTATTACATTATTATAATTTAAGTGTAGCATTTGTATTAATTATACTAATTATTATGTTAATATATAAATATTATAATTTGTAATTATATACAATTATTGAATTGTTAATTTTGATAGTAAAATATGATGAATTATATATACAAATAGATTGAATAAATACAAATAATTTGTTAATGTAAATTATTATTATTATTATTATTATTATTATTATTATTATTATTACAACAACAATATTCCAATACCCAATATTACAAATAGCCAACGTATTACCTATAACGATCATATGTTATACTTTATCTGGTACTGTACTGTAAAACATGCTTAAATTTGTATAATTTGTATTAATTATACGAATTATTATATTAATTTAATTCATACATAAATGTGAAATATATACATATTATAAACTGTAATTTTTATACAAAATTATTAACTTAATTAAAATGATAAAATATATAAATTAATTATATATAAATTTATATTAACGCAAATTTATAATAATAACAAATAAATTACAAATAAATTATTATTATTATTATTATTATTATTATTATTATTATTAATAATAATAATAATAATAATAATAATAATAATAATAATGATGATGATGATAATAGTAGTACTAGTAGCAAAATACTCAACATAGCTGGTGTTAAACATGCTTATAATATATGTACTGTATGTGTACAGTGCCCTCCAAAAGTATTGGAACAGTAAAGACAAAATTGCTCTGTTGGCTGTGGAGTCAAGACATTTACAGATTTGATTAAAAGATACAAATGAGACAAATGAGACAAAAATACAGAATGTCACATTGTCAAATTTATTATTGGGTGATTCAACACATAGATGTTTTACCAGCTGAGAAGTTCAGCACTTTTAGAGTTTCATCCCCCTATCTGATGTGAGCATAAGCATTGGAACAGTTGCCTCACAGGTCTTTCTAAGTGATCAGCTGTGTCCTGTTGCATTCATTCTTCAGATATTAAAAGCAGGGAATGTGTCGTATCAGTTGATGACACACACAAACCAGGATGAAGATGAGGGAGCTGACTTTGAGAGAAAAGCAAGCAATTTGGATGCTAAAAGAAAAGAGGAAGTCAATTAGAGCTATAGCAAAAACAAAGGGCATGGAGAAAGCAAGAGTCTGGAAACCACCAGCGACACCAGCAACCAACAACTACCTGATCGGCTGAGAAAACAACAGTAGTTGATGACAGACAAATCATAAAAGCTGTGAAAATGAACCCTAAAAGACGTGTCTGTAAAATCACCAACAACTTCCTGAAAGCTGGGGTGATGCTCTGACAATCTACTGTCCTCAGGAGACTTTGACACAGAATTACAGATGCTACACAGCAAGATGCAAACCTCTGACCAGCACCAAAAATAGAAAGGCAAGATTAGAATTTGCATAAAAGCACAAAGGTGAGCCAGAAGAGTTTTGGAACTGTGTTTATGGACCGATGAGACAAAGATGAACCTTTATCTAAGTGATGGGAAAGCAAAAATGTGAAGAAAAAAAGGGAACTGCAAAAGATCCCAAGCATACAGCCTCATCTGTAAAGCATGGTGGAGGTGATGTCATGGCATGGGCATGCATAGCTGTCTCTAGAACAGGCACTCTCAACTTTACTGATGACTTAATGTATGATGACAGTAGCAGAATGAATTTGGAAGTGTACAAAACCATCTTGCGTACAAATATTCAAGAAAATGCCACCAGATTCATTGGGAAGTGCTTCATATTGCATCAGGACAGTGACTCAAAACACCCTGCCAGTTCAGTCAAGGAATTTATAAGGGCAAAGAAATGGAAAGTCTTAGATTGCCCAAGTCAATCTCCAGATTTAAATCCAATTGAACATGAATTTCACCAGCTGTAGAGGAGAGTAAAGGCAGAAACTCCCCAAAACAAGCAACAATTGGAATTGGCTGCATTAAAGGCTGGGAAAAGTATTTCAAAGGATGAGACCAAGAGTCTGGTGATGTCAATGGGTCACAGACTCACTGCTGTGATTGTGCACAAGGGATCTGCAACTAAATAATAGCTTTTAATCTTTCATATCTGCCTTATGTTCAACTGTCCCGATGCTTATGCTCACATCAATGAGTGGGATGAACTCTAAAAGTGCTGTTCTTTTTATTTGGTAAAACATGTATGTGTTGAAACGGCTAATAATAAAATGTGACATTCTGTAGTTTTGTCTCATATCCATCTTTTAATCATATTTGCAAATGTCTTGACTCCACAGCCAAAAGAGCAATTTTGTCTTTACTGTTCCAGTACTTTTGGAGGGCACTGTATATTCAACTTATGTATATGTTAATTTAACTTCATTAAAAATATTTAACACAGTTAACGCAGGGGCGTAGCTAGGGTTGGCCACCCCACTCACAACTGCTGCTTTTGTCTCTATTTTCTTGACAAGAATTGTGTTTATTTAGATGCGGAACGTCTTTACTACCACATCAAACAGGAGACTTTTCAGACGCACACTCCACTTTGCCTCAGCGACAGGCACGAGTCAAATGAGCATGGAAACGGTGCAGGAGACGAGGAGCTTCAGTAGAACATCAGTCAACTGCGGTCAGATGAGATGTTGTTAGGCCATATGTCAGTAAAAACAAATTTTTCTGTCCTGTCAGCCATTATACTGTGCTAGTAGCTTGTGCTCTTCAATTGCATGCACAAATACGGCGGTGCGTGCTGTATATAATTTCATATTAAAGTGTGAATGAAACTACGAGCACGCGTGTCAGATCCACATCACATTCAGCAGAGGCAGCTCTTAAAGTAATAGCAGTCAAATAACCTAAAAACCCAGCTGCTGTGGTGTCTGTTAATCAAAGAACCAAAGAAAAAAGCTTAATCTATATTTAATTTAGAATTTATTGTTTTATAACTTTATTCAATTTCCATTTATTTCCTACTTGCTGAAGGGCACATGTAAATATGACATTTATATATTAAGTTATTTTTTAAAGTGTAATAAATGTTACATTTTTAAAAAACATGCAAACCAGTGTGTTTATAATTAATTAATTAAAATAATATGGTAAGACACACCAATTTGCAATATCAAGCAGCTTTGTACAGCTAAAAATAGCTGGACACAGATGAGACCGGAAACCAGACCCATAAAATTTACAAATGGCCCACTCTTACTGGAAAAATAAGGTGGATACAAATTGCTTAAAAAAAAATGAATGAACTCCTTTCAGTTTTTTTTTTTTTCACTTCCTTTGAGAGGTCAGAGGGCCACGTTCAGAGTCTGTAGGGCGCTGCAGGGTGTCTATGGCTCTCCTCAGAGATTTGGCTGAATGTCATGCTGTTGAACCTTTACTGAGGGTCTGTTGATGATAATGGAGGAGGACGTCTAGAGCTGTTGCTGGTGTGTCAGTTTTACAGCAGGTCATGCAAGTCATCAAATGGACATCTGTCCACTGAGACCCCAAGCTATAAATACAGCTTTCAACCTCTGCAGGACACCAGTTAACACCGACTCCTAGTGAGCTACTAGAGACCTCATTATTAGGCCTGTTTTAGTCACATCTTAAGGCAGCATCCCATGTACCCTTCTTAAATAAGGGTATAATCCCAGAATACATTGTGAGTGAGAAAGGCAAATGGAAATGAGGTATAAGTATAAATATACATACTGTCAGGCATACTTGTGTTGTGTTATATTTTGTGTTTTGTTCCCCATGTGCTCCCTTATGCCCATATTTGATTTTTCCTGTTCCTGTCCCTGATTATGTTCTATTTGATTCCAGGTGTGTCTCGTTTCTCCCTGATTTAGTTGATTATTTATGCCCTGTGTTTCCATGTCTCCAGAGTCTGGTATTGTACGTCTTATCCTTCTGCTACTTGTGTGTTCCTGCCTGTTCCATGTAATTCTTTAATTGGATGAATAAAGACTGTTGATAGTGCATTTCCTTTGTCTCCGCGTTCCTTTGTCTCCCCGTCTCCTCCACAGTAGCAGTGACCATGACAGAATACCGGACCAAAACAAAACCATAAGTGGCACCCCTTCTCCCCGTTTTGTTTTTTGTTTTTTTGAGAAGTCTTTTTGTTTTCCCTGTTTCTCCCCACGGCGATGGAAATAGCTGCTCGGTTCTCCGCCCTTGCCCGCCGAGATCTTCCCTTCGTGGAGTATGCCTGGGAGTTCTGCAGCTTGCCGCGGCGACGGCAATAGACGACGCCACCATCAACTCTCTGTTCTGGATCGGGGTCAATTACCATCGCCCTGTGGACCTCCCAGACACCACGGGACTAAACTGGAGGGAATGGATCCTCCGGTGTCTGGAGAGTGTCCGGCCCTGATCCAGAACCAGCCCGCCGGCCACGGCTTCCACAAGTCCGCTGGCCGCTCCGAAGTCAAGTCTGCCGGCAATTCATCAGTCAAGTCTGCCGGCCGTTCATCAGTCAAATCCGCCGGTTGCAGCTCTCTCCAGCCTGCCGGCCACTGCTCACTCAAGTTCACCAGCCGCTCATCAGTCAAGTTTGCCGGCCGCTACGAAGTCAAGCCCACCGGCCGCGGCTCTCTCCAGCCCGCCGGCCGCAGCTCACTCAAGCCTACCGGCCGATCCGCAGTCAAGCCCGCCGGCCGTTCTTCAGTCAAGCCTGCCGGCCGCCGCTCCTAAGCCGGTGCCTGCTCTTCGAAAGCGCCTTCCAGAGCCAACTCCTCCAGAGCGCCCTCCAGTGCCCGCTCCTCGAAAGCACCCTCCAGTGCCCACTCGTCCTGAGTTCATGCCAGTGTCAGCTCCAGCTCCAGAGTTTGCTCCAGTGTCGGCTCTAGCCCCTGACCAAAGTCGAGAGATGGCTCTAGCCCCTGACCAGAGTCGTAAGAGGGCTGCTGTTTCCCCGTTAAGCCCAAGGACGGCTCCTGTTCCTGAGTTTAGGCCAAGGAGGGCTACTGTTCCTGAGTTTAGCCCAAGGAGGGCTCCTGTTCCTGAGTAATAAAATACATTTTGCCGTGGTTAAATGAACATCTCTGGAAGCTAATGAAACAGAGAGACTTGGCATTAAAGGTTGCTCTTAAATCTAAATTACCACATGATAAGAGAAAATTCCAGGATCTGCGAAATAAAGTAGTAAAAGAATTAAGGCAGGCTAAAGCTGATTATTTTATTAAATTAATTGATGACTCTAAAGGAAATAGTAGATCAATCTGGAAAAATATTGATAAAATTACAAAGAAGGAGAATAAAGCAGTTCATAATTGGGCTATAAAGGACCGATCAAAATTAATAGAAGATAAAGAACAAATAGCTAAAATTTTTAATTCATTCTTTTTGAATTCTGTACATTGTCTGTCCAGGAAATTTGATGCTAGATTAGGAGTACTAGAACCTATAAACAATGAAACTACTGTCTTCACAATTGAAAATGTCTGAGAATCTATTGTAATGAAAATATTTGATATTTTAAAAGAATCTAGGTCTAAAGATGTTTATGATATCGACGCACGATTTTTTAAAACTTATAAATCAATTTTTTGCAAAGCTTTAACACATTTGATAAATCTTTCAATAACAAACTCCTATTTTCCATCTTGTTGGAAGGCAGCAGTAGTGATACCTATTTTTAAAGCAGGTGATAGGACTCTCCCATCAAATTATAGACCCATAAGTATCCTTCCAATAGCATCGAAAATTGTAGAAAGGGTAGTGTGTGACCAATTAGTTTCTCATTTAAATAAAAGTGAAGTGAATTTACATCCAATGCAATTTGGGTTTCGAAAGAACCATTCTACAGAAACGGCTAATTGTTTTTTTGTCGAACAAATTAGAAGTCAACTTGATAAAGGTGGTGTTGTTGGTGCTGTGTTTTTAGATCTTGCAAAGGCATTTGACACTGTTAATCATAACTGTTTAATTTCTAAACTTCAGAATTTTAATTTATCTGCTACTGCCTTGACCTGGATGAAATCATATCTGACTAAGAGGAAACAATGTACAAGGGTGGTCGATAAGTGTTCTTCTTTTACTAGCTGTCCTATAGGGGTCCCTCAAGGGTCTATTTTAGGACCCATTTTATTTAGCATTTATATTAATGATCTCCCTCAAGTATGTCCAGGTGTTAACATTCTAATGCATGCAGATGATACTGTGCTCTTTGTTCATGCAAGAACTAAAGAACCTGTTGCAAACAAATTGACATCTGCATTGGCGGACGTCTTGGATTGGTTAAATAAGTCTTGTCTGTCTCTTAATGTAAGTAAGACAGTTTGCATGTATTTCACTGCACGAAAACATAATTCGGTGAATCCAGACATCGTATTTAATGGTGAAGCAATTAAATGTGTGACACGTCAAATATTTAGGAATAATAATTGACCAACACCTGTCTTTTAAAAAAACAAGTAAGAAGGGTTATAAATAATGTTAAATTTAATCTAAATAATTTTAAAAACATCAGGCATCAACTGTCTCAATCAGCTGCACTACTTTTTGTACATACTTTGATTTTCCCTCATTTGTCATATTGTATAACAACCTGGTCACAGGCAGGTGCGACTACACTTAAGCCTGTGTATTCTCTTTATAAACAAATTTTGAAAGTGCTAGACAAAAAAAAACAAGGGAATATCATTATTGTACCATTTTGAAAAAGTTTAATTTTTTAAATTTTGATAATTTTGTATTTTACAGTGATGTATGCCTGATGTACAAAATTATTCATAATCTCGCTCCCCCTCCTCTTAGGGGATGCTTGGCCCATAACGGCAGTGCCGGTCGGACAAGAGCATCTGCTAGGGGAGATTTAGTACCGCGGTATAGAAAAACCGCTTTTGGTCAAACAACGTTTTCGGTTAGAGTAGTGAGGTTATGGAATTCCTTACCTACAAACATCCGAAGAATTGACAGTTTCACAGTTTTTAAAACTAATCTTAAGAACTGGCTACTATCTGAACAAATCTGTAACCACTAATGACTCTTTTGTAAGTTCCGTGTTTTTTCATATACTGTTTTTATTAACTTCACATTTTTGGATATATGTATTGTGATGTTTTATGTGGTGTATATGTAATATTGTATGTTATTTTATTTGTTTATCTGCCCAGGGACAGCAGATGTAAATTAGCTATTAGCTAACTCTGGTGCAATTACTTTTAATTGTACATTGTCCCTGTAAAAATAAACAATAAAGTAAAGTAAAGTAAAGCCCACTGAGGGCTCCTGCTCCTGAGTTTAGCCCAAGGAGGGCTCCTGTTCCTGAGTTTAGCCCACGGAGGGCTCCTGTTCCTGAGTTTAGCTCACGGAGGGCTCCTGTTCCTGAGTTTAGCCTAAGGAGGGCTCCTGTTCCTGAGTGGAGCTCTGCTCCATTCCCCGAATCCAGCCCTAAGAGGGCTCCATTCCCTGATTCCAGCCCAGAGAGGGCTCCAGTCCCCGGATCTAGCCCAGAGAGGGCTCCAGAGCACCCTCAAGAGACCGTTCCAGTCAGGAAACCCTTAAATTCCCCCAAGGATTTTTTTAGGGGGGGGTATTAGGGTTCCGGTCAGAGTGGCCGGGCCCAGGGACGAGGCCAAGGCCACGGAGGCTGATCCGCCATGGCCTCTTGAGTCCCCTGATCCGCCATGGCCTCCTGAGTCCCCTGCTCCGTCATGGCCTCCGGAGTTCCCTGATCCACCATGGCCTCCTGAGTCCCCTGCTCCATCATGGCCCCCTGAAGTGTCTGCTCCGCCATGGTCCCATGAACTCCCTGATCAGCCATGGCCCCCTGAACTGTCTTCTCCGCCATGGTGCCCGGATCTGGGACCGCCTTGGAGGCATCCTGTCCCGTCCAAGCTTGTCCTGAGGGATCTCCAAGGCACCCACCCTCCCACCCCTATGATGTTGTATGGCGCTCGGACGCGCCTTCCGGAGGGGGGGCGTCATGTCAGGCTTGTGTTGTGTTATGTCTTGTGGTTTGTTCCCCATGTGCTCCCTTATGCCCATATTTGTTTTTTCCTGTTCCTGTCCCTGATTATGTTCTATTTGATTCCATGTGTGTCTCGTTTCTCCCTGATTTAGTTGATTATTTATGCGCTGTGTTTCCATGTCTCCAGCGTCCGGTATTATACGTCTTATCCTCCTTCTACATGTGTGTTCCTGCCTGTTCCATGTAATTCTTTATTTGGATGAATAAAGACTGTTAATAATGCATTTCTTTCGTCTCCGCGCTCCTTCGTCTCCCCATCTCCTCCACAGTAGCAGCGACCGTGACACATACCAACATTTACCAACAATATTGTGAAATATTATTACAATTTTAAATAACTTATTTCTATGTGAATATATTTTAAGATGTAATTTATTCTTTTGATGCAAAGCTAAATTTTCAGCATCATTACTCCAGTTTTCAGTGTCTCATGATGCTTCAGAAATCATTCTAATATGATGATTTGCTGCACAAGAAATATTTCATTGTCAATACTGGTTGTGTTTTTGAGGTTACATGTCGGTTAGTTGTGTATGTAGTTTGAAAGCAGAAACTTTTGGAACAGAACCTTACATTAGCACAGCTAAAATTACAAGGAAATATCAGAGAATAAAATCAAAATTTATGGGCCTGGAAAACTAATAAAATCCTTAAAAGTGTTATTCCAAATTTAAAAGGGAATATTTTTTCTAGTTATTTTTTTCTAGGTTCAAAAACCTTTATTCTTTAATCACAAATGTTTGGAAAAGTAATGGCAATTTAGGGATCAAAATATTTGGGAACCCTATGTAAAACTGTTTTATAGATATTACGTGTTTACTTCACGACAAGTGTCTGGATGTTGAATCCACTGAAACAGCAGATTAGATTAGTTTTTCAAATGAACCTTTGCCTGGATTTTGATTGATAGGTGATCTGTCCAATCCTAACACAGAATCTGCCATTTTGTCTGACAAACAAATCAGACAGTAGAGTAGATTAAC
Organism: Spinibarbus caldwelli; assembly: GCA_039654775.1. Classification (NCBI taxonomy): domain Eukaryota; kingdom Metazoa; phylum Chordata; class Actinopteri; order Cypriniformes; family Cyprinidae; genus Spinibarbus; species Spinibarbus caldwelli. The sequence continues at coordinate 20,262,177 of CM077255.1, read as the reverse complement.
GTCAGTGGACTTGAACTTGAAAAATGTTGTGTGTGATGTGAGTTGAAAAATGAGTTGTAAATTTTCTAATTATCTTTAATTCCACAGTGTAGACAGATGTGGATATATCGTATGTCTTCGTTTTTAGTTCTGTCTTTAGGATCAGAGAAAGGTTTTCTAAGCTCCGCCCTCTAGTTGGCTTGCGTTTTCTGATGGAATCCAAACTTTGGCTGTTGTAGGTTGAAACAAGCTACTTGCTTATGGAGACTGGATTAGACAAGGAAACCCCTGGGACTCAGTGGAAACATGTTTATCAAGTTTAGCACACAGTACAGACAAGAAAGTATGCTGGAATGATAAATATTCTCATGTAGTTTCTCGGAACACGACTGGGAAGACAGCTTGTTTGTGGAAACGACGCTAAATTTGAGAGAAGAGTTAATATACAGGACTGTTGTAAGTTGTGCAACAAAATGTGTGGAGTCATTCGGTTATCTGAGGTAATGACCATTTACAGGTGTTGGATTTACAGAGACAAAAGTTTATGAATGATAAAGCTGGCATGTGTTTTGTCATGATGCTAAAATTATGAAGGAATCATGCATGTTTTATTTAATGCATTGTATTCATGGCAAGGTTAGTTAACAAATATATATATACAGGTGCATCTCAATAAATTAGAATGTTGTGGAAAAGTTAATTTATTTCAGTAATTCAACTCAAATTGTGAAACTCGTGTATTAAATAAATTCAATGTACACAGACTGAAGTAGTTTAAGTCTTTGGTTCTTTTAATTGTGATGATTTTGGCTCACATTTAACAAAAACCCACCAATTCACTATCTCAACAAATTAGAATATGGTGACATGCCAATCAACTAATCAACTCAAAACACCTGCAAAGGTTTCCTGAGCCTTCAAAATGGTCTCTCAGTTTGGTTCACTTGGCTACACAATCATGGGAAAGACTGCTGATCTGACAGTTGTCCAAAAGACAATCACTGACACCCTTCACAAGGAGGGTATGAATGCAATGAATGCATTCTTTGGCAATGCATTCATTGCCAAAGAAGCTGGCTGTTCACAGAGTGCTGTATCCAAGCATGTAAACAGAAAGTTGAGTGGAAGGAAAAAGTGTGGAAGAAAAAGATGCACAACCAACCGAGAGAACCGCAGCTTTATGAGGATTGTCAAGCAAAATCGATTCAAGAATTTGGGTGAACTTCACAAGGAATGGACTGAGGCTGGGGTCAAGGCATCAAGAGCCACCACACATAGACGTGTCAAGGAATTTGGCTACAGTTGTCGCATTCCTCTTGTGCGTCTTACCTGGGCTAAGCAGAAGAAGTACTGGACTGTTGCCCAGTGGTCCGAAGTCCTCTTTTCAGTTGAGAGGAAGTTTTGTATTTAATTTGGAAACCAAGGTCCTAGAGTCTGGAAGAAGGGTGGAGAAGCTCATAGCCCAAGTTGCTTGAAGTCCAGAGTTAAGTTTCCACAGTCTGTGATGATTTGGGGTGCAATGTCATCTGCTGGTCTTGGTCCATTGTGTTTTTTGAAAACCAAAGTCACTGCACCCGTTTACCAAGAAATTTTGGAGCACTTCATGCTTCCTTCTGCTGACCAGCTTTTTAAAGATGCTGATTTCATTTTCCAGCAGGATTTGGCACCTGCCCACACTGCCAAAAGCACCAAAAGTTGGTTAAATGACCATGGTGTTGGTGTGCTTGACTGGCCAGCAAACTCACCAGACCTGAACCCCATAGAGAATCTATGGGGTATTGTCAAGAGGAAAATGAGAAACAAGAGACCAAAAAATGCAGATGAGCTGAAGGCCACTGTCAAAGAAACCTGGGTTTCCATACCGCCTCAGCAGTGCCACAAACTGATCACCTCCATGCCACGCCGAATTGAGGCAGTAATTAAAGCAAAAGGAGCCACTACCAAGTATTGAGTACATATACAGTAAATGAACATACTTTCCAGAAGGTCAACAATTCACTAAAAATCTCTTTTTTTTATTGGTCTTATGAAGTATTCTAATTTGTTGAGATAGTGAATTGGTGGGCTTTTGTTAAATGTGAGCCAAAATAATCACAATTAAAAGAACCAAAGACTTAAACTACTTCAGTCTGTGTGCATTGAATTTATTTAATACACGAGTTTCACAATTTGAGTTGAATTACTGAAATAAATAAACTTTTCCACGACATTCTAATTTATTGAGATGCACCTGTATATATAAACACGTGTGGATTATTGTGATCTTTTTTCAGCTGTTTGGACTCTCATTCTGACAGCACCATTCACTGCAGAGGATCCATTGCTGAGCAAGTGATGTAATGCTACATTTCTTCAAATCTGTTCTCATGAAGAAACAAATTCATCTACATCTTGGATGACCTGAATAAATTTTCTGCAAATTTTAATTTTTAGATGAAGTTTTACTGCTTTCAGTTTGTTCCTCTCCAGTAGCATTTACTGAAAATCTGCGTGTCTGTGTAAGAATGACAGAGTTTGGCCTCTCTGATCCGACTCCAGTAACAACGTGCTGTTCACCTTTATGGTTCATTAGTACGCAGGTGTTGCTTTGTATGCTTCGTTTATCAGCCCGTCTTAAGGCTATTAAAGTGGACGTAAATTATATCTATAGCCCCAGTGAATTGCTCAGCTAATTTTTTTTCTTTCCTGTCCTGTGTGCTGAGCTTTATATGAGTTCATTTAATGGGCCATTAGCTTGAGCACACCGGGGCAAACACCTTTGTGCTTACAGAGCTTTTCTTCAACTAAAAAATGTCCTTTGGCTCCTTCTGGTTTAAAGAATGTAAAACATGAAGGCAAAGCTGAATGAAGACAAGAAGTTTATGGTTCAAATGCATTTTAAATGGTTTTGTTTCCAGATTTTTATTGTGTTGTAGTTTACAGAACATGATAACTGTTAAAACTCCTGGTTAACAGGCCTGGGAAACTCTGTAGTTGTAATAGTAATTCATCCACACAGCTTTAAGATAAGTGAGCTAGAGTTTATCCATGGTCACGTGCCTGTGTTTTACGACACTCTCATAGCTGTAAAACATGTGTTTGACATTGCACATGCTCCTTCTTCATTTCATCATGATTGCTTAGTAATTCAGCCAATGGGTCTGTGAAATATCAGTCTAACATAGTCAGCAGCATAAACTCTGAAAAAATGTGTATAAACAGTTACTAGCAAGTAACACATTGAATTAAACATGAAGTTTTGAAGTACAGAGACTGAAATAGTATTTTCTTTTAAAACATACTCAGGGTAGTTATCATGAGAGTAAAGTACTCTCAATTGAAGATCTGGCAAACTATCCAGTGTGTATTTGTCGCTCTGAAGAGCATCAAATGTTACTATTTACAACATGGTTTTTCAGCGTTGATTCTGGAACTGGGCCTGGCAAAGCCTCCACAGACAGTGCACCTTCTGAGCGAGATCCAGTTCATAGACCAAAAATGACTGTAAACTTTACTGAGATCAGGCCATCAACCAGTAATTTCATTTCCAGTAACGGACCATAGAAAGTCCAGGAATGATTGGCTTAAATATAGTTCCACAAGTGATGTTTTTTATTCTTCGCATGTCTCACATTTGATGGCAATGAGTCCAAAACAGACACATTTCAAGAGACTGGATTTGGCAACTGGTAAAAAAAAAAAAAAACACACACACAAAAATGCAATAAACATCAGAAAAGCAGTGTGCACATTTCTTGTTAAAAATTAAAGGCCATCAACAGACACTTAAAGCGAGAAGCATCACCTTTCAAATCAGCAGCAAGAGTCAAAACTAGTCCACAGTTTATTAAACATCGGCAAACTCCCCCCAACTCGAGTTAAATGTCATCCATGGTTATTATAGTTAACTAAAACTGAAACTAAATTTAAAACCATAATACATTACATTGCATTACTGTAATGCAAATATCTAATGCAAATAATATATAAATTAGATTCTGCTTTAAGACATTTTTTGGGGGGGCGTTAAATAATGCCACAAATACCAGTAATTTGATGAGCGCAAAAGTTTGTAAATCGCGTTGCGTGATTCATTTAATACTCTCCTCCCATAAATTTTGCATCTGAAAGGGAAACTCCTAAAAATGCATATTCAATAAGGTCAGGTGCAAAAATAACTGTGTCCACGCCTTTTCAGCACTAATTCTTCACTGCACGTCTTTAGTAAATCCTGACAGTACTATTTTAACGCCAAAAGGCAGTTTGCGCTGACACAAGCTGTTTGTCTTTCAATCCTTTGCTGAAAAATAATTTTTTTACAGTGTAGTTCCTAGGCATGTTTGTTGCATTGTGCTATGTGATAGTTAAAAAACAGTGATCTTAAAATCATTACCCGATATGATTTTTGAGTAAATCTGTTTTATGTTTTGACGTTCGTCATCGTCATCTTGACAGTTCGTTAGACTCATTCATGTGGCTCTCGCAGTCACCCTGTTTTATCCCTTTTTACAGTTTTTCCAGTCATTGTTCTCTTTTGCACATCTGTTTGAGCTGCCTTTTCCTGAGATCTGGGAACGTTTGAATGCTTCCCTGAGTCCTATTCAGCACGTGTAATGTAATGATGTCAGAGTGCATCATTCCAATGGAAAATCCTCCTTTAAACGCACTGACTCATTGACATTCCTGTCACATTGGCCGCATTGTGTTTTGCAAGGAATTAATCAGTTATTAAAAAGACTGGTTAGTGTGCAGCATTCCGTGACCCGGGAAATTCTCCACGTGTGAAACGGCCACAGCAGGACAATAGAGGGTGAGCGTGAATGGGACGCCCTGATACGACATGCACCACGGGTTCCTCTGCTGCAGTTTCTCACAGTCTGTAACATGTCTCCATCCTACTCTGTTTTAAACGAACAGTTTATGCAAAAATGAAAATTGCAATTATGATTTTTATGTCACTTGAACCCCACATAACTTTTAAATTCTGCATTATAAAAAAATGGGTGATTTTTCATTTTAAGCATGAATCTCTCTCTCTCTCTCACACACACACACACACACACACACATACACACACACAGTTTAAAAACAGTGTAAAAACATTTTATTGACATTTTACTTTTTTTTTTTTTCAGGATTCGAAAATCCTAGAAAGATCCAAAGATCAACATTTATCTGAAATAAAAAAGCTTTTGTAACCTTATACACCATACCATTCAAAAACTTCAAGTCAATATAATTTCTTTTTTAAAGAAATTATAGAAATTAATACTTTTATTTAGCAAGGATGCTTTAAACTGATCAAAAGTGATGATAAAGACATTCATAATGTTACAAAACATTTCTGTTTCGGATAAATGCTGTTCTTCTGACCTTTCTATTTATCAAAGAAACCTGAAAAAATTCTACTCAGCTGTTTTCAACAGAAAAAGAAGAATGAACAAAAGAAAGAAAGAAAAAGCCTAACTGTCCTGAAAACAATGTAATTAAAAATTCTTGATGACTAAAAAGGCATTATCTTAATTTTACTAACATTTTATTAACATAACAATATAAATATATACATACACAGAGTGTCTTAAAATACTTTTGTGTGCAGAACTACTTCCGCCAATCAGATTCAAAGATATATCATTTATATTCTTATATATGTTTTTATAGCTTCAGTCTGTAGTCTAGTTCATTAATTTTTCCTCCATCATTTCATTTCACACTTTTGTCTTTTCTTTTTTCTGTTGGTGTTTTCTTTGTGAGAAGAAACCCAAATAAACAGCTCTGATCATTCAAAGAAAAACCATTAAAATAAATCAGGAAACAGAGAGAGACCAGTGTGACTCTCTCATTACAGCCTCTGGATAAACCCACAATCCCTGCTTTCTGTCTGTATCCTTCCTGTTTAGTTTCCTTATTTTGCCATTTATAGGCTAGGAAAGAATATATAGCCTGGGTCTTTATAGCTTCCTGCTGCTGAAAACCTCCAGTCAGAATGAGTTTTCATAATCGTATTTCTCATGCTAGAGTCCGATGCCTTAATCTTTCCTAATTGAGCTGCAGTTCCTGCTGTGTTTGACCTGATGAAAGGCCCATCATGGTCACTCTGGGTCTGGACGTCATGTGCATTCAGAGTTGAAGCTGACAGCTGTTTGCGAAACACAATTAGGGTGTCATCGCAGAGTCCAGAACATCTTCATTCTGTGACTGCATGACATGCAAACCATTTTAATGCTTTAGTTTTCTCATTTCAAGCCCAGCTTCTCAATTTAAACACAAAATGGCATTCACAACCCATTTTACCTCAGTAATGTGACATTTAATTTGATGTTGATGAAGTGAGATAGGAAAAAAAGTTGGACGGGGCATGGTTTCATGTATCAGGAACTGAATGAATTGTTAAATATTGACATTCCCTTTACTTCAATGCTAAAATTATACCTAAATAGTGATGGCTTTTGGTCAAATTGTGGCCCAGAGGACTTTTTTTTGAAGTGTGTGAAATAATGTGCGCTGATGAATCATTATAATTAGACAAATTAAATAGATTCCATTTTGATTTTGTGTTTACTTTTAGTACAGTTTATGAATTGGCTGTGCATATAATTTTGAAAAATACTCAATGTGGTTCTGTGTGAGACGTGACGTGATGTTTTCTGAGTGTTTGAGTGGTGTTGATGACTGCAGTGCCCTGCAGGAGCTCTGACAGGTTGAGATGTGATCAAAGTGAGTTAGCAGCACTTCTTACCTACATACTCATGCAATGGCTTTGATCTGCACCTGCTTTACCTTCCTGAGTGAAGTCAAAACCATTGTGTATTTTTTATGAATATATACAGGTGCATCTCAATAAATTAGAATGTTGTGGAAAAGTTCATTTATTTCAGTAATTCAACTCAAATTGTGAAACTCGTGTATTAAATCAATTCAATGCACACAGACTGAAGTAGTTTAAGTCTTTGGTTCTTTTAATTGTGATGAGTTTGGCTCACATTTCAAAAGCACCAATTCACTATCTCAACAAATTAGAATATGGTGACATGCCAATCAGCTAATCAACTCAAAACACCTGCAAAGGTTTCCTGAGCCTTTAAAATGGTCTCTTAGTTTGGTTCACTAGGCTACACAATCATGGGGAAGACTGCTGATTTGACAGTTGCCCAGAAGACAATCATTGACACCCTTCACAAGGAGGGTAAGCCACAAACATTCATTGCCAAAGAAGCTGGCTGTTCACAGAGTGCTGTATCCAAGCATGTTAACAGAAAGTTTAGTGGAAGGAAAAAGTGTGGAAGAAAAAGATGCACAACCAACCGAGAGAACCGCAGCCTTATGAGGATTGTCAAGAAAAATTGATTCAAGAATTTGGGTAAACTTCAGAAGGAATGGACTGAGGCTGGGGTCAAGGCATCAAGAGCCACCACATACAGACGTGTCAAGGAATTTGGCTACAGTTGTTGTATTCCTCTTGTGCGTCTTACCTGGGCTAAGGAGAAGACACACTGGACTGTTGCCCAGTGGTCCAAAGTCTTCTTTTCAGATGAGGGCAAGTTTTGTATTTCCTTTGGAAACCAAGGTCCTAGAGTCAAGTTTCCACAGTCTGTGATGATTTGGGGTGCAATGTCTTCTGCTGGTGTTGGTCCATTGTGTTTTTTGAAAACCAAAGTCACTGCACCCGTTTACCAAGAAATTTTGGAGCACTTCATGCTTCCTTCTGCTGACCAGCTTTTTAAAGATGCTGATTTCATTTTCCAGCAGAATTTGGCACCTGCCCACACTGCCAAAAGCACCAAAAGTTGGTTAAATGACCATGGTGTTGGTGTGCTTGACTGGCCAGCAAACTCACCAGACCTGAACCCCATAGAGAATCTATAGGGTATTGTCAAGAGGAAAATGAGAAACAAGAGACCAAAAAATGCAGATGAGCTGAAGGCCACTGTCAAAGAAACGTGGGCTTCCATACCACCTCAGCAGTGCCACAAACTGATCACCTCCATGCCACGCCGAATTGAGGCAGTAATTAAAGCAAAAGGAGCCCCTACCAAGTATTGAGTACATATACAGTAAATGAACATACTTTCCAGAAGGCCAACAATTCACTAAAAATGTTTTTTTTTTTATTATTATTATTGGTCTTATGAAGTATTCTAATTTGTTGAGATAGTGAATTGGTGGGTTTTTGTTAAATGTGAGCCAAAATCATCACAATTAAAAGAACCAAAGACTTAAACTACTTCAGTCTGTGTGCATTGAATATATTTAATACACGAGTTTCACAATTTGAGTTGAATTACTGCAATGAATGAACTTTTCCACGACATTCTAATTTAATGAGATGCACCTGTGTGTATATATATATATATATATATATACACTGAACAAAATTATAAACGCAACACTTTTGTTTTTTCCCCCATTTTTCATGAGCTGAACTCAAAGATCTAAGACTTTTTCTATGTACACAAAAGGCCTATTTCTCTCAAATATTGTTCACAAATCTGTCTAAATCTGTGTTAGTGAGCACTTCTCCTTTGCCGAGATAATCCATCCACCTCACAGGTGTGGCATATCAAGATGCTGATTAGACAGCATGATTATTGCACAGGTGTGGGGGATGGGGAACCAGTCAGTATCTGGTGTAACCACCATTTGCCTCACGCAGTGCAACACATCTCCTTCACATAGAGTTGATCAGGTTGTTGATTGTGGTCTGTGTAATGTTGGTCCACTCCTCTTCAATGGCTGTGCAAAGTTGCTGGATATTGGCAGGAACTGGAACACGCTGTCATATACGCCGATCCAGAACATCCCAAACATGCTCAATGGGTGACATGTCTGGTGAGTATGCTGGCCATGCAAGAACTGGGATGTTTTCAGCTTCCAGGAATTGTGTACAGATCCTTGCAACATGGGGCCGTGCATTATCATGCTGCAACATGAGGTGATGGTCGTGGATGAATGACACAACAATGGGCCTCAGGATCTCGTCACGGTATCTCTGTGCATTCAAAATGGCATCAATAAAATGCACCTGTCTTCGTTGTCCATAACATATGCCTGCCCATACCATACGCCTGCCCATACCATAACCCCACCGCCACCGTGGGCCACTCGATCCACAGCGATGACATCATCAAATCGCTCACCCACACGACGCCATACATGCTGTCTGCCATCTGCCCTGTACAGTGAAAACCGGGATTCATCTGTGAAGAGAACACCTCTCCAAAGTGCCAGACGCCATCGAATGTGAGCATTTGCCCACTCAAGTCGGTTACAACGACGAACTGCTGTCAGGTCAAGACTCTGATGAGTACGACGAGCATGCAGATGAGCTTCCCTGAGACGGTTTCTGACAGTTTGTGCAGAAATTCTTTGGTTATGCAAACCGATTGTTGCAGCAGCTGTCTGGTTGGCTGGTTTCAGACGATCTTGGAGGTGAAGCTGCTGGATGTGGAGGTCCTGGGCTGGTGTGGTTATACGTGGTCTGCGGTTGTGAGGCCGGTTGGATGTACTGCCAAATTCTCTGAAACGCCTTTGGAGATGGCTTATGGTAGAGAAATGAACATTCAATTCATGGGGAACAGCTCTGGTGGACATTTCTGCAGTCAGTATGCCAATTGCACGCTCCCTCAAAACTTGCGACATCTGTGGCATTGTGCTGTGTGATAAAACTGCACATTTTAGAGTGGCCTTTTATTGTGGCCAGCCTAAGGCACACCTGTGCAATAATCATGCTGTCTAATCAGCATCTTGATATGCCACATCTGTGAGGTGGATGGATTATCTCGGCAAAGGAGAAGTGTTCACTAACACAGATTTAGACAGATTTGTGAACAATATTTGAGAGAAATAGGCCTTTTGTGTACATAGAAAAATTCTTAGATCTTTGAGTTCAGCTCATGAAAAATGGGGGCAAAAACAAAAGTGTTGCGTTTATAATTTTGTTCAGTGTATATACACACACATACATACGTACGTACGTACATACATGTGTATACACTCACTGGCCACTTTATTAGGTACATCTTGCTAGTACCGGGTTGGACCCCCTTTTGCCTTCAGAACTGCCTTAATTCTTCGTGGCATAGATTCAACAAGGTGTTGGAAACATTCCTCAGAGATTTTGGTCCATATTGACATGATAGCATCACGCAGTTGCTGCAGATTTGTCAGCTGCACATCCATGATGCGAATCTCCCGTTCCACCACATCCCAAAGGTGCTCTATTGGATTGAGATCTGGTGACTCTGGAGGCCATTTGAGTAAAGTGAACTCATTGTCATATCCAAGAAACCAGTCTGAGATGATTTGAGCTTTGTGACATGGTGCATTATCCTGCTGGAAGTAGCCATCAGAAGATGGGTACACTGTAGTCTTAAAGGGATGGACATGGTGAGCAACAATACTCAGGTAGGCTGTGGCGTTTAAACGATGCTCAATTGGTACTAAGGGGCCCAAAGTGTGCCAAGAAAATATCCCCCACACCATTACACCACCACCACCAGCCTGAACCGTTGAGACAAGGCAGGATGGATCCATGCTTTCATGTTCTTTATGCCAAATTCTGACCCTACCATCTGAATGTCGCAGCAGAAATCGAGACTCATCAGACCAGGCAACATTTTTCCAATGTTCTATTGTCCAATTTTGGTGAGCCTGTGTGAATTATAGCCTCCGTTTCCTGTTCTTAGCTGACAGGAGTGGCACCCGGTGTGGTCTTCTGCTGCTGTAGCCCATCTGCTTCAGGGTTTGACGTGTTGTGCGTTCAGAGATGGTATTCTGCATACCTTGGTTGTAACAAGTGGTTATTTGAGTTACTGTTGCCTTTCTATCATCTCTAACCAGTCTGCTCATTCTCCTCTGACCTCTGACATCAACAAGGCATTTTCGTCCACACAACTGCCGCTCACTGGATATTTTCTCTTTTTCGGACCATTCTCTGTAAACCCTAGAGATGGTTGTGCGTGAAAATCCCAGTAGATCAGCAGTTTTTGAAATACTCAGACCAGCCCGTCTGGCACCAACAACCATTCCACGTTCAAAGTCACTTAAATCCCCTTTCTTCCCCATTCTGATGCTTGGTTTGAACTTCAGCAAGTCGTCTTCACCACATCTAGATGCCTAAATGCATTGAGTTGCTGCCATGTGATTGGCTGATTAGCAATTTGTGTTACCAAGCAATTGAACAGGTGTACCTAATAAAGTGGCCGGTGAGTGTATATATACAGTCATGGCCAAAAATATTGGCACCCTTGGTAAATATGATCAAAGAAGGCTGTGAAAATTAATCTGCATTGTTAATAAATTCACAAAAATCTAACCTTTCATTGGATAATAAGAATTTAAAATGGGGGGAAATATCATTATGAAATAAATGTTTTTCTCTAATACACGTTGGACACAATTATTGGTACCCCTACACTGTAAACCTGGGTAAGTTCTACTAACTCAAAAAAATTGAGGCAACTCATTGCCACTATTTTTTTAAGTTTGCAAACTTAAATATCATCAGTAAGCATATAGCTAGTTATTTTGATTAACTGTAAATTATAAATAAACATTAATTTAAATCAAAATATATATTTAGTGTTTTGTTCATCTTTATTTTAGTGCAACTCAGAGTTTTGAGTACTGACAACTTTAATTACTTCACTTAATTAATTAAAATATCCTTCTTATATATATCAAAATTTTAATTTATCTAAACGATACAAGACCAAGGTATAGCGTGAGTAATTGTTTATACCACCATCTTTTAATGACTGGATTAATTTCATTCTCTCTCTGTTATATGTTTTACACTCTAACAATACATGATTCACTGTTTCCAAGTGTCCACATCACAGTTTCCAGTTTCATGTTTAGTTTGAATTTCCCTGCCAGAGTTTGTTGATAAATGTGATTGGCTGGCTGACTGCTACGCAACTTCCGGGTGCTCTGGTAGGCGGGGTGTGCGCAACTTCTCGTCTCGGGGTGCACTCTGGGAAAAGTAGTCCTTTTTGTAAAGAGGATTTAATGCCGTATATGTAAATCAACTACTATTTCCAAGATGCATTGCAAACTACGTCATCGTATTGGCCCGTCCACCACATTAGACCGAGCAGTACCAAAGTTCCTTTTAAGGAAGGTCCATTCACTCAGCCGCCATATTTGCAATGCCTCCGGGCAGCTCAGACAAGACCAAGTCCTATCTAAATGCATGGGGGAATCCTGAAATCTCAAAAATGGCTCGCTGAACTCGCGATTAAATTACATATTTCAAATCAGCAATAAAATCTGAAATGAATTGCCCCATGAATGTTGTTTCTTATGCTCAAATAGCGTTTAAAAGGCTTATTTTTCAGGCTAGACCAGCCAATGCGCATTCTTAGCTCCAACGCGCTTATGACAGCGCATGCGCAGCTGCTGGTCCAGCCTCAGGTTTCTATGGGAACCGGAGCTTCTAACGGCCGCTGCAGTGATGCAATGACTTTACCAATCAACAATTGGCTTTTTCATTTAGAAGGCGGGACTATCCTGCCATATTGCGCGTTGTACTTTCTCCCATTAATAAGTATAGGAGTGAACTGTCTTTGTATTTCTATAGTCTTTGGCAGTACTGGGGAGCTGGATTTTTGTTTTTGGATAAAAACACAATCATGTTTTATTTCTCAGTCGATTTCAGTACATAAATGTTTCTTTAATTAGTTATAATATCCAAAAGCATCTGCTGTTTGAATAAAAAATGTAAAGGATTTATAAAATTAGGAAGACACATCTTACACAAGTCTGTTTTACTGTAAATCACATTCATGCCAGAGACCTTTTATTTACTCTTCGGCTAACCAAAACCCACCCAGATCTCAGCTGAATATTTTCCTTTTTCTGGCGGACCAAAATCCAGCCACGGCTCAGCCAAATAGACACAATTTTCTTTTAGTTTCTTTTGGTTGGCCAGACTCCAGCCAGAACTCAGCCAAATCCTGTTTCACACCAGACTGTGAAAAAACAGCGCCAGAATTAAGCCAGAAGTGCCGAATGTAAGTCAGTTTTGGCCCACGCTCTGTTGCTATCTGGGTATTTACTAGCCAATCAGAATTGAATGGTGGGTCACTTTCCACATTCTGTAGTCATAGTTAACTCACATGTTCCACGTACACTGCAGCATACTTATGCAGAAATTAGGTAGTAATTTGGACATTCCTTTCGGAGTCCTCAGATCCCTGCAGGCTCCAACACAACAATCCCATGTCTGGGGTCAAAGCGTCCGTCAGGCCCAAACAGGTAATGTTCAGTTACAGAGCGCAGGTTAAAGATCAGCCCCGCGGGGTTTGCCAAACATATTTCGTCTCTTGTTAACACCATAGCTTAGTAAACCAGACGGGAATGAGAGCACACGAAAACAAATCTTTTGTCTGGTCGTCAACGTGTTTCTGAGACATCAAGCCCGAGACCATTAGAGACCCAGAGAAAGAAATAAAGGGATGTTTGGCATCTGTTTGAGCTCTTTTCAAACAGTCATATAAGTAAATCTGCTCAGCTTTGCTGTCTTTTGTAGTAATTCAGTTCCCAAACATGCTGAGATACGTACGGCTGAGGTCTCATCTGTCTCAACGACAGCATCCATCTGAGACGAGACTGCAGGGAAATTCACTCAAATTCACTCGCACACACATCAATGATCCACAGCCAGATCCTGCGGGCTGACGGGGGGCCAGGAGGTCATCTAATTAAGTTTGAAAAATGTCAAAGCATCATTAACAGAAATGAACACAAATTCTGAGTGTCATAATCAAAGACTCCTTGACCAAACAACAAGGAGCATTTCCATGTGCTTAGATAGCATTTGAGTCTATAAAGGGTTTTTGGACCTCTGAAATGTTTTCAACATGATGTTGAAATGAATGTTGAAAAGTGAATGGTTTCAGAGGTCTGAACACCCATTATATATGTATTTATTCTTTATTTTAGAAAGGACAATGCTCATTAATTAACATGAGCACTCAAGTCCATCATGTAAATGTGCCAGATTTAGCCATACAGGCTAATTTTCATCTGCAGTCCCTGGCAGGTTGATTGTAAAAACCAAAGTCCATAAGTCCATAAACATAAGAAGAAAAAAAGCCATCACAGCAAACATAGTCACAAATACAAAAAAACAGAAACAAGCAAAAAAAATAAAAACAAAGCAAAACAAACAAACAAAAAAGCACTACTTTAAATTATGAAGACATATTTGATTATTCAATAACCACCCTTTTATTGATACAGAAAAAGAAGCAAAATATGTAATATTTCTTAATTCTATAAGTATAGTATTCCAGGTATATGCTGCTCTAAACCATATTTAGTTAAGATTTTATAGTGATGAAATAAATGAGATGTTTTATCCAATGTTTTCAAAGCATTAAAGGGATAGTTCACCGAAAAATTAAAATTCTGTCATTAATTACTCAACCTCATGTTGTTCCAAACTCGTCAGGCCTTCATTCATCATTGCATGCGTGTGCTTTGATCTGCATGTAAACAACGTATGCGTGTGGTGCTGCTGACGGAGAACACGCATGCGCTGTGCCTTGTTTACGTGCAAACTAAAGCACGAGCATGTGTTGTGATACTCTCCAAAATGCCAGAATACGTGATTTGGAGGAGAAGAATTGTTGAGTAAAATCATTATTTTAGTTTTCTTTGCGAACAAAAAGTATTCTCGTAGCTTCGCAAAATTGCGGTTGAACCACTGATGTCACATGGACTATTTTAATGATGTCCTTACTACGTTCATGGCTCTGAGAACATTTCAGTTGCGTTGCTGTCTATGGAGGGTCAGAAAGATCTCAGATTTCATCAAAAATATCTTAATTTGTGTTCTGAAGATGAACAAAGGTCTTATGGGTTTGGAACGACATGAGGGTGAGTAATTCATGACAGAACTTTCATTTTTGGGTGAACCATACCTTCAATGTATAACTTTGAAGCCTCGTGGTTAAATTATTCCTAATATGTCTAAAATTTACCAGATTAAATTTAGTTCTATTCCCAAATTTTTTTAACTAGTTTTTTGAGTGTAAATGGTGAATCAAGTATTATACCTAAATATTTATACTCATGGACTACTCATAATCTTCTACCTGCTACTGTAACATCTGGGTCTGGATCTCTTGCAGACTTTGAAAAAAACACGCATATAGTTTTGCTGCTGATAAATCTTCTGACATGCAGCCAATGAGCTTAATGCCTTGGATTTATATGGCTGGCTAGTAGTATTCACTTGAGATTCCTGCAGCGTGCTTTCAGAGTATCTCTGAAGCCCTCCACCTTCCCCAGCTGCACCTATATAGATCTGCTACGGGTTATTTTACATGCTATTTGTGCAGCAGCAGTATGTCTTAAATACTCATGGCACTGTATCGCCATATGCATTGGCAGTAGCAAGTTCCTGTACTTGATTGCAGCAGCAGCAGCAATAACCAACAGCAGCAGCAATTCAGCAGCAGTGTAGCAGATCTATTCCGCCAAGACCAAATACATTAACATTGTCATATCCATCACCATGCTAAACTTTTCCGAGAGTTGTCATGATTGAACTGTATCTGACAGTTTACAGTAGATGCACAATCATCACGTAGGTCATTAATATACAAACTGAATAAAAAAAGGACCTAGTATTGAACCTTGAGGTACATCAACTGTATTAGTAACTAAATTTATATATATTTTTTTAATTAAATTATATGAATAATTTTTTAATAATTTATAAATCTATGATGTTTCAGCTATCTAAACACCCCTTATTGCTCTAATGCTGTTTTCAGAGAAAATTATACATAATAGTATTGCTCAAATGTGGTCTTCAGAAAACATTTTAAATTATTTTTATAACTATATCAATAGTATATATATATATATATATATATATATAATTTCAATTTGGGGGGGGGGAGCTATTTGCTATTTGAATCTGTTTTATAATGTAGTTTATTCCTTTGATGCAAATTTTTATTATCATTACTCCAGGCTTCCGTGTCACATATATGTAATTTATAATATAAAGTATGTATAATATTATGTGTTATATATTTATATTGTGGTTTTCAGCAAAACCCCGTCAGCACTCTGGAGTTGCTCGTGAGCGGCAGTGCTGATTCTCTGTCTTGTCAACACACGCCTTGGGAAGAAGAACTGTGTAAAAACAAAACACAGCTGTTCTGAAAGACAGATATGTGAGGAATTTGAATGGTTTTAGTCTAGCTGAACTGCGTTGTGAGAGATTCTCTGGAAAGGTTTTAATTTTGTGATGAGTTTTTAGAATAATGGCTCTGTGATGGTATTTGTATAATCTGTCATTCTTTGTATGTACAGACATTGGAGATACTCTTCCAAGTTTCTTTTGTCAAGGGCATAATGTTAAATATTTAATATTGGAATTAGATATTGTAGTGGAATCTTTGTCTGAGATGTTTCTCTGAAAATTCCTTAGGAGAAAGAAAAATAGACACAAATAAGATGATTGTTTACATACAGTAAGAGTTTAGAGCTGAAAATTAATGTGCAGAGCAGCTCAGATCATTCTGGAAGAATTTGATGAGAAATGTTTGAGAACTTGTGTTTGCAGACTTTGGTATTATGGCAAATATGAGCACAGTTGGAGACATTGCTGAGATTTCTTCTGAGTAGAGTCGAGAAATTAAGTTGTTGTTGTTTTTAGGTATAAGGAGACGTAAAAAAAAAAAAAAAAAAAAAATTATTATTTTGCTGTGCATTCATTCATTCATTCATTCATTCATTCATTCATTTATTAATTTATTTTATTTATTTTATTCTTTCTGTATACTTTTTATTTAATATTATTTATTTATTCATTTTTATTTATTGTTTGTTCTTATTTATTTGTTTCCTTATTTTTCTTTATTTTTTCTTTATTCTTTCTAATGATTTTTAATACTTTTTTATTACCTTTTTATTCATTTCATTACTTTTTGTTGCTTTTTATGCATTCTTTTCATTCATTTATTGTTTGATTTATTCATATTTATTTTTTATTTATTGTTTTAGTTATTTATTTATTCATTTATTTATTATATATTCTTTTTAGTTTTATTATTTTTTATTCATTGTTATTTGTATATTTATTTATTCATTTATTTTTTTAATGTTTGCTTTCTGTGGTAACATTTCATTTCACCCCAGAACTGTTGAAAAACAGAAAAACTTTTAATCAAAGCATCATGAAGTAGATGATTGTTGGTTCTACATACACAGCTGCCCATCTGATGTCAGACGTGTGTGTGTGTGTGTGTGTGTGTGTGTGTAATGATGTGGTCACATTAAGAACAGAAATATCCTTTATACAAGTTTTGCTTTTCAAGTGTACATCTGGCTGCAAACAGTACATAGCATGTGGCCATTTTATTGAATGTTGCATTTTTCAGGTAGCCATAAAGCAAAAATACACAGTGTGAATTATGTACAATGCGCACATTCACATTTGTATACTTGTGTAGTGTTTGTTTCTGGCCTTGTGAGATCAGTCTATGTGTGTACCACAAATCAACTGACACTGTCAGCTATAGATTCATTTACACACCCACATGCATCTATTTAAAAGTCGCGGCAGAGCAGCTGCAGCTATTTGAATGATTAGCTGTAAAACTCTGCGATATAGATTCAAAGCAGGAGTTGGGTTTTATGCAAGATGCTCTAGTTTATTTGCTGTCTGCTTTGAATAATCGCTGCGGTCAGCACTGGAGGATCTGTTATTAGTTTAGAATGGAAAGTTATGCTTTGATATCTGAATGTCATGAATATGTTTTGTTGTTGTTATCAGAAGGAACATAATCAAAAGCAATGCATGCAGGGAGCGTGCAACTGGTGAAGAACATCTGAATATTGTCCCATAATTCATGTGACAAAGTGTTAGAAATTCTTTGCATGGTTTTAAATTGTGCTTTCGGACTGTACGGATCAGTTACATGAAGCGTTTATACTATTTTGACTTTCTTTGTTTAAAGCAATCCATCTTAAGATGAAGATTAGGTCTTATAGAAAGGCATTGGTGAATATGAGTATATGTGGATGGTTATGAAGTGTTGGTTGTTATGGATTATGTGTGGCTGCAGTATTTCATATGTCTTATACTGTGACCCTCTTGGCTTCTTTTGAGTGCACTATGTAGGCAGCAGGGGGCAGTGTGTATCTCCAGTGCATAGTAGCTAGCACAGTGCCAATAATGATGGATGAGACATTTTTGTCTTCTTAGCTTTTTGTTTGTTCATCAGTTTGTCAGTGTAAGAAATAAATAAAGACAGTAGAGCTCTGTATTGCTGAATCAGGAAATGGTTACTGCAAAGATACATAAAACTAGTCTTTATGAAGGTGAGTATCAGACTTGCTTTCACTCATTCTCAGGGTTAGTGATTTGAGTACAAAAGTATTGTACTTAAACTCATCATTTTTGGAACTATTTATGTTCCAGACATGAATGATTTCTTAAATCATGTTTTTTGTTTTTTGTTTTTCTCGAGACAGGTGATGTTACTTTGCTAAGCGATTGAATTAATGGTTGCTTTGGCATAAAAGGAAATTATTAAAATATAAAAACTTGGCTCTTTTGCTGTAATGCATTTTATATAATAATAAAAACACATAATATGCACCAATAATACTGTATATACAATACTGTCAAAAAGTATCTTAAGCTCACTAAGGCTGCATTTATTGATCAAAAATACAGAAAAAAAACAGCAATATTGTGAAATATATATATATATATAATATATATACAGGTGCATCTCAATAAATTAGAATGTTGTGGAAAAGTTAATTTATTTCAGTAATTCAACTCAAATTGTGAAACTCGTGTATTAAATAAATTCAATGCACACAGACTGAAGTAGTTTAAGTCTTTGGTTCTTTTAATTGTGATGATTTTGGCTCACAGTTAACAAAAACCCACCAATTCACTATCTCAACAAATTAGAATATGGCGACATGCCAATCAGCTAATCAACTCAAAACACCTGTAAAGGTTTCCTGAGCCTTCAAAATGGTCTCTCAGTTTGGTTCACTAGGCTACACAATCATGGGGAAGACTGCTGATCTGACAGTTGTCCAGAAGACAATCATTGACACCCTTCACAAGGAGGGTAAGCCACAAACATTCATTGCCAAAGAAGCTGGCTGTTCACAGAGTGCTGTATCCAATCATGTTAACAGAAAGTTCAGTGGAAGGAAAAAGTGTGGAAGAAAAGATGCACAACCAACCGAGAGAACCGCAGCCTTATGAGGATTGTCAAGCAAAATGGATTCAGGAATTTGGATGAACTTCACAAGGAATGGACTGAGACTGGGGTCAAGGCATCAAGAGCCACCACACACAGACGTGTCAAGGAATTTGGCTACAGTTGTCGTATTCCTCTTGTTAAGCCACTCCTGAACCACAGACAACGTCAGAGGTGTCTTACTTGGGCTAAGGAGAAGAAGAACTGGACTGTTGCCCAGTGGTCCAAAGTCCTCTTTTCAGATGAGAGCAAGTTTTGTATTTCATTTAGAAACCAAGGTCCTAGAGTCTGGAGGAAGGGTGGAGAAGCTCATAGCCCAAGTTTCTTGAAGTCCAGTGTTAAGTTTCCACAGTCTGTGATGATTTGGGGTGCAATGTCATCTGCTGGTGTTGGTCCATTGTGTTTTTTGAAAACCAAAGTCACTGCACCCGTTTACCAAGAAATTTTGGAGCACTTCATGCTTTCTTCTGCTGACCAGCTTTTTAAAGATGCTGATTTCATTTTCCAGCAGGATTTGGCACCTGCCCACACTGCCAAAAGCACCGAAAGTTGGTTAAATGACCATGGTGTTGGTGTGCTTGACTGGCCAGCAAACTCACCAGACCTGAACCCCATAGAGAATCTATGGGGTATTGTCAAGAGGAAAATGAGAAACAAGAGACCAAAAAATGCAGATGAGCTGAAGGCCACTGTCAAAGAAACCTGGGCTTCCATACCACCTCAGCAGTGCCACAAACTGATCACCTCCATGCCACGCCGAATTGAGGCAGTAATTAAAGCAAAAGGAGCCCCTACCAAGTATTGAGTACATATACAGTAAATGAACATACTTTTCAGAAGGCCAACAATTCACTAAAAGCTTTTTTTATTGGTCTTATGAAGTATTCTTGAAGTAGTCTTATGAAGTTTTTGAGATTAGTGGGTTTTTGTTAAATGTGAGCCAAAATCATCAAAATTAAAAGAACCAAAGACTTAAACTACTTCAGTCTGTGTGCGTTGAATTTATTTAACACACGAGTTTCACAATTTGAGTTGAATTACTGAAATAAATGAACTTTTCCACGACATAATTTATTCCTGTGATGCAAAGCTGAATTTTCAGCATCATTACTCCAGTCTTCAGTGTCACATGATCCTTCAGAAATCATTCTAATTTGCTGATCTGCTACTCAAGAAACATTTCTGATTATTATCAATCAGAATTAAACTGATGAATAGAAAGCATTTATTTGAAATAGAAATCCTTTGGGTAACACTTCACTTAAAGCCTTTATATATAATGCATTATAAAAGTAGTTTTAATGCATTAATAATGCATTTTATGATCTCATGAATAATTGTAACCACAGCTGTAATACATTATAATACTTATCTAGATAGTGTTAAACGTTTAGACAGTATAATACATAAAAACATAAGACAAACAAGCCTTCAAATATTATAATGCATTTTAACTTTGGTTACAATTATTTATTATATTACAACGTACATTGTGAATGCCTTTATAATGTATTAAATATAAAGGCTTTAAGTAAAGTGTTGTAACATAACATCCTTTATAACATAAATGTCATCTTTTTGATAAATTTTTATTCATTAATAAATAAATAAATAAATATCCCCAAACACTTGAACAGTAGTGTATGATAAATTTGGGGGGAAAAATGAAGTAATTACAAAGTAAACTTAATAAAAATTAAAAAAAAAAAAAAGATTTACAGTAATACAGAATGAAAATTAAATACACTAAAAATATAAAATATGAAGAAATTTTCTTCAGAAGTTTCTACAGTACGAATAAAAAATAAATTCAGACTGCAGAGATTTTTATTGCTGAATTATTGTTCAATTGTTTATAAAAGCATTAAACATTGAAAAACTGTCCTGCTGCTCCAGATAAGATGTATAATATTATTTTGAGCCAGACGTTTCTTGCCTTTGGCTTCTCTGGTGAGTGTATTTATGTGCTGGGTGGCTGTATCTCTGTGCTCTTGGTGACCCTAGTGATGCTATCTGGAAGTTTTCTGTGGCTCTGTCTGACCTGTACGATTCAACAGCTGTGCCAAGCTACGGTATGGACCCCCGTCTACACAGAAACACACTGACTTCATGAGAGGAAGTCACACAATGCACGTCTGGAATGCAAACATACACAAATCTCTCAGAGTCGCACAGTTTGACACGTAAAATGGTCTGAATGATTGCTGGTGGTCAAAAATACATGTTTTTCCTGTTCCTATTCATTCTTCAGAAACAGAGTATAAGTTTAAGCATGTTTGAAAACATGGATAGAGGAGAAATAATGTAGTTTTTGCATAGATTTGGCGGTTCTAACAGGTTCGTGTGCATTAGATTCACATAGATCTGAACATATGGCAAAGGCACTGACCAGAAGTTGAACAGATTTTCTCAAGCAGTGGATGTTACGGGCTGTAAAACATATATCACGTTTATGTGTGTGTGTGTGTTACATGTGCATATCTGCACATCTGTGTGTGTTTGAGGATAATAGATTTATAACTTACAGAACCAAAAACATTCCATATGAATTCTTTTCCTGCAGAGGTTGCAAATGTTTAAAGAAATAGTTCATCCAAAAATTAAAGCTGGCATTGCTTACTTGCTCTCATGTTGTTTCACACCAAAAGGAAATGTTAGGCAGAAATTTGTTAAAGGAATAGAAAAAGAAAATTTACTCACCAATGGATCCTCTGCAGTGAATGGGTACCGTCGGAATGAGAGTCCAAACAGCTGATAAAAACATCAAAATAATCCACAAGTAACCCACACCACTCCAGTCCATTAATTAAAATCTTGTGAAGTGAAAAGCTGTTATTGTGGGTTATTATGGATTATGGATGCATATTTTGGTCAGAAGTGATGGTTTAAACTTAAAATGTCTTAATGATGGATTTGTTTCTTACAAACTTGCAGCTTCACAAGATGTTAACGGATGAACTGAAGTCATGTGGATTACTTGTGGATTATTGTGATGTTTTTATCAGCTGTTTGGACTCTCATTCTGACGGCACCCATTCACTGCAGAGGATCCATTGGTGAACAAGGGATGTAATGCTACATTTCTCCAAATCTGTTCCCATGAAGAAACAAACTCATTTACATCTTGGAAGGTACATTTTCTGAAAATTTTAATTTTGGTGAACTATTCCTTTAAATTTCAGTATGGTTTCAGTTTTAGTTTATGCAGTTTTAGAAACACACTTCTCAACACTTCTAATTTGCCTGTAGCTATGAAACATAATGAAAGAGTTAGAGTGGTGTGTTTTTGTGAGTTTGAATAGACGAAAATCAATTAAAAGATCTTCCGGCTCTTTGTTTGTGGTTGTTCTGTTCGTGATGTCAGAGCTTTATAATATATGGTTGTTTTTGACAGAATGTCTCTGTTGGTGAAACAAGTCTGTTGTAACAAAGGAACCGTGTCTGAACATCATCCAACTGACGACATCAAATTCCTGGCCAGTTTTCTGTCATAATCTCCAGACAAATCACACTGTGCTAAACCAAAAAATATATATTTAAACATCACATTGTCTCAACACAAACTGCGTCTGAAAATTATGCTCCAGAAGAACAGAAGGAAGAAATTTACTTTCTAAGATAAAACTGTATCTCTTCCAATAACAGTGATTTGCTTTCAGATATGAGAGAACTGATCTGATTTGTACTTATTCCAGAATATATATATAAAAAAAACACTCAAAACTCTCACTATAGAAATTAGACAGATTTTGTTGTCAGAAACACATTTCTCTTCTATACCTCAAGGTCATTCTTGGGAATGTGCTAAAAATGTAATCAAGAATCGTCTGTTTATGGCTGCTTCACATATTATATGGCAAGTTTACTTGGCACATTTCATGTGGTAATTTTACATAATAAAAGTAATTAAAGAAAATATGCAAGAAAAATTAAATAAGAAATGTAATTTAAGATAATTATTACTAAAAGAATGATAAAAAATGAAGGGAAAAGAAACGAAAAAAATAAAATGCATTCAAAAACAGAGAAAAAAAATACATCACAAGACTGACAAGTATTTAAATGAAAAACGTAAAACCACTTTATTAATAATGTAACTAAAAATGTCATGTCAGGAGGCTATTTCTTGTTAGTAATTTAGTTTTTCATAAGTATTTTCACCCTCTCTCAGCCTTTGAACTAAGGTTAGTTTTTGCTGCTGTATCTTCAATAAGTGTATTATATATCAAAGGTATTCAATTAACAGTGCAAAAGATCCAGTCATTGACAGTTAAAGTTCTTAACAGTAAAAATTATTACAGATGACGATATAAGGCTTTGAGAGCCAAAGCAAAGGTGCCTTCATCATTTGAGCCTAATTTCATATGAATATTAAAAGGTAAGATCAGATGTTTTGACTGTATTAAAGCATAAAAATACAGTAACATATCTGCAGATATTTAGGACACATTCTAAGTTCACATGCTACAGTCGGTTACTTTACTTTGAAATGGGTGTTCCTGTGTCGGAATGTCTGTTTTTATTTCAGTCTGTGTGACTCCGCCCACTGCCAGTTTACCCAATAGGATTTTGACACCTCTGGTTGCCAGCTGGGGGAAAACACAACATATTGCATCTATGGAAGCCAGCAATCGAACGGTGTTAGAGACTGCAGATTCTACCCGACCTAAAAATTCTTGGTGTCCATCTGAAAAGCTCTGTGTTCGGTGGCATATTAAAACACAAATAAATCTTTCAGTGTACTCTTCCATTGTCAGTTGCGCTCGTTCCTGTTGCGTGTCCCCAATCTGGCAACCCGTATGAGCGTCAGCTCTGATGAGGAGGGGGCAGGAGAAACGACTCTCTCCAATATTTTAAATTTGGACTTTAATGTGGCGCTTTTATATATAATATGTAAATGATCTCTCTTGTGATTGCCTATCATTTTTGCACGTGGAATGAGTAGCAGTGGTGTTAACCAGTGATGGGGTGTTGATATATAAACGCTGTTGGTCGAATGATTATGAAATGATGGTAGTGAGATGAATACTGTGTTGGCTGCTAAATGAGCTGTTTTTGTACTAATTGTCTGTGTGGACTGGGACAGGAACTTCTGAATGTAAATATTAACATTAAAAGAGTGAGAAAAATCCTCTAGTTTTTGCAGTTTTTTGGGGAGTGGGGGTTTGATTAGTTTGTTTTCAGTGCGCGTTACACAGTCTCCCTAATACGTGCCAGACTTCATTATGTGGGTGTGACCCCTGACCTCAGTGACCCCGCACACTGCTGGTAACACCTTCCTCCAAACCCGTGTCTCCGTCTCTGTGCAGGTGCATGGCCTAAAGCATGATCCCTGATGGAAGAAAATGCTGCCGTTCCCTCAGGGTGTCTCTTTCAATCCTTGACCAGCAGGTCGGCCTCGGGTGACGAAAGGGGTCGTGACCTCTTAGTGAAGGAATGTGGTTCATATCCATTTCCTCGTTGATGTTACAGTCTGGATGTAGACGATTGTATGTGCAGGCTGACGTTATGAATTACTCAGCTGTCACTCATTTTATTCAAATTGTGGTTGAAATAAAGAATAAAGAAATACAGAAGCCACAGTACGCTGAAAAGAACTGGAGGCCAAAAAATCAAGGGTTGCAAGAAGTTTTGATAGACCTGGTATTGCGTGACTCCTAGTTGAGGGTTCCAAGTCGTCTTTTATTTCCTGAAGCAAATTAAATATAACATGGCTGGCGTTAAATAATGGCGCAAATACCAGTAATTTGACGAGCGCAAACGTTAGTAAATCTCGTTGCGTGATTCATTTGAATACTCTCCTCCCATAAATTTTGCGTCTGAAAGGGAAACTCCTACAAATGCATATTCAATAAGGTCAGGCGCAAAAATAACTGTCCATGCCTTTTCAGTACTAACTCTCCACTGCACGTCTTTAGGAAATCTCGTCAGTACTGTTTTAATGCCAAAAGGCAGTTTGCACTGGCACAAGCTGTTAGTAAAACTGCCCCTTAGTGATGGTTAAAAATCGGTAACACTTTAAAGTAACGGGGTTGCCAATAATAACATGCCAGTTATAAAATTAACTTCAGTTGTGAATTCTACTTGTAAAGCATTGTATTTCTACCTACACTAGAACATATTGAGCAGATTTTGCTTGTTGTGTCTTTCTTGAAGATTTGTAAATTTTCAAAGTTATCTAGAATGACAGACACTAGACATATGACATTTATAATGGTGTGATCACCTCCGGCAGCAGCTCCATTAACTGATTCATTATGTTTATTTCCGCCTCCAGCACACATCACTTGGCTCTTCAGGGGCCAATTTGTTGTGGTGAGGATTTTATTGAAATAATGTTTTGGGCCACTGACAAACTGATTTTCTCATAAACATCTCCATGTGTTTGAGTGTGAGAGCTGGATATATGGGGTGTAATGGGGAGGTTTGTTAAACATCTGCACTGAGAGTTGAATGAAGGCTGGCTGGTTGGCCTGTTGAAGGACACAATTTTCCAGCTATTTAATTTTTTTTTTCTGATTAACGTAAAGTAGTTTGAGGCCAATTCAATGCCAAAACATCCGTCTTCATCTCATTGAGATGATTTTTGTCCACTGGAAAAAAAGAAGTGGTTTTGTTTGACATGGGAAGAAAACAGTTACTGCTCTTTTTTATGAGGGAGAGTCTGGACTTCCTTGAAATGGTCTTTAAAGGGATAGTTCACCCCCAAAAAATGAAAATTTGCTGTTAATTTACTCACCCTCAGGCCACCCAAGATGTAGATGAGTTTGTTTGCAGTTGAACAGTAAGGAAGATTTTTAGCTGAAACCGTGGTCCTTGTTGATTCATAAAATGCAAGTCGGCAGCTGCCTGTTTTTAAGAATAAAAAGCATATCAAGGAACACAAAATTAATACCCATGGATCCTGACGCTATATTGAGGTCTTATGAAGTGTAACGATCAGTCTGTACAAGAAACTGAACACTATTCACAGAGCCTCAGGCAAACGGATATATGATTATTTTCTGCGAACTGGTTCTTTCGAACAGTTTCAATGAACTGGTTTCGCTAGTTCATGAGATGATGTAACATACACAATTATATTATTAAAGCACCCAATAATGATGTGAAACGTGGATGTTTTACCAGTCTAAAGCATATGAAGTGAAAAACTAGTCTTCATCAGCTCAACTTTTTACATAAACTATAAGAAATGATAAAAACTTTAATTTCACCCCTTTATTCTAGTGCTCGGTTGACACATATCAGCGGCTCATCAGTCTGAGTCAAACTGTTTTCTTCAGTTCAGTGTCTGTTAGAGGAACTGAAGTGCTGAATGAGTCGGCAAAACCAGCATCATATGATCAATTATCTTGGTATTTTGGCTCATTTCGATTCAGAGTGACTGTCAGGCATCTGAAAGTGAGTTTTGATTGAGTAACTTGTAAATCTGTGCTGCTCAAGCCATGAACTGTTTCGTTCAGTCCGATATGGTGAACTGATTCAACTACTTCACCAACAAAGAACCTGTTCAAAAGAATGATTTGTTTGAACCAGACATCACTCCAGACCGTGTGCCTGAAGCTCTGGATTACAGATAATAATGTTGTAAATAATGTTAATTTTCTTGCACAGACTGATCATTTCACTTCATAAGACCTCTATATATATCGTCAAGAGCCACAGGTTTTAATTTGTTTTTATTCTCAAGCCACTGACCAAGGACCAAGGTTTCAGCTAAAAATCTTCTTTACTGTTCAACTCAAGAAAAAAAAGTCACTTATATCCTGGATGGCCTGAGAGTAAGTAAATTAACAGCAAATTTTCATTTTTGGGTGAACTATCCTTTTAAGGAGAATGTTTGAATATACAGTAATTGGAGTAACACTTTATTTTAAGGACCAATTCTCACTATTACTAGCTGCTTATTATCATACATATTACTAGCAAACTGGCTGTTAATTAGTACTTACAAAGCACATATTAATGCCTTATTCTGCATTACCATATTTTAGATCCCTTAATCCAACCCTATACCTAAACTTAACAACTAACTTACTAATTATTAGTAAGAGGCAAATTAGGAGTTTATTGAGGAAAAACTCTTAATTAATAGTGAATATGTGTTCCCTATTCTAAAGTGTTACCACAACTGGAAAAGCATAATGTTTTTACTATATATACAGGTTACATTGCACATGCACCAAACCCTGTAACATTGTAAGCAACAACGTGCTGATAGAGTAAAAAGATATGGAAACTGAAAAACGGCCAAAGTGATGGCTTTCTGTTGAGCACTTTCCCATGAAAACTCAACTGGCGGTCCAGATTTCAGTAGCTTCTATTAAATAATCAAAAAAACATTGTTGTCAAATCCTGTTAAAGTGAAGAACAGCTAAATATGTCTTTCATTACACATATGATTTACTCCTTGGCAGCAGACTGTCATGGGCAAAATCTCTTTTTATTATGATTACGTTGGGTCATTTTTAAGATGGAAAGATGGAAATAGTATATTATGTTTTATTATGGCAATGAATTTCCAGCAATAAGCACTTGCTGAGACCTCACATGACCTGTGCAACAAGTTTGTGAGTCTTACACCAGTCTGTTTCTACAGTAATAATAGACCTGAAATGTTATTTTGTAAACATAAACATAAACATTTGTAAACATAAATTTTTATAAAATAGCTTTTATATACTTCTAGCAATAGTAACAGTGATGCTTAATTTAGCAAACAGTCCCTCATAATTGGTTTGTATGAATATGTTCATGTGTCTCCAAATTGTAAACATTTGGAAACAATTGTCCAAACTGTTGCAAATCTGTAAACGATCTGCATCTGCAGTTCAGACTGTAATGTGTTTATTCTTTCACTGTCAGATGTGAACGAGTGTGAAGAGACCAATGGAGGGTGTGAAGCTCTGTGCTGTAACACCATCGGCAGTTTCTACTGCAAGTGTCCCGCAGGTCAAGAGCTCAAAGAGGACGGCAAGACCTGCCATGGTGAGTCCCTCTCTCTCTCTCTGTTTCTCTGCAATTCTGTTTCACGCAATTCAGATACTGTCTGCAAAGATGACACTCTCACTAGAATACCAGTCAAACCCGTTGCATGTGGGTTCTATTTCCTGTTTGTTCCATTCAGCTATGAAGATCAGAATTTACAACTTCCTACTTGGAGAAGAACAGAGCGTCACCTGGAAACTCATGCAGAAATCTAGAACTCTGATTTTACTGAGATGCAGGACATTCACTATTATGCAAATAACGCTAATAATAAAAGTAATATATTTAAAATACATTTATTTCATACATATATACATATACATTCATAGATATAGTTCAAATCTATTAACATATTTACTGACATATTGTTCGAGACTTACTGATATAAAATTATAATAAACCTAAAATGTGTTTTAATGTCACTATTGATGAGGATTGTATGATCTTTGAATAATATCAGTCTTTAAATGCAAGATATTTAAAGTGTACCTGAAGTATACTTGCAATATTTCCACTTTATCACAATCAAATATACTTCAGTATATCTTTAGTTGTACTTCAGCACTACTTCCACACAATTAAAGTGCATTAAGTACAAAATTATTTGTTCCAATTTAGCAGACTTTAAGTATAACAGTTTAGTATACTAAAAGTACAGGGGTTTTTGCAGGGGATTTTTGTTAAGTACATAAATATGTAATTGTATTTGTAGATAGATAGATAGATAGATAGATAGAATATGTCATATTTATTCTGTTAACTAATGCCACAGTCTAATCATTGGTTAAATCATGTGACTCTGAAAATCCTCAAATACACTGAAGAATGCTGGAATTTGGTCAAGGTTTAACCCAGTTTGTCTGCTTGTATACAAATGTCTCTCACTTTGTGTATGTGTGTGTGTGTGTGTGTGTGTGTGTGTATATATATATATATATATATATATATGACTGTAATGTTTTTGGCCACAGAAGACAATTTCTTTCTCTGGCTGTTCATATCCATCTGAAAAATGCCACTGCAAGATTTATTCTTCTTTCTGATGTTTCAGATATTTGTATTCATCCTACACATGGTTTAGATCTTGTAACTCTTTCATATTAAACCAAATCCTGCTTCATATATTTTATATGTATCTGAATGCCAGAATATACAGGCTGCAGCAGTTTGGTAGAAACTCTGCTGGCTTCATGCACAGGTATATAATGTATATTTTAGCAGGTATATATGTGTGTTTTATTTATGTAAAGGAACATGATCATCAGAAAAATATTGGACTCTGAATTAAGTTGTCTAGAGAGCCATACAATAATAATCCTTTCATATGACTTCATGGTAGACCGAATTAGATCAGTACAATTAATTCCACTCAAAGTGGTTACATTTGCTCATAAGTGTTGTGAAATACATGAGATGCAGACATGAAAGGAGGCGAGAGAGAGTCAGGCAGGGAGGGAATAAAACCTGCTGTTTCAGTCCGTCCCTCTCAGACTGCTTGAACTTTCATGAGACATTTGCTGCTTTTTCAATCATAGACATACAGTCAGGTATTTATGATTCAGTACCTGCTAAATCATGACAGGCTGGTTCATGCTTTGTCTCGTGTGTACTGGGCTTAATTTTCATCCAGTTGATCTGGCCTATTATTCTGGCTATTGGCATCATTTGAGACAATGCCATAGGCTGCATTGTTTCCATGGATACAACCAATTCACTATGGGATACCAGGTGCCAGGTGAGAACATTTATTGGTCCATTTAAATAGAGGACTTCCACCTGAGATGCTCTGCATTAGTGTCTAGTAATAGTTTCTGTATTGTTAAGAAATATAATGGAAGAAGCATTTGTAATATTTACATGTATTAATTTGTACATTTATTATATATAATAGTTTTAAATATTTTGACTTTACATTTTATATTTTTAATTTTAATTTTAATTTTAGTTTAAGTTTTAGTAATTTTATGTGCTTTCGTTAGTTTTATTAGTCATTTTTATTTCCCTAGTAAAAAAGTAATATTTATTTCATACTAGTTCAAATCTATTAACATATTTACTGACATATCACTCGAGACTTACTGATATGAAAATTATAATGAAACTTTATTTGGAGTACTACTTGTGTACAATGCACATTTCTTAATATCAAGCCTATAATGTGGTTTAATGCCACTACTGATGAGGATTGTATGATCTTTGAATAATATCGGTATTTAAATGCAAGATATTTAAAGTGCACCTGAAGTAAACTTGCAATAGTTACGCTTTAGCACAATCACATATACTCAAGTTTATGTTTAGTTGGATTTCAGCACTACTTCCGCACAATACTTGTAAGTATTACCAGTTTAGTAAAAGTACAATTGCAGGGTATTTTTATTGAGTACATAATAATGTAAATGTATTTGTAATATACTTAGCATGAAATACATGTATTTCAAATACATTTTAGTATATTTATTATTCTCTAGATTTCTATTTAATTTTAATTTTTATTTTGGTTTTATTTGTAAAAATTTTAGTACTTCAGCTTAAACTAATTTTATTTCAGTTAGTTACCAAGAGTTAAGTTTTATATCATTATATTAATACAAAACTATTATATTTTCTAATAATTTATTTAATTTCAATTAATGAAAACAGTTTTAATGGTGTTTTACAACAAAATTAATATACATACAGTGCTAGGTACTCTAAACAATTTTTTACTAGCTACTAATTACGTCTTTAACAGTGTAATTAGACTTCTGACCTAATTACTCTCTCTAAAAAGTATTGCATTATTACTTTCTAAATCTCACATCGATCTCGACCATTTGAAAGTATAGACATGAAAACACACTTTTAATTCTTTCAAATAAATCATATAAAATTGCATAAATTATTCCTGAACTAACCAGAGTATTTAAAGGGAGAAAGTTTCATTAGGAACCTACAATTTAACATTAGATGAAAAATTCTGATGTTAAATCCACTATTGTTTTATGAAGAATTGTGTTTTAGTTTATACAATATTTTAATTCAATTGCATCAGAATTAACTGTAATTAAATTACAGAAAAATTGAGAGTAATCCCTTACTTCTCTTTTTATTGGAAAAGTAATTAAATTAAAGTAATTATTTACTTAGTAATGCATTACACCCAACACTGTATACAAATTATCTTTGTCTCGTATGAAATTAAAATACATAAACATTCTGGAAAAAAAAAAAAAAAAAAGTGTGTGGTTCTTGACACAGCCCACCAGCAAGTCTAAGATGTTTTGATCTCTCAATTAGTAAAATGATTAGCAAGCATCTGTAATTATTTTCATGTTTAAAATGTCGTCACTGTACTAAAACATCTTGTTAACAGTATAAGGTCGTCTGTCATCAGTATTTTAGAGGCAGAGCAGAACACAGTCAGGAACTTCCTCCGCTGACTCAGCGTGCCGGTTGCCTCGAGCTACATCTATAAACACTGTTTAGACTTCCAGAGTATTCAATAGAAGCCAAACCAAATGCTTTCACCAATGTGCGGAAACATTTCTTGGTAATTTAATTAAAACCCAAACCAAACAGCAGTGTAGATGGAAAGTTAGCTCTAGTCTGCCAGTTTTCCTGGCTGGAGACACTTTTCTGGCACAGCCATGAATCAGTGGCTCAGAATCAGCATGCATAGATGAAGTATTACTACAGCGTGCGGGTTACCCTGATTCAAGTGACGGATGAACCAGAACTAACCTTTGAAAAGCCAGGCCAGATATTGGAGTTCAGAGGACTGCAGCAATCAGCAAAATTGGTGAATGTTGTGTTTTGGCGACTGCTGTTGCTTGTGCTTTCCAGGCTGTCATTATAACCAGAATCTGGGGTGATTTGCTGAAAGATGCCACATCAGTGGGAAATTAAAAGTCAAAAGAGACTGTTCAGAAAGTCAGTTCAGTTCCAGGTTTGTCTGATGTTCTTAGCATTGGAAAGAAAATCACAAATTGTTTAAAAAATGACAGAGAGATAAAATGGAAAGTTTTGCATGTCAGATTCAGAAGTGATTTAAATCACAGTCTCAAACTATGCTCAGATTTGCTGAAGATGTAGGTAGAATACTTACATGCTTCCCAGAAGACAAAATAAGTACAGTTTAACCTGATCTTCAAATTCAGAAAGTCTTTACCCCCAGCTCTTAATGCATCATGTTTCCTTCTGGAGCATCAGTAAATATTTGAACCTTTTGTTATAGTTGCATATGAGTCCCTCAGTTGTCGTCATTGTAAAAAGATGGATCTTAAAATCATACAGGCGCTGCTGAAGAGGGTTCAAATATGCAAATGATGCTGGAAACCAAAGATTTTGTGGGACCTAGAAGATTTTTCTGAAGAACAGCGGTCAATTTATCTGCTCTGGACAAATAATGGACTCATGGACAACCATCACAAAAAAAACAACAAAAACAAACAAAATATATATAAAAATAAAAAGTAAAATTTTGAAACATTTTTACTATTTAAAATAACTGTTTTGTATGTGAATAGATTTTAAAATGTAATTTAATCCTGTGATTTCAAAGCTAAATTTTCAGCATCGTTATTTCAGTCTTCAGTGTCCCATGATCCTGCAGAAATCATTCTAATATGCTGATTTGCTGTTCAAGAAACATTTTTTTTTATTATTATTATCAATATTTAAAACAGTTGAGTACATTTTTTCAGGATTTACTGATGAATAGAAAGATCCAAAGATCCAAAGAGCATTTATCTGAAATAAAAAGTTTTTGTAACATTATGCACTATACCATTCAAAAGCTTGGAGTCAGTATATATATATAAATATATATATACACACACACACACACACACACACACACACAGTATCTCACAAAAGTGAGTACACCCCTCACATTTCAGCAACAATTTTACTATATCTTCCCAAGGGACAATGCTACACAAATGAAACTTGGATATATATTAGAGTAGTCAATGTTCAGCTTGTATATAAGTGCAAATTTACTGTCCTCTAAAAATAACTCAACATATAGCCATTATTGTCCAAATAACTGGCAACAAAAATGAGTACACCCTAAGTGAACATGTCCAAACTGTGTCCAAAGTGTCAATATTTTGTAGGGGCACCACTGTTATCTAGCACTGCTGTAATCCTCCTGGGCATGGAATTCACCAGAGCTGCACAGGTTGTTGCTGGGATCCTCTTCCACTCCTCCATAATGACATCACGGAGCTGCTGGATGTTAGACACATGGTGCTTCTCCACCTTCAGCTTGAGGATGCCCCACATGTGCTCAACAGGGTTCAGGTCTGGAGACATACTTGGCCACTCCATCACCTTCACCTTTAGCTTCATCATCACATCTTGGCGGTGTGTTTGGGGTCGTTATTATGTTGGAAAGCTGCCGTTTGTCCCAGTTTCTGAAGGGAGGGCATCATGTTCTGCTTCAGAATGTCACAGTACATGTTGGAATCCATGTTTCCCTCAATGAACTGCAGCTCCCCAGTACCAGCAGCACTCATGCAGCCCCAGACCATGATGCTACCACCACCATGCTTGACTGTAAGCAAGACACAATTTTCTTGGTACTCCTCACCAGGCCGTCACCACACATGCTGGACACCATCTGAGCCAAACAAGTTTATCTTAGTCTCATCAGACCACAGGACATGGTTCCAGTAATTCATGCTCTTGGACAGGTTGTCTTCAGCAAACTGTTTGCAGGCTTTTTTGTGAGCCAGCTTCAGAAGAGGCTTCCTTCTGGGACGATGGCCATGCAAACCGACTTGTTGCAGTGTGTGGCGTATGGTCTGAGCACTGACAAGCTGACCTTTCACTTCTGCAACCTCTAAAGCAATTCTGGCAGCACTCATGCGTATGTTTTTTGAAGCCAGCTTCTGCACCTGACGCACACCACGAGGACTCAACTTCTTTGCTCGACCCTTGCGAGGCCTGTTCCGAGTGGAACCCGTCTTGGAAAACCTCTCTATGACCCTGGCCACTGTACTGTAACTCAGTTTCAGGGTGCTACTGATCTTCTTATAGCCTAGGCCATCTTTGTGGAGAGCAACAGTTCTAATTCTCAAATCCTCAGAGAGTTCTTTGCCATGAGGTGCCATGTTGAACATTCAGTGGTCAGTATGAGAGAATTGTACTCAAAGCACCAAATTTTCACTGCTCTAATACAAGATAAACAAATTTGTATAGTCCTGTTAACCAGACAAAAACATGAACATGATGAATAGGACATGTGGCTTTGCATCGTTAAACGACATATAGCTGTTATTAGGGTGTGCTCACTTTTGTTTTGTTTTTTGCTTTTTTGACAATAATGGCTGTATGTTGAGTTATTTTCAGACGACAATAAATCTTTATTGCTATACAAGTTGCACATTGACTACTCTAAAATATATCCAAGTTTCATTTTTATAGTATTGTCCCTTGAGAAGATATAATAAAATGGTTGCCAAAATGTGAGGGGTGTACTCACTTTTGTGATATACTGTATATATATTTATATATATATATAATATAATATAAAGTATTATTCAGTATTCAGGACAGTACTAAATAATTTTGTATGATCCCTAACATTTTGCAGATTCTTCAAGGTGTATGGAAACTTTATATACACACACACACACACACACACACACACACACACACATACACACACACACAATTATACCTATGTCTTTTGCATTATGATATTTTTCATCACAATTAGAAGTATAATAACATATAAAAGTATAATAATATAAATAAAATGGTTTCTTCTCAAATTCTCATTAAAATAGTTCATTTTTTATATTGTTTTATTTAAATCAGCATATATTAAAGGCATTGTAACAAATTCTATCATGATATACAAATACTTACAGTATACATTATTTAAATTTGAATTTGCATTTCGTGTTGTCTTGCTGTTATAGCCAGCACAATTGTTGAGAAAATGAGTTAAATTGTATGTGAAATAATGCCACAATAAATGCAAATAAAAAATGACCTATTTTAATATATGTGCAACAAAGTTTAAACAAACGTTTTCTTTCTTTGTAGGAAGTTTGTGATTATTGAAGCCTCCTGGCATCTCAGTCAGTAATTAAGATTCCACGTACCGGCTGGTTCCCATTACCAGTTGACTTTATGTACTGTTTAGCGCCAGCTATCCTACAGTGCCATGAATACTCGCATAGGCTCAAAATTGAGCTCAGCTGGTGAAGTATATAACAAGATTGTTACCAGATTTAAATAACTTCTTTAGTCAAACTTCAACTAAAGATGTTTTTGCGACCCAGACTTGACCAAACTCGCACATGAATCTTTGTAAAGTAAAATTGTATATTCCATTTGGCTCCTATTACAGAATTACAGCTATTAATGGAAAACCGGCCAATGAAAATATCTCCTGCGGTGATGTCATGAGGTGACAGAAACACAAAGCTGGTCATTAGTATATTAGAGGTCAAAGGTCGCTCGAACACAAAGCTCATTTGTTCATTTTGGAGTCGGTGGCGCTTGCATTGGCGGCGTCTCGCAGGTTTTGTTTGGAGAGAAAGCAGCGTACATGCTAAAGAGACCTGCTGTGAGATCGTATGGATGTAGATAGTCATAACTGACTGATTTTTAGGATTTTTTCCTCTTAGCAGGAGAGGACTCCCTCAGGAGCGGCCTACCAATCTGCTCGTGATCTTTATGGTCAAATCAGCAAGAGTCGACTGCCTGTGCGTTTGAATTTCGTGTTTGCTTACTCTGAATCAAGCAGCAAAAATGTGGCAGAAACATTTATTTCTGAGCTGTGACTTAAAGTGTTGGGAAGTGTCTTTGAAACTAATTTCTCAAGATAAAAGCTACTATATTTTAAAGTATATTAAAGTAAATGCTGCTTGTGTCTTAAAAAAATATAAATATTAATTGATTTGCTTATTTATTTAAAAGGGACCTATTATGCTAAATTCACTTATGTATTTTTTAAACATAATTATGTGTCAGCAGTGTGTGTACATAAACACCCTACTGTGGTAAAAATCCATCAACTCCATTTGTTATTTTACCCATAAATCAGAAACCAGAATGTGATGTCACATTGAATAGGCCCCGCCCACAACTGGTAACAATCTCTGCCTTATTAGCTTAGCTCCTCCCCTGAGTGAGCTGTACACAGTCCGCCATGTTTATATCCTTTCTAGAGCGATTAAAATCAGTATTCAAGTAAGAAATTAGTTTTCATAAAGCCACCAAAGTTATTGTTCTTTGATTCATATCAACAGCATAGACAGCAGCAGGTACTTATATTACGCTGCTGTCACTTTAATACACAGATCTAATATATGCCTTTGATTTCTTTCCCAGCTGTTTACATTCACAGACATAACTGACTGTGTTTTTGACATAACTTTGTGTGTGTTTGACAGTTTAAGCACAATAAGATGCGAAAGGGAACTTAGTTTAGTACTCACGGGTCATGTCACAGCCGGCTGTCTGTGTGTTTGCTTCATATATGTGCATTCAGAAAACAGTATATCTGAAGTTTAATGATGAATGAGCTGTGACACTTCCCTATTCTGGAAAAGTGGGCGGGGAACAGCAGCAGCACATTTGCATTTAAGAGACATGCACAAAAACAGCATGTTTTTTGCGTCTGCTAAAAAAATGCAAATTTTGTTATAGTTAATGATCTGTGGGGTATTTTGAGCTGGAACTTCACAGACACATTCTAGGGACACCAGAGACTAATATTACATCTTTTAAAAAAGGCATAATAGGTCCCCTTTAAAAAGATATTTATTATATAGTATATTTACATTTAGGCGGGAACAGATGTGAACAGATGAATTTACACTAATTTACACTGATAAAAACTACACTGTAGAAAAAACAACTTATTTTTCGAGTTTTTTTTTTTTTAATAAAGGTTAATGGAGTATTTTTGTCTTTCTACTAAAACTCTTTTCTACTGTAAATATTTGTGAAATTTACTAGCAATTTCTGAGTGAAAATGTTTTAAAGTAAATCCTACACCTTTTGTTTTCCTTTTTTTTCAAATAATTAGAAAGAAATTATAAATGCATTGCCATTAAATATGAAAATTTGTAGCATGTAAGATTTTCTTGTAAAAAGTACTGCAATAATCTTTTTACTGTTTTTTTAGAACTTCAAAAAGTCCTTTTTCAATGTACGCCAAACTTTTTCAGTCAAATAAACTCTTAATTTATATGAGTTAAATCACAGTGATGAAACGAAGCATCTAATTAAATATTTTGAAACGTAAGAGATGTCGTATCAATGAATCAAATGAGTCAGTGAACATTTTCTTGCTTTAAATTACTTTTTTTTCCACATCAATCTACACTCCATACACCATAATGACAAAGCAAAAGACAGGTTTTTAACATCTTTGCAAATTTATTAAAAATAGAAAACTTAAATGATTCCATTGCATAAGTATTCATACCCTTATCTGGGACAGATGAAATTTAGCTTAGGAAAATTCATATCGCTTGTAGATGTTACTATACTTCGAGTGAAGTTAACCTGTGGCAAATTCAATTGAATGGGTATGATTTGGAAAGGCACACACATCTTAATAAAAGGTTTAACAGCTGGAAATGCATATCAGAGGAAAAACCAAGCCCTAAGGTCAAAAAACCACCTGTAGAGCTCAGAAACAGGATTCCATCAAGCCACACATCTGGGGAAGAGTTCAGGAAAAATTCTGCTACATTGAATGTTCACCAAAACATGTAGTCTCCGTTACCCTTAATTGAAGTCTGAAACAACCAGGACTCTTCCTAGAGCTGGCCTCCTGCCAAACTGAGCAATTGATGGAGAAGGGCTTTAGTTAGAGTGGTGACCAAGAACCTGATGGTCACTCTAGTTGAGCTCCATGATCATATGTGGAGATAGGAGAAACCTACAGAAGGACAAACATTGCTACAACACTCCACTGATCTGGGCTTTATGGCTATGTGGCCAAACTCAATCCTCTCCTCAGTGAAGACACATGAAAACACACTTGGAATTTGCAAAAAAGTACCTAAAGGACCTTCAGACTGTGAGAAACAATGTTCTCTGGTCTGATGAACCTCAATTCTAAGCATCATGTTTGAAGCAAACCAGCTCTGCTCATCACCTGCAGAGTACCATCACAAAAGTAAAGTGTGCTGGTAGCAGCCTCATGCTGTGGGGCTGTTTTTCAGCGGCAAGAACTCATCAGAGTAGAAGAGAAGCTCAATGCACCAAAATATTGAGATAGCCTTAATGAAAACCCAGTCCAGAGCATTCAGAACCTCAGACTGGGCAGAAGGTTCACCTTCCAAAAGGACCATGACCCTAAGCACACAGCAAGAGTGGCTTATAGACAACTCCATGAATGTCCTGGGCTTGAACCGAATCAAATATTTCTGGAGAAACCTGAAAATGTGCGCATCTGCCCCCATCCAACCTGACAGAGCTTGAGAGGTGAACAGGTGAGGAAAAGAATGGCAGATAATTGCCAATATGATGTGCAAAGCTTGTTGCATCATACCCAAAAAGACTTGAGGCTGTAAAGGTGCTTCAGCTAAGTACTGAGTTAAGGGTATGAATACTTATGCAATGTACTTATTTCAGTTTTTTTTTTGTTTAATAAATTACGAAGTTGTGACAGTTCTGTTTTTGCTTTGTCATTATGGTGTATGGAGTGTAGATTGATGTGGAAAAAAGTAATTTAAAGCAGTTTAACATAAGGCAGCAACATAACAAAACGTGAAAAAATATAGGCGTATGAATACTTTCATAAGGCACTGTATCTTCCATCTACACTTGACCCTCTAACACTTTTACTCTCTATTCTATTTATATTCTACTACTTGTTTTCTTTTTATTAAAAAAGGTACCCTCTAACACTAGCGTTCTCTATTCTTTTTCTATCTACTTGTTTTCTTTTTATTTATAAAATTGACTTTCTAACACTAGTGTTCTCTATTCTTTTTCTATTCTATCTACTTGTTTTCTTTTTATTTATTATAAAAAACACAAATAAACAAAAAACACTTGCTACTTGTTCTGCATTAGACTAACCGAGACTTGCTATAGCACTTTGTTGCTCTTTTGTTGATTTTGATTGCTTCTATTGTCTTCATTTGTAAGTCGCTTTGGATAAAAGCATCTGCTAAATGACTAAATGTAAATGTATATATAGTTTATGACCATCTGATACTATCACAAGACCAATTTCCTTTTTGCTTTCCCTTGTTTACACTCATGAAGTCAAGCAACATGGGAAGGACACTTTAGTTTAGGGACAGCAGCTGTGCCAGTGGAGCATGAATGTCTTGAAGCTGATCTCAGAGCAGTAACAGCCCGTGACTCTATTAGCTCTGATCTCAGTGGGCAGTGTAGCTCTAAAAGTCACAAAACTGTTTGAGAACCTACAACATTTCAGTGAACCGTGAATGTACTTGTTTTCTCTTTTTTGTGGTTTGTTCTTGATGGTAAGCACATTAAATAAATGGCCACTTCTCTTTGTTTATTTGTAGTCTCGCTGCTTTAGTTTATACAAAAGGAGTTTGGTTAGTTATTTACTGTCAGACATTTTTCCCAGGCCAGCATATTCTGTTTTGAATTTGGACCAACTGATTTTGTGTGCAGAAATTAGAGGTGAATCAAAGATGTACAGGTACCAGGTCTTAACTGAATCTGTTTCATAACACAATATTAAATTGTATGTTTATGTTCTTCCGCAGATATTGACGAATGCCAGGAGCATAATGGCGGCTGCCAGCACAAGTGTGTGAACACCAGGGGTTCGTATCACTGCCAGTGTAACTCAGGATCTCGACTGCACGTGGATGGACGCACATGCATTGGTAAAACACACCAGACCTGCCCAGGCTCATGTTTCACCACAAAATCTTTAAAACTGTGAATTACTGCGTCATCTATTGTTCTGTCCATCCATCTATCCACCCATCATCCATACATTGTTCTATCATCGTTCTATTGTTTTATTCATCATCCATCCATCCATCCTTCATTCTGTTTTTCTATCCATCCATCTATTCATCCACCCATCATCCATCCATTGTTCTTTCATCGTTCTATTGTGCTTTTCATCATCCATCCATCCATCGCTCTATGGTTCCATCCATCCA
Source organism: Spinibarbus caldwelli (assembly GCA_039654775.1). Taxonomy (NCBI): domain Eukaryota; kingdom Metazoa; phylum Chordata; class Actinopteri; order Cypriniformes; family Cyprinidae; genus Spinibarbus; species Spinibarbus caldwelli. The sequence continues at coordinate 20,221,868 of CM077255.1, read as the reverse complement.
TCACTCTGTCGTTCCATCCATCTAATGCTCTATTGTTCCATCCATCCATCACTCTATCATTCCATCCATCCATTCGTCCATCACTCTATCATTCTATCCATCCATCCATCCATCGCTCTACTGTTCCATCTATCCATCAGTCCATCGCATTATTGTTCCATCCATCAGTCCATCGCAGTATTGTTCCATCCATCCATCTTTTGCTCTATCATTCCATCTATCCGTTCATCCATCCATCTATCACTTTATTGTTCTATTCGTCATCACTCTATCATTTCATCCATACATCGCTCTATCGTTCCATCATCCATCCATCACTTTATCATTCAATCCAACCATTGCTTTATCGTTTCATCCATCCATCCATCGTTCTGTCATTCCATCCATCCATCCATCGCTCTGTTGTTCTATCCATCCATACATCTATCGCACTATCGTTCCCTCATCCATGTGTCCATTGCTCTATCGTTCCATCCATCCATCACTCTATCGTTCCAGCCATCTGTTCATCGCTTTATCATACAATCCAACCATTGCTTTATCGTTTCATCCATCCACCCATCGCTCTGTCATTCTATCCATCCATCCATCCATTGCTCTGTTGTTGCATCCATCCATCCATCGCTTTATCATTCCATCCCTCCATCCATCCATCCATTTTTCTATTGTTCTATCCATCCTTTCATCCATTGCTCTGTTGTTCGTTCCATCTATCCATCTATCCATCCATCCATTCATCCATCCATCATTCTATCGTTCTATCTACCCACCCATCATCTATCCATTGTTCTATCTATCTATCTATCTATCTATCTATCTATCTATCTATCTATCTATCTATCTATCTATCTATCTATCTATCATTTCATTAACAAAACAAGTTCATTTAGATGTTACCATATGAAAAATATTTTGATTTAACTGGCAGAATGTATTGTAGCATGTAGTCCTCCTCTAAAGGTAAAAAGTGAGAGAAAGAGAGAATGACGGACAGCTAATCAGACTCACAGAGGATAGAGAATGGAAGTGGAGAATAAGATTACAGAATAAATTGCTTTTCTGGCATGAATCTGTCTGCTGTATGTGTGCTTATAGAGTCTGATTTATAATTGAGAAGTTTAAAAGTGATTTTCATTGAATTCCTTCGTTCATGTTTTGCTTGGTTGAGTCATTGATGTTTCTGCAGCAGGAGTCGTTTGAACTCAGGGTCTGCTAGAGTCAAACACTTCACGAAGAGTCTTTCCTTTATTATGACTCATTTGATCTTTAAATTGAACAATAACAGCTCAGTGTTGTCTTCTCATAGCGCCTCCACCTGTCTGTCTGTCTGCGTGTGTTTAGCCATTCACTCCTGCAGCGTTGGGAACGGCGGCTGCGAGCATTTCTGCGTCCAGCAGACAGCAGGTCATTTCCAGTGCCGCTGCCGACCCGGTTACAGACTCGACGTGGATGGGAAACACTGCAAATGTGAGTCTGACCACACTGATGTTCAACTGCAGGTCTTTCCCATCAGTACCGTTTCTAGGCATAGGCAAGCTAGGCGGTCGCCTAGAGCGCCACCAGCTGGAGGGGGCACCAATGAGCGGATGTACTGCCACTACAATTTAACAGGGCTGTGATCAAGAGTGACATGGACACCCTGAAATATGACTGCCGCCCCCACTGTATCCCCCAACATCATTGGGCTAGAGTACTGTCATTCTGACGATGCCTGTATACCACTGGATTAGAGCGCTGTCAATTGCTGCCTCTGATTGTTGCATGCAAAGTTTGCATTTGGATTTGGAGCGCTCAACAATTCCATTAGATCAATGGGTTCTGTTAGTGCTTAGGCAAGGTAAGGCTTTTTTGCCATGTAAGTTCAAAGGCCAATTTAAAATATTGGTACATAAAAAGTGCACAAAATCAGTATTTTGTTTAGGCAGTATTTGTGGCAGTCAAGAAATCATGTTTCATGTGAAACTGGTCTAAAAGGTGTGCGTTTTTGCACCAATCCATTGTTAAAGGTTCAGTGTGTCGTGTAATATTCCCATATAAAACTTTTACAGCCAGTTAAAAAATATTGGTGTAGTAAAATTCGCTAATTCACAAGATCAATACATATTTTATTAAACCGCTTTGTCAAATTTAATCCTTACGGAAGTGTCGAAATGCTGAATCAATTAATTCACTTCCAAAAAAAAAAAAATTATTCGCTTCCAACAGCGCTTAAAGGGAGAAGTGTCATACATATAGAGGGCAGAGCGTCACATTATTTAAAGGGGAAGTTCATGCGTCAATGAGTAATAAAAGAACAAGTAGCTGCATTCTGATTACTTTTATGTCACTGATCAGGCTTTTATAGGCCTATGTAGTTTGGGGTAACAAAGGGTTTTATAGGTTTGACTGAAATAATAATGCAATAACTGAGACAACAACAACAAAACAATTGAACAAAAAAAACAGTTAAAGTCAAAAAGTAGCCACTGATAATATCTAAACATGTATCCAAATCCAAATGTAATAAAATTAATTTATGTGTGATGACAATTTCTTAGCAACTAGGGATTGTTACATAGAGCTATACAGGCATCCAGTGGCTATTATGGTATCACAGATAATAAACTGTGCAAAATGTTTTATCTTAACAGTCAATTTACAAATAGGCCTAATGCGTTCAAATTTGTGGAACTCACAATAACAAAAATTAGTGTCGTTACTATGACAACCAATTTGAATTGTCAATTTGACAAGAAACTGATGTCTGAAAAAGATTTCGCTTAGGGCGTCAAAATGGCTAGAAACGGCCCTGTTTCCCATGAGCATTACAGATTTCTGATGGTAGCATGAACTTGAAGACATATTTACGATCGCAGTTGTTGACAGTAGGATTTAAGCGCAATTAAAATGCAAGGCACATGTGGAGACAGACTGAATGTGTTACAAGCAAATGAGATGTGTTTATTTTATTATGGAATTTCTGGTCACACTTTATTTTAAGGTCCAGTTCTTGCTATTAACAAACCATTAACTACAACTTTTGCCTTAATAAACTCCTAATTTGCTGCTTAATAGTTAGTAAGGTAGTTGTTAAGTTTAATTATTGGGTAGGATTAGGGATGTAGAATATGCTCATGCAGAATATGTGCTTTATAAGCACTAATAAACAGTCAATATGTTAATAATAGGCATGCTAATAAGCAACTAGTTAATAGTGAGAATCGGTCCCTATACTAAAGTGTTACCGAACCTCTTCCAATTAATACCAACAAATAATTTTTTTTTTTTTTTTTAAGAATAGAGTGTGTATTTATCTGTCATGTTCAAAACACACTTTAATTTTTTCTGTGGAACACAAACATAGTAGTTAAGCAACGTTTTCGTCCCTTTTCTTTCAATACAACAAACATAGGGGCGATGAAGCTCCAAAATGGACAAAGCCATAAAAATAGTCATAGTTCTGTTACAAGTTTTGGAAAGTCATACTAATTATGCAACTTTTTATAAAATGATTGAAATTTAAGTTGTTGTTCACTACAAATGCGCCAAGTTTAACACCAATTATGTCAAACTCCATTAGTAGGATTGAGAGAATTTTTGCAGTGAAAAACAGCTTTTGGCAAGAACAAAGTTATTATATAACTTCAGAAGACTTGAAATAGCGCAAAAGTCATATGTAGTTCTTTTATGAACCATCTGTGGTGCTTTTTTTTTTCATTTTGACATTAAGCATAAAGTCATACAGGTTTGTATGAGGGAAAGTAAATATGAGGGAAAGTAAATTATGTTTGTATTTGTTTTAATAGTTTAATTTCTTTCACTAGCAATGAATAATGATAAAACTTGACTGTAATAATCTCCACAAACAGATATGAGTTTGTTCTGATGAACAGGTCATAGTGGAGCTGTTTGCTGTAAGGTTGAAGCGTTTGTCAAACATCATTGACACATAATGCATGAAAACTTCTATTACCAGATGCAGATAAGTGTCCTAATGACAGAGAATTAAACCCTACAAGTAATATAAAACATTCTTTTTAATGTCTTATTGTTCAAATGCATTTCAAGCCAAGCATTTTCATCCTTTGAAGTTCCCAAAGAATCACAAAAACGTCTCAAGGAGATTTAGTGGAAATATGATTTTGGTCTTTGGGATGAAGTTGCCCTTTGATTCACTTGATGACATAATATCACAAACTGGTGACTTCAGCATGTCTTTGTGTCTCGTCTCTGAGGTCATCTGGAGTTGAACACAGACATGTCTTGCTCTGATGAAGGATCATGATTGCAGAATAATTTCTGCCATTCTGTCTCTGTAAAAGTGTAATTGTTGGCTGCAGACAGATCGTTTCAACGCAGCTGTTGGACGGACAGAAACACGTTAAACACACTGAGTGTGTGAGAGGAGTTATTCAGACCAGCTGGATGAGAATGATGGGACATTTGTGTTACAAATGTTCAGGTCACGTTTCACCTCTAATAATAATAATAATAATAATAATAATAATAATAATAATGACAATTTAAAGATCATTTATCATTAAAAATACAATGTTTTATTTCACATTTCATCCTAACATAATATATGTATGAAAGCAAGCCATTGTATTACTATAAAAGAAAATTGTCATGAAAAACGTCAGAATGCAAATTACATCACATTGCATGGTCCTAAAAATACATTTCCTTTTTTAATGTAGTTACATATATTATTTTTATTTTATTTATTTATTTATTTATTTTTGCATTCTGACATTTTTCATGAATAATAAATGGCAAATTTTCTTCACAAATTCTAATTAAAATAATAATATAATGTGTTCATGTTTTTTTTATTATTACCATAAATTAGTAGCAGTATAACAGATACTGCCATGAGGAATAAATACTTGCAGTAAGTTAATGCAATTTACATTATATATATTTCACATTGTCTTGTCTTGTAGAATGGTGGAGAAAATGTGCTCACTTTAAAACTGTCTTTAAAATAATGACAATGCAAAAAAAAAAAATCTGTGAAAATAACCCACTGTGAGAATCTCTCTGAGATTGTCAACAACCTGAAATGCCATAATAGCAAAGCTGTAACACAGTCTGATCTTCTGTCATCAGCGGAGAATCCGTGTGCGGAGCAAAACGGCGGTTGTTCTCAGGAATGCCGCAGGGATGGAGATCAGGCCCGCTGTGGATGTCGTCCAGGTTATCAGCTGGCTGAAGATGGCAAGACCTGTGAAGGTAAAATCTACCTGGGATGGTGAGCTATATTTAGTGTGGATTGTAGAGCTTGTGTCAGATACTTATAGAATAGAATGCTTACATGTCATTGCTGTAGCACTGGTCATCATGTCTTCATACTCAAGTGATCTTGCAGCATACATGATTATGTGTGTGTTTTCTTTGCATCAGACATTGACGAGTGTCAGACGGGCCAGGCGGACTGCGCTCACGGTTGTCGTAACACCAGGGGATCTTTCATGTGTGTGTGTCCCGCTGCCTATGAGTTGGGTGTTGATGGCAAACAGTGCTATCGTGAGTATGATCTGAGTCTGGACTGACCCTGTCAGATCACATGCAACACGTCTGACATACATGTGCTTAAAACAAGAAAAAGGCCATTAAATCATTTGTTTCTCTCTGTGGCCTCTTTCAGAGTGTAAATTATAGAACAATAAATTATGTACATATGCAGATATAAAATGCATGGGTGTGTGTGTGTGTGTGTGTGTGTATATATATATATATATATATATAATGTTGAATAGTATGAAACGTATCAATATATAGCATATGTATATGTATATGTGGATAGATTCGTGTAGGATATATTACACATAGAATAAAATAAAATACAACTGAATAGAATGCGTGTGAAATATATATGTATATGAAATAGGTCCTACACGTTTTTAGCAATATTAAATTATATAGAAAGATTTGTTTAAAAAAACAAACTTGTTTAAATTAAAAGTATATATATATATATATATATATATATATATATATCCAATGCAAAAGCCTCTAAAAGCCATCTTGGTCAAAGATGAGATAACGATACTGAGTGAATGCTCTCCACACATAGTATATGTTCATCAAGTACTGTCACTTCAAATGCACTAAATCCCAGCCTCAACTGTTACAACCCCTGGCTCAAAGGGAAGCAACAAAAGGAGGGACACACGCAAACATAAATGTCAATGTAGAAAGGCTTTATTAAGCTCAAAAGTAAACCACTATAAGGAAACAAGAACACAACAAAAAAGATAATATTTCTGAAAACGTCAGCATCATCAGTGTGTAAAGCAGAGTGCCTGGCTGCTAGTGTAGTGTGCTGCTGTAGCAATGTAAAAGTGCTCAAAACAATACAGATCAAACCAAACTCAACCCAATGTCCCAAGTCCAAGGCCCCTTTGTCTCTGCTAGTAATCTCCTTTAAATGAGCGTCTGAACCACAGCGGCAATAAGACAGGGACTCCCACAAAGAGACCTGTAACAAAACGTAATGTAATACAAAACAGTCACATGATATACACAAAATCAGCACCAAAAACAGCTCCCAAAACACCAGAGGGGGGGACAACACCAAAGATATATCCAATAGCTACATTATGGTGTATTTGGAACACGCGACAGCACATCCGCTACCACATTTTCCGATCCTCGAACGTGCCGAATATCCAAGCAGAAAGACTGCAGAAACAGAGATCACCGGATCAACCTTTGATTTGGACACTGTAGAGAATTCAAAAAAAGTCAGAGGATTATGATCTGTATATATCACAATTGGTGCACTGGAAGTAAGATAAACAGCGAAATGCAGCAATGCCCAAATAAAAGCTAATGCCTCTCTCTCAACTACAGAGTAATGACGCTGATAAGAGTTAAACTTCCTCGAAAAAGAAACTGACTGGATGATCGACTCCCTCCACATCGGCCTGCTGAAGAACAGCCCCAGCTCCCACATTACTGGCATCAACATGCAACGTAAACGTTTTGTCAAAATACGGAGCCAGAAGCACAGGTGCTGAACACAGCAAGGACTTAACATTTTCAAAAGCCAGTTGGCAACTAGATGACCAGACAAACTTTGTCTTACCCTTCAATAAATCCGTAAGAGGTGCCACTACTGTGGAGAAATTACAACAAAAAGATCGGTAGTATCCCACCAATCCTAAAAATCGCATGAGCTCCTTTTTTGTCGTCGGAGGGGGGAAATCCTGGATGGCTTGTACCTTAGCCTGCACTGGACACACTTTACCATTCCCCACCACCTTACCAAGGTACGTCACGGTCGCTTTAGCGAACTCACATTTTGCTAAATTCACTGAAAGCTGAGCATCAGAAAGACGTTGCAACACTGCACGAAGGCGCTTTAAATAAGATTCCCAACGGTCACTAAAAACGACCAAATTGTCCAAATAAACAGCACAGCCCTCAAGACCTAAAGTTACTCGGTTCATGAGGCGTTGAAAAGTAGCCGGGGCGTTTCGAAGACCGAAACCTGATACCTGATTCGAGGACCGAACCTGATAAGAGAACAGCCCGGACGGAGTGACGGAGATATTTCTTGCATTCTCTTTGTTAAAGGCACTTGCCAATAGCCCTTCAGCAAGTCAAACTTGCTGACGAACTTGGCTGACCCGACCTGATCAACGCAATCTTCAGTGCGGGGCAGGGGGAAACAGTCTGGTTTAGTTAAGCTATTGACCTTGCGAAAATCTGTGCAGAATCTAACCGTACCATCTGATTTTCCCACTAATAAACACGGGGAAGCCCAATCAGAGGACGAAGGTACCGCAATATTGTGATCCAGCATATACCTGATGTCTTTCTCCATTATTCCCCATTTCTCAGGTGCAACACAGTAAAAACGCTGTTTGATAGGCTTTGCGTCCCCGACATCGATATCTTGCTGCACCCAGTCAGTACGCGAAGGCGCATCTCCAAACAATTCATGGAACAACTGACATAACTCCTGACATTTTTCACGAGATAAATAACGAAGAGTAGATTTTAAGTTCTGCAAGGATTCAGAATTTTTTAAATGACCGCGGAACACACAATCATCAGGTGAAATGGTCTCCTCTTTCTCCCCCACTAAACTCACCTTACCCCCACCAACAGATACGGAAGAAAGTACCGAATGCACAGATATCTGATTCGGTACAGATTTAGTCTCGTTTTCATAGTATGATTTTAATAAGTTTACATGGTAACGTTTAACTGACTTTTTCCGTGATGAAGTTAGAACTTCATAATTTTCATCACTCAACTTACGTTTCACAACAAAAACTTCGAAACTTGGCTTCGAAAGGAGAAGATACTATTGGCCGGAGTACCAAAACTTGATCTCCTGGTTCAAACACTCAACGTTCGACTGTACGATCATACAATCGCTTCATATTTTGTTGGTGTTTTTCAAGGTTTACTTTTGCGAGTTCTCTTGCCTGAATGAGTCGGTTCTTGAACCCCAAAACATACGATGCCAAATTTTTCCAGAGGCTCCGTAACTTTACCAGCCTCTTGCAAAACAGACAATAGACCACGAACTTTATGGCCAAAGACTAAATCATTAGGGCTAAAACCCGTACTTTCCTGTACTACTTCGTGAGCGGCTAACATCATCCAGGGTAAACCCTCTTCCCAATCTCAATCTAATTGCACACAATATGCTAGACAATATGCTAGAAGAAGCGATCATAAGGACTGATGAAAATGAGTCCTTATGATTATGTTACTGACTACAATTTTTGTCATGTAATCTGGAATCAGTAACGGATTACAATTTGTAAGTAATCGAGGACAAGCCCCCAATTTGTTACAACCCCTGGCTCAAGAGGAAGCAACAAAAGAAGGGACACAAGCAAACATAAGTCTCAATAAAGAAAGGCTTTATTAAGCTCAAAAGTAAACCACTAAAAGGAAACAAGAACACAACAAAAAAAAGATAATATTTCTGAAAACGTCAGCATCATCTGTGTGTAAAGCGGGGTACCTGGCTGCTAGTGTAATGTGCTGCTGTAGGAATGTAAAAGTGCTCAATACAATACAGATCAAACCAAACTCAACCCAATGTCCCAAGTCCAAGGCCCCTTTGTCTCTGCTAGCAATCTTATTTAAAGGAGCGTCTGAACCACACCAGCAGGTGTACTCAATGGACTGCAGATTGGGGTAAGTCAATCACAAAGCGCCCAAATTCAAACAACGGGAACCGGCACACAACTCATTCAGAAGTACCAGTACTTACATAGAAACCTATACATAATAGCCAGAAAGAAATGCTAATTTTAAAGAAAAACGTCAGACATACTTAGAGGCTTTTGCATCTGAAATCTTCATATAATCTTCATATACAGTGGGTACGGAAAGTATTCAGACCCCTTAAATTTTTCACTGTTTGTTATATTGCAGCCATTTGCTAAAATCATTTAAGTTCATTTTTTTTCCTCATTAATGTACACACAGCACCCCATATTGACAGAAAAACACAGAATTGTTGACATTTTTGCAGATTTATTAAAAAAGAAAAACTGAAATATCACATGGTCCTAAGTATTCAGACCCTTTGCTCAGTATTTAGTAGAAGCACCCTTTTGATCTAATACAGCCATGAGTCTTTTTGGGAAAGATGCAACAAGTTTTTCACACCTGGATTTGGGGATCCTCTGCCATTCCTCCTTGCAGATCCTCTCCAGTTCTGTCAGATCGGATGGTAAATATTGGTGGACAGCCATTTTTAGGTCTCTCCAGAGATGCTCAATTGGGTTTAAGTCAGGGCTCTGGCTGGGCCATTCAAGAACAGTCACGGAGTTGTTGTGAAGTCACTCCTTCGTTATTTTAGCTGTGTGCTTAGGGTCATTGTCTTGTTGGAAGGTAAACCTTCGGCCCAGTCTGAGGTCCTGAGCACTCTGGAGAAGGTTTTCGTCCAGGATATCCCTGTACTTGGCCGCATTCATCTTTCCCTCGATTGCAACCAGTCGTCCTGTCCCTGCAGCTGAAAAACACCCCCACAGCATGATGCTGCCACCACCATGCTTCACTGTTGGGACTGTATTGGACAGGTGATGAGCAGTGCCTGGTTTTCTCCACACATACCGCTTAGAATTAAGGCCAAAAAGTTCTATCTTGGTCTCATCAGACCAGAGAATTTTATTTCTCACCATCTTGGAGTCCTTCATGTGGGCTTTCATGTGTCTTGCACTGAGGAGAGGCTTCCGTCGGGCCACTCTGCCATAAAGCCCCGACTGGTGGAGGGCTGCAGTGATGGTTGACTTTCTACAACTTTCTCCCATCTCCCGACTGCATCTCTGGAGCTCAGCCACAGTGATCTTTAGGTTCTTCTTTACCTCTCTCACCAAGGCTCTTCTCCCCCGATAGCTCAGTTTGGCCGGATGGCTAGCTCTAGGAAGGGTTCTGGTCGTCCCAAACGTCTTCCATTTAAGGATTATGGAGGCCACTGTGCTCTTAGGAACCTTAAGTGCAGCAGAATTTTTTTTGTAACCTTGGCCAGATCTGCGCCTTGCCACAATTCTGTCTCTGAGCTCTTCAGGCAGTTCCTTTGACCTCATGATTCTCATTTGCTCTGACATGCACTGTGAGCTGTAAGGTCTTATATAGACAGGTGTGTGGCTTTCCTAATCAAGTCCAATCAGTATAATCAAACACAGATGGACTCAAATGAATGTATAGAACCATCTCAAGGATGATCAGAAGAAATGGACAGAAAATATATGAGTGTCACAGCAAAGGGTCTGAATACTTAGGACCATGTGATATTTCAGTTTTTCTTTTTTAATAAATCTGCAAAAATGTCAACAATTCTGTGTTTTTCTGTCAATATGTGTGTACATTAATGAGGAAAAAAAATGAACTTAAATGATTTTAGCAAATGGCTGCAATATAACAAAGAGTGAAAAATTTAAGGGGGTCTGAATACTTTCCGTACCCACTGTATATGTGTGTGTATATATATATATATATATATATATATATATATATATATAATTTTTTATAATACTTTTAATTTAAACAACGTACCTGTGGGAACCTTTCTGCAAGACACAAAATACGTTGCGCCATGTACGTTTCGTTACATATTCGATGTGAAATGTCCACTGAGTGGCGCTAAAAGAGCGTTTGTTTTTTTTTCCCCGGAACAGATGAACATACATATGGTACGTTTTATGTGACGTTGGTTTTGTAGGTGTCACTGCAGTTCTGACTTGAAATATCCATTGAGCGGCACTATAATGCTCCATGACGTTTTTAAATAGTTAAATAACGCATTAACGCAAATTAATTTTAACGGCGCTAATTTTATTAACATGCGATTAACTCAGCGCACATTTTCTGTTTGAGCTGTGGCCTAACCCGTGGTTGGAGAAATGGATGAAGATGCTGTCAGTTGCCAATTTAGCGACTTTTCAGACCCCTTTAGCAAAATCTTTACTTTTTGCCCAAACCTTATTTAGTTTCTGAGACTAGCCGGTACTGTACATCGCACAAGCGCGAGGTCTCTCTTTCCCGCTGTGCACACACACATCTCTCTCTCTCTCTCTCTCTCTCTCTCTCTCTCTCTGCGTCTCTCTCTCTGCGTCTGCTCTGTTCAGCATGTAACTTTTTCTGTGTTCAGAATTTGCAAAATGCATATAATGAGCGAGTACATCATGAATTCATCTTTCAAACCGCGTTTTTGTCTTATCCTGAATCACTACGGTACACTTATAATAGGTGCTTATTTTTGGACTATTGTAGCCTGGTCTGGTTGTTACCGCTGTGGATTAACACATGCCTGCGTGAATCGCCATAGACATAAACTTAGAGAAGTAGCCCCGGTTAGAATGTTCTTCTGCGGGATGCGTGCTGTTCTGTTATTAACCGTTAGAGCGCCAAAAGTTACATAGTGCTGCTTTAAAACCAATATTATGTTGCTTCTATAATTTTACATGCAAGTATAGCCGAAATCACAGAACAGCCATTGTCTTTATCTTATGTTTAGGCTATTTGATTTTATCAGAGGACGGCTCGATTATAAATCAAGATTTTTGTGCAGATTAACATCTTGGAAGGTAGAGCTGGTTATGTAGTGTTAATGGGTCGCGTTTCAGTCACTATTTCATATTCATCCCGTTATCTGACAACAGAAAATATATCTATGAAAAAATATATCAATGAAAACAGTTTTATTGAGAATTTAGCTGCACCAAAATACAGTATGTGGGCACAGAGAGGCAAACAAATGTAATAATAAAAAATAAATGTACATTTAGCATGTTCAGAAGAAGTGAGCTGCCCTGTAGTGTGAAAATGTAAACAGGTTTGTCTAAGTCAATTTCTCAGTGCAAAGAAAGAGAAGTAATGGGAACCTGGTATTTCTACGTTCTTTTTCATGTGTGTAATAGACATGAACAAGTTCTTTGAAAAACTTCTATGACCTTTGAAACATGTCCAGTCTTCATGCTCTAGAATAGATTAACTATGGTTTCACTAATAATAAACGTATATTGCATAAAGCATCCATATTTGTCCATGCCCATGTCAATTAAAGTATTATAAACAAAGTATTAATTTAAGGTACGTTTAGAAAGGATAAAAAAGTGTGATTAAATTGCAATTAATCGCGAGTTAACTCATGACAGTCATGCGATTAATCGCGATTAAATATTTTAATTGATTGACAGCCCTAGTTTTAAAATAACGTACCATCTGTACGACACCTAAACCTACCTGATAATATGAACAAAAACAAATGTGACGTAAAAACACAATCGCAAGCATGCCGTTTTAGCTTGTTTTTTGATCTCTCATCTTTCAGCTCTTTCATCGTGAGTCATGTTTTTGACAGGATTCATACCCAATGATTCTGCATCCTAAGTACAATTCTGTGCCGGCTGAGCTACCGAACAAGCTTCTTACATCCGGAAAGTGAAACATATGGAGCTGTAATCATAACTGTGTACGGAAACTATTACAAGTGCTCACTGTTTTACCGTCTCTAGTGTTCATTTCTGTTGGAAACTGCAGTGATATGTACCTATTAGTACGTATTTTGCGTCTTGCGACAAAGTTTTAGTCATGAGATCAAAATATATATTTATATATTATGTATTTTCCAAAACATGTTTTACTCTGTGAGAAAATCAAAGGCATAAGTCTAAACAAGTTGTGTTCCAAATTTGAGGTTGATATCTCAAAAAAATTATCTTTCAGTAGGATTTTTTTTGGAGCAGTACCAAATGTTTCCACTAGATGAAATTAATTTCCCATTCATTTCTAATGCAGTGTGTGGGTGTGTTTTTCACTTTCAGGTATCGAGATGGAGATTGTAAACAGCTGTGATCATAATAACGGCGGTTGTTCTCATCACTGCGAACATTCAACCAGTGGACCCGTGTGCAGCTGTAACCAAAGATATCAGCTGGACGATGACCACAAAACCTGCATCGGTAAAGAAAACTAATAAGACCAGTTCCTGTTTTAGTCACAGTAACCATGTAAGGTAAAGGTGTGTGTGTTCTCGTCTGTCAGATATAAACGAGTGTGTAGACGGCAGCTCGTGTTGTGAGCATGACTGCACAAACTACCCTGGAGGTTACGAGTGTTACTGTACAGCTGGATATAGACTGAACGCTGATGGATGCAGCTGTGATGGTACGACATTCACAGAGAAAAAAAAAAAAAAAACATTTCCAGTGATTTCGGAATCTAGATCCAGAAGTGTGTGCGTGATTACAGATATAGATGAGTGTTTGGCTGCAAACGGAGGATGTGATCACACGTGTCAGAACAGCGCCGGCTCCTTCCAGTGCTACTGTAGACGCGGGTATCGTCTTGATGAGGACAGACGCTCATGTATATGTGAGTTTTCAGCCTGTCATTAACCTGTTTTCTTTTCATAATTATTTTAATACCAGCAATAAATGAATTTTGAGCTCATTGAAATAATACATTGCAGAGAAAACCTGTATATGAGAGATTCATCAAATAGGGGAAATATTCTGATTGATCTTGAAGAAGAAGAAATGCATCGAAAATCATCATTCAAATTTTAAAATATATATTTTTCAATAAATATTATTATATTATATTATATTATATTTAGTGCTGTCAAACAATTAATCGCGATTAATCACATCCAAAATAAAAGTTTTTGTTTACATAATAAATGTGCATGTACTGTGTATATTTATTATGTATATATAAATACACACACATACAGTATATCTTTTGAAAACATTCACATGTATTTACATGTATAAATTTATATTCAGATAATTTATATTATATATAAATATATTTAATATATAAACAACACATTTTCCTTAAATATATAATAAATATACACAGTACACCTGCACATATTATGTAAACAAAATCTTTTATTTTGGAACAATTAATCAATCTGTATATACATATTTTAACATAGATAACATGATTCTATTTGATGAAAGTTTTCAAGATTTTAGGTTGGCAAACATCATAAATTAAAGATTTTTCACCCAAATTGCAGATATTCAAGTATAGTTTGTGTAATGCAGTTTTGGGCACGTTACTTTAAAAAAGTAGTTAGTTATAGTTACTAGTTACTTCTCACAAATAGTAACTGAGTTAGTAACTGAGTTACATCATTATAAAACTAACTAATTACCAGGGAAAGTAACTATTGTGTTACTTAAAAAAAAAAAAAAGTTCAAATATGTAAAATAACTTTGATGCCCCAAATATTAAATATGTTAAATGAATGAAATGGACACTAAATAGAATAAATTACTATTATAAAACATTGTACACTATTTTAATGTTTCTGTGGGACAATGTGAGAGACACCTATCAAATTCAATATATTATTGTAAATATTATCAACCCTCTATGGACACCTTGGCAATCGAATTGCCATCGGCTAGTAAATTTTTTTAGTTTACTCACCAGAATAATATTAATTATCTGATATACTATTTTATATTATATACAGTATATATACAGTATATTTATTCGTATTGTAAAAAAATAATTGTGAAAGTATAATAGTAATATAATTGTTTGACATTTTCGAAATCTGAAATGATTTAGAATATGCATAGTTCAATATTTTAACTAATTGCAAAAGCTGAATAACTGATCAAAGCCTACTGGTTAATCGGTGGAATAATTGTCGATTAGTCGATTAATCGTCCTAATAATCGTTAAATTAACTGATTATCAAAGTAATGTTTTGTTGCCCTAGTGTTGGAGGAGTCCATGGAAGCATTGAGCAGCGGTCAGGCGGTGGACAGACCCCGACCTCAGCTTACCATCCTGCAGGACTATGAGCAGATCCTGGAGCGATACGACGACTACGAGGATGACACGGGAGAACTGCGCGCTGAGAGCACCTTAACTGAGAAATTCAGTAAGAAACAGCAAGCCCTGCTGTGACATTGCTGTGATTTATATATTTATTTTCACATAACGTTTATTTCAATCAACAAAAAGGTTTTGTTTTTCTAATTTTAGTTTTAGTTTTACTTGGCTTTAATAACCCTGATGGAAAAAAGCTTTTGATTTCTTTTAATGGACAAATCTTGTTTCCTCTGGTCTGTGCAGTATGTTTGAATGATTCGTTCGGCTTCGACTGCAGTCTGTCGTGTGAGGACTGTGCTAATGGAGGAGTGTGTAACAAACACAGAAACGGCTGTGACTGTCCTGACGGATGGACGGGAATCGTGTGTAATGAGAGTGAGTTTCTCTGAAAGAGCCACAACTGATTATTGTTTATAAATATATCAACAAACAGAAAACTCAGGCTTGATTATATCAACAGAAAAGTAGTTTCACAGGTGGAGAAAGATTTTATTTTTTGATTAAACATGATTAAAACAGATAAATCGTGCACATTAAAACCTGAGACATTTAAAGATCCCACTATAACCCTGTAAAGCCTGACAGATTAAATATTAATCAGAAAAAATGTAATTTGGAAAAATTTATTGAACAAAATATGATCTTTGCATAAGTGTTTTGTTGAGTATCATATTTGAAACCTCATGCTTTTATGGCTCATATAGTTTGATACAATGAGAATATGGATCTCATACTATTCAGAGGCCCAAACTGAGCAAAAATATGCAATTTGGTGCGGATGCTGATATTTGTATTGCCAAAAAGCAAGATGAAATGCTGATAACTTGTACTGTATATCAATAATATTGATCTTTATATCAGTGTAGCAGATAACTTACATAAAATGATATTTCAGTTGTCACTCTATACTGTATCTCCAGTAATATTTAATAGTAAGATGTCTTAATGAGTCATTATTTTAGTAAGATGATGTTTAAATGCTTAGTTTTATGATCAAAGATCTAATGCAATACAGTATGGAAACTTGTTTCCACCACTGAATAAAAAAAAATAAAAAAGGTTTTTATCTCACAATTCTGACGTTTTTCTCAGAACTGCATGATATAAAGTTACAATTGCGTGTTTTTTCTCCCAATTGCGAGTTTATATCTTACAATTCTGATTTCATAATAAAATGTTTAATGTTAAAAAGTCAATATTGAGGGATAATATTGAGTCTTTTATTCTTCAGCATTGGACTTTACTCGCAATTGTGAGTTCACATCTCACAGTTCTGAGAAAAAATTGTATATCAAATATGATACAGGGTTAATTTTTTTTTTTTAATATGTTTTCATTGTGCTGCAGGTCTTTAAAAGCTCCTGACCTCTTTGTTTTTGTGTGTGTGTTGTCTAGCCTGTCCAGAAGGCTGGTTCGGCAGGAATTGCTCGTTGAGCTGTAAATGTAAGAACGGCGGTGTGTGTGATCCGGTCAGTGGGAGCTGCAGCTGTCCACCAGGGGTCAGTGGAGATCTGTGTCAGGACGGTCCGTTTACATAACACCTTCACTGTATGCAGAGATATAACAGACAAAATTAAATAATTTACAATACTGATACTGATGCAATCACTTCAGGTTGTCCTAAGGGTCTCTATGGGAAGTTGTGTAATAAGAAGTGTAATTGTGCTAATAACGGACGGTGTCATCGCACTTATGGGGCTTGTCTGTGTGACCCGGGACTGTATGGAAGGTTCTGCCACTTACGTGAGTGCCTATACTCTGACATTTTAACTACGCTGTGCTTTATGGCGTAATTAAAAACAGGGTCCAGTTGCAGCGGTACATTAGATCTCTTATGACTTCATGTCCCGTGTGTTTATGCAGTGTGTCCTAAGTGGACGTTTGGCCCAGGCTGTTCTGAAGAGTGTCAGTGTGTTCAGCTGAATACCATTGAGTGTCACCGTCATCATGGCACCTGCATCTGCAAGCCTGGTTATCGGGGCGACACCTGCAAAGACGGTCCGTTTGCATGACGAACATCTGAAGTGTTATTGTTGCAAGGTTGCACTGCACTGAAAAATTTGCATTGAAATGTTTTACTGAAATACAAGGAAAATAGTCAGAAAACATACAATATTATTTAATAAAATCAAATAAGTATTAAATATGATTAATAGTATTAATAATTATTAAATAAGATTAATAGTTGACATATAGCATTTTAATCTTTTTTTGTTTGTTTTAAATTTACTTTGAAATGCTGTAATGGAATATGAAAAAGGGAAAAAAAGCAATCTAAAATGAAATTATTAAATTAAGTTTTATTAATTTAATTTAATTTAATTTAATGATTAGTATAGTTTATACATACCATTTTTATCTTTTTATATTTTAAAATTGCAGGCTCAAAACAAAACAATGAAATGCACAGTTGTTACATAGCATTTAATTTTTTTTTAAATTTTACATTTGCTTTGAAAGGCTTTACTGAAATACGAAAATGGAAAAAAAACATGCGATCTAAAATTAAATTAAATAATGAATAAAATATATAAAATAATAATATGGGTAGTTGATACATAGCATTTCAACTTTTTTTGTTTTAAATTTGCTTTGAAATGCTGTGATGGAATACGAAAAAGGAAAAAAAAACATGCAAAATAAAATAAAATATAAATTAAGTAAAATAAATAATAAATAATGAATAAAATTATTAGGATAGTTTATTTCATTTTTATCTTTTTTTATTTTAAAATTACAGTCTCAACACAAAACAATGAAATGCACAGTTGATACATAGCATTTAAATCTTTTTTATTTTACATTTGCAATGAAATGCTTTACTGAAATTCAAGGAAAATAATTGTAAAACATGCCATCTTATTTAATAAAATAAAATTAAATAAGATTAATAGTTGATACATAACATTTGCATTTTGTTTTTGTTTTTTTGTTTTTGTCTTAAATTTGCTTTGAAAGGCTGTAATGGAATTCGAAAAAAGGAAAAACATGCAATATAAAAATAAATTAAATGTAAATTAAATTAAATAAATAACGAATAAAATGATTAAGATAGTTAATATATATAATTTATGTTTTTTATGTTTTTTTTTAATTGCAGTCTAAAAATAAAACAAAACAAAACAGTGAAATGCACATTCTACTAAAAAAGTAATATATTTAAAATACATTTATTTCATACCAAGTATAGTTAAAATCTATTAACGTATTTACTGACATATCGCTCGAGACTTACTGATATAAAAAATTGTAATTAAACTTTATTTGGAGTACTACTTGTGCACAATGTACATTACTTAATATTAAGCCTAAAATGTGTTTTAATATCACTGTTGATGAGGATTGTATGATTTTTGAATAATATCGGTCTATAAATGCAAGATATTTAAAGTGTACCTGAAGTATACTTACAATAGTTCCACTTTAGCACAATCAAATATACTTCAGTATATCTTTAGTTGGACTTCAGCACTACTTGAGCACAATTAAAGGGCATTAAACACAAAACTATTTAAAACAAAATAGCATTTCTTTTAAATTTGAAAATGAAAAAGGAAACATGCTATCTAAAAATGAATTCAATTATTAAAATAGTTGAAAAAAGTTGTAGATGGAGATACAGTATGTATATATATATATATATATATATATATATATATATGATCAGTATTAATTGTATTTTTATTTATTTATTTTTTTTGCAGAGTGTGAATCAGGCTTCTTTGGCTCTGGCTGTGAGAATAAATGCTCCTGTCCGGCTGGAGTGACCTGTGATCATGTGACCGGAGCGTGTCAACCGCAGTGTCCAGCTGGAAAGAGAGGAGACAAATGTGACCAAGGTATATCAAGTCAAATTATAGATAAAGTACTTGACATGCATTAGTCACTGATCAGATAAATAAAGTCAAATTAAATATAAATATATTGTCCATATGGCATTAAGGCCATTAGAGCTGAAGTATTAGACATACATCAGTCACCGATCAGATCAATAAAGCTGCATGTGGAAATTGAATGTGCTTTGATTTATGCTCCAAATGTTCAGCACAAAATATTTTTGCCATTACTGTGATAGATTGCGTTGATGGGAGATTTGGGATTGGTTGCTCTCAGTCATGTGACTGCTCAGGGGCACCATGTGACAGGATCACTGGCCAATGTTTGTGTCCTGCTGGAACGTTTGGAAAACGTTGTGAAAAAGGTGATATTGTCATACTGACACCAACATGTCATACTTATATTGTTCTATATTTTTAATATTTTCTTCACTATATCTATAAAAAGAGACCCCTAGCTTATAATAAAAATAATTTACAGTAATATTTATAGTATTTTAGTACTGTAAACTTGTATTAGTGGCTCATAGACAAAATTATCCTAGATGAAAATTCTGCCTGTTCACATGTTGTTTAACCCTAGTATTGTGTAAAAAAACAACAAAAAAAAAACATGCAATCTAAAATTAAATTAAATAAGAAATAAAATAAATAAAATACTAATATGGGTAGTTGATACATGGCATTTTAACCTTATTTATTTTAAATTTGCTTTGAAATACTTTAATAAAATATAATGAAAAAAAATGGAAAACATGCTATCTAAAAATGAAATAATAATGTAAAATAAAAACAAAGTCAGGTAAAAACACATCACTAAAAAGTAAACATTATTCAATCCAATCATTGTCAAAACTGTATTTAAATATTACCTAAAATTGTTAACAATTTTTAAACATTTTTCACAAAATGTGAATATTATAAACATTATGTTTTTTTTTTTTAGTTTAGAAATTTAAAATTCACATTATTTTTACATTTTTGTTTTATTGTTTTTGTTGCTATTATTTTACGTACATTTTTCCGGATGTAAGTGTCTGCCAATTGCATTAATGCAAATACTCTCAGAGGGTATTTAACCAAGAAATATGTGAGTCTAACTGAAATCACACCATTACAATCGCAATAGAAATTTTGTGCACACACTCAGAGTGTCAGTGCTTTGCAGGTATGTTTATGACCCGATATAAGAAATAGTCACACAATTTCAAGAAAAACAGCCTATGATAACCAGTATTTTCAACAACTAAGAAATGTGTTGCAGGTCAAATTGACCCAGAACATAATATTTAGGGCCAGTTTTATTAAACAGGGCAAATTAGCACGAGAGCACAATTCCAAAACAGTGCCGATGGGTGTGGAAATTTCTGCGGGTGATTTACTAACAATGAGCGAATTAAAGAACACAGACGCAAAATCTCATTTACATATCGACCAACGCAATATACCAAGTGCAGTGCAAATTAGCTAGTCGCAAATAAAGAATAAAGAAATAAAGAAGCCACAGTAAAAAGAACTTGAGGCCAAAGGGTTGCAAGAAGTTTTGATAGACATGATATTGCGTGACTCCTAGTTGAGGGTTCCAAGTCATCTTTTATTTCCTGAAGCAAATTAAATATAACATGGCTTGGCAAACTATATATTTGGATAATGTGTTCATCTGACATTCCAAATAAATTAATACGTGTGGAAAAAATACTCTCCCTTCTACCACGCGCTCTCTGTTCTCTGTGGTGCCTCTTCCTAGCAACAATAATTGCAGCCATTTCAAGTGCAAAATAGTTTAAGACATGCTTTTTTGCCGTTAAATAATGGTGCAAATACCAGTCATTTGACAAGCGCAAACGTTAGTAAATCTTGTTGCGTGATTCATTTTAATACTCTCCTCCAATAAATTTTGCATCTGAACTCCTACAAATGCATATTCAATAAGGTCAGGCGCAAAAATAACTGTGCGCTAATTCGTCACTGCGTGTATTTAGTAAATCCTGACAGTACTATTTTAACGGCAAAAGACGGTTTGCGCTGGCGCAAGCTGTTAGTAAAACTGGCCCTTAGAGTCAAATTGATCTCTGAACATAATCTGAACATAACACACACTATGTTCCTGCATCAGAGTGTGCAGAGGGTCGCTGGGGTGTTGAATGTCGGGAGTCGTGTCCGGCGTGTGAGAACGGAGGCCGCTGTGACCAGCGGAACGGGACGTGTGTCTGCGCTCCTGGATTCACAGGCAGATTGTGCCAGAATTGTGAGTAAAGCTCTGCGCTTCTCAGATACACACACGTGTCCTGTATGTGGTGTTTGGTGAATGTCTCTGTGTTCAGTGTGTCCCGCGGGACGCTTTGGTGCGGGCTGTCAGCTCAGGTGTGTGTGTGATAATGGAGGACACTGCCATCCTGTAACTGGACGCTGCTCATGTCCTCCAGGCTGGACGGGCCACAACTGCAGGAAAGGTAAGTTTTATTCATTTTTTATTATGCAATTATGAAAAATAACTGAAATGTACAGTATATGTTATCATCTTTACTTTTACTCAAGTATCTGATTTGTGTTCTTTATCCACCACTGATTGTAGCCTGTGACGTGGGCCGCTGGGGTCTGGACTGCGTGAGTGTTTGTGACTGTCGAAACGCTGATGGAGGGTGTGACGCTCAGACCGGACGCTGTCATTGTGAGGCGGGTTTCACTGGACGTCGATGTGACCAGAGTGAGTGAAACACCTGCATGCACAGCAACACTACTGTAGATCACGCAATAGAGAATACCGCTAACGACGCCAAGCTCATGGGTTTGCAAGAATTGATAAACTATACCTTAAATGCATTCGAAGTTGCTTTGGATAAAGGTGTCTGACAAATGTATAAATGCAAATGTAAACATGCATTAAAGAAACATTGTGTAGGATGCAGCATACAGCGTCCTATCAATATCAATATTATTTCAGTTCAGTTTGGTTATGGTTTTTAGTGTTAAAATGTGGTGACATCTCTGCATTCTTTTATTTTAGTCCTTCTACCCCAATAAAATGGTAATATATTTAAAATGCATTTATTTCATACTAAGTATATTTCAAATCTATTTACATATTTACTGACATATCGCTCAAGACTTATTGATATAAAAATTGTAATTAATCTTTATTTGAAGTACTACTTGTGCACAATGCACATTTCTTAATATTAAGCCTAAAATGTGTTTTAATGTTACTATTGTTGAGGATTGTATGATCTTTGAATAATATCAGTCTTCAAATGCAAGATATTTAAAGTGTACCTGAAGTATACTTGCAATAGTTCCACTTTAGCACAAATATACTTCAGTATATCTTTAGTTGGTCTTCAGCACTACTTCTATACAATTAAAGTGCAGTAAGCACAAAACTAGTTGTTCCAATTTAGCAGACTTTAAGCATACCAGTTTAGTATACTAAAAGTACAATTGCAGGGTATTTTTACTAAGTACATAAATATGTAAATGTATTTGTAGTATACTTAGCATGAAATAAATGTGTTTCAAATACATTTTAGTGTATTTATTTTTCAGTAGAGTATATTCCATATCTATTATCTGTTTAAAAAAAGTTACAATATTTATTTAAAAATGATAATTAAAAATGATAATAAAATAAAATGTGAAAATAAATAAATAAATAAATAAATAAATAAGAAAAAAGGGGAAAAAAATAAAAAAATAAAATGGATAGTTGAAACATAACTTTTTTTAAAATCAAAATCATTTTAGGTTAAAATTGATATGAATATATTAAGGAAAATATTAATTTAAGATCCTGTTTATGTAGCCTTTTCTTTTAGGTTTTTTAACATAATTAAAACCATTTTACCTTTGCTCATTTTAAATGGTCTTGCAGGTTAACATGGATTTCTATATTTACAAATTTTATGTGGCCTCTTAATGCATATATGCTCATAAAATTGCTGTGTATAATAATAATAATAATTTTTTTAAAAAAGGAGATATGATATGACATTGTTTTTCCTTGTAGAGTGGAACTATTTTAGATTTAATAGTTTTTCTATATTCCATGCTGCTATGTCTGTTATAAATGTTGCAGTATTTATGGAATATTTGATAATGAAATATGAGGAAAAGAATCTAAAACATGAACAATGGGTAGTTGATACATAACATTTATATATTAGGGAAAATGCACTGTATATTTAATGTCCTGTAGCATTTATTTTAAGTTTTTTTTAAATCATTTTGCCTTCACTTGTTATTTTTAAATGGTCTTGTGACAAGTGACAAATGAATTCATACAAATATTCCATGTATGTTCTCATTGTAGATTTGACAGTCCTTCTGTATTCCATGTATACCTCAACATCTGTTATAAACGTTACAGTATTTATCATGCATTTGATGTGATCTGTGTCTGTCCCAGAATGCCCTGCTGGTTCATTTGGCCCGCGCTGTAAGCATCGCTGCCAGTGTGAAAACCAGGCATCATGTGACCACGTGGGCGGAGCTTGTACCTGTAAGATTGGCTGGACTGGAACGTTCTGTGAAAAACGTACGATTGTTCCACTTCTCGTATATTAACATCAGTTATGTTATGGAATACTTGATTTTTGACCGTTTATGTGTGTGTGTCCAGCCTGTCCGCAGGGTTTCTATGGTTTGGACTGTCAGCAGAAGTGTGTGTGTATGAACGGGGGTCTCTGTGATCATGTCAGTGGTGAATGTGCCTGTCGGCCAGGCTGGATCGGCCCACACTGTAACCAAAGTGAGCTTATTATTAAAAATATGTAACATTTGTAGCATTTATTATTCACTGTACCTTTAAATGGCATGTTGATTATCAGCTAACCTCTTCATCTGAGAAATTGCTAGAGTTGTTAAAACCAAAAAGCCTTTTTTAAACAAGCAGGATTTTCATCTTGTTGATGTGTGCAGAACACTGCAGGATCTCGAGCACGTTATGATTATAATTTCTTCTTTTACGAGCACATCTGTCTTTCTGTCATTTTGTAGTGAGTAATGTCTGTGCGTTTGTCTGGTCTGTAGCGTGTCCTGCTGGCCTGTATGGAGTGAGCTGTTCTCAGACGTGTGTTTGTCACAATAACAGCAGCTGTGATGCTGTAAGCGGTCAGTGTGAGTGCAGCGCAGGGTGGACGGGAGACACCTGCTCACAACGTAAGATACTGACGCTTCATTCATTAAAATCTTAATAATAACTGCTTCCTATTTGAATATACTGTAAAATGTAATTTATTCCTGTGATGCAAAGCTGAATTTTCAGCATTATTACTCCAGTCTCCAGTCTGATTATTATCAATGTAAACACAGTTGTGCTGTTTCATATTTTTGTGGAAACCCTGATACATTTTTCTGGATTCTTTGATGTATAGAAAGTACTAAATAAAGTTTAAACCAAGCATCAGAATGGGGAAGAAAGGTGATTTATGTGACTTTGAACATGGCTAGGGTTTACAGAGAATGATCAGAAAAAGATCATATCCAACATTAGGTGTGTTTCCATTACAGATTTGCGGAAAACTTTCGCGATATTTTATAAATGTCAATAAAAAACTATTGCGAAATGATGGCATTTCCATTAACCGAATTTATGCGACGCAATGAGTCATGGCGACGGATGTTGCTAGGTTTACATATATCGCAGCCACCGCACTAGCCGTTATATTTAATTGAAGGAAACGTATGTGTGTATCTTTAGCAAAGCAGCGTGGTATAAACACAAGCATTGACTAGAGTGGACGCATCAGAGCTGTAATGCAGTGTAAATAAAGGGTTATCCAAGCATTAATAGCAAGGAAAGCCCTTTATACTTGAGAGCGACCATGTATGAGGTGTTTCTTGGAGGTTATAAAACATTAAAGAATGATCATGTGACTTTTACGTACGCTGGTAACCTGTAAATGTGGAAAAGCTGTTTCCAGTGCAGTTTTGCGATATATACCTTTTTCAAATTGCCTGAAAAACCACCTCATGCAAGCGTAAAAACTTTTTTGTGATATATGGGAGTTTTTGTGAAATTGACGTGTTTCCATGAGGCGTGTTTTCAATCTGCAATTTCAGTTTGTGCAATTTGAAGGGTAATGGAAACACAGTTAGTAACTCAAATAACCACTGCAGTAGTTACAAGTGAATAAATATTGAGATTTGCTGCATTAATTTTGTATTGTTTGGACACAATCTACACAATCATACACAAACAGGCCTTTATGATATGTATTATTTATGCATATTTATTTTCATAAAAGTAACCAGTAACCAAGACCCATAATGGTGACTGATGATGACAGTATGAAGTGTACAGTAGGGGCCAGATTTACTAACCGCTTGTGCCAGCACAAACTGTCTTTTAGCGTTACAATAATACTGTCAGGATTTACTAAAGACGCGCAGTGAAGAATTAGCGCTGAAAAGTTATTTTTGCGCCTGACCTTATTGAATATGCATTTGTAGGAGTTTCCTTTTCAGCCACAAAATTTATGGGAGGAGAGTATTAAAATGAATGACGCAATGTGATTTACTAACATTTGCGTTTGTCAAATTACTGGTATTTGCGTCTTTATTTAACACCCAGAAAAAGCATGTCTTAAAGCAGGCGCTAATTTGCGCTGCTCTTGGTAGATTGCGCTGGTCATTATGGAAATGATCTGTCTGCGTCTGTGTTCTTTAATGTGCACATTGTCAGTAACTCACATGCAGAATTTTCACCTCCCATCGGCGCTTTTATGGAATAATGCTAATTTGATCTGTTTAGTAAATCTGGCCTTAGGTCTCTTATGAAGAAAAGCAGTGTTTCTGGCGTTGTGATGTGGTCTGTATTCTGTATGGTTTTTCTTTGATTGTATATAGTTTTGTAGTTCTAGTTCAGGTTTTGTATTTCTGTTTTTCCAGGTTGTTCTCCAGGTTTCTTCGGGACGGGCTGTGCTCAGAGGTGTCTGTGTCAGAACGGGGGTTCGTGTGACCCTGAGAGCGGCCACTGCTTCTGTCCCAGCGGATGGACCGGTTCAGCCTGTGAACTGGGTGAGCAACTGATCCTTATGCTGAACCTCCTGGAAAATATCTGGAATATTCAACCAG
Source organism: Spinibarbus caldwelli (assembly GCA_039654775.1). Lineage (NCBI taxonomy): Eukaryota > Metazoa > Chordata > Actinopteri > Cypriniformes > Cyprinidae > Spinibarbus > Spinibarbus caldwelli. The sequence continues at coordinate 20,195,646 of CM077255.1, read as the reverse complement.
TCTGGCTGTGCTCTGAGATTTGATATAAGTAACGTGCAATATGTACACACTTTATTGTATTTGACAGTGTAAAGTGCAGTCTGCTAAGCGCAGTGCTGACTAGCATAGGAAACTATGATTGGCAGTGTGGAAGCTGTTTTTTATTTTTTATATATTATAAATAAATAAAATGGATCTCGCTGTGCTGACCGTCAGTGGTCAGTTTAAGTTGGGAAGGAAAATAGCCACTGATTTCCAGGCATTACATCATGTATATAGTGTCATGCTGGTATTTCACTTTTCAGTATTTGTTAACCTGTGTGTCAGATGGTTTTGGCAACCACAGACACTTTAGTCACAGCCTCCGTTTCAAGATCTTGGTTTCTTCTCCTCACACCTCATAATAGTTATGAGCGCTGCTCCAGGGTGAACATTTACATGCAGGTTCATTTAGTCTCAATCTCTAAGCTTAACTTAAAAGTAAAGCAAAAAAAGCACAGTTTATGTGATACAACTGTTATTCCACATTTAGAGTTTCATAAAATAAAGCACAGCTTTTATAACATAGCATCAACAGAAATATAAAAAATACAATGTTTAATAAATAATTCAGTGTATTAATTATTTATTTATTTAATCTGGACTTGTGGTCCTTTCCCATTCCCATCTCTCCTCTCCAGTTGTTTCCAGTTTTTTTTAAACTTATAAATAAATAAATTTTTATTTATTTATTTATTTATTTAAAACGTATTATTATATTGGCAAGGGAACCCCCCTACCCCATTTTTTACAATTATTTTACAATGACTTTAAAATGGCTCTTCCAGTCATATTTTAGAGCCAGATAATACTTTTTCTATAATTGATGTACTGTATATAAATACAATACATGAGGATATGCACAACGTATGCATATGTTTATGCATAATTTACAATTTATGTAAATTATATAATTGAGATATACAGTGTACATATGTTTTATATTTACATATAATTTAAATATTATATGTAATAATAACAATAAATAAATTTAATAATGTAATGCGTTTTATATTTATGTATTTACATTTTGTAATTTTGTAATTTACATGATTGTATTTTACATTTTGAAATTCATCATTTAAATATTTAAATAAAATGTACATCTTTGTTTTGTAAATGTATGTTTTATATTAACGTGTGTGTGTCAGAATGTCCAGCGGGTCGGTTCGGGTCAGACTGTCAGGACAGATGTGAGTGTCTGAACGGTGGTCAGTGTGACAGACAGACGGGTCGGTGTGTTTGTCGGCCGGGCTGGACGGGACACCACTGTGAGAACGGTAAGATCATCTAGAGACGTCTACTGAACCCAAGAAAATTCTGTGATTTAAACCAAAGCCTATTGCTATTTAATTAAGAGTAGCCACCACAACTTACTGTTCTCATAGTCAATATGTCAACATTAAAAATAAACTGAGCTTGTGTGTGTGTGTGTGTGTGTGTGTGTGTGTGTGTTTTGTTTGTCTGCATATATGGGGATGAAATGATTAGAAACTCAAAAAACCTTTATAAAGAATTAAATAATGTCTTATTTGATGTGTAATATGCCAGCAGGTGTGTGTAAGGAAGGGTGAGGGTGTATTGATCATGATCAGTGTGTGTGTGTGTGTGTGTGTGTGTTTGTGTCAGCGTGTGTATCGGGGCGGTTTGGAGTCGGCTGTGAGGGCCGGTGTGAGTGTGATCACGGCGCCCCCTGTCATCATGTGAGCGGACAGTGTTTCTGTCCTGCAGGATGGAGAGGAAGACGCTGTGAGAAAGGTCAGTTCATAACCTGTGACCATCACTTCAATGCCCAGGATGTTGAACAGGATTTGTTCGTTCATCAGTAAATGCTGCTCATTACATTTCAGATGATATTTTAATGTCTGTGTCTATGGGGCAACTTTGGGGGGCTCTTGCACCCCAGAGGTACAACATATACCCCATTGTGGGTTATGTTCTCACACAGCTTGACAACCTCTTCAAATGTGGCCACCCACATGTTTGTCCGAAATTCTCGCTCGGTGCTACGACCCGTCAAAATTGGTCGCAGTGTTAAGTCTGTGGGATTTTTCGCCCGCTGTATGAACGTCGTACGCCCAATCGCTTATGAAAGTCATAGCACAGCACTCTCCCTAATAAGCAGCACAATTTGATGTCTATTTCATGGGTCTACGACAAATGGTGCGGGATGAGTTATGCGTCACAGTGTGTTTGGAAGGAAGAAGAATAATAAGCCTACAGCTTTGCAAGCAACTAATAATACCATGTAATTAAATAATTATTAAATATTATTAAATATAAGTATAAGTATAATTGTTAAATAATTGATTATAATTAATATATAATATAATTAATAATATTATACACACACACACATTAAATAATAAATTAAATAATAAATTATCTAAATTAAATACAAATAACATACTGTACCATATATATATATATATATATATATATATATATATATATATATATATATATATATATATATATATATATATATGTGTGTGTGTGTATATATATATATATATATAATTAAATAATTGTTAAATCATTTTTAAATAATTATTAAATTAATAAATAATATAAAAAATAATTAGCTAATAAACATTAAATTGTATCTTCATTTGAAGTTTATGTCCAGTATCTGTGTGTGTGTGTGTGTGTGTGTCAGCATGTCTGCCGGGTTCATACGGTCAGGACTGTGTCCAGCGCTGCTCCTGTGCGCCGGGGACGTCCTGCCATCACGTGACGGGGCGCTGCGGCTGCCCTCCTGGCCTCACGGGCAACGGCTGCGAGCAGAGTGAGTGTCTGCAGCTTCACTCTTAAATTACTGCATCAAATGGGTTGTTTTAAAAATGATATTATGATCCGTGTGTCAACAGTCTGTCTGTCCGGCACCTTCGGCATCAACTGTAATCAGCTGTGTCAGTGTTCAGAGAGAAACCAGCTGTGCCACCCGGTGTCTGGAGTGTGTTACTGTGCGCCGGGGTTCACAGGACCCAAGTGTGAACAGGGTGACTGATGCTTTTACACTTACAGAAACCACTGGACTGATATATTGGTGCTGTGAGGATGATTTGGGTTTGTCCCTCTGCTGTGGTTTAGATCAGTAGAGTTCAGTAGCTAGTAACTGATTAATTAAATCCTACAAATGTAAAATAAAAATAAAAATACAGAATATCCTAAAAATGCAAAATTAATGTACATTTTAAAATAAAGAAGACAAAAACAACAAATTAAAAATCTCATTAAAACTGGTATTATAAAATAATACAAAATAAATGCAAACTAAAACTCTTCTCAAAATTTATAAAATCTTAAAAATATAAAATGTTAAAGTAATTTTTTAAAACCCAAGCATACTTAAAATATAATTAAAATTTAATAAAATCACAAACAATGTAAATTTAAACACATTTTAAACTAAAAACAACCTAAACTCCGACCTAAAATGTATAAAATCATAAAAATGTAACAGTAAATACATTTTAAAATAAAAACAAGCCAAAACCCTAAAAATAAAACCATAAAAAGCAAAATTAAAATTAATTAAAAAATGAGAACAAATGAAAACACTAAATACAAATGAATTAAAATGATAAAAAAGTGACATTAAAATAAATGTCTTAAAAAATGTAATAAATCTTTCCAAAAATGTAAAAAACAAAAATGTAAAATTAAAAAGAATCATTTTAAAATGAAAACAAACTAAGACATTTAATAAAAAATAATAAATAAGAATAAAACAAATTAAAAATATCATTAAAACTCATATTATAAAATAATACAAAATAAATACAATCAGACGAAAACTCTTCCTAAAATTGATAAAATCATAAAATATAAAATGTCATTTTAATGCAAATTTTAAAACCCAAGCAAACTTAAAATATAATTTAATAAAATCACAAAAATGTACATTTAATACATTTTAAAATAAAAACAAGCCAAAACCCTAAAAATAAAATCATAAAAAGCTAAATTAAAATTAATTAAAAAATGAAAGAAAAGTAAAACACTAAATAAAAATGAATGTTATGTAATGTTAAGTAATGAAAATGATAAAAAAAATCATATTAAGTCTTAAAAAATTTAATAAATATTTCCAAAAAATTTAAATGAATAATTTTAAAATACAAACAAGCTAAAACACTTAATAATAAAAAAATCATAAAAATGTAAAATTAAAATAAATTTGCAGTAAAAACAAACTAAAATACAAAAATAATAAAACCATGAAAATACAAAAATGTAAATAAATACAATAACAAAATAAAAACATTTAAAATAACATTTACTAAAAATGTGAAATATTTTACTACCATGACTCAGCATTAGAAAACCGTGAACGTGTTGTTAAATTATTGTAATATTAAAGGTTGTAAATATTTAAATATGAACTATTTAATGTTAAAGTAGTAATTCCAAAAGGGTTTAAATAAATAAAAAATAAAGAGGGAATCCCTGTTTTAGATAAAGGTTATTTTTTTTCAACTGCTTACATTTTCAAAACTTTTCCTCTTTTTTTCAAAACTTTACACACAAATCCAAGAATTGCACACACAAAATGCAAAATGCCTCACATCTCTTGCAAAATGAAGCACTGCTGTGTTACATAGAGAATTGTGTTGTGTTTTGCAAAAAGTGTTTTATGAAATTGAAAACTGAGTCAAAGGCCGAGAATTAGCATATGGTTTTGCAGATTTGGTGTGTGGTTCTGGTGTTTGAGTGTCAGGTTTCAGAAATTGTGTGATGAGTAAAGATTTTGTGTGTAAGCAGTTGAAAAGAACTAATAGGTGAGAATGGGGTAATTGTAAAGCTGTAAACTCAGTAAAGTTTGTCTATATTGACTCTGTCCAGATGCTTGTTAATGAAGTGCTGCTTTTGCTCTTTTGAATGTTTTCTGCTCATTCTCTCATGTGTGTAGCGTGTGCTGAGGGTTTCTACGGCTCCGGCTGTGAGCGGCGCTGTGAGTGTTTGAACGGTGGCGTTTGTCTCTCAGTCTCTGGGGCCTGTGAGTGTCCAGCCGGATTCATCGGGGCCCGCTGTCATCTCAGTGAGTCTCACACAGCAAACGCTCAACAAAATACACTGCATGTGTCTCAGACAGCACACTATATCACGTGTTTCCTCTGCTGGGTCTGGTGTTCAGCGTGTCCGGCGGGGCGCTACGGGCCGGACTGTGATCGCGTGGCCGTCTGTGGAAAGGGTTCGAGAAATGATCCGGTCACAGGAGTGTGTTTTGGGGAGGAAGGTGAGCTGATGTTCTGTGAGGGAAGATGAGTGTGTTTTCTGATGTCTGACAGCAGTGTGTGTGTGTGTGTGTGTGTAGTGTGTCCGGCGGGCCGCTTCGGATCGGGTTGCTCTCAGCGCTGTGACTGCAGTAACAGAGGCCTGTGTGACGCCGTCTCTGGAAACTGTTCCTGTGGTTTGGGCTGGACCGGCTCACGCTGCGAGAGAGGTGACACATATATACTGGATATGTTTATCATCATCTATAGAGTTACTCTACCTTTAATAGTCATTTATTCATCTGATTTGTGAAAGGCGTGATCCATCATCCAAGATCCAAGTCAGTGGGCAATTGATGTTGAAAGCCATCAAACTGACATCAAAAACAGGTCAAATATGCAAATCAAACTGACGTCAGAAACTCCACATGACGTTGATTTGATGTAAACTGAACATCAAATATGTATCTTTACCCAATTACCACCGGAAGAAATTTTTATTTTTTTTATTTATCTGTTGATTTATAGTTTAAATGCTTATGAATTCTTTGTCTTCTTTCTTTGTTTTGTTTAGTTTTGTTTTAGACAAAAAAAATACAATATACCCACAAATATTCATTTGATCAAGCTGAAATGTATGAATCAGTGTAATAACATTTTGAAATATTTGAATCTATATCAATTATCTGCACTATGTTCTAAGCACTATGTATAAAGTAATGTATCTGTTAAACAAAAAAAAATCTGTTGTAATGTATAAAATAATTATTCATCTATATATAATTTCCTTAATATATTAATTGTTTTATTAATAATTATTTTTAACATACGTGTGTGTTATTTTTTGTATATATATATACACACACAAAAAAATATATATATATACAAAAATATATTACACACACACACACACTATATATATATATATATATATACATACAAAAAATAAAATCATAAAAATACAACAATTTAAATAAGTACAATAACAAAATAGAAACATTTTTATTATTATATGTGACCCTGGACCACAAAACTATGTCATAAGTGTCAATTTTTCAAAATTGAGATTTATACATCATCTGAAAGCTGAATAAATAAGCTTTCCATTGATGTGTGGTTTGTTAGGATCAGACAATATTTAACCGAGATACAACTATTTGAAAATCTGGAATCTGAGGGTGCAAAAAATCTAAATATTGAGAAAATTGCCTTTAAGGTTGTTCAAATGAAGTTCTTAGCAATACATATTACTAATCAAAAATTAAGTTTTGATATATTTACAGTTGGAAATTTACAAAATGTCTTCATGGAACATGATCTTTACTTAATATCCTAATGATTTTTGGAATAAAAGAAAAATCAATAATTTTGACCCATACAATGTATTTTTGGCTATTGCTACAAATATACCCCAGTGACTTAAGATTGTTTTTGTGGTCCAGTGTCACATATTTATTAGTGTATATATACACTAATATATATAATGTCACAAATAAATAATAATATAAAATTATAATATATTGTACAATTAAATATGATACATATTTATATTATCATCAAAAATGATCACAGTGTAACATTGTTTTATATGGTTTTATATTGTTTTATATGGTTCTGGTTGTGCTGAGACTCTCCTGCTTCAGATCTGTGTCTGAGTTTGATGATTTAGTGTGTGTGTGTGTGTGTGTGTGTTGTCAGAGTGTCCTGAGGGTCGCTTCGGTCCTGACTGTGCTCTGCAGTGTCTGTGTGAGAATAACAGCACATGTGACCGGGTGACAGGAAGCTGCCGCTGTCAGCCGGGATTTTACGGTCATCTCTGTCAACACGGTGAGATCCATGTGAAGCTCTTCCAGCACAGACTGAGTGTTTGAGTGTTTCTGTGTGCTGACGCTCTGTGTGTGTGTGTGTTTCAGTGTGTCCCGCCGGTCTGTTCGGCTCTGGCTGTCAGCAGTGCTGTGACTGTGTGAATGGGGCTTCATGTCACCACAGAACCGGACAGTGTCTCTGTCCCGCTGGATCTCACGGCTCTCGCTGTGAAAGAGGTCAGACGTTCATCATCTACATCAGTCCCCCCCCCCCACACGCGCACAGAGCAATCTAAATACTGTAGTCAGTCTGCCTTATAGATTCATGTGAGATTTTTCAATAAGTAACACTTTTTTTAAACAGTAAGTCAATTCCTCATTTCAAACATTTCTTAATTTAATTTTCTTAAGAACTGATGTTTATTTCATGAAGACCATATTAAGCTTCACACATGATGCTTCACACAGTAAAATCAGTTGCATCATGTAGTTATCATATTATTTTTAGCTGTAACTTAAAAAAAAAAAAAAAAAAACTAAAAGTCATTACTAAAAAAAAAAAAAATGCTAACTTTTGATTTTAGCTAGTTCCCAAGGTATTTCACATTTTTGTTTACATAGTTATTTAAGTGTATGTATATATATATATATATATATATATGTTTTATATATAATACTACAATTAGAATATATTTGCATAGAAATAATCAAGTTTAATAAAAATTCTGATGATAATGTATGTCTATATATCTATATCTACCTATCTATGAATATATATAATGAAATTATAATAGAATTAAATATAAAACAAAAATTCATGTTTATCTAATTTATATATTTAATAACACTACTAATAATAAACACAATGTAATAATACAATTATAATACTGTATAATTAATTATAATAATTGCTATATTGACAAAAAAAACAGCTTATTTTATTTCAGCTTATAGCCAAGGAAACATTTCTCATTTTGGTTAAATTTACCTTAAAGTTCTAAAATAGATTAAAACCTTAAAAAGTGTTTTCGTTACTTGAAATATAATAAATATTAACTCAATAAATAAATAAATAAATAAAAATCAAAACATTTAAGTGTTTTCATTACTTGAAATATAATAATCATTAAAAAAAATAAAACCTTTAAAAGTGTTTGTTACTTGAAATATAATAAACATTAACCAAAAAAAAAAACAAAACAAATAAATTAAAACCTTAAATAGCTTTTTCGTTACTTGAAACAAAATAAACATTAACCCCCAAAAAACTCTTTTTTTCTTCCTCAGAATGTGAGCAGGGCACATTCGGTCCGAGCTGCTCTCTGTCATGTGACTGTGCGGAGGACACACCATGTGACCCGGTGAGCGGCAGGTGTATCTGCACCTCAGGAAAAACGGGCGTCAGGTGTGACAGCGGTGAGTCCAGTAACACCATTGCACGTTCATGATTATATAGATATGAATATGCATGTGTAATGTGTGCTGTGTTGACCCAGACTGCAGTGTGAGACAGTTCGGGCCTGACTGCGCGCTCACCTGTGAATGTGAGAATGGTGCTCAGTGCGACAGCAGAAACGGACGCTGTCTCTGTCTGAACGGCTGGATCGGCCTCACATGCTCACAACGTAAACCTGCTTCACATATAATCTGTACTGTCACTCTCCTTCCAATTTGGCTACCAATTTAAGCAAAATTCAAATTATACAACTCTGAACTTAGATTTAAATATATTTATTATTGCATATGTTTGCATATGCAATCCATTAAAAAAAAAAAAAAAAAAAAATCTCAATTACTTCTCATAAAACAGTGCATTTCATTTCATTTTTCTATATTTCTACATTGATTTTTTTCCAGAAGTTTTTTTTTTCAATTTTATTTTTATATGTTTTATTAGTTTCTTTTAGAAGTCTATTTTTATTTCAATGAAATTTTAAGTCAATTTTAATTAAGTCAATTTTATTTATTTTAAGTCAATGAAATCAAATGAAAATGAGAAATGTTTCCTTTAAAACTAGCTGAAATAAATGTAATTTAATTTTATTTCAGTTAACAAGTATTTTATTTCAAGCAACAATTGTTTTTAATGGTTTTGTTTAGTTTAGTCAACTATAATAACTAATGTAGTCAACACACATATCATGTGATTTTAATGGTTGTAATTGTATTTTCTTAGGTGTACCTCCAGAGGTCGACTCCAGACTTTTAGAGGAAAATCAGTCCCAGCTCAACACCTCATAGCGCTAACCATACATCACAGGGGGACTCGAACACACAGATGCACTTTACTCAGCCTTATGCTCCTCACAGCTCAGACTCGATCGTTCATCGCGCTTTCAGGGGATTTTCATATTGTCTTTCTCAGTACTTTTGTGAGATTCACATCTGACTCGACAAGAGAAAAGTGCCTTTGGATTTCATAATGCTCTTGTTTACGCTACTGGATTGTAGCTATTAAGACATTTTACAAAATAAGAGTCCCCGATTGTTTACTAATTTCACAAAATCAGTAGTTGAACACAAACTATTTGTTTTACCTCTGACAGACTGTAACGTTTGATAAAGAAACATCTGTGTGGATGGCAAGATATTAAACTGTACATGAAGTGATGTTTCACAATGTTAGAAATGGTGCTATGACGGCCTTTTATTAAAGGAGGGCCTGTATATGTTAATATTAGAAAAAAAAAAAAATAGGAATTGGTGCATTTTTCATGCTTTTGATTGTTTTGTATAAAGTTTGAATTTATTTATATGTTTTGTAAAATATACAATTGTAAATGTTTATTATGTGAAACTGTCGAAAGTTTTTACTTGTGCCGCTCTGGAATACAATTTTTTTTTTTTTTTTTTTTTTTTTAATCGTGTTAATTTCAAACAGCAGCTGTGCACTATATTTTTAATTAAGCAAATGGTGTCTAAATGTTTTTTTTTTTTTTTTTTTTTAAATCCAGGGGCTGTTTTTTTGAAACATTCTTTAGAATAAAAGTCAACTGTCATCTTCTTAGTTTATCACTTTTTTTTTTTTTTAAAGAAAAACATTTTCCTAATGTACATTAGCTGTAATGAAAATTTAAAATATGAAAAAGAATAATTAGGCAGAATCAATACATCATGAATGATTTATTGCTATTGTATGTAATCAATAACATGTAGTCTGATTCTAAATATTTTAAAATGTAATATAATTACTAGGGTTGTAACGGTACACGTATTCTTACCGAAAATTTTTGGGCCAGATTTACTAACAACTAACTGTCTTTTGTTTTTAAAATAGTACCGTCAGGATTTACTAAAGAGGTGCAGAGTAGAATTAGCGCTGAAAAGGCGTGGACACAGTTATTTTTGCACCTGACCTTACTGAATATGTATTTGTAGGAGTTTCCCTTTCAGAGTATTCAAATGAATCACGCAACACAATTTACTAAGTTTGCGCTCGTCAAATAACTGGTATTTGCGCCATTATTTAACACCCCCCCAAAAAAGCATGTCTTAAATCAGGCGGTAATTTGCGCTGCTCTTGGTAGATTGCGCTGGTCATTAAGGAAATGATCTGTCTGCATCTGTGTTCTTTAATGTGTGCATTGTCAGTAAATCACACGCAGAATTTTCCCATCGGCGCTTTTATGGAATTGCACTCTAACACTAATTTGCCCTGTTTAGTAAATCTGGCCCAAAGTCTCATCTTTCAAATTATATACTTTTTTTTTTTTTTTTTCTTCAGGAAATTCAATTCAATTTTCAAAAATCCATAATAAGGGCACTTTAAAAATAAATAGTAATTAAATTTAAGTTCGGGCTCAGTTGTTAATTGTAACCTTATAGTAATATAAAAGGGCTCCTATAGTTTAGAGCAGGGGTGTCAAACTCATTTTCACTGAGGGCCACTTCAACATTATGGCTGCCATCAAAGGGCCGGTTGTAACTGTAAAACTGTACAAACTTTACCACTCCTTAACATATTGTTAAATAACGGTCTCTTTATTTTATTATAGCTACTTATTTAAGTTACAAATATTGTATATGTATTTGCAAAGATGTAAATATATATGTTATTACTCTGTTATTTTAACATTAATCCTTTTTTTTCAGGTCAAGAAATCCACATTACTCCATAAATCAAAGTAAATAAAAAAGACAAATATCATCAAATACAAGTCATTACATAAACTTTGTTAAAACTTTGTTACATTTATGGTACCACAAATAATTGTGCGCTGCTAAAAATGTGTGACAGATATGGCATTAAAAAAACAAAACAAATCAGCCTGGTCTCATGAAAATGCGCAATAATAGCACGATTTTCTGTTTCTATTTTCCGTGCGATTTATACACAGAAATTGACTTTGGCGTGCATATGATACGCACGTGTTTGGCGAACATATGATACACAATCAATGCTTAAAGTAGAAAAAAAAAAAAAAGAAGTGGCCATACTCAACCCCACTCCCCCACCCAAAAATAAATAAATACAAACTAAATTACTAAAAAAGTACTTTTTAATTCGTAATGAATGTATATAGTGCCACAATAAAAAAATAAAAATAATTAATTAATAATCTTTTGCAATTCAATTAACATTTATTTGTATAGCACTTTTCATGACACTGTTGCAAAGCAGCTTCACAGAAAATTAACATTTCTACATTACATTTAGTAGTTTACAGCACAAGTCAATCTGCGATACCAAACAGGAACACAGGGGGACGCCAAAAGGCCACTAAACAAGCTACCTTGACCTGACTGTTCCAGAATTACTAAACCACTGACTACTGCGTATTCTAAAACACCTTCAGCCACCATCCAGTATAAACCACTCCTGCTTTTAAGCCAAATAGCTTGCTGATTTTTTTTTTTTTTTACTGACATCTGTACTGAGTAGCATACTGTTATCTCCGCCATCTTTGATAAAATTGTCTGTTTTCTCTGCAATAGAGCAGTTTTGAACTGTTTGAATGCACTCACTTTCTGGATCCTTAGACATTCCAGGAGTTTACCAGCTGACCTGATTAAAAAAAAAAAAAAAAAAAAAAAAAAAAAAACTACTGCTTTTTGTTTTCATAGTGTATTGTTTTCGTTAAAATTTACTGATTCAAATTTTACTACTCTGCGCTAGGGTGACCACCTGGCTATAGATCTGTTTCAGAACAGTAGATGTGATTTTACCGGACAATGCGGGACACGTGCGAGACAGATAGGTACATTTATACTGTTATGCTATGTAAATACTGATTTACATTTGTTGGCATATGCACCAATTTATGTTTCTGCCGGTGGATGCCCACACTCCAGGTTGCGCTTTATGGCAACATTAAACTCAGGAGAGAAGATAATTTTTTGAGGGCACACATGTAATGTCTGACCGATAAAGAGCCGCGTCTGTTTTCTGTGAGAGTGAATGAATGAGAATCCACCTGCGAGCGGAGAGATTTACGCTCGCGCATTTGATGCGCTCTTACATGCTATAATGCACTCTGGACATTTGTCATTAAAATAACTCCATAGAAGAAAGTTGTGTCTGAAAGCTTCCATCGATTTTTTAATTCGTTAAATGAATGGAGAATATCGTGTTTTTCCGTTGGTTTTGCTCGAGCACTTGATGAGGTCCGCTTTATTCCTTTAACAACGGAACAACGGAAAAACCCCACACCCCTAATCCTAACCACTGCGTATCATATGCACACCAAAGTCAATTTCTGTATATAAATAGAACGCCAAATAGAAACAGAAACTTGTGGTATTGATACGAACTTTCATAATTTATGATATAAAGCTGCGTAGATTTTTTATTATATTAAGACAATCAAATGCTCTCGGAATAGGCCCGCGGGCCTTGAGTTTGACATGTGGTTTAGAGCATAAACTGAGGTAGATTTTTATTCCTAAGAAAATTTTAATTATAATTGGAATTTATTTAAAGAAAGTGCAATTTGTTCAGTAAACCAATTTTGTTTAGCTTTTTTTTCCCCCTGCTGTACCGAAACCATACTGAACCGTGACGTAAAAACTGTCATGTTTGTATACCATTACACCCCTAATAATTATGAGTACTTAATTTTTGGAATCTGATTACATAATCCAGATTACATGTAATCAGTTATTACCAGCACTGCAAACCAAAATGGTGATAGAAAGGCAAAAAGTTACGTACTGCAGCTTCAACTCCATTAATGCATTTCTTAAGAAGCTCAACAAAAACCAAAGACACAAACAGGCATTTTTTTTTTTCATTGTCAATATTTTATAGTTGTCATTTCATAGATACTGGCGCTGTACATGTCTAAATTCAGATTCAAGCACAATGTAGTCAGCAAATGCCTTTCGATGAAAATAAAAGAACCAAAGGCTGGAGTGATCAGGACCATGAATACTCTTATGTATATATATGTACAAAGGTCAAACTATATACAGATATATCTGACTCGACATACAGTATTTCTCCACAAAGCGTGGAAACGTAGCTTGCCATTGTATACATTTCACAGAATTCTCCAAAATGCATATTCAGTGCAAATAATAGCTCTTTGTAATCTTTGTCATCATCATCGTCATTGTCATCATCTTCAGGTCAGTACCACCAAAGGGCAACAAAGAATGGTAAAAAAATAAAATCTGATTTTTGTCTATCTTTGCAAAATATTAAACGTGAAAAATAATCTCCTCGGGAACTAAAGTATGGTACTTGAAAACAATACTCTTCACATCTGTCACATCTGACCGGTCAAATATGGACTGATAATTACAGATTTAATAACAATTACACTTTTCCCTGTTTTTCCAACTTCACTAATGAAAATCCTGCCAGTTTTACAAACTGCTCAGAGGCATGGAAAACCAGTCAATGATATTCACGAAACGTTTCAGACTTTATCAGTGCCTGTAAAAGCAGTCAACGTGAGAGCAGAAACAGGCTTGATGTGGTACAACACTACTAAAAATGAAAATATTAGTCGATACAAGAAACAAATGATGAACTGATGAACGCTGGGAATCTGGCAGCACTGCTATCCAAACACAGTGATGAATCTCAACACTGAAACTAAACTAATAACGGCCTCTATTCACAAATCTACTGCTCACATTAGTCTCACACTCACTTTATTCATGGCATTTCATATTGGTGATATTTCAATGTACTAATATTTTGGTGACAACAATGAAATGTAAAGGAATGTTTCAGATTCAGACTGAAGCTCTGTGAACATTACAAACTGAAAAACACTTGTTGACAGTAATGAGCTTTGAATGCTTTAAGCATTAATGAGACAAGAAAATATTAAAATATTGTTTGTCAAGTATAACCCATAACACTTCAGCATTATACTAGCATGATACTAGTGTGATAAAAAATGTTCATAAACACTGTCACATATTTATAAGCATTTGGCTACCACTTTTTTTTTCTTTTAAAATTAGCCATCAGTTAATTTTATTTTATTAATTTTCTTTATTTATTTGTAAGCGTTTGGCTACCACTTCATTTTTCTTTTCTTTTTTTTAAAATCAACAATTAATTTTATTTATTTGTAAGCATTTGGCTACTACTTTTTTTATTTCTTTTCTTTTTTTTAATCAACAATTTATTTTATTTATTTGTAAGTATCTGACTACAAATAAATGTTTATTTTGTTCTATTTTTTTAATCAACAATTATTTAATTTTATTTGTCTTACTGGGTAAATTTTACAAAGCAATTTGCAGAAAATATTTTGGCCCTAAAAATCCATTATATTTTGCATGAAATAACTTAAGCCTATTTTTAGAACGATTATTTGTGCACATCTCCATACATTTTCTGTTTTAGTTACATTACTGTTAACAACATAATTGGTTTATTTGAAATTGTGACATGAATCGACCTGAACCTAAAACATTCCTTTAAAAGGGGAACAAGTAAAAACGTTAACACTATAAATGTAAAGGAATCATCTCCAATTAAGCAACTGCCTAACGAATAAAGTGCAAATCGTTCCGAAACTGTTAGGTGTAACTGCACCGTTATTATAATCAGTAAATGTACGTGGCTCCAAACGTTCTTCAGAGAGACACACAAACGCACAGATGAGATGAACGGACACCAAACTTCAACATTCAACTGTTTAAAGCTGAACTAAATCATGAATAGAGTTGATATACTAAGACAAATTGAACTCCCATAACTTTGATTCGGATCTTTAGAGTATCGCTACCATGAAGTACAGCAAGCTCATCTTTTCAGAATTGTACAAAAATGTCAGTCTTGCCAACATTATCAGATATGAATTGTGCATTAAATGTGCTAAAACAGCATGGATCCCGCTGCATGCTTTCCAAATTAACCTCATGCAATTCCCTTGTGCTTGATCAGGGACGGTTTGATTAAACGCTGCACACAGAGAAGAAATTCGTAATATCTTATTGATCAGCGTCTGGCCACCAACTTCCATTTAAAAAAGATCTAAAGCCCGCTTATCATTCATACTGGGTGCACTATGTATACTTGCACTAAGTATGTATATATGTACTTATATCTCTAGCGCAGAGTGAATATACAAAGATGCGCAAATACATGCTGCTAAATGAGCCTTCGTGTCTCCGTAGGAAAGAGGACACAGGAGTCACGTTACTGACGGGATGTGGGGTAAATCTTTGGCTTCAGCCACACGTATCACCGGAACATTTTCAAGAAATGCCCAGTGTCCAGAAATGAGATGAAGAAACAGCAATGCCGATGTATTTCACACACACACATGAACACATGCAAACGTAGACATTCTACCACAGTCCCTGAGCTGCTGACACAAACAGGCCTATGCTCCTATTGGGCAGGTGAGATAATGCCATTTCAACAGTCCGCTTTCCTATTGGCTAGGAAGATCTGCTGTGGTGTGGAGGGCCACAGGTGAGCGCTGGAGTTACGCCGGCCCCAGCTACACTGCAGACGATAGCGTCAAATCACTGTTGGCTTTTGCTACTAATAGATGTCCAGTTGCAGGGTGATAAAGCAGAACTGTGTTTCATCTCTGTTTAGGACTGAACCTACTAATTTAGTGTGAGCAGCCCATTATTTATCACCATTAGGCCACCACAACCGCATGTTTCTACTTGTTGCTAATAATCAATGAATTTGCCTTATGTGGTGAATGTCACAGAAATATTCCAGAAAATATTTCACCTGAAAATCAATTACATTTTTAGGACCATTAAAGTTTTTATTACTACCATCGCATGTAATTACACACACACAATATATATATATACACACACACACACACACACACATAAAGACAATTTGTAGGAGAAATGTGCTTAATTATAATGAAAATGGTCACAAGTCACAATGGGGAAAAAAAAGTAATGGTACTAAAATAAGTAATCTAATTTTGTACTGAATGATTTATATTGAATATTTTTAGGTACATTATTACGTGACTATTATTTCCATGAATGAATAATTCTTTTTTTCCCCTCATTATATTTTTTTATTTTTATTTTATTTTTAAAAAATCATTACTGTAATACATTGTGCATGGACACATTTATAAAATTAAAATCAGTACAACAAATATTGGCAGGATATAAGAAAAAAAAAATTTTCCTCCACATATTATTAAAGAATTTGTAGGGAAAATAAACGTAATTATCATGAAAATGGTCACAACAAAATTAACAAATAAATTGCAATGATCCTAAAAAAAAAAAAAAAAAAAAAAAAAAAAAAAAAAAATCTAGTTTTGTACGGAATTTCCTATATGGTATATTTTTTTTAATGAATAAATGATTATTTCTGACTTTCTTTTTTCCCCCTTCTAAAAAAAAAAAAAAAAAAAAAAAAAAAAAAAAAAAAAAAAAAAATTTATATATATATGCCTTATAGCAATAAGAAACATCTTTTTTTTTCACATAATATTATACAATTTGTAAGGAAAATTAACAATTATCATGAAAGTGGTCACAACAAAATTATTAAATAAGATTTAATGGTCCTAATATAATTTTGTATATCTTATATTATATTTATATAGATATTGATTTTGAGGTGAAATATGACCAGAACATATTCTTGACATTTCTTAATATTCACTCTTCAGACGTAAATTTTTTTAGTAATCGCATTAAATACTTTTGAAGCATGTTTATCCCATTAGTACTTCAGATAATTCAGTCTACACTTAAACTAAGAAATCAGCATGTGTAACTGTAATGTCAGTACACCAAACGTGTGCTGGGAGCAGGTTACTGTGAATGGAAGACCTCTGAGGCTCATGGCCCTCAGTTGCAACCACACAGACAGCTGCCCTCCAAAAGCACATCTGATGGAGTGATCTCTGACAGTCCTGTTAGCAAAGCAATGACGTGACAAACCAGGGCCGCGTTTTGAGGCTAAACAGTGAAGACGACACAATGCCCTGTGCGGAATAAGGAAAAGCGATTGATTTTTGCCCCGTTCCACACTAGAGAGGAGCCCCTTTTAAATGAGTTTTCACAAAGCCGCTCCCTCTGTTGTTCTCTTAAAGTGCTAATTGGTTTGCCTGCGAAAGGGGGGCATGTGCATACGTAACGCAGACGACACAGTGAAGAGTTCTGGGTTGGGACACCTCGATGATGGGAACGACGTGCGCAAACCCAAATGGATCACATATTTCAGCTTGAGCTCCATTTATGCATTCAATACCAAAAAAAAAACAAAAAACAAAAAAACACAAAGAGGAAAACTGAATATTTCCAGCAATCAAGCAAGCATGTTATTTTTAAAAATGTTTTTAAGCATATTATTTTTCATTTTGTTCTTAATTATCCTAATAATCTGGTACCAATACGGATGAATCCGCTTCAGTGCATCGCTCTCTATCCTGCATTGCAATCCCTCAGTCAGTGATGTGCCTTTTTTTGTTTATTTTGTGTATTTTTTACATGTTTCTTGCCCTTTGTGTACTAAAAGTCTTGCTCTCCAGGGTTTGTGGGTGCTTGCCCGTCTCATGCGGCCGGTACTCATTCAGTAAAAGCTGAAGCGAACGGAGGATCAGGCAAAGGTGGGTGTGGAGCATCCGGTCCCATCCGGTTCCACACTAGGAGCGGTAGTCCTTTTTACTGTAGGGTTTGTTGCCCAGGATACTGTCCACCTCGTGCACGATGGAGGAGGATAACTTTGGAAGAACCTGTGAAAAGAGCTGCAAACTGAGTGTGGATTCCATATACATATATATATATATACAGTATGATGATCTCAATCAGGTGTTCAATCAGCATATCTTACAAAGTGGTTATGTTCTGTGTTGTCATAATAATAATAATAATAATAATAATAATATTATAATAATTAGCTCATACATATATATATGTATGTATGCATATGTGTATATTATATATATATATATATATATATATATATATATATATATATATATATATATATATATATATATATATATATATATATATATATATATACATATATACACATACATACTTTCACAATCAGCAATTGACCATTTGCTAAGCTCTGCCCATCTGTTCAGACAAGCTTTACAGAACGTCCCATAGGAAGTGAGATTTCTGTGAACAGCATGATTTGCTGTAAAATGGGCTCATAAAGTGATTAAAATCGAACAGATTATTCTTATGAGACTGGAAAGCACACCATTATATTGTTAAACTGCCATAATGTGATTCAAATGGCGGAGAGCTTGAATCAGAATGGATGCAAATGCTTCTCAAAGCCAGCTAAACACAGAAAAGACTAATTTGATAGCCATTGACTAAAACATCTGTGAGAGAAATATCAAAATAACCTTCTGTCACTATTAAGTGCTAGGCAATGTTTAATGTTGGGCTTTGGATAATATCTTTACAAATATTTCTTGCATTCGCTTTCAGTTAAAAATAACTTCTAATGCCTAATGATAGAGTGCTGCAGGGATGGTGTATATTTGTAGACCAAAATCAGCTCTTCTTGGTTCCACTGTGCTGAAGTCAATGGGTTTTTGGTTAAAAGCCTGAAATAAGGTCTGTGAGGAACATCATCAAATACATCATATTAGGGGTGGAATATATATATAAAATCACAATCTTACAAACTATTTGAACTCAGACTTTTTGAACTCATTAAATATTTTTGAACATGAAGCCAGAAGTCATGTGACTCGTGTAGTTTATTTATAGCCTATGTTTAGCTTTTTACTTCTGTAACAATTCAGGCTTCAAAATTGTCAAATTGTGTGAATTTTTGAAGATTATCATAATGAACAAAACATGCAAGAATCAGAGTTGCAAAGGGGTGAAATTTTCCATTGGAAGTTAAGATGGGGAATTTTGGAAATACTGGAATTCTAGTATAATTTCAGGATTCTAGAAATTACCTGTGCAGGTGATTAAAATTCAGAGTAGAAATTCAACTGAATTAGCATTAAATATGGTTGTTTTAACCAAGATTATTCTGCAAGGTGTTTTTTAAACTACATTTAAGTTTCCTATTCCTGCAATTTAGCAAATTTCCATTTTATTCCAAGATATTCACATTAATTCCCATGGAAATTTCCAACTTTGAAAATTCCTGGAGTTTGCAACCCTAAAGAATGAACTTTTGTTGGTCACAGAGCTCATTTTCTGCAATGATCCAAAAGTCAATGAAACTGCAGCACTCTATATGGCAGCAACACTAGGACTGGTCAATAATGTTCTAAGGCGGGGCTTAGCATTTGATTGACACTTTCCACATTTGCATTCTTACCTGTATCGCTCCTATATTCTCCATGAGCTGATCCGTGCTGGAGGCTCCAAGGAGCACAGAGCTCACGCCTTCGTTTCTCAGGCACCACGCTGGAGATGAGCAGCAAATATGTTGAACATACAGCATAAACAATATCATACACAACACATGACACACTCTTAAAGCAAAACCTACCCATCACGAAAAGATAAATGTTCTATTTAAAACAAAACATGTATATGTATATACAAATTAAGCCATTTCCAAAATTAAAGCAGCTACTTCTCCCACTCCTACACACACACTGAAGCATCTCACAAAACACACAGCAGTTGCCAGACCACTGTTACCATGGCTCCCAGCACCAGGATACACTGAGCGAGCTCAAAATCAGAGCTGTGCGAGCTTTTTTTTTTTTTTTCGCAGGAAGACGAGCGATATCTGCAGGAGCGCAGAGGAGGTGAAGAGGAGCCATGCTGACCGCTGCCGTTCCCTAAACACGGTCCATGCAACACCGCCGCCACACACAGACAGGAAGGAAACTCTGTGGGGATTTGAATCCCTCCTGGGAGTTTGTTTGCGTGCGTGTGTGAGTGTGCCATCTGTGGCACTGTGTGTTGGCACTGCAGTGTGTTTACTGTTCTGCTATGTGTGTGTGGCCTGATATACGGCAGCCATTTGGAAGCGTGTTCGTATTTTTCAAGGCAACACTGTGTCAAACGCTGCAAATGATATGAAACATTCAGCTCTGATGTTCTGGGGAAATCTACAGTGGATTTTAGTGGATTTTAGCACTTTATCCCTAACAGACTGCTTTGTCTGAACACACACACACACACACACACACACACACACACACAAGGGCAGTGCATATGGAATACAATCATGCTGACACTGTAACAAAGAAAAATCATTAACTAGTGTTGGGGATTAACTAACTAAATGTAGCGATTTTACTATTTTTTCTAATTTGCCTTACTACTTTTCTAGTATATTTATTTAGTGGTATAACTTGACAAAACACTATATTAGTTTTATGGCACAATGTATTGCACAGAGACAAAAAATAATGAGTGAACTGATTTGCTCAGATGGTTAATTTCAATTAGGGTTATTAAACTAGGGTTATTATTAAAACTAAAACCAAAACAAAACCTTTTATTTCAGCTAGTTGCCAATGCAACACTCCACAGATGTACTAAAACAAACTAAAACTGAAATAAAATTAATAAAATCTATATTAAATGAAAGCTAATAAAATAAACAATAAAATTACTAATACTTTAAAATTTTAACGTTTAATTTTAACCTTTACAATTAAAATGAAAATGATATACAAATATATAAAAATTCAAAATACTGAACTAAAAACTATAAAAGCATCTCAAATTTAATAATAGTGCCTGTGCATCATTTTACTTAATTATATCATGCATCATTTATTTTTATATATATATATACAAAATATCATGTGTGTGTGTGTGTGTGTGTGCGCGTGCGTATGCGTGTGTCAAAAATTGTATACATTCCATTTGCTGTTATTAGCAACATAAAATGAATAAAGCATTACATTATTTTGAGGTTTCCCAAACTGGAGTTAATAAAGGAATTGTAGGGGGTTTGTCAGTTTAATGAAAAGCTAAAAATTAAATCATAAAAATTTAAGATTAAAATAAATTTTAAAATGACTACAGTCAAAATAAAACATTTACTAAAAATGAAATATTTTGTTTATACCTGCAGGTCACTTAGGCATTTTAGAAAAGAAAATCTAAAAAATGAAAGCATTAGGGAGAATCAATAAATTATAAACAATTTATTGCTATTGTGTGAATATATGTAATCAAGTAATCAATAAAAAAGTAACTGTAGTCTGATTATGAGTATTTTAAAACGTAATTTAATCTAATTACAAGTACTTGTACAAGTACAAGTTCAGAATCTGATTATGTAATCCAGATTACATGTAATCAGTTACTACCCAGCTCTGTGTATACATGTACTGTATGTATATTGCATGGGAGGTGAGAGAGATGAATTTTTATGCTATCACCTTATTTGAGATGCTCATGCTTTTGTGCTAAACAAAAATACTTATTTTCAAGCTCAAAAATAATTATTTTTCCCCCCTATAGTAGTAAAAATCCTGTTATTAATTATTCGTTAATTATTTCTTAAAATGTAGTTAGCTACTTTTGTTGGTAACTTATTGCAACAACTTTATCAAAAGAGAAGCTTCACTGTAGTTTAGCTACTTTAGTTTGCTAGTCATAATTTACAGCCTCCCCAACACTGTCAATAACACACTATGATGTCATCCCTCAAAATCATCTGCCCATTTACATGCGGTGCGCAGTTCATTAACCCTGACAGCTGATCTGACCCACAGCACTATTTTTAACTGCACTGGCGGTGGTGTAAATGAGCAGAGGTGGCTGTGAATCGATTGGCCACGCTTGTGCGGGGGAAGAGGGATCTGCTCAGCCTGGGAGGGGCTGGCAACCCAGTAATGAGGTGTGAAATGTAATGTACGACTGCATTACAGGACAGGTGACTCTATCGGCCGCTGCTCTGGGGATTGAGGTCCTGTCAAGACTTTTATTCCCCAGCGTCCTGCAGTCGATGAATCATAGAGGGTGTGCTGTCACGTACACACTGCCAATTTATGACTTTTGTGAGGTCGGGAAGATGAGGGACTTCCTGAAACTTTATGAATCTGGGTTATGAAGGGTCTCTGACTGGGGTGGGTGGTATGACGGCAGTATAGAGTGTATGACGACAGTAATGTGATTTGCTATAGCATTTATACCGTGGTAGATATATTTGCAGGGCTACGATTGAGCAGGACTGCTTCAAGTCATAATTTACAAGTGAGAGAGATGAAGAAACAGTAATATGAAAATACAGAGTGGGACATGACCAAGCAAGTCAAGAGAAAGAATAATGAGCTTCTAAAGGATAAGTATGTTTCACTGTTTTGTTTGCTGTGTTTCAAAATGTGAAGCAGGTTTTGTACAAATGCCATACTTTTTTGACTATTTTTTACAAAAAATTATTTTGATCGAATAATTAATCAATAAAAAATAAAAACAAAGAATTACTTTTTTGGAATTATTTGTTATATTCATTTATTTTGATGAAAATAATTACTAATAAGAACAAAATAAATAACTAATAAAAAATAAATAATTCTTCCTTTTTTGGATTATCTATTCTATATATATATATATATATATATATATATATATATATATATATATATATATATATATATATATATATATTTTTTTTTTTTGGATTATTTGATGTTGTTGATTATTGTGTGTGTGTGTGTGTGTGTGTATATATATATATATATATATATATATATATATATATATATATATAACAATTTCTAAAAAAAAATTACTAATAAACAAAACAAAAAGACTAAACACTAAAAAAAAAAAAAAAAAAAAAAAAAAAAAATTTCTTTGTGATAAGATTTTGGTCTTACCAACCACTCCTAGTCTTAGCATGCGCACACACACACACACACTTTGAGTGTCTGAATCTGATGGTTTTGCCTTTAACTGGACTATTACGATGTGCAGCAGACCGTGATCATGAGCTCTCAGCTCTCAAAATTAGATTACTGTACTTTGAGTGGATGTACTTAAATCAAAGCGTCGCAGTCCTTATAAAAGCCTTCATTCTAGATCGTACAGACATATTTCTTTGAAACGTTACACTCCATTCTCTCTGTAAAGCATTACACAACACTTCCCATCTCAGACGCCACACCGAACATCATAAAACACTAAACAAAATCGATTTGAAACTATTATATTTATCCCTACACTTAAGCAAGAATATGATGCTGGGAGGAACACTCTTCCATTAACAGCCACAAACTAATGGCATTTGTCGGTGAAGCCCTCTGCTTCCGCTCCGGCGGTCTGAGGAAGGGGAGGATGAGAGGGGGAGAGGATGAGCGAGGCACAGGACGGACGGACAGACAGACAGAAAGAGAGAGAGCGGCAGTGTGTCTTTGGGTTAGGCGTACCGATGGCTAGCTGTGGCAGCGTGCAGCCCAGCCGCTCAGCGATTGCCTGCAGCTCTTTCAGCTTCGCCTGCTGGCGTCGGCCCTCCTCGCTCAAGATCTTGTCCTTCAACCACTGGTAGCCCTGTTAACAACACAGCACACCTGCTCAAAAACAGGGGCCCACGCCTACAGCGGTGCACTTACACACACACACGCACGCACACACACGCACACGCACGCACGCACACACGCTCTCGGACACGTAACACCCAGCGAGGCACGTGTGGGCGAGGGCCTGTTTTTAAACACGTGACTCTGTCCGCCTAAAAGCTCAAATGAGCAGAGATGAACTCGCTCAGAGAACTTTAGGGGGTAAAGAGACCTTATACGCACACTCACAAACATGATCAGTTTGAAATGAGAAAGCTGTTTTTGAAGGAAAAATGTAGTATAAATCATTTCAAGGTATATATTAAAAGCAAATTGATAACTTTTCAGTTGATTAGCTACAAATTATACATTTCTATCAATTTAAAGTCAACATGAAACATTTGCAACTCATTGAATTTGGTAATGCGGCATATTTCCAAGTGAAATGAGTGAATATGATTTAATATGCATATTAGGTACAGTATATGAATGAACGTTCATAATTGAAATTAACAGCATCTCCACGTATGGTAGCATTTCTTTTTAAATCTTTTCCTAATAGATATTATTGTTGTATCTTTACTGAAACAGCATTAACCAGAAATAAATTACTGTGTTAAACAGCAATGTTTTAGAAAGGTTGAAATACCTATAGTAGTCTAAAATAGATTTATTGGTCTTTTTTTTTTTTAATTTAAATAAAGCTGTTATAAAATAAGATATAAATACTAGAACAAAAACCTGAAACATAAGAAAAAAGTGAGAGAAAAATTAGAAATGTTAAATTAAAAACTTAGAAACTGAACTGAAATTAGTAAATTTAAGTTGAATTACTAAAATTACTAAAAGTAAAACTGAAATAAAAACACTTTAAAAAGAAATATTTAAAAAATCAAAAACTAATAAAAATGACACTAGCATATCATTAAATGAATGTTTGGGAAAAAAATGAAATGTTAAAATTAAACTTAGAAACTGAACTGAAATTAGTAAATTTAAGCTGAATTACTAAAATTACTAAAAGTAAAACTGAAATAAAAACAAATTAAAAAGAAATATTAAAAAAATCAAAAATAAAAATGACGAGCATATCCTCAAAATTACTAAAACTTACATTAAAATGAAAACTGAAAATATAATATAACCAAAATATACATAAAATAAAATAAATAAATAATTAATAAATAATAAATAACAAAATCTAATTCAAAATATTAATAAATACTATAGTAGTATATAAATACTACTAAAATAATACTGAAACAGGCTAAATAGCTATTTGACTATAGGTTAACCAAATGATTAACCAATAGTTTGCTTGGCTAAGTAAATGTCAGATTCTAGTCAATTTTGCCTTCATGTTGACTTTAAAGTAAATCCTATCATTTGTACAGACTAACAAAAGCATGTTTGTGTGTGTGCTAGACCAGAATAAATAATCCAGCTTCAGGTCCATCATTGGTAAATATGAATTAACAGTGGAAAAGGACCAGTGTGGTCTAGTGATCTAAACACTCATGGGTCTCCGAATCCAGCGGACCCATCACTGTTCAGACCACCAGCACAGTTCTGTTATAGTCAAGTGTCAATCCACAGGTACGTTACACAGAGGTAACAAGAAATCAGCAATGATCAACAGTGTGACACAAGACTACAGGAGGAAGATGATGGGTCACAAAAACACCAATGAGCCAAAAAACATGCGACTACGGCAACATAGAGCTCGGGAAACGGGTGCTTTTAGTGTGCACTTGTGTGTGGTTTAGTGTGCTTGAAAGAGATGGAAACACTGATAAAACAAGTGCCAATCCTCCTCAGAGTTACCATAGAAAGAAACTCATTCACATAAAGAAATATATGTTGAAGATCAGGCGTGTGGATTCATGCCATCAACAACAAACACATCTACAGGAAAAACACCAACTACAGAACCTGGAAGACATGGAACACATTCACATTAGAACACCAAACAAAAAGGAATCACATATGAGGCCACTAATGTTTCCAGAGGACCAGGAAGAGGAGAAGACAGAGAGACTCATGGGATATGTAGTACCTTCAGTGAGGCGCGAGAGTAGGCCGGCACCCCGCTGTCGTATTTCCCTGAGATTATCCCACAGGCCAGAGGGGACCATGTCATCGCACCCACACCTGAGGAGACAGGTCAAACCCCATTGAAAAGATGAATCTGGTCAGTGTTTTTGTGGCTTCAGCGACAGCAGGAGCACTCACCGATCTTATGGAAGAGCTCAGGAAGCTGCACCTCCACTTTCTCCCTCTGGAACATGTGATACTCCGACTGTTCACAGATTGGTGGAATCTGGTTGAACTGTCGGGCCACAGAATACGCTTCCTACAAAACACCAGCAACATGATAAGGTTAGTGTTACGTATGAATGCAGTATAAACGTATGAACTTAAAAAGGTCAAATCATAGAAAACGAGATTTCTCTTGGTTTTTTGATGAAATGAGACAAAATTCAACACTCCCTACACGGTCTACTGGGACCATTTATTGAAAATAATCAACTGTAAAACATCAACTGTAACTTTTTAGTCTGAAATTAATGTAATGGGAAGGTAAAAAAAAAAAAAAAACCCTTATAATTTACACACACATAAAATTGACAACAATTTACAAATAAACAAATCAGGGTTATTTTAGATAAAAACTAAAACCATAAAAATTTCCGTTACTTCAAACAAACTTTTGATCAAAAGTTTGGGATCAGTAGGATTTTTAATGTTTTTTTTTTTAAGAAGTCTTTTCTGCTCATCAATGCTGTATTTATTTGATCAAAAATACAGAAAAAAAACAGTAATATTGTGAAATATTATTGCAATTTAAAATAGTGGTTTCTATTTTAATATACTTTAAAAACATAATTTATTCCTGTGATGCAAAGCTGACTTTTCAGCATCACTGTCACATGATCCTTCAGAAATCATTCTAATATTCTGAAAGTTAAAAAAGTTAAAAAGATCAGCATTTATTCAAAATAGAAATCTTTTCTAACAATATGTCTTTACTATCACTTTGTATCACATCCTTTGTATATTTGTAACATCCTTGCTGAATGAAAGTATTAATTTCTTTCAAAAAATAAATAAATAAATAAAAAATAAATACTGACCCCAAACCTTTAAGCAGTAGTGTATATTGTTACAAAAGATTTCTATTTTAAATAAATGCTGTTCTTTTTATTCTTTTTATTCATCAACAAATCCTGAAAAATAGTATAAGTATAAAAAAAGTGTGTATATATATATAAAACATTAAGCAGCAGAACAGTTTCAACACTGATAATAAATCAGCATAGAATGATTTCTGAACGATCATGTGACACTGAAGAGTAATGATGCTGAAAATTCAGATTTGCATAACAGAAATAAATTATATTTTAAAGTATAGAAACCCATTATTTTAAATTCCAATAATATTTCAAAATATTACTGTTTTTTTTCTGTATTTTGGATCAAATAAATGCAGCCTTGATGAGCAGAAGAGACTTCCATTAAAAAAACAAACAAAAAAAAACAAACAAAAAAAAAAAAAAACATTATAAACCTTACCAATCCCAAACTTTTGAATGGCAGAGTATTTGTATAATGACACACACACACACACACACACACACACACATATATATATATATATAGGATTTCTATGATACTACAATAACACTGATTAATACATATGACTCCTTTGAGCCAGGTTTTATGAACAAATGACTTTTATCAATGAGGTCTTTGAATCTGATTCACAAACAAAAGACTCGTATGAGCCAGGTCTTTGAATCTAAGCTCAATATACAGGTGCATCTCAATAAATTAGAATGTTGTGGAAAAGTTCATTTCAGTAATTCAGCTCAAATTGTGAAACTCGTGTATTAAATAAATTCAATGCACACAGACTGAAGTAGTTTAAGTTTTTGGTTCTTTTAACTGTGATGATTTTGGCTCACATTTAACAAAAACCCACCAATTCACTATCTCAACAAATTAGAATATGGTGACATGCCAATCAGCTAATCAACTCAAAACACCTGCAAAGGTTTCCTGAGCCTTCAAAATGGTCTCTCAGTTTGGTTCACTAGGCTACACAATCATGGGGAAGACTGCTAATCTGACAGTTGTCCAGAAGACAATCACTGCCATCCTTCACAAGGAGGGTAAGCCACAAACATTCATTGCCAAAGAAGCTGGCTGTTCACAGAGTGCTGTATCCAAGCATGTTAACAGAGAGTTGAGTGGAAGGAAAAAGTGTGGAAGAAAAAGATGCCAACCGAGAGAATGCATCCCTAATAATTATAAAGTGAAACTAATCAATTCCAATCTTTTTTTTTTTTTCTCTGTTCCCACAATATGAAAAAATAATTCACTGCAGTCTTGCGATCAGGTCAGGCCCGATTTAATAAATTAAATTCCCCTAGACTACACTTGGATTTTTCTGTCAAATCAACAGAACGCTTTTTGAATTATCTGTCCATGTAAAATTCAGTAAATGGTGGAACATTTTCGGTTAATGCAACTCCTGCTAAGGACCAATTATTGGGCGGTGGGTCAGAGAACCAAATTCTGTACAACATGTTACGCATAACTAGACAAATGAGTTGTGACTGACGAGGCATCACTGAACACAAACAACAGATCGTCTTTTAACATTCTGCCAGTGTGAACGGCTCGTCTGACTCAGTGTGGTGCTGTTTTAGATATCCGATCCGCCCAGTATTTAAGGTTAGACTGTCTCACTGACAGCACCTATTTAAACAGAAACATCTTTAGATTCATCAAGAGTTCTTGAAGGATTCTTCAGGAACAAAAGCAGCCGATGCCGATGCTGATTACAGGGGTGCAAACATCTAAAAGTTAGGAGACTGTGACTCACCATGATTTCCATCGGACTCCAGCGTGACGTTCCCCAGTACATCGCCATTCCCTGATTGATCACATGGGTCATCGCCCGCACAGTCTCTGCCAATCAGACCACAGATTTTCAGAGATTTACAGCACCATACATCATCACGATTGATGAGTGTGAAATATTAACAAGCAAACAAGAACAAGCTCGATTAATGCAAGGGAGGGGAGTTTAAATGATAAATCGCTTCTGGATTGAGCTGGAGAATTTGAATCAATATGAGTAAGACAAAATAAACAACTTGTGCTTTGGGTCAATATGAACCTCGGCTCAAAGAAAAAAATGCTTCAAATGAGGGCTGGAAAAGATCCATTCTTAATAACCAACTCCAGCCGTGTCAAAACATCAGTCTTATGAGCTTGAGAGTCATTTACTGCTCTCGCTTGACTATATGAGATCTGTGTAAAAGCGCAAGAGAGAAACAGACTATTGAAGTGTCGAGCTCTTTAATGACAAGAACAGCAGATGTCTACAGACCCTTGAGCTGTTTGTGTTTCAACCATTGAACTGTGTGAACTTTCTAAAGGGCAGCTAGGCTAATAAAAGTAGATCAAATAACATTTCTGCCTTATTTTTTTAAAGAGCAGCCACCCTTTTTCCTGAAAACATCGGTTGAGATTTAATTCAGGTTGGCGACTTACAAAAGGCCAAATGGGCAAATTGCAAAGATCTTGCTTATACGTGATTTGAGGAATCAATTCTATCTAAATCACAAACAGTACAGGATGAGTTATAGTAAGGTTTAATATTTAAAGGTTTAGAGCGATGAATTGAGATTGAGATGTACCTTCCATGGGTGTGTTGGGGTCTGGTCTGTTTGCAAACACTACGTCCACATATTCTAACTGCAGTCTCTCCAATGATGCCTTCAAACCTACAGAAGAGTAACACAAATCAATTCAGCAAATGATTAAATGCATTCAATGCATGAATGAATGAGGCATTTAAACTAGTTCAGGTCAGCTGCTGCTCTATAATAATGTAGTAGGAGTGGGCGATATGACCAAAATCTTATATCACGATATGAGTAATTTTATTTCACTGTAATGATATATATCACAATATAGTTATTTTTGCTTTAAATAAGGTCTCTATGATATCAAAATTTTTGATATTATAGAAATGTCACAATTCTTGTCACCAGTGTAAATATCACAAAAAACTAATATTAGCGTTTAAAAAAAAAACACTCAAGCTCACTGAAGACAAGTAAACAGTCTGCGATTAAAAAAGATTGAGAGACTAATTACAAGAGGTACGACAAAAAGACAAAAAAAAATACTACAGTAGAACAAATAAATACTAAATACTACATTCACTGTATAAAGTAATCAGATATATAAAAGCACTGCATATTCTTCATTGTGTAAATTAAATAAATATTTCTTCTTATTAAAGTTACAAAAGTGATTTAGTCGAGTATTGAGAGATTTTCTCTCTTTTGCTGTTTGATTAACATGAATGACAGACAGCAGGAATATTAGACTGCTGTCATTTTAAGTGCTACCTGGATCCAATATACTGTTACACGTTTTCTTTCTAAGCTGTTTGCTTTCACTTAAGACCTAAATTACTGTGTTTATGTGGATACTTGCAAAGACAGGCATTTTGACTCATACAAGTGTGTGTATTTAACCATTCAAGTTCTATAAAACGGAAAAACTCTATTCAATAGAACACTGTCTTCATGTGCACACGCCTCTCTGAAAGCAGCAAAATAGTGAATGAGTTTTCTTTTGCTGCTGATTGCGTTTCAATGGCTTAAAATAACTTGTTTTTAAACCGCAAGACTTAAAATGTGCGCAAACGATAAGTTTGACCACGTAGCACAGCAATGTCACGTGAGCGTGTAACCGTGATAGAGATGATAGTTGAAAATCTATACCGGTTGACAAATTTCTATCGGTTAATCATGTCTACCGGTATATCGCCCACCCCTAATGTGTGTATTTTGAGGTCCACTCACCTTCTATGATGTGTTTTCTTGACAGTCCTCTCTCAGTCTCTGCTCTAGAAAACAGCAGAATATGTAGTGTTATGCAATTATCTTTAACGTCAACTTTAGCAAATTATATTGCGAAGACATTACATGGTTTAAAACTAGAAATGAGGCCAAAATATGTAATTTAATTCAAAATATAACTATTTCAAAGACTTAAGTGTTCATATACAGAAGTAAAAAGCATTAGCTACTTTACCCATTTAACTCATAGCTCTTGAACATTAAAGCTTCAGAAGTATTATTTGCATAATGCCATGATTCATTTTATAATAAATATTAAATATACATACTTTCCACCCCAAAATATTTTGGTTGTAATGACTAAACTGGAGCGCCTGCAGAAAAAAAAAAAAAAAAAAAAAATAATAATAATTAGGGCACAATTTTTGAAAGGCTTTTAAAAAGTAATTATCAAGTTGCAAATAATTACAAAAGAACAATGGCTTGCGGTAACCATTTTAATTTCAAAGGAATGCATGGTCACACATACATACACGTTTATTTAGCTGTCTAAATAAGGACACAGCACAGACATCTGCTTTCATGTTTTCATTCAAAGCTTCACAAATATAGGCTATTTTGTATATTTTATATACATACGTATATATGTATGTATGTATATATGTATATATATATGTATATATATATATATATATATATATATATATATATATATATACACACACACACATATATACATATACATACATATATATATTATATAATATAATATGTATGTATATGTATGTATATGTATATATGTATGTGTGTGTATATATGTATATGTATGTGTGTGTATATATGTATGTATATGTATATATGTATATATGTATGTATATGTATGTGTGTATATATGTATGTATGTGTGTGTGTGTGTGTGTGTGTGTGTGTGTGTATATATATATATATATATATATACATACACACACATACATACATACCATACATACATACATACATACATACATACAGGTAAACATATAAATTTGCGCCTCGGGCTAAGGAGGAGCCTGTGTCATTTGCATTGCTCCTTGTGCGAAGTGTCAGTTGGGGCTTGAGCTATTTGCACTCCTTTAGGCTATTGGCTGGGCTAATCAGAAGCCGGCCACAGCTGTTTTCACTCTATTGTCTTAGACTCTGTATTTATTTGATGTCCGAGCGCTGACGCGGAAGCGTTCAGCCGTTGTGTTCAGCCTCCTCGTGTAAAGACTGATGACTTTTTCTTGCGCGACTTTAACCGAGCAACGACACCGAGCACCACACTTAAGTATCATTTATATCTTCCCTCACACACTCTCCTTTCCTATCCTCTTTCCTTCCATCTCTATCATGTGTTTCCAAACCATTTCGGTTTTCTCTCAACCATGCTCTAACATCACACGCAGACGGCAACGTAATCCGGCTAACCTACGCCCTATCTCTACATCTTCTACTGCACCTCTTTCTTTCTCTGTGGGTCTCTGGAATTGTCAGTCAGCTGTCAACAAAGCTGATTTCATTCCTGCTTTTTCTTTACAATCCACTCTCAGCATCTTGGGTTTGACTGAGACCTGGATTCGTCCAGAAGACTCAGCAACCCCAACTGCTTTCTCTAACAATTTCTCTTTCTCTCACACCCCACGTCAAGTTGGCCGGGGTGGAGGTACTGATCTGCTCATTTCAAACAATTGGAAATACTCAACCCACTCTCCCCTATGCAATTACAACTCATTTGAATCTCATGCAATTACTGTAACAGCACATATAAAACTCCAGATTGTGGTAATTTACCACCCCCCTGACCAAAATTTACCGCTGCTGTCCTCTTTCATGGAGGATGGCACGCCACTCTTAGTCTTTGGCGATTTCAACATTCATCTAGACAAGCCTTATGCTACAGACTTCCATTCACTCCTAGCTTCATTTGATCTCAAAAGTCTTACCACTACTAGCACGCACAAATCAGGCAACCAACTTGATTTAATTTACACATGCAATTGTACTGCAGATAACATTCTGGTAGAACCACTATATATCTCTGACCATTTCTTCATTACATTTTGCTACCCGTGTGCCACCAACCCCCTTACTGGTTACTTTTAGACGTAACCTACGCTCCCTTTCTCCCTCCCATCTTTCCTCTGTAGTATCCTCCTCTCTTCCCTCACCTACCCATTTCTCATCTCTGGATGTGAATGCAGCTACTGACACTTTATGCTCTACCTTAACCTCTTGTCTAGACGACATTTGTCCTCTCTCCTCCAGGCCAGCACGGGCTGCCCCTTCTAACCCCTGGTAATCCGATGTTCTTCGTGAGCATCGGACCAAACTCAGAGCGGCAGAGAGAAAATGGCGCGAATTAAACGATCCGTCGGACCCGAATAGGTATCAGTCTTTGCTCTCATCTTTCTCTGCTGAAGTCCACACTGCCAAATCCTCACATTTCCACGACAAGATCAACAGCGCTCCAGACATGCGTAATCTCTTCAAAACATTTAATTCTCTCCTCTGTCCCCCTCCACCACCTCCCACCACTTCTATAGCAGCTGATGACTTTGCCACTTTTTTCACAGACAAAACTAGAACAATCAGTAGTCAGTTCTCACCTCCAAACACACAGGACCTACAACCAACCACATCCTCTGCTAAAACTCCCATCTTCTTCTCCTGTTCCCTCACTGAGGCAGAAGTATCCAAACTTCTCCTCTCCAGCCATCCTACAACATGTCCTCTAGACCCAATCCCCTCACACCTTCTCCAAGCAATCTCTCCCACACTCTTACCAGCACTCACACACATCAATACATCCCTCCTCACAGGCATTTTCCCCACTGTGTTCAAGCAGGCTCGGGTAACCCCACTGCTCAAAAAACCTACATTAAACACTTCTCTTATAGAAAACTACAGACCTGTCTCTCTCCTTCCATTCATAGCGAAAACACTCGAACGAGATGTCTTCAACCAGGTCTCATTGTTTCTTTCACAGAACAACAAACTGGATGCTAAACAGTCAGGTTTCAGGAGTGGCCATTCAACTGAGACTGCGCTACTCTCAGTCACTGAAGCCCTGCGAATTGCAAAAGCCGATTCCAAATCATCAGTCCTCATTCTGCTGGATCTATCTGCCATTTTTGACACTGTCAATCATCAGATCCTCCTGTCCACCCTCTCATCACTGGGCATCACAGGGATTTCACATCGCTGGTTTGAATCCTAGCTCACTGGTAGGTCTTTCAGGGTGGCCTGGGGAGGGGAGGTATCCAAAGCACATCAACTGGTCACTGGGGTTCCTCAGGGATCGGTTCTTGGACCCCTCCTCTTCTCCACATACACTACATCACTGGGTCCCATCATACAGGCACATGGCTTCTCCTACCATTGCTATGCTGATGACACACAGATCTATCTCTCTTTTCAACCAGATGATCCAACGGTAGCTGCACGGATCTCAGGCTGCCTGGCGGACATCTCGGTATGGATGAAAGAACATCACTTACAGCTCAACCTGGCAAAAACTGAGCTTCTTGTCTTCCCTGCCACTCCAACTCTACAGCATGACTTCACGATTCAGTTAGGCTCATCGACGATTACACCATCAACTTCGGTCAGAAATCTGGGTGTAATCTTTGATGACCAGCTGACCTTCAAAGAGCACATTGCAAAGACTGCTCGATCTTGCAGGTTTGCACTACACAACATCAGAAAGATCGGGCCCTTTCTGACAGAGCATGCTGTACAACTTATTGTCCAGGCCCTTGTCATTTCTAGGCTGGACTACTGCAATGCTCTTCTGGCTGGACTTCCATCAAACACAATCAAACCTCTACAAATGATTCAGAATGCAGTGGCACGACTGGTCTTCAATGAGCCCAAAAGAGCCCATGTTACACCTCTCTTTATCTCCTTGCACTGGCTACCAGTTGCAGCTTGCATGAAGTTCAAGACACTGATGCTTGCATATAGAACAACCACAGGCTCAGCACCCGCCTACTTCCACTCACTATTACGAATCTACATCCCCTCCAGAAGTCTGAGATCTGCTAGTGAGTGACGCCTTGTGGTACCATCACAGAGAGGCTCAAAATCACTCAACAGAACATTCTCGTTCACCATTCCTGGCTGGTGGAATGATCTTCCCACCCCTATCCGGAAAGCTGGATCCCTGTCAATCTTCCAGCAACAACTGAAAACTCATCTCTTTCGACACTACTTGATTTCATCCTAAACTTAAAAAAAATAAAATAAAATAAAATAAAATAAAAAAAAACTCTCTCCTTATTTATTCCTTCCCTTGCTAGCTTGTACTTATTTGAACAATACCTGAGACTTGGTGTTACGAGCACTTCCTCTGTCTGATTGCCTCTTCAAGATGAATCGCTTTATGTATACCCCAACTGTAAGTTGCTTTGGATAAAAGCGTCTGCAAAATGACTAAATGTCTAAATGTAAATATACATATACACACACACTGTATATATGTATATGTAAATGTATTTATCTATGCACACACACACAGCAACTATTACATGTAATCTGGATTACATAATTAGATTCCAAAAATTTGGTACTTGTAATCAGGTTATATTACATTTTAAAATGCTCATAATCAGATTACAGTTACTTTTTTTATGCATTAAATGATTACATATTATTCACACAACAATCCTCTACCACTTAGTTTACTTTTTTTTTTTAAAGAACATCCTTTCCCCAAACGGAAGTTCTGTCAGATTTAGCTCACTTTCTCTCACAAATTGTAAGTAAGTAAGCCCACACACGGACAGAGAGGACAGAAATAAGCTATGTCTCTGCAGAGGTGAGGGGTTGTATGCCCTGATATTGATGCGCACTGACTAGCAGGATGACTAAGCAGCACGATATCACACACACACAAATGTGAAGATCCTTTCCAACAGAGAGCTCAGTTACTCTTCATCTCATTATGCAGAAACAGTGAGAGCCCACCCTGCTTTAAATTAAAACATCTTAACAAAAGGGCTTCTATTAACCATGAACTTCCTTCAGCTCATGTTATGTTACACACACCTATATCAGGACATCAACTGCACAACAAACACACCCATGCGTTTCATAATTCAATATCTAGATGGGACATCAATGGGGTGAGCCAGGCTTTAATAATTTATATTTCTGCCTGTATGGGGTTGCGGTGGCACAATCTCTGAGGCACTGGACTGAGCTACAGTATCAGCACAAGATAAGAAGCGGCTGAAGGAAATGAAAAGCTGTATGCTGTTAATGAACATACCTCCATCCTTTCTTCTTTATGATGTTTCCCAGCACCATCTCTGCCCTGCAACAGAAAACCAGATGGTTATCAGACTAATCCGTCATTTTATTGACATATACAGCCAACAAAACAGGCCGCTGAAGGGACATTTCAAAATTCAATAAATCACTTCTTTCAAGACGGCAATATCATACAATACATGTAAATTAAAAACACACTTCAGCGCCACAAGACGCCATCAAGGCTTTTCATGAAAACATACCAGGTATTTTCAGATTCTGGGGGTTTCCTAACAAGGCAACAATCAATAATACTGTAAACCAAGAAACGTTGAGCTTTTTTTTTTTTTTTTTTTTTTCTTACTAGTGACTGCCTGTCTGATGCAAACAGCTGTATTAACCATCCAATGTCTCATTTGGCTTTGATTGTCACGTCATTCAGTATGGACAAACAAATTATTGAAAACATGCTACGACGCTCCCGGTGAACCTCAGACGGCACATTCAAAGATTATTCATGGACTGTCTGATCTATATCACAAAACAAATGGCAAAGGTTTTCAAAAAAAAAAAAAAAAAAAAAAAAAAAAAAAAAACACTTTGTGCTTCACACAATTTCTGGGTGGTCAATTAGTTTTGGCTGCTTTGTGACCATATGCGATGGTCAAAACTTGGGCTAAACAAGGATAATATTTAAGGCAAGATAGATGAATAGGGTTAAAATTTAACCAATAGATATCACCATACTTCCCCAGTTGATGGATAATATTACAAACTACAAACACGGTTTTATATTACAATTTTGTGAAATGTAATGTTTAAATATGCAAATGAGGATAAACAAAATAAATATGAACTAATTTGCATGTACTTTTTTATCACTCCATATAATTAACAGCCACAAAAATATAATTTGACTTTTTTTTTTTTTTTTTTAGGAATAAAATGTTTAAAATCAGGCAAATTATGTATGAACAAAAACCTTCAGAATATACACTGCCTTTCAAATGTTTGGGATCAGTATAATTTTTAATGTCTTTTTTTTTTTAATGGAGTCTCTTCTGCTCATCAAGGCTGTATTTACTGTGAAATATTATTGCAATTTCTAATATTGGTTTCCTTTTTTAATATACTTTAAAATAGAATTTATTTCTATGACACAGCACTGAATATTCATCAGCCATTACTCCAGTCTTCAGTGTCACAGGTTCCAAAAAAATATTAAGCAGCACAACTGTTTCCAACATTGAATATAAATCAGCATATTAGAATGATTTCTGAAGGATCATGTGACACTGAAGACCGGAGTAATGGCTATTGAAAATTCAGCACTGCGTCACAGAAATAAATTATATTTTAAAGTATATTAAAATAGAAAACTTATTTTAAATTGCAAAAATATTTAACAAAATTACATTTTTTTTCTGTATTTTTGATCAAATAAATGTAGCCTTGATGAGCATAAGAAACTTCTTTAAAAAGCATTAAAAATTTTACTGATCCAAACTTTTGAATGGCACTGTAGATAAATACAACAATGTTAGAGGAGGAAAACAGCCTATGAAGATATGTACTGTAATTGAAGTCTACAGACACAAATGGATAAGTGTAATAAACACTTATAAGTGTATTTTGGATGTTTTCTTTTCACTAGTCTGAAACAACACATTACATTATAGCCAAATATATAATAGCCCCAAAATCTCAAAAGGATTTTGCCTGTAGTGTCTTGCCTTAAAGCAGTAAGGTATGTGAATGAGTAATTAACACAACCTGGGTGCTAAAAGAATATCTAACTCCCAGAAAAATGTGCCCCCTTTTCATACGCAGATGAGGCTCTCTGGCAGCCATTAGTGACGCCGAGGGTGCTAATTGGGCCCAATGAGGATACAGTTCGGGCAGTGACTGTCCCGGTGAGTAAGATTCTCCCTCAGGCCGCACACTAGTCAATTCAATGAACCGCTGTGCTGTAATTTAGTCAACGCTCCGAGATGCTACAAATCCCACCCACTGCTTCACTATTAAAATCTAAAACTATTAAAATGTTTTTGTTAATTGAAATAAAGCTGAAATAATACGAAATATAAATATTAGATGAAAACTTAACTGAAAAAAATAAAACAAAACAAACAAAAAAAACAACAACATAAATTAGAAATGTTGCCTTGGCAAGTGACTGAGATAAACCATGTTTAAGTACTAAAATTACTAAAACTAAAATAAAAATTGATTAAAGCTAAATAGAAATAAGAAAAATGGCAAAAGCACGTAAAATGATTCAACCTAAACTAAAATTAAAATAAAAATCAGGAGAGCGGTTCATTAATCCACACGAATGTACGCTTCACTTTCTTAAGTCCCAACTTGAAAGGAGGTTCCCTGACATGGCAGAAAGCAGCTCATCTTCATGAGGAAATCTGAATATGCATGCTAGTGCACTTATGCGTGTCGAACAAAGACAGAGATGGACACAAACGTGTGAGGGGGCGGTTCAGCCTGTCTTTTTGTTTGCTTATGTGCAATGGAGAGAAAGACAGAGAGAGAGGTGACAAAAGCTGATGTGTGTACACATACCAGGGCAGGAAGATCTGTGCCAGCAGACGTGTGTATTTGCGGATGTAAGCGTTTTGGTGCTATATTTGCGCAGGGGTGTTTGTCCCGTCACGGCCTGTGGGTTTAACACACTGCATTGACCGCTGCTGTATGGATCCGTATTTATTCCAATCGGATAAATAAAATAGACCTTCACTCTCTCATGTCTTCCCACTCCTCTCACCCCATCAGCTCCGCCGATGTTCAGTGATGCCCACGCCCAGTGCTCAGCTAATGACAGAGCACATTACCAACTGCTATCCTCACCTAATTTGCACAGTTTATTTATGAAACATCATGTGTCAGACAACTTTCCTTGTTTGGAGGAAGGAAAATGTGCTCTAATGTGGATTCTCAGCACTGCTGTGAATAACATCTGAGATTAACTCACCGATATACAGATACGTCAGTGTCAGGACACAAATCTCTCAAATTGTAATTATATCTTAGCAGTAGCGTCCAGAATTACTACCGGTTAAGCATTAAATGAGAGTTAAAAATACCAGCAGATGTTTGTTCTTTGATGAAGCCACCAAAACTAAAAGTATGAAAACCAAAACTATATTATATTATAATATTTTATAATATAAATATTTTTACAATTTAAAATAATGGTTTTCTATTTGAATGTATTTTAAAATGTAATTTATTCCTGTGATGGTAATGTTGAATTTTCAGCATCATTACTCCAGTCTTCAGTGTCACAGTGTATGTTGATTTGCTGTTCTAGAAACATTTATTATTATTATTATTATTATTATTAATGCTAAATACATTCTCTGATGAATAGAAAGTTAAAAAACAAAAACAGCATTTAGCTGAAAAAGAAAGCCTTTGTAATATAATTATACAATATTATTGATTTTGCTGTATTTTAGTATATATATATATATATATATATATATATATATATATATATATATATATATATATATATATATATATATATATATATATATATATATATATATAAATAAATAAATAATGCCCCAATCTTCATAACTTCCAAAAATGAGACTGACATTGCAAGTTTAGTGTATATGGCAGACAGAGTCCATACACGTACACATAAATAAAAACAGTAAAGTGAACATTTAGGTATTTTATAATTCTCTACTGCCATATAGTATGTGGCTTGTGGTATTGGTTTAGGTCATGTAATTGTGTTCATTTTCAAAGCAGGATAATCATACTGATCATTATGCTTCATCTTGCTCACAGCTGATGAATCGCACATGTATGAAACTTTCAGAGATGATATTTCTTCAAGATCCAACTAGAAGCAATACTGTGATATCTGCCACATAAGTAAATGGCCATGACAGTTTGGAGTCCTTTCCTGATCCCAAGAACAGCACTGGTGGGTTGTGCGGAGTCTTTATGACAAGATCAACACAAACTCCCACGCAAGACACGGACGAGGAACACCATTTCCAACGATGCCCTGGGTCAGCTGCCACAGAAATGTTCATTCACCTTTTGAAATGAGCCTTAGTTTTAAAGAAAACTTGAGGAAAGTTCTAAAAAAAAAAAAAAATTAAAAACTGACAACTAGATCTGACATTTTCAGACTCTAAATATAAGCAAACACCATTATATTTTAAATAAAAGTGGCTGCAAATGTTATGTCAACTTTTTAAAATATCACATTACTTAACTAATTCACTAGATAAACAGAACAAACATATTTCAGCACGTGGTAATTTGACGGGGTGGGCTGCGTGTTCAATTTGGCGCACTCACTTTCCTGCAGCGTAGACCTCTGCCGTGTCGAACAGATTGATCCCGTTCTCGTATGCCAGAGTCATCAGCTGCTCTGCAATCTGTCAGAAGGAAGGAAGGGAGAGGAGAGGATCCAGCATTCAAGGTGTTTCAGTCTATTCCATTATTAAAAGCTGTATTCTGCACTGTGCTACTCTATAAATGTGAGCCAAAATTCTGTTATGCTTATTCTGTCATGCTTCCATTCTGTTATGCTTATTATATGTTTCAGCATGTTACAGGTTTCATCATTATATGGCTTGAGTTAAGATATCCTATCTTTTAATAAATTAAACAGTTTGTTATCATACAGATTAAAAGCGTGAATGGTCTCTCTCTCTCTGTTTATGGGCGTGTAACGTTAGCCTTATACGTGAATGCATGCATGCAGGGAAGGGGTGCGATTTTCGAATAATAATCAAATAATTCCCAGTGATTTTCGAATATTACTTTTGCTTGAAATGCCCATCCCTAACGCTGCCAACGGAAAACTACTGTATGCTGAACAGTATTAGCAGAGAAGTAGTATGTCTATAAATGCACATTTGAATGTTTAATTTCAAAGCAAAATAAAGCATTTGGCACTTGATACTTCTCCCAATGTTGTTTAAAAATCTGTGCATTAAAGTGGATGAACTTTTAAAAATATATATTATTTATTTATATACAGTCAAACCAAAAATTATTCAGACACCAGAAATAATTTTTGATATTTTTTTTTTTTTTTACTAGTGGGTGCAGGACACTATAGTTCATTTATGTGAGTGAGGATAGCAAAATAAAGTAAACTGTGACATATTCTACCCAAAAATTCTTCATAAAGTGGACTACCACTAAAATTGATAAAAATTTGGGATCAAAATTTTGATTTGACACTTTGACCTTGACCTGTTTTGTTACACACCTTTCTATCAAAGTTATCCAACATTATCAAGATGAATTTGTTCTGACACAGTTTAACTCTGAGTTCTTGTCATATTTTATTACCATTTTCTAAACTGTAGCAAATAAACTGTGATAATGCAAGAAATTTTGAAGGTGTTTG
Source organism: Spinibarbus caldwelli (assembly GCA_039654775.1). Taxonomy (NCBI): domain Eukaryota; kingdom Metazoa; phylum Chordata; class Actinopteri; order Cypriniformes; family Cyprinidae; genus Spinibarbus; species Spinibarbus caldwelli. Next base: position 20,154,192 of record CM077255.1, on the reverse strand, counting down.
AAAAAAATTTGGTTTGAGTGTATATACACATTATAAACTATATATTTTTCACACCGTCTCATTATTTATTTAGCAAAAATAAAGCCAATATGGAAAAGCCATGGGTGTCAACTGCTTCAATTGATTGTAGATCCATTTTTAGCAGCAATAAATTCAAGTAATAATTTTCTGTATGATTTTATCAGTCTCACACCGTTTTGGAGGAATTTTGGCCCACTCTTCTTTACAACATTGATCCAGTTTATTGAGATTTGTGGGCATTTGTTTATGACCTGCCAAAGACCAGATGATTTTTTTTTTTTTTTATGTCCTGATGAAAACTATGGAATTCAATAGGGTGTCCTTTCTTTTTCACATGACTGTATATATAGTATATATAAAAAAAAAAACGAACAAACAAAATTATTATATTATATATATATATATATATATATATATATATATATAGGGAGATATATTTAGATATTTATTAACGTATAAGGGTAATTTAAGATTTTTGTAAGGGTTTTATCATCCTTAAATACAAATGAATGAATGAATTAATGAATGAATGACTGAATGAATGAATGAATAGTCAATTAAGACTTCTTTATACATTTTAAGAATACACTGTTTAAACTAAATCTAAAAATGCTATTGTCATTTATTGGGCAAATAACAAACCAAGTAGGCTAGTATTTATTCACAATAACAAAAATGTCCTCCTATGCCTTTCATAACAGCTTGCATTCTTGCTGGTATTGTTTATGTACTTTTTGACTATAATTGGGTATCTGGAAAAAAAAAAAAACACTATAAAGAGCTTGACTATTTTTTTTCTGCCTTTTTTTCCATAGATAACAGCAATAATTATATTATAGCACTAGAAATAGCCAACTACTGTTACTAAAGAGCTTACGCATATTGGAGGACTAACCAATACAGAAAGCTAAAAAATGATTTTGGTAATCACCAATACTGTTAGTTTAGAGCAGCAATGGCACAAAGCTTACATTTATTTGTTTAAAACCTTACATAAAATTGTTTTAATAAATTTGTTAGGCACTGTATAGTGAATATAGTTTAAATCTCAAAATTAAAATAATAATAAATATAACAAGGACAAATAAAAACGTAAACTCTGTGTTAACCAACAGGTAAGAGGAATGTTCTGCAGGAACACGCATTGAACTTGATCACAGTCACCTCTTACTGTCATTTCTTTATCCTGTAAAAGGCGGTTATGAAGCGTCTGATATTTATATTCAGAATTACATGCTGTATCCCTCATACATATCTATGGTATCCCTTTACAGTTCTTACTCTCATAAAATACGTGTGCTACATGTTGACTTTTAAACCTTAATTTAACGTTCAACAGATATTTCAGCACAATGAATGCTTTTGTATTATTAACTTAATTGTCTCCTCTCTACTGTGTTGTTCCGTCTGACTGACGCGCGTGCAAGTGCCCGCCACGCCGGCGCTCACTCAGTAAAGATTTACTATCAGGACGGAACTTTATGCAAAAATGGAAATGCTCGCATGAATTTGTGACATTTACAGATAAAGATATGACCGTAAACAAAGTTTTTGTGCTGAGGACACACATGCATCTGTCAAAGTGCCTGACAGGGCAAGCCGTTATGCTATTGCATAGGCTTAAAGCTTAAAATAAAGAATTCTCATGTTTTGGGCAGCTTGGATCACATACTTCTCCCGCAACATCTGATTCTGTTTCCTCCACTATTTTAGATGCATTTTGTCCATAGAAATGCGTTATTCAGAGCTGTAATTTGACACGACCGGGCTGTAGTTGGACGTGCACTGTGGGCAGACCCGACTAATCGATAATGAGAATTGCTGCCGATTATTTTCATTATCGATAATAATCGATTTTATCGATTAGTTGTTGCAGCCCTAATATAAATAAAATTGTGTTCCATGGAAGAAATAAAACTAATATTGTTTACAGTTTAGAAATACAAGAGGGTGAGTAAATGATGACAGAACATTCATTTTTGGGTAAACTATTCCTGTAATTATAAAAGCTCACATCAGGACAGTTTATATTCATCATACCTCATCTGTGATCTGTCCTCCAAACGTCACCCATGTTCCTGTAAAGAAATCAGTCTCTGCTTTTCACAAGATAAACCAGCTTTAAATGATTATCAGTGATCCACCAATGACACCAAAGAGTAAAGCCTTAAGATGAAGCTACAGATAACATGGATAAATCTTTAATGCCCAGCTCAAGAGAACAGAACAACACTGGCTGCATGGTGCAGATTTCTTCTGTCTGCCACTACTAGTAGTTCAGTTTGAAGAAAATTCATCTTGTGACAAAAAAAAAAAAAAGGACTACAAAAGCTTGTATTGTTGGTAGCAGGTTTCCTCATCTACCTCACAAAAGGCCTTGATGAGGAGGCCATAAACGTACCTAATCCAAGACATGAGACTCTCAGGCCCGACTTTCCCAGGTTTCTGGAAAAAAGGAAATAAAGACAATGATTAATAGGTTTTACTCTGCTTTCTTTACCACTTTGTCCTCTCTAGAAGTCAGCGTAAGATCACTGCAGTACTAAATCAGACTGTCAGCTTTGAAAGTGCCAACCTAATTTTCTCAACAAAAAAGTTCTGTTCCAAAAACTAGTGAGCTGCCTATCAAGTCAGCATTTTAAAAGATTAGTTCCCAAGGCAACTTATAAGGTATCTTCTTTTGGACAAAAAAAAAAAAAAAAAAAAAAAAAAAAAAAAAAAAAAAATATATATATATATATATATATATATATATATATATATATATATATATATATATATATATATATATACACACACACACACACACACACACACACACACACACACATACACGCAGGTGCATCTCAATAAATTAGAATGTCGTGGAAAAGTTTATTTCAGTAATTCAACTCAAATTGTGAAACTCGTGTATTAAATAAATTCAATGCACACAGACTGAAGTAGTTTAAGTCTTTGGTTCTTTTAATTGTGATGATTTTGGCTCACATTTAACAAAAACCCACCAATTCACTATCTCAACAAATTAGAATATGGTGACATGCCAATCAGCTAATCAACTCAAAACACCTGCAAAGGTTTTCTGAGCCTTCAAAATGGTCTCTCAGTTTGGTTCACTAGGCTACACAATCATGGGGAAGACTGCTGATCTGACAGTTGTCCAGAAGACAATCATCGACACCCTTCACAAGGAGGGTAAGCCACAAACATTCATTGCCAAAATGTCAAAAGGGGTTTGGAAGGAATTTCAGTCTGGTTCTTTGTCTTTTATGTGGGAGAAAAGAAGCTCGTGATTTCTATCGTGGAACACATGTGATGGCCATCTCTTTGACCATCAGTCTTGATTACTTGCCCCAAATTTGACGATCTCCTTCCTGCGTTGGACTTATCAATAAATGTTCTTTTGTCTTAATGTTGCAAGCTGTTCTGTGAAAGAGGCTTGTTGGTAAGGTTTTCTTCAGACGGGCTTGAGCTAGGAATCTGATTTATTACGTCCTGTTGCAGCCTTGGGGCCCCCTCTGGAATTTCGGCTCCTCATGTTTTGATGTTCTGATCGAATCTTAACTTTGTCTGACTCGTTCTGATCCTACACTCAGTTTGGTTCACTAGGCTACACAATCATGGGGAAGACTGCTGATCTGACAGTTGTCCAGAAGACAATCATTGACACCCTTCACAAGGAGGGTAAGCAACAAACATTCATTGCCAAAGAAGCTGGCTGTTCACAGAGTGCTGTATCCAAGCATGTTAACAGAAAGTTGAGTGGAAGGAAAAAGTGTGGAAGAAAAAGATGCACAACCAACCGAGAGAACCGCAGCCTTATGAGGATTGTCAAGGAAAATCGATTCAAGAATTTGGGTGAACTTCACAAAGAACGGACTGAGGCTGGGGTCAAGGCATCAAGAGCCACCACACACAGACGTGTCAAGGAATTTGGCTAGAGTTGTCGGTTTCCTCTTGTTAAGCCACTCCTGAACCACAGACAACGTCAGAGGCGTCTTACCTGGGCTAAGGAGAAGAAGAACTGGACTGTTGCCCAGTGGTCCAAAGTCCTCTTTTCAGATGAGAGCAAGTTTTGTATTTCATTTGGAAACCAAGGTCCTAGAGTCTGGAGGAAGGGTGGAGAAGCTCATAGCCCAAGTTGCTTGAAGTCCAGTGTTAAGTTTCCACAGTCTGTGATGATTTGGGGTGCAATGTCATCTGCTGGTGTTGGTCCATTGTGTTTTTTGAAAACCAAAAAGTCACTGCACCCGTTTACCAAGAAATTTTGGAGCACTTCATGCTTCCTTCTGCTGACCAGCTTTTTAAAGATGCTGATTTCATTTTCCAGCAGGATTTGGCACCTCCCCACACTGCCACAAGCACCAAAAGTTGGTTAAATGACCATGGTGTTGGTGTGCTTGACTGGACAGCAAGCTCACCAGACCTGAACCCCATAGAGAATCTATGGGGTATTGTCAAGATGAAAATGAGAAACAAGAGACCAAAAAATGCAGATGAGCTGAAGGCCACTGTCAAAGAAACCTGGGCTTCCATACCACCTCAGCAATGCCACAAACTGATCACCTCCATGCCACGCCGAATTGAGGCAGTAATTAAAGCAAAAGAAGCCCCTACCAAGTATTGAGTACATATACAGTAAATGAACATACTTTCCCGAAGGCCAACAATTGACTAAAAATGTTTTTTTTATTGGTCTTATGAAGTATTCTAATTTGTTGAGATGAATTGGTGGGTTTCTGTTAAATGTGAGCCAAAATCATCACAATTAAAAGAACCAAAGACTTAAACTACTTCAGTCTGTGTGCACTGAATTTATTTAATACACGAGTTTCACAATTTGAGTTGAATTACTGAAATAAATAAACTTTTCCACGACATTCTAATTTATTTAGATGCACTTGTATATAGGGCTCTAGACTCATTCTTCCCACTGGTCACTCTTTTGCGATTAACTTTCTCAGTTGGTCGCACGAGCACATAATTTGGTTGCAATTTTTATTTATTTATTTTTTGCTACAACATTTGATTAATCATTGCATGCTGATGAACTTTTATCACAGTTTATACTTGTTCAACATTCAACAGTGTTCAAACCGTTCTTTTTCATCAGTATTTGTGATTTAAATTTTGTGAACAGGAATTCCTCTTTTCGTGCGCTTTCACTTTCACTTTCAAATTCGCGATCTTGGTGTCACGTTTTACAAGAAAAGATAATTGTCTGTTTTGCTTACATATCTATACACTTTTCACTTTTTAGGACTAAAACAAAAGATGGATTCATTGTTATTTTTAATTAAATGCACACCAACAATAAAACAGTAGGCTACAATGACAAACTATAGCTTACATAACCTTTATTAACATAAACGAATAAGACGAGGCATGGCATAGGATACATCACATGCTGTATTATATACCGACTAATAAATTACAGAACATTTAGCAAACATTGAGGAATCAAATAAATAATAATAATAATAATAATAATAATAATAATAAAATAATAAGGAAAGCCTCCATAACGTAACGTGAGATAAAAAGTAAAGATAACAAGCTTTTCAAAACAAAAACAAAAAGAAAAGTAAAATTAAACTGGCTGTCGCTGACAGGACTTGCGTGTTTTTTTTCCACAAGAATACCAAGATGTTTACCATCTCTGGTTTAAGAAGCAGTCTTTTACTTTAGTTTGAAAACCAAATCCTCCGTTGTGCTCCGTCCGCGGCTTGCACCTTCGCGCTCTTGCTAACGCAGGGAGTATAAACCAGGCTCTACCCATGAAGCGCTCGCGCTGAAAGCACCTCTCTTCACGTGATCAATGAAATCTGACTCCTGCTACAATGTGCCACGGCTCTGCAGCGCGCTGCATGAAGCAGACGCTTTGGAGCAGCTTAGACCATGCACAAATGCGACAACGTTAAATTTTAACTCGCACATTCTCAAAAAATGTTCGCAATTGCGACCATTTTGGTCGCAGTCTAGAGCCCTGACATGTTTGGTGATGAGTTTTTGGCTGAAGGTCTGTATTTAAAGTCACACAAGAGGTGTTCAGCTTGGATTAGGACTTGGCTTTCTGCAGACCAGTCAAGTTCTTCCAAACTGAATAAATCAATCATTTCTTTTTGAACCTTGCCTTATACACAAGAGGCATTGTCATGTTAGAATAGAAAAGGGTCCTGTCCAAACTGTTGCTTTAAAATTAGAAGCACACAATTCCCTAAAATATCATTATATGCTTAAACATTAAGATTTATACTTCTGGAAATTACTAAAGCAGTCAAACCTGTTCATTAGAAGGGGGTGACCCAATACTTTTGGCAATATAGTGTGTGTATATGTGTGTGTGTGTATGTATGTATGTATGTATGTGTGTGTGTGTGTGTGTGTGTGTGTGTGTGTGTGTGTGTGTGTGTGTGTGTGTGTGTGTGTGTGTGTGTGTGTGTGTGTGTATATATATATATATATATATATATATATATATATATATATATATAATATATATTATATATAATTTTTTTTTTAAACATTTATATTAAATAAATTATTTATGAATTATAAATTGAATAAATAACAAAAATAGTTGCTAAAATAAATCATTTTAATCTAATGCAATATTACCATTACCCTCAAACTCTGCTGAAATAAACTGAGTCAAGACTCATGTACGGTTGAGATGCTGCCCATGCAGGCTCACTAGGTTTTGGAACAGATCTACTGTCTTCAAAGCAATGTGTTTCTTCAGTGACCTCAGCCCAAGTCCTGTAGATGCCACTGGGGCTGTCAGGGGAGCTTATGGAGTTTGTAAGCCATCCTGCTGATTGGTGTATCATGGGGAAAATGAGACTTAACAGTGCCTAAAGGCAGATTACTGACCCCAGGGGCTTATGAGAGCAAGGAAGACTATGGAGCTTATAGAGAAAGCAGCTATAATGAAGAGAACTGGCTAAAGAAAGGCTCACCAGTCCAGAGTCACAGAGTCACATGAGAGAAAGAGAGGGGTTTTCAACTTTTGTACCATCCTCTGAAAGTCAGCACAGATCCTCTCAGAGGACAGAAGCGCTGCAGCTCTCACACCCAGAGGTTTGGACCCAAGAATTTGGACCCAACTTTGTTTTGTTTACTTATGTTGTTTTAGTTTTACTTTAATTTTTTTTTTCCTGCCAAGAAAACTGGTGTGCCAAAAAGAACAGAGTTGCGTACCAAGCCAAAAAGATGGTAAGATGATTATAAGATTTGTAAAGGTTTACAGAAGGAAAACAAAGCAAGATTAGAACACATAAAACAACAGATTTGTGCCACAGACTTCTGAAATGAGCAAAACAGAAGAACAGCATGTACTTTTCTCTCCATGCGTGTGTTTATTAGGGCTAGGGGATATATTGCATATTTGAAACCATTCAATATATACAACATTCTCTCTAAATTCCAAGAAAATTCAATTCCCTCAATTTCAATAACTCTGTTCATCACAACAATTTTTTAGTGCAATCACTATATATTGCTATGTATTGCCATATAAGTAAAAATGATTTATTCATTTGGTCGGTTAGAAATTATATATAATATAAATGGCAAACTGATCAACATAGTGGTGTCACTACATAAAATAATAATAATAATAATAATAATAATAATAATAATAATAATAATAATAATGATAATATTTTATATTATATAAATTTCCCAATTTGATTAGATTCAACTAATGCTGAAAAAACTCAACTAATGTTGTAAAATATACATTGGTATTACATATTAAATGTTAAAATTCACTGATTTGTATGCAAATGCTTAAATGACACTCAATGAAGTTTTTATAATAATAAAGTTACAATTACATAATTATATTACTACTCTAATTCAGTTTTAGAAATATAAACATTTAAATGGTGGCTTTCCTAAAAACTTGACAGATTTATTTAAACAAATTAAACATTGAACAACAGAAAAATCTGTAATGAACGTGTTCTATTATTTAACAGGGTTCCCACATTCAAGGACTTTTCAAGGACTTTCCAAGTCCAATATCCTCAAATTCAAGGACTTAATGTGGGAACACATTTCAAGTGAGAGCAAGGTGTTACCGTGTAAGATACATTGCTACAGTTTTCATGTGTCAAACACAACTATGCAAAAAAGCATTTTTTTTTGCATTCATTTTTGGCTATATGACAGAGATCTGATATTCTATTTGTCGTATTTCTGTTTTGCATAAAACTGAAGAATAGGTGGGGGGGGAGAGAGAAAAAAAAAAAAAAAAAAAAAAACGATTCTCGACGTATGACGTAAGCCGCATTCGTTCTTATAGTGAAATCCTCTGACCTTTTTTTTAACTTCTCGTTTTTGAATTTTAATTCATTACCGGCATTTAGTATTGCTCTATCCTTGTTAGTTTATTCTGACCTGAGCTTATGCTACGAATGCGGCTTAAGTCATACGTCAAGTCAGAGGTCAGCCAAGAAGCCGTAACTCGACTCTCGCGAACGCGCATACGGCCGTTGCCGGAAGTCAGGTATTTGAGTTTATAATTTTAAAAATATAAATATTTTTGTTCCAAAAACCCATCGATCTGCTTCAGAAGATGTGTTAACCCTCCGGAGGTGTATGGGTTAGTTTTACGACGGAGATATGCGATTTTTGGAGCTTCAAAATAATAGCCACTATACACCAGCATTACCAAGCTTGGAAGAGCAAGGATAAATTTTAAAACAACTCCGACTGTGTTTGTCTGAAAGAAGAAAGTCATATACACCTAGGATGGCTTGAGGGTGAGTAAATTATGGGGTAATTTTTATTTTTGGGTGAACTGTTCCTTTAACAAGTAAAGCAATTCAACATTACATTAAATAAAATATTTGGGCAACAGATTATCACAAATGTCTTATGTTTATTTATGTTTATTGAACAGGGTTTGTCTGTGAAACGCTGAGGTACCATCATAGTAGTTTTGTGTGAGCGTGAACGTCATGGCAACGTAGAACACAAAGTACCTCACATGGGAAACACTTAACATAAATGCATGTAACTAACGTAAATCAAGCAAGCTAGTATGCATAGGCCATGAAGTGTTGGCGAAATAACACATTAGCAGACAGGAAAGAATAATATTAAATTTTTTCCATAAAACTTCTTGCACAAAACAAATTCAAGCACTTTCAAGTACCTGTATCTATGTATATTTATTTTCAAAAACTTTCCAGGGCCATGAATTTTTTTTTTTTTTTTCAGATTCACAAACTTTCAAGGATTTCAAGGAACCGTGTGAACCCTGTTTAAATATAATTTTATTGTTTAAATATCTCTCTCTCTCTCTCTCACAAAAGTGAGTACACCCCTCACATTTCAGCAACTATTTTATTGTAACTTCTCAAGGGACAATACTATAAAAATAAAAAATAAAACTTGGATTAATTTTAGAGTAGTCAATGTGCAACATGTATAGCAGTGTAGATTTACTGTCCTCTGAAATTAACTCAACACACAGCCATTATTGTCAAAATAGCTGGCAACAAAAGTGAGTACACCCTAAGTGAACATTTCAAAACTACGTCCAAAGTGTCAATATTTTGTGTGAGCACCACTGTTATCTAGCATTGCCTTAATCCTCCTGGGCATGGAATTGACCAGAGCTGCACAGGTTGTTGCTGGCATCCTCTTCCACTCCTCCATAATGACATCACGGAGCTGCTGGATGTTAGACACATGGTGCTTCTCCACCTTCAACTTGAGGATGCCCCACATGTGCTCAACAGGGTTCAGGTCTGGAGACATACTTGGCCACTCCATCACCTTCACCTTTAGCTTCATCAGCAAGGCAGTTGTCATCTTGGCGGTGTGTTTGGGGTCATTATCATGTTGGAAAACCCAGTTTCTGAAGGAAGGGCATCATGTTCTGCTTCAGAATGTCACAGTACATGTTGGAATCCATGTTTCCCTCAATGAACCGCAGCTCCCCAGTACCAGCAGCACTCATGCAGCCCCAGACCATGATGCTACCACCACCATGCTTGACTGTAGGCAAGACACAATTTTCTTGGTACTCCTCACCAGGCCGTCACCACACATGCTGGACACCATCTGAGCCAAACAAGTTTATCTTAGTCTCATCAGACCACAGGACATGGTTCCAGTAATGCATGCTCTTGGACAGGTTGTCTTCAGCAAACTGTTTGCAGGCTTTCTTGTGACCCAGCTTCGGAAGAGGCTTCCTTCTGGGACGATGGCCATGCAAACCGACTTGTTGCAGTGTGTGGCATATGGTCTGAGCACTGACAAGCTGACCTTTCACTTCTGCAACCTCTAAAGCAATTCTGGCAGCACTCATGCTTATGTTTTTTGAAGCCAGCTTCTGCACCTGATGCACACCACGAGGACTCAACTTCTTTGCTCGACCCTTGCGAGGCCTGTTCCGAGTGGAACCAGTCTTGTAAAACCTCTGTGTGACACTGGCCACTGTACTGTAACTCAGTTTCAGGGTGTTACTGATCTTCTTATAGCCTAGGCCATCTTTGTGGAGAGCAACAATTCTAATTCTCAAATCCTCAGAGAGTTCTTTGCCATGAGGTGCCATGTCGAACATCCAGTGGTCAGTATGAGAGAACTGTACTCAAAGTACCAAATTTTAAATGCTCTAATACAAGATACACACATTTGTATAGACGTGTCAAGGAATTTGGCTAGAGTTGTCGGCAAGGAATTTGGCTAGAGTTGTCGGTTTCCTCTTGTTAAGCCAGTCCTGAACCACAGACAACGTCAGAGGCGTCTTACCTGGGCTAAGGAGAAGAAGAACTGGACTGTTGCCCAGAGGTCCAAAGTCCTCTTTTCAGATGAGAGCAAGTTTTGTATTTCATTTGGAAACCAAGGTCCTAGAGTCTGGAGGAAGGGTGGAGAAGCTCATAGCCCAAGTTTCTTGAAGTCCAGTGTTAAGTTTCCACAGTCTGTGATGCTTTGGGGTGCAGTGTCATCTGCTGGTGTTGGTCCATTGTGTTTTTTGAAAACCAAAGTCACTGCACCCGTTTACCAAGAAATTTTGGAGCACTTCATGCTTCCTTCTGCTGACTAGCTTTTTAAAGACGCTGATTTCATTTTCCAGTAGGATTTGGCACCTGCCCACACTGCCAAAAACACCAAAAGTTGGTTAAATGACCATGGTGTTGGTGTGCTTGACTGGCCAGCAAACTCACCAGACCTGAACCCCATAGAGAATCTATGGGGTATTGTCAAGAGGAAAATGAGAAACAAGAGACCAAAAAATGCAGATGAGCTGAAGGCCACTGTCAAAGAAACCTGGGCTTCCATAACACCTCAGCAGTGCCAAAACTGATCACCTCCATGCCATGCCGAATTGAGGCAGTAATTAAAGCAAAAGGAGCCCCTACCAAGTATTGAGTACATATGCAGTAAATTAACATACTTTCCAGAAGGCCAACAATTCACTAAAAGTGTTTTTTTTTATTTTTTTTTTTATTGGTCTTATAAAGTATTCTAATTTGTTGAGATAGTGAATTGGTGGGTTTTTGTTAAATGTGAGCCAAAATCATCACAATTAAAAGAACCAAAGACTTAAACTACTTCAGTCTGTGTACACTGAATTTATTTAATGCACGAGTTTCACAATTTGAGTTGAATTACTGAAATAAATGAACTTTTCCACAACATTCTAATTTATTGAGATGCACCTGTGTGTGTGTGTATATATATGTGTATATATATATATATATATATATATATATATATATATATATATATATATATACACACACACACAGGTGCATGTATATATATATATATAAGAATAGATAGAAAATGCTGCCATTCAGACCTAGTTTGTGTCTGTACATGAGCATGTGTGTAACAGGGATTAGCGGTGATATAACAAGCTGTCTGTGTGTGTAGGAGTACAAGGCATGTACGTGTGTGTTTCTATAAGCGTGTGTGGGGTTTTTGTGTGTGTTTGTGTGGGGGTGTCCATGTTGAATTAGAAACATGTGGGTGTTTGGTGGCAGAACACAATGAAAGACAGACAGCAGCGGGTCACAGCGAGCCACACGCTGCATTGGATCCAAAAAGTAACCTGCAGGACCGGACATTGCTTTTCATGAGATCCTATTCATAGCAGCATCTGCTGGGAACTTTAATATGGCTGGTGATTTCTCCAGGCACCTCAGCACGAAAGTTCAAAAGATTAAAATGCAGACATGTTTGGTAAATAACCCATTGGAGCGCTGCGCTGTTTCCTGTAGACACGAGGGAATCTTGAAGTTAATAAGCAAATGTCTTTATCTGCAAGGCATAATTCACTAGGGGAAAAGGAATGAGTATCTGCTCAAATCTAGTTTTGCAATTAACATGGAGCTAGAAAGTAAAGAACATGTGGTTAAATCAACAATGGTCAGGTCAATGTCCAAAAAAAGTTAGTAACTTTTTTAATTAGAGCTTGCGGTGAGATAGACTGTACTATGTTAGACAGAAGCATCGTGGTTCAGTTCCTTCATCGTAAATAACTCATGTATATTATTTGCAAAAGGCAAGCCTTCTGCCAGTGTATCAGCAAAACTATCTCAGACATGAAGCATGTCATTTCTGTGCAACTGCAATCATCAGACAGTATTGCAACAACGACTCTCATCTGCTGCCCCCAAATCTGATTGAGTCAATGTTGCTGTATGGAGTTAAGATACTCTAAACAATGACTTTTTAGCATCACATAATAGCAGTGTTCACATTTTAAAAGAGACCTATTATGCCCCTTTTTACAAGATGTAATATAAGTCTCAGGTGTCCCAAGAATGTGTCTGTGAAGTTTCAGCTCAAAATACCCCACAGATAATTTATTGTATCATTTTGAAAATTCCTATTTTGGGTGGAAGCAGATATATGCTGTTTTCGTGCATGTCTCTTTAAATGCAAATGAGCTGCTCCTCCCCGGCCCCTTTTCCAGAATAGGGCTGTGCCTTTACAGCTCGTACCTCAGATACTCTGCTAAAAAAAACACCTGTTTGGTTTTGATTATCATGTCTATCGCTAACCATATTAGTTTAAAGTTCTAATATACGGTTTTCACAGCGCACACATTCAAAGCACACACGCAGAAAATGGCTGTCACATGTCATGTCTCTTTCACGTCTTATTGCGCTTAAACAGTCAAATACACAAGTTTGTGTTAAAACACACGAGTTACAAAAACACATTCGGTTATGTCTGGGAAAGATATCACATTTTTATATTAGATCTGTGTATGAAGTGAAAGCAGCATAATATACAGTATCTATTCTGCTGTCTACGCTGTTAATATGACCCAAACAATAAAATAAAAACAGAAAATCACTCACTGCTCTGGACTGAATAACGTCTGTAGCTTTAATAAGACGACATTTCTTACTTGACTGCTGCTTTTAAATGCTCTAGCATGAAGATAAACATGGGGGATTGTGTGTGGTTCACTCAGGGCGGAGATACAACTATTTGAAAATCTGGAAGATGAGGGTGCAAAAAAATCAAAATATTTAGAAAATCGCCTTTAATGTTGTCCAAATGAAGTTCTTAGCAATGCATATTACTAATCAAAAATTAAGTTTTGGTATATTTACGGTAGGAAATTTACAAAATATCTTCATGGAACGTCATCTTTACTTAATATCCTAATGATTTTTGGCATAAAAGAAAAAATGGTAATTTTGACCCATACAATGTATTTTTGGCTATTGCTACAAATACACCCGTGCTACTTATGACTGGTTTTGTGGTCCAGGGTTACATATATTTTAGATCTTTCACAAACGATTGACCTGTGCCAATATTGAAGGTTTCATGGCACTTCAAAGACTTACAAAAGTTTTTGAGTGATATACTTGTGTGATATGTAAACATTTAACAAAGTGATGCATAATAACAGTACTTATGTTTTGTCAAAGTACTGTATGGTTCAATACTGATCTTAATGGAAACAGCTGGAGCTGCTTATGTTGCTATGGTTACCTCCACAGACCAACACAATTTCAGCTTGAGAGCATCTATTTGGTGAAAATATGTATTTGAACTAACTAGTAATCTAACTTTTGTGGTTTGGAAATGCTGTTGAAACATCCCTTATGCAATACATAAAATTAAAACTGACTTAAAGGTGCCATAGAATGCATTGATACAATATTTTAAATTGTTCTCTGATATCTACATAGAAGGTATGTGGCTTAGGTAAGTGCAAAAATTCTCCAGAAACGGTTTTACATGTGCATTTACAACCCTAGGATTTCTCCCTAGAATGAAATGGTCTGTTATTGGCTTATTTGGAAGGGTCATGAATAATAAATGTTGAGCTCTGCTCTGATTGGCTGACGGTGCGGCTCATTTCAGTAGCTCACAGCAGGAAGGAAAATATATATTTCAATACTTTCTCTCGCAGTTATATTGTCGGGTAACTATACTGTATATAAAATGCGTGCATCAGGGAGCCGCTATTAATATGCGGGGCACTGAAACTGCTTTCAAATGCACAATCGCGTTTTACTTTCACTTTCGCTTTCGAGATTCGCGATCGCACATACCCTGTTTATACTATGAAGCGGCAGTACTTACCACACATTTTACAAGATCAGATGCTTGTCAGTGGTGCTCAAGATTTGAAAATCATTCGCCATCATCCTCAGTCATCTCTCCTTACTCTGTTTATGTGGTAAGTGAAATCTTATGTACTGCAATGTAACAGGCTACCCTAGCAAGGAGCTAACCATGTCCCTTTAGTGGCTCGCGTTATTTTATTAGAACGCGTTATTTGCTTTCCGTGCCTTTCTGAATACAGACACCAACCCATCCCTGCACTTCACATCCCCTGCACAGCCTGGAACATAATGTTTATTTCCACGATCTGCCATTTTCGCTGTTGTCCTCACTTGTTTCTTCACAATACCTGGCGAACTTCTGATGGTTCGGCTGGCGGCTGGCCTAGAACATGGGCGGGTATATGCAAATGTTGGGGGCGTAACTATTAGTGATCCCGACTGTTAAGTCACAGTCGGTGTTGTGTTCTGATTTGCCTATTTTTCAGTGGTCTTTTTTATTCACGAGATTTACATAAGGAGGAAACAATGGTGTTTGAGGCTCACGGTATGTCATTTCCATGTACAGAACTCTTATTATTCAACTATGCCAAGGTAAATACAGTTTTCCATTCTATGGCACCTTTAAACTTTAAAGAGTGTGCAAACTGCCGATAATTTGCATCCTGGTGAGGTGTTTCAGCCCACACACTCCAAAATCAATGTGTTTTTGCATGATGGCCATTCAATAAAGCATTACACTGGTTGGTGTGATTGAGTTGTGCAAAACGTGGAAACCGGCACGTGCCAAAGACTTCTTATCTTATCTCTGGCTGCCAAAAATGAGTCTTGTTATTCTCATTATACGCAGCAATTACCACCCAGTAGGAAACAAACAATATGCACACATGAATTTCAAGGCTGTTTATGATTCATTCATTGGTTGCGCCCTTGCTGATAATATGTACAGTGAATAAGATCTGAGATATGGAGAGGACTCCTTTCATGGTTTGATGTTTGTGACAACAAACTGAGTATCCTATCATGATTACTACAGATAAAACCAGAACTCTACTGCTGTCTACACTGATAAACGGTGAGAAACTGTACCAAGGAAGCTCAAATAATAAGCTGACCCTGTTAAAACCACTGCGCTGGACTGAAGGAACGAGCAAATCGAAAGACAATCTGGGCCAGTAAAGTCTTGATTGTGTTACTGTTTCCTTGTTGTCAGCGTTGTGTTGTGTTGAATATTTCATGGGCTGGAGCTGAATACTGCATGATGGACTGCGGCCCAGTTACAACTGGACCCAGGTGCAGCGCTGGAGACTGGGTTTGCCAGGAGTCACCGGAGATCAGTCCAGGGGTCAATAAATGTCACCTGTGTCTTTTAGCCGGGTTAACGATATGCAGAGAACACGGGGGGTCAGGTTTGTTTACGAAGCAGAGGGAGTTCAGCTTTTCAGAGCTCAGAGGACTTCAGTCTCTGTTGATCGTGACTGTCTCCACCTGCCTCAGTGAGTTTGCGAACTCAAAAGATCAGGACATCTCACTTTAAAAGTAGAACATGAGTTGTCGAAACACATATGTCAGTATTAAAGGAATAGTTATACCAAAAAAAATGCCAATTCTCACATCATTTGAATGGCAGATCCTCTAGGAATTCATACATTGCTATTGGTTTTGATCATTATTGATCATGACATGTAAGTAACTTCAATATCAGTCTGTTCAAGACTTCACATGGGTTTAAAATAAGTCATATTGCCTACTTTTACGATGCCTATAATGGCAGACCCTCTATAAATGCAGGTTTCACATAAATGACATCAAATACGACTGGTTTCGATCATTATTGAAACCTGGTGCAAAATGTCTTGAGTTTGAAACTTAATTTAAAATGACTTCAATATCAGCATGAGACTGCTTCAAAACTTGAAATATAGTGCACAGTCATATTGCCAAGTTTTATGATGCCTGGGGGTGAATAAAGGATGACAAAATATTCATTTTTAGGCATTTCGCATGACCAAACAGCAGCCAACTGGCCGTCAAAGGAAATGAGAGCATCACTGAAGCCGTGCCGTTATGAGTAATTAATGACAGGCAAAGGCTAAAAGGTCATGGAAGAATAATGTACCACATTCTTCAAGGAATCTGCGGTGGGGAACGTGTTGAATTATATGTACGCCATTCTTTCATACGCACACAATACTCTGATGGCTGCCTCGTGCGGATTTGTTCTCTGAAATTTGTGTTTATGTAAGAGCAATTCAGACTGTGAGCAAGCCTCCTACACCCTGTTCTAAAAGCAGTAGCTCTACCTGAGAACGGCTTCAGCTCTAGTCAGAAAGAAGTTCCATCTCAAATCCCACATCTTTCCCTCTTCTCCACCAACACCACCCGTTTTTCCACAGCCTCCACACACACATTGTGAATAAGAGTTCACGTTACCATTATCAGGGTTATGAAGCGGCCCACACAGTCGTTCACAAAGTCCTACACAATCCCCTCCTCTTCAGTACAAATAGGTTGGACACGCCCTTATATTAAAAAAGGTTTTGTATGTTGCTGCCATGCTACTCACTTAAAACTCATTTAAAAATGTTAAAAAAAAAAAAAAAATAAATAAAAGTTTGTGTTTAGTAAGATTTCCTAAAAATGTTTTTCAAAGAAGTCTCTTCTGCTCACCAAGGCTGCATTTATTTGACTAAAAACACAGTAAAATCAGAAATATTGTGAAATATTATTCAAATTTCAAATAACTGTTTTCTGTTGATATATTTTAAAATGCAATTTATTCTTGTGATGCAAAGCTGAATTTTCACAATTTTCACTCAGTTGTGTCACTCAATCCTTTAGAAACATTTTAATATGCTGAATTTTTTTTTTTAATCAAATTGTGCTGCTTACGGTTTTGCGGGATTCTTTGATGAATAGACAGCTCAAAAGAACAGCATTTATTCAAAACTGTAATATTTTTTAATATAAATGCTTTTACTGTCACTTTCGATCAATTTAATGCATCCTTTTTGAATCAAAGCAGAATAGTGATATAAAATTCCTTCCTTCATTCGCGTTGTTCACTCGCTTGTAGGGGTGAAATGGATTGTAGTTGATCATTTGCGTGTGTTTCTAAGTCTTGGCAATTTAAACATTCAAGTGTTTTAAACCATTCAAGCACATGAGGCTAAAAAGAATTCAATTCAGTACTTGCGCGCTGTTTTCTGTGCGCACTCACTCAAAGCGCACACACAAAGAGATGCGTTTCAGACAGTGCGCAAACACAGAATTAATTCCTCCTTGTATCGTTGCATCTGAATGGACACACACAAAATTATCTCAAAGTAACTGCCTTGCAAGTATGCTCTTAAACATAGCTAGTTATGTCTAAACTGAATGTAAATAGTGGAGAAAGAAATCTCATGTGTATTATTATGTGTGACCCTGGACCACAAAACCAGTCAACTTTTTGAAATTGAGATTTATACATCTGAATAAATAAGCTTTCCATTGATGTAAGGTTTGTTAGAATAGGATAATATTTGACAGAGATATTTGAAAATCTGGAATCTGAGGGTGCAAAAAAATCTAAATACTGAGAAAATCACCTTTAAAGTTTTTAAAATGAAGTTCTTAACCATGCATATTACAAAAATTAAGTTTTGAAATATTTATGGTAGGAAGTTTACAAAATATCTTCATGGAACATGATCTTTACTTAATATCCTAATGATTTTTGGCATAAAAGAAAATTTTGACTCATACATTGTATTTTTGGCTATTGCTACAAATATACCTGTGCTACTTAAGACTGGTTTTGTGGTCCAGGATCACATATTGGATCCATGCATTTGGTCTTAAAGTGACATTTGCATCTCATTCAGCCCATCTGCTGTTTTAGTTTCATTCAGATGTTTTATGTAGTATAATTTCACAAAGATGAAGTCAGACCATTCTGTTTTTGCTTCAAATTTCGAAATTTAATTACAGTCTAAATAACATGTATTTAGCATCTTTGTTTGGATCGTAATTAAAACGCAGTGGTTGCTTACGATTTTAAAGGTTTTGATTTGAGG
Source organism: Spinibarbus caldwelli (assembly GCA_039654775.1). NCBI lineage: Eukaryota > Metazoa > Chordata > Actinopteri > Cypriniformes > Cyprinidae > Spinibarbus > Spinibarbus caldwelli. Next base: position 20,135,558 of record CM077255.1, on the reverse strand, counting down.
TTTGTTTTAAAATTTCAAGTTAGTTTTATTATTTCAATTTCACAAAGAAATATGGAGCATTTTGTCTGAGAAATAATAAAAGAACACATTTTCATTTATGATTTGTTGTGAGAAAATCGTATATTGCCAAATCAGTATCATGAATCATATTGCATTTTGAGTTGAGTGAATCGATACATTACCATATGCTACTAGTTTTTGCTATGGTATCAAAGTAAAGTGTTATTTATATAATGTTATTTAAATAATAAAGAACCATTTTTGCTCATCAGAAAAATGATTCTGATCCTAAACTCTTGAACTAACATAGTAATGATCCCACAGCAGGTTTTAAAAACAAAATACTGTCTAATTTCTAACAGTTAATCTCAGTTTCTCACCACCTGCAAAATGCCCAGGTAATCTAAAACCAATATGAAACTCTTTGCAGCCCATTTTACTTCTGTATTATGAAGTATTGATTAGTATCTGTCTGCAACACTGCTGAAACCCTCTGACTGAAACTTAAGTACTCTTGGTGGCGTCAGCTAAAATGAAAATCATTTCAGAGGCAGAGCAACTTGATGAAGGATTATGAAAACAAACATTTTCCTTTACAATTATGTGCACTAATGAATTTTACCCAGTAAGACCAGAAATGTGTATTATAAAGTAAATTATAATCGAATGAATGGATATTTCCTCACTAGCATTCAAACGATTCCGATTTTTCTCTCTGAATGGGACTATTGCTTGACAAAAAGTAAACAGCTAAAGGTTTCAAACCATTTCTAGGCAAACAGATGCAGTCCACACCATCAACACAACACAAATTATCATGGAGACGAACAAAAGCGTTTATTTATGGTAGAGCCCAGCCAGAATTAATAAATCTATTCCTAGAGCGTGAGGAAAACAGACAGTGAGAATCTATACGTTCTTAAAGCGCAAACACGCAAGCCTTAATTAAAAGCTATCAGCACCGCACAGAGAGCAGCCATCCATCCTCAGTTCAGAAGCAGGAAAAACCGTTATCAGAGTGAAGGATTACACATACTCTCTCCTCAAGCCTTAAATAGAAATGCACTTGTGAGACGGAGCGTTTATAGTGCTATTGTGTGGCTTTGTAGAAGCAAAGGCTGCTGTTTGTTTCTCACAAACATTCATCAGGCATTATTTCATGTGGGAGTGAGTCTGAACTGAAGGTAGTATCAGTTATAGTGAGATCCAGAAGTGCAATAAAATCTCAACACGCCTACTCTTTAACGCCTTAACACTTTAACGCTTACTGCGCCGCCTTACATCTCTCAACACTTTGAGTTCAGAACTTCCAATTATGTTTCGCAGATGCTATTTAAGTGCATTTGGTGAATGTCAGATATACAAGTCATTTTATAAACAGCGTATATAGTTTCCAGGGAAACGTTTTATATTAAAATCTATGTTCTTGGATTATGTTGTGCTTACCAAAAATTTTAAAATCACAGAAATCTTTGAAATCAACCTGCACACAGTCAGCTAAAATCAATTTTAATAATGCTAATGGTCACAAGAGTCTCAAAAGCATGATTCATCTGTACACATTATTCCAACGATTTTTGCAATACTTAGTCAAAATTTAATTGGCTTCACCACAATTTTCGATGATGTCACCAAGGCTGTGTTTTATATATATATATATATATATATATATATATGAAATTGGGTTGCAAACACATTTCATGTTGACTTCTATTCCATTTGCATTTTTCATCTAAACAGATTTGTTTTGCAGAATAAACGAAAGTTATAAATAAAGAGGTTTGTAGCTCATTTTGCATCACCTAGCTTAATAGGATCTCCTCCACAAGATCATAAGCCTGTCATTAATTGAATCCTGACCGGAGCCATTTAATCTGTCCACACAGCTAAACTGAAGCATCTCCACAGAGAGCGTGGATAAGATAAGGCAGCGATGTCAAGCGACTTCAATTTACGATATGGCAGCATTCCCAATTCTACACCCACCGGTACAATGTCTTTGTCTGTCGTACTGTGGAGAGCAACCGGAGTAATACTGCACGATCTGGACTGGGAAAGATGCTGGTTAATTGAAAGCCCCCCTCCAGTCCTCTCTCTTTACAATGGCCCTGTCTGCTTCGATTCATCTGGGCAGAATGAGATTGTGATTGGAACTGACTAAAGAAAATTACACTAGGTGAGACAAAGGTGCCGGTCTGCCAGAGTGAATCCTGGAAAACATGAGTGGAAGGACTTTTATCCCTTAGGGAGTAGAGAGTAAAAGCTAATTATACTGAAACACACATTTATTTTTCCAGGAATGGGAAAATGTAGCATGAACACCCTACACCTGCAGTTCTTCACCTTTAAAAATAAAGTTTCCAAAAGGGAGTTTTTGTAGCAATGCCATAGAAGAACCATTTTCGGTTCCCTAAAGTAGTGAACAATTTTTAAAAGAATAATTTGTTAGTATGAAGAATTTTTTGATAAACTAAAAAACCTTTTTCCCACTATAAAGAACCTTTTGTGCAATGGAATGATTCCACGGATGTTAAAGGTTCTTCATGGAACCAATCAATGCCAATAAAGAACCTTTATTATTATTTTTAAGAGTTTAACACTTACTGCACTGTTTTATCTCTTATTGGGGCAGCCAGATTTTTTATTTTAATTTTATAATTTTAATATAAGTAAAAGTATACTTTAATTCATCAAGGGTGAATTAAGTTGATTAAAAGTGACAGTAAACTAATTTATAATGTTACAAAGGATTTCTATTTCAAATAAATGGTGTTCTTTTGAACTTTTGATTCATCAAAAAAAAAAAAAAAAAAAAAAGCCATGAAAAAATAACATTTTCCACAAAATTTTTCAACATTGCTAATAGCAACAAATGTTTATGCAAATAGTATGCAACAAGATATCCATTATATTTTGCTAGGTAAAACATTTAGGGCCAGTTTTACTAACAGCTTGCACCAGCGCAAACTGTCTTTAGGCGTTAAAATAGTACTGTCAGGATTTACTAAAGACACACAGTGAAGAATTAGCACTGAAAAGGCATGGACATAGTTATTTTTGAGCCTGACCTTACTGAATATGCATTTGTAGGAGTTTCCCTTTCAGACGCAAAATTTATGGGAGGAGAGTATTCAAATGAATCACGCAATGAGATTTACTAACGTTTGCGCTCGTCAAATTCATTAGTAAATCACCCGCAGAAATTTCCACACCCATCTGCGCTAATAAATTAAAATCTTTGCTCTAATCTAATTTAGGCTAATTAACATCTTTGGAATCAACCTGCACCAAGTCAACTAAAACCAAATTTCAACAATGCTAACAGTTACAGAGCCTCCAGATCTTTTCGTAAGCATTATTCACTAGCGCACTTTATTCCAAAAAAAAAAAAAAAAAAAAAAAAAAAAGTTTTGCTGTTGCAATATTTAACCAAAATAGAACACTAAAAAGTACATTTTGTGCAATGGAAAGATTCCATGGATGTTGAAGGCTCTTCATCGAACCACTGATGCCAATAAAGAACCTTTATTTTTAAGAGTGCAGTAGCCAGAAGCTCAATTTCTGATCATAGCACGTTCATTATATTGCATTAAAAGTGGTCTGTGATGTAACTTCCTGTGCAGAAGTTTCAGATTCTTGAACCTTGAGTACAATGGCCCACTTCTGCTACCAACAGCTCTAGGGACTTAATATGGCACATAATTGAAACTCACCCTGACAAGAGAGCAGTGCTTCCCGGGCTGTTTCTTCCTCTGGGTATTTGAGCATGGTTCCCAAACACACATAAACAAACCCTCAAAGAAACTCTAAGACACTGGCCACAGTCTTTCATCACAAATACATGAACTCTCCATATGTTTAAAAGCACATATTCACAGTGGCATTTGGTGGGGCTTGACTGAGTCGCTCCAAGCATCATTAGAGAAGATCAGCTCAAAGCAATGCTCTAGTTTATCCACAGACACATATCCTCTGGCAGAAGATCAGATGCTGACCTTGCAGTCAATATGGGGGGCTTCTAAGAGCCGGAAGGATCTTTGATTATTGGCATGGGGGGATCACTCTACGACCTCAATCTCAAGACAACAGAAGGTGCTGGTATCAAATACTGCTTGCCTCAGAGAATTTAGAACAATGGAAAGAAGGTCCACAAAAGAAGTTCTCATTTTTAAAGGCATAGTTCACACAAAAAAGCAATTTATGACATGTTTAATCACTCCTATGTCATTACTTATATCTCTTCTCGGCATTTCTCTTCTTCTCTAGCTTGCTACCTAATCTAGATGTCTAATGAATTTGGCACAATATATTATAGACACTTGGAGAACAGTTTATGGTAACCACTTCTTTCAATCAAAAACAAAAACAAAATAATAATAATAATAATAATAATAATAATAATTGTAAAGAAAGAGCTGTGCAAAAACCCTTCCTCTCTTTTGTTTTTAATGTGTTCCAACATAATGAGGATTTTTTTAAATAAGAAAATGAAGCTTCAAGACAGTGACATTGCATGAAGTAACTCATAATGAGTGCATAAATGAATAAATGAAATTATCAAGGTCTAGCTAACTCTCGCTTTACAGAAGCGAATATTAAGCTTGACATTAATTGGAGCCTCCGACAACAAAATCATTTTACAATCCTGATTTCAAATAGGAAGGAAAGATCACACGCCTCCATTAAGAGCTGTTATTAGGATTTTTCTGCAAATGAACATGACAGCTGAAAGCAATCTGGCAGTGTTTCTAGCAGTCATTATGTAAATTATCAAATACCTGCAGGTTTGTTGTTAATGAATGCAGAAAATGTTACATTTGAAATATAGAAGAATGAACTCCTAATGGAAATTTAAAAATAAAATGGCATCAAATTACATAATGAAATTATATAATACTTATATATATATATATATATATATATATATTACAAACACCTAAGAGAGCGATTCTGAGACAAATATGTCAGCAGTTGTGCAGTAAATCTAGACAAAAAGCTCTGGGATTTTCAAGGAAAAGCTGATAGCAGCAATGCAGGAATATGAATCTAGTTTGCCAGAGGCTTAAAGGGGTTAAAATGATTGAGAAAAAGAGTAGTTATTATTCTTCAACAGTTAAAGCTGCAATTTGCAGAACGATTTGAAGAGTAATAATTAAATTGATGGGGCTGAAATCATACACAATCAAAGCACTTTGTTGAAATAGCAGAAAGATAGATATATATATATATATATATATATATATATATATATATATATATATATATATATATATATATATATATATATGCATGCTGATTATTATGCTATTGAACCTGATAGGATCATTCAGCATTGTCTTTAAAAAAGTCAAAATTATGTAAATGCGACTATATTTATTTTTTTTTTACTTAAATTGTGTACAAATAATACTTTTGCATAAAAGCTAAAATCTAAAAACATTCACATTTACTACAAGTAAAATGTTTCACATTATCAAATTTTATCCTACAAGCTTTACAGTCACAAAATAAACTCTTCATTCACTATATTAGTTTTCCTACCTATACTTCATGCCTGTTCTCATGCTTTGTTCACTTGAAGAAGGGACGCTCTGGACGGAAAGCTGCCCAAGGCTCCTGGCCACCATGGCCACGGCTTTGAACTTGCTTCGGGTACCAGTGTTTGGACTGTTAGCGTTTTGTCGATTGAGCCTGTCATCTGTGCTACGGCTCATGGACCGGTGGTCCGTGCAAACAAACGACACCTGCATCCTGTCTCAGAGGATGCACGGTTATCACAGAGAAAATTCAATGAATGAGTGTCTCCAAGAAACAAAGCGAAGTCAGCCAGATCCTGTTCCTCTGGAGCGCAAACTTAAAAAGCGCTGGGACTCCTGCTCGGTTCAGCTGGAGAATATCAGAAGGAAGAAGAAACCGAAGCTTGACTTGCTCAACTAGACTGGCAAAGAGCTTATAAAGCTATGTCCGTGACTCATTTCAGTGCTTCCCCGACCGGCACATGAAGTTCACAGCTCGATTATCACGTAGCCAGCTGCTCAAGACCACCTGCATGTCTCCCATCTCACGTAAGAAAGGTCTTAATTTCCTTTTTCAGGTTCAGCGGTTTTCTTTGCATTCAAATCCTCCGATCAAAGACGCCATATATCCAAACACACTAACTGGTTTCTTTGTAACCTCAGCTCACTGCTTCAGATCACTTGGGAGTGCCAACACAGGAAACAGACTTCAAACATAAAGTAAGAAAACTGATGCAATGGATAAGATGTTTTCTCATGTCTCCTCCTGTCAGCTACTGAGATACCGCAAATGCACTGGCGCTCCTGCTCATCCTCAGCGGAGATTAAACTTACAAGTGCATTCAGAGCGCAAGACACAAAGAGGCAGAGCGTGAGTGAACGAGTACGAGAGGGTGGGAGGAGCAAACAGCTGAAAGAGAGAGTACAGAAACACAGAATGTGATCGAAAAAGAGAGAAAGAGGGAGTGTGGGAGGGTTTGCTCTGCACTGATATTTCTTTAACATTTGTACTAATATTTGCTCCACTTCATAGGTCTTATTTCTGCACTGTTTTTATTGCACGCGACTAAGCTGCAAATGCTTTACAACAGACATTTTACTTTTTTTTTCCTCCACAGGTTTATAAATAATGTACACTAATGTTAAAAAGTTTATTTCTGTGATGCAAAGCTGAATTTTCAGAATCATTACTCATTACAGTCTTCAGTGTCACATGATCCTTCAGAAATCATTCTAATATGCTGAACTGCAGCTCAAGAAACATTTATTTATTATCATGTTGAAAACAGTTGTGCTGCTTCACATTTTATATATTTGTGGAAACCCTGATACATTTGTGTTCTTTGCTGAATAAGTTCAAAAGAACGAGATTTTTTTTTAAAGCTTCTTTAACAATATAAAAGCATTTTTGTCATTTTTGACCATTTTAATGCATCCTTGCTGAATAAAAGTATTCATTTCTTTCAAAAAAAAAGAAAAAAAAAAAAGAAGTCTTTCAAGAATGGACTACTATGAGATCCATTGTTGTTATACAATGACACATTCTTCTGTAAAAGTCAGTGTGATTTCAACAACAACGAAAAGTTCAATTGCAGAAATTTCAGTAAAAAAAAAAATTAAATAAATAAATAAATAAATAAAAATAAGAGGGATCCATCAATCAGAGAAGTCATTGAAACCAAAATCTGAGTGAAAGAGCTCAGCAGTAAGCAGCCATTGCAAATGATGTATTTAAGTCACTCTGAATGCATATATTTTGCAATAACTTCCAATACATAGTATTTTACACTTACAATAAATTACTTCCAGTCAGTTCTTTCCTTCTGCACTACGTTTATTTATTTTTTTAAATCAATTCTATAAGATATGTTAAATACACAGTATTTTACATTTGTCTTTTGCTGAGTTTGAAGTACTTTGATTGTGAATCATATTTGAGAGAAATGGTTTGGTTCAAGGCTTGAAGGTTTTTATTTAAAAATCTATTTGAATGTCTATGGAGAAAACGAATAGCGAAAATACTTACATGAACCAAGGGCCAGATTTACTAACAGCTTGCGGCAATGCAAACCATCCTTTGGCATTAAAATGGTACTGTCAGGATTTAGGTGCAGTGAAGAATTAGCGCTGAAAAGGTGTGGACAGAGTTATTTTTGCGCCTGACCTTACTGAATATGCATTTGTAGGAGTTTCCCTTTCAGATGCAAAATTTATGGGAGGAGAGTATTAAAAAGAATCATGCAACAATTTACCAATGTTTTGTCAAATTACTGGTATTTGCGCCATTATTTAACACCCAAAAATCTCTTAAAGCAGGCAGTAATTTGCGCTGCTCTTGGTAGACTGCAGACCGCAGACCGCAGACTGGTAGACTGGCTGTGTCTGTGTTCTTTAACGTGCGCACTGTCAGTAAAATCACATGCAGAATTTTCCCCTCCCATCTGCGCTTTTATAGAATTGCGCTCTAACGCTAATTTCCCCTGTTTAGTAAATCTGGGCCCAAATCTGTTAAAGTGAGCACTCACTGTTGCACTAAGCTGCATATGTACAGCTCTTGCTGTGTCAGTAGAGCTCTCTAAATTGAAACTACAGATAGAGAATAAGACAGGAGATTGAGAGCAAAAACAAGAGGTTTATTTGTACAGCTTGCAGCTGATGCCACCGTCGCAGCATGTGCATTATTAGGTGTTCACTATCTTGACTATTATCAAGAGAATAAAAGAGCAGAGTGCTGGTGCAAGCAAAAACAATTTCGGCCAGTGCACGGCAGGATCTTTCATACATGCATGCAGTGCAGGCATGTGTAAAATATTCATAATGCAACTTGATCTGTCTGAATGTGTATCAAAGTCTGGGGAGGCTGAAGCACATTACAATGGAACCGCTAAATCGTTATAGCTCACATGCCTGCCTGCCTTCCTGTCAGCTGTTAGATGCACACGGGGGAATAAGTTGCCAAACTATTACCTTCAACTCAAGACAGCTCTCTTAACCCTTTAATATGTGGTGAAGATTTCAGGCATCACGAAACTTTCGTAAACGTGGCTCAGTTGACCAATTATGTCAGTATCAGCATATGTATGTGATGTGATAAAGACAGGAAGCACACAGCAGCAACCAATTAGCTGTGTTATGGAAACCAATGCGGACAGGAAGCTGGAAAACAATATTGGCAGACAAAGGAAATTTAGTGGTAATTGGGAGTGGGCATAAGACTAGACAAAGAGCATGCTGATGGTGCACACTTTTACAGAAATAAAATAATGAAACATATCTGTTGAAGAACTTTCTGCCAACAGTGAGTGAACTGAGAAAAATCCCCAGCCACAATTAGTTCTTACTGAACATTAAACTGTACTTTGCGATGTTTTTTTAAACAAATGTATTGTTAATTCCAACGGCCAGATTTACTAACAGCTTGTACCGGTGCAAACCATCTTTAGGCATTAAAATAGTACTGTCAGGATTTACTAAAGACACGCAGTGAAGAATTAGCGCTGAAAAGGCGTGGACAGTTAATTTTGCACCTGACCTTATTGAATATGCATTTGTAGGAGTTTCCCTTTCAGACACAACATTTATGAGAGGAGAGTATTAAAATGAATCACACAACGCGATTTACTAATGTTTGCGCTCGTCAAATTACTGGTATTTGCACCATTATTTAATGCCCAAAAAAGCATGTCTTAAAGCAGGCACTAATTTGCGCTGCTCTTGGTAGATTGCGCTGGTCATTATGGAAATGATCTGGCTGCGTCTGTGTTCTTTAATGTGTGCATTGTCAGTAAATCACACGCAGAATTTTCCCTCCCATCGGCGCTTTTATGGAATTGCGCTCTAACGCTAATTTGCCTCGTTTAGTAAATCTGGCCCCAATTTGTTTAAATCGCATTTGCATAACAACCAGACCATTTTTTTCTCTCAGCATCACATACAGTATGAAACGTCTCCAACTTTCAAGTGAAACTGTACAGTATGTCACAAAAATGCTCATATTTCCATTTTGATGGCTTAAATGTCAAGAATTGTGTCACCATATGGAGGAATTGTTCCCCCAAAAATCAAAAATCTGCTAATCATTTACTCAGCTTCATGTTGTTCCAACCAGAAGAACACAAAAGGATGGCATTCTGTAGGAATAATGTTTCTGCTCATACAGTGAAAGTCAATGGGGTCAAAAAACATTAGACACTATTGACTTATTCACTATTGACTCTATTGAAAAAAAAGAGGAAAAAAAAAAAAGGGGAAACAGCACAAATACAACTGATACATTTCTCAAAGTATCATCTTTTATGTTCCACAGAAGAAAGTTAGTTGAACAGTTTGAAATAACACAAGCTTGAGTAAATAATAACCGAATTCTCATTTTAAAGGGAACTATCCCTTTAACTCTCTCATGTCTCTGACATAAGCAAGGATTAGACTAGCCTTTTTACAATCCAACTTAACCATGTGATGTAATAAAGGTACTGCCCAACTGTTTGCTCAATTGTACTAATTTTAATTATGGACCCTGCCACTTATCCTTAGTCCATTTGCAAGATAAATAAAAACACAGATGCTTAAGTGATGGTAGACAGGAACATCTCCATCCATAAACAACATAACTGTCCATCCTTGTCCACTACAATAATTCCAGACTCTTGACTGAATCGAAAGGGGAAAAGTGTTTAACGCAAACATTTATACTAGTTAGAGGGAGTCTTCTTAAACAGTGCTCTGTATCCATGGCTTTTTTGTCTCCAGTAAAATGCTGAAGGTTGGGGCGAGTGGGCAGTGGGAGGCTCACATGCCACATTGGTTCAAACTCAGCCGCCAATTCCATCACCCATACGCAACCCTGGACGATGTAAAACTCAAGTGGAGCAAGAGGCTTTATCTGTCAGCTCTTCTTAAGATCAAACAGCAGGGTCACCAAACTTGTGGAGACAAAATGCACAAAGTGAATTTTAAACTCAATAAACCAGTTTCTCAACCAGGGGTACATGTACTAGGGTTGGGCCGATAGACGATGCCATCGTCCATCGCCGATGGCTGACAGACATCACGATGTTGAGCCAGCATCGTGATTCCCCCCCTCCCGCAATCCGCCGCACCCCAATTCCGTGTTCGGAAAGAAAATTAAATGTACAATGAAACCCCTAAAGAGAATAAATAGCCTACGAGATGGGAGGATAAAAAAAAAAAGACTTTCTCTCGCAATTATATCGCTGGGTAATTATACTGTAAATAAATTGAGGAGCCGTTATTAACATGCAGGGCATTGAAACGGCTTTCGAATGAGCACTCTCATTTTACTTTCACTTTCGAGATTTGCAATCACACGGACTCTATAATATGGAGCGGCAGTACTTACCACACATTTTACAAGATTAGATGTTTGTCAGTGGTGCTCAGGATCTGCAAATCATTCGCCATCAACCTATCAGCGATCTCTCCTTACTTTGTGTATGTGGTAAGTGAACTTTCATTTAGGCTACTGCAGGGCTGGACTGGGGTTAAAATTCAGCCCTGGACAAATCTGGCCCATCCGGCCCACGAGTTCATTGTGAATGCTTTACTGGGTTATAGGGCCTTAAATTGGAGTAAATAAATGAATAAATAAAACAGGACAGAAACAAATAATGATAGATATTACTGAATTCTTAATAATGAACTTAATAATGCATTTTTGTCACATAGAAAGGAACTTGACAGTAAAGCAATGATTTTGAGCTAAAATGCAGAAAATTTACTATTAAATTCTGTCATCATTTCCTCACTCTCATGCTGTTCCAAACGTATAACATACTTTATTCTGTGGAACACAAAAGAAGATAATTTGTAGAATACTATCAAACCACTTTGGTTACTCTTGATTTCTACTGTATTCTACTGTTTGTATACTGTACAGAAATTTCTTGAAATTTTGAATGACATGATGGTGAGTAAATGATGACCATTTTAATTTTTGGGTGAACTATCCCGCTGTATGGGTGACTGATACGATCTGCTTTTAAGCGCTGCTGGCGGATGAATTGCGTAGTACCACTTCACACTTTGAGCATTTGCTTTTTGCAGTTTCGCATGAGCTGTAGGCTAATTTGAAAACAGCGCCTAATATGACTTTTCAGTCCTAATATGGGGGAGGTCCCTTGCTTCCGCGATCAGCCCACTACTTGATCGGCCCACCAGGAATGTCCCGGTACTTCCGATGGCCAGTTCATCCCTGGGTTATTGTAATGTAACAGGCTACCACTATCAAGCAGCTAACCATGTCCCTTTAGTGGCTCCGTAGAACACGTTATTTGTTTTCCGTGCCTTTCTGAATACGGATTCACGCTTTGGGCACACCCCTAACCCCGCCCCCCAATGTCATCGTCCATCACGATGTTTCACTGTAGACATCGTCCGATGCCAATTTGGTAGACATTGCCCAACCCTAACATGTACCCCTAGTAGTCTGCAGAATCATTACAAAAATGTTTTTTTTTTTTTTTTATTATTATTACTATTACTACAACCTGAGATTTTATTGCTATTGACACTAATATAATTATCAAATTCAGTATTGTGTGTGTTTTATTCACGTGAACAGCTCATAACAGCTCTTTGGGGAGCAAAGCAACCACTATGGACAGGTAGGCCTGTCGTGATAATTACTATATTGATTTATCATGATATATGGACATGACCATGATAAGTTTTAGTATGTTGCCCATTGTGTTTATATGGATGTTTGTTTCCATAACAATGAATTTCACTAATATTTTTACTATTTTTACTATTTTCTATAGTAAACTTACAAATTAACACTCCGTGTTTTTTACTATGATTACATAGAGCAGCAGCAATTGGCAAAATGCAGATTCGTCATGCCACAACTTCTTACGCAAATGAAACTGGAAGGCATTAGTGAGTTGGATTTGATTTATTAATTTATTTACATAATAACTTAAAATGTATGAAAATAACTAGTATGTATGCATATTTACTTCTCAGTTTAAAATATTATTAATTATTATAATTAAATATTATAAATTCAGCCAAGCTACACCCATGATATCACTATATACCCAGTGGCATAAAAAGGTCTTAAAATGACAATAATATTATTTCTCGCAATTATTTCTGGGGCAATATCACCAATATAATTTACAGTGAATAACCGTAAATTGACATTCCCAGAATTCCATGCGTTATATTTCACATTTGATGTTTGCTCATTGAAATAACTATGTTTCTTCTTAGTTTTTTTCTTATCAGTTGTGTACATTAGGGCTGTATGTTACATCTAATGTTGTTAAATTAATTGTATAATTTCAGTTTCGTGTGTTACCATGATGGTGTTCAGTGTTTGTGTGAATGACACGGTGCACCTTATATATATGTTAGTATTTAAAAACTGCTTGTGATAGGCTTTGGTTCATCATGTGACTCTCTCATCACCACCTGCTTTTGGTGGTTGTCAGTGTATTACAAATGTACAAAACAGATTTCAGTACTTCCATAGGTTGGTATATTACCTTTGTCAGTTAATGAAATCACAGTACTTAAATGTAAAACCTAAAATGTTGCTACCATATTTTTTCTTGTAAAATTCTGGCAACCACAGTTTATTTTACCGTGAAACAGTGGAGCTGACACACCAGAAAAGCTAAGAAAAATGGACAACACAAAAACATCAATATCAGTGGTGGACGGGGGCTCCTTAAGGATGGTTTGAGATATTATGGGGGTCCAGTACTCAAAAAAGGTTGAGAACCACTGCAATAAACCATTTATTTACTGAGCCCAATGATTTAAAAAGTGGCTATATCTGGGATACACACTTGTGAAAGTCGATGCCGGGATCCGCCATGCTTCAGAGTGCCAGGAGCCGTGACAATGACACGTTGCATATCAGGCCGAACAAGTCCAGGGGCCTGGTTCACTCACATTGTGTATCTGCACGTACAGTATCATGGTGAAACCCACACCACTGTCACACAACCCTCCGCAGATGAGCAGAGCCATCTGGGAAGCGGCTCGCTTTAAGTACTTGTATTTTGACCTGTGTGTGTGGGTTCTAGTTGCCAAGTAACAAACGATTCATAACCATCATGCCTCAGTAAGCACATCGATTCATCGGGCTGTATGATATTGGTTCATGATTTGGTAAAATGTGATAGAGGGAGATCGGTGAAAGCGTGTGAGGTGCAGGACAGAAGCCGGCGATGAAATGATGCCGAGAGCTTGATCAATACAAGATGGAACTGATGTATAGTGCCATTTCACTGATTTAGAAACCTATAAGTCTTCTTCCCACACTGACTGGTCACAGTCCTTGTGAATTTGAGAAGGCGGATGTGCAATCTCTATGGCAACTGAAGTTTTCATCCACACAGTGTCCAAGGATGACTTTCTGGATCAGATTCTCTGGTTATTCTCAATCTAGGTGTGTGAAAAGGCCATAGCTCTGAAATACAACAGTTTGGTCTTGCTGCAAGGTTAGCGTGTTTTCCGGAATATCTTAGTATCCTTACAAGAAGACTTTATTGAGAAGATGAACAAAAAAAAAAATCTTATTTTCAGAGAAATTTAAGAAAATTTGAGAAATTTAAGAAGATTTGTTTTCTCATTTTAAGCACAATGCTCAAACTCTTTTAGATGTCTCTGAAAATAACACTCAATATACTGTAATTTTTGTTCAGGATAAGCATGTTGAGAAATGTTAACTGGAAAACAAGACATACTGATATAATACTGATATGCCAAACAAATATTATTGCAGTACAAGTCTATATACACTATAAGGACAAAAGTATTGGGGACAGTTCGCCCCAAAAATGAAAATTCTGCCATTAATTACTCACCTTTGTGTCGTTCCAAACCTGTAAGACCTGAAATCCAAGAGCTTTTCTGACCCTTCCTAGACAGCAACACAATTGACACGTTCAAGACCCAGAAAGTTCCCAAGAACATCAACAAAATATTCCATGTGACATCAGTGGTTCAACCTCAATGTTATGAAGCTACAAGAATACTTGAATAATGAATTACAAGAATAATGACTTTATTCAACGTATTCTTCTCTTCTGGGACAGTCCGCCGCCATTAACAAGAGCATTACGTTGTGGTACTCTCGATAATAGCCCAAGACGGTAACTAGGGGGAGAAGAATTGTTGAAAAAATAGATGTTCTGTTTTTTCTGCGCACAAAAAGTATTCTCGTAGCTTCATACAATTACGGTTGAACCACTGATCTCACATTGAATATTTTGTTGATGTTCTTGGAACTTTCTGGGTCTTGAACGTGGTAGTTGTGTTGCTGTCTATGCAGGGTCTGAAAACTCTCGGATTTTTCATCAAAAATACCTTAAATTGTGTTTCGAAGATGAACAAAGGTCTTACGGGTTTGGAACGTCATGAGGGTGAGTAATTAACTACAGTAATTATTGAATTCAGGCATTTCAATCAGTCCCATTGCCATAGATGCATAAAATTAAGCACCTAGCCATGCAGTCTGCATTTACAACCATTTTCGAAATAAGAAGAAAAAAGAATTGGTCATTCTGA
This sequence comes from Spinibarbus caldwelli, assembly GCA_039654775.1. Lineage (NCBI taxonomy): Eukaryota > Metazoa > Chordata > Actinopteri > Cypriniformes > Cyprinidae > Spinibarbus > Spinibarbus caldwelli. The sequence goes on along the minus strand of CM077255.1, from coordinate 20,120,502 downwards.
AGAGCTGAGTGAATTCAAGTGAGGTACTATGATAGGATGCCACCTCTGCAACAAGTCAGTTCATGAAATTTCATCCCTGCTTTCAATTTCATTACACAATCAACTGTAAGTAGTATTATTGAAAATCGGAAGCATTTATGAACAGCAGCAACTGAGCCACAAAGCAGAAGATCGTGTAAAGTCATTGAGTGCTGAGGCACATGGTGCATAAAGTCGCCAACACTCGGCTGATTCCACATCTGAGGAACTCCAAATTTCCACTGGCATTCATATCGGCATGAAACTGTGCGGCCAGATCTTCATGGAATGGGTTTCCATGGCTGAGCAGCTGCATGCAAGCCTCACATCACCAACACAATGCCAAACGTCAATTGGAGTGTGTAAAGAACGCAGTTACTGGACTCTGGAGCAGTGGAAACCTATTCTGTGGAGTGATGAATACCACTTCTCTGTTTGGCAGTCTGATGGGTGAGTCTGGGTTTGGCGGATTCCAGGATAACATCACCTGCTTGACTGCACTTTGTCAACTGTAAATTTTGGTGGAGGAGGGATAATGGCTGTTTTTAGGGGTTTGGCTGGGCTCCTTATTTCCAGTGAAGGGAAATCTTAATACTTCACCATACCGAGACATTTGTGACCCTAGACCACAAAACCAGTCTTAAGTCGCTGGGGTATATTTGTAGCAATAGCCAAAAATACATTGTATGGGTCAAAATTATCGATTTTTCTTTTATGCCAAAAATCATTAGGATATTAAATAAAGATCATGTTCCATGAAGATATTTTGTAAATTTCTTACCGTAAATATATCAAAACTTAATTTTTGATTAGTAATATGCATTGCTAAGAACTTAATTTGGACAACTTTAAAGGCGATTTTCTCAATATTTAGATTTTTTTGCACCCTCAGACTCCAGATTTTCAAATAGTTGTATCTCGGTTAAATATTGTCTGATCCTAACAAACCATACATCAGTGGAAAGCTTATTTATTCAGCTTTCAGGTGATGTATAAATCTCAATTTCGAATAATTGACACTTAAGACTGGTTTTGTGGTCCAGGGCCACATTTTAGACAGGGGTGTCAAACTCAGTTCCTGGAGGGCCGCAGCTCTGCAGAGTTTTGTTCTAACCCTGCTCCAACACACAAACCATCTAGTTTTCAAATAAGCCTGAATGACTTAATTAGCTGAATCAGGTGTGTTTAATTAGGGTTACAACTAAACTCTGCAGGGCTTCGGCCCTCCAGGAACTGAGTTTGACACCCCTGTTTTAGACAATGCTATGCTTCCAACTTTGTGAGAATAGTTTGGGGAAGGACCTTTCCTACTCTAGCGTGACTGTGCACCAGAGCACAAAGCAAGATCCATAAAGACATGGTTGGATGAGCTTGGTGTGGAAGAACTCGACTGGCCCGCATAGAGCCCTGACCTCAACCCCATCCAACACCTTTGGGATGAAGTGGAACAGAGCCAGGCCTTTTCGTCAAACATCAGTGTCTGAATTCACAAATGCTCTACTGGATGAACAGGCAAAAAAAAAAAAAAAAAAAAAAAATCCACAAGACCACTCCAAAATCTTTCCAGAAAATTGAAAGCTGTTATAGCTGCAAATGGCTATGCACTTGGAATGCATTGTCATTAAGTGCCTGCTGGTGTAATGGTCAAGCGGCCCAATACTTTTGTCCATATAGTAATATGTATATATACTTAAGGATCATTTGGCACTAAAGACTGGAGTAACGGAGTTATGACACTAGATTTTAGTAAAGATGAACAACATCCTTTAAGATGAGCAACAAGATCCTTTAATGTCTGGCAAATACATAAATGCTAATGTACCATCCAGTCCTATGGCCAATCCATATTGCCCCTTTCTAGACCAATCAGTATCTGTGGATCCACAATAAAACACCAAGACATCAAACGTGCAATCAATGTTGTGAAGATGAGAGAGGTTACAATCAAACTACTGCTTCTATGCAAGACATTAAAACGGCCACCGATAATGACATTGAAGGTTTATCATCATGGTTGGCTAAACAGTCTCCTGTGAACTTCTGAATGGCAGAAAACTTAATTGCTTTCTGATTAGGGCCAAAAAGAAACAGCTGAGCAAAACTAAGAAAATGCAGAAAAATAAATTACAAAGCCCTTTAAAAAACAAAAATTCAAGAAGTGCATGTTGAAATCAAGGATCTCTGTGTCATTTTGTTGAACCTGCCAGTAATTGGATGCTTTGGTGCGATACTGACGTATTCCCTGATGGAGTATTCCAATATCCCACAAACACTTGATTCTCCGGAGAGACCTGAAGATGCAGGCTTGCCAGTTGTTGGCAAGCAATACCACATATCAAAACACACTAACGAACACACACGCTGACTCTTGTGAACTGAAAATGCCATTATGCAAATCATGCTAATCGCGGCTAACAAACAGCTGCTACACGCACAGCTGTGCTGCACACCCCTGTGATAGAGAGAATGCATTAAAGCAGCTTATCTGTGCTGAGAAAGACCAAAGCTCAATAATAAGGACAGCAACCAGTGTGTGTTTCAGAATTTCAGGCCAAACAGAATGGCATTGAAGATGCAGATTATATTCCCTGTAAAATGAAACATAAGGATTTCTGTTAAGTACTAAACTTTGTTGATGTGTATTCTGTTGACGTCAATATGTCACCAAGGTAGTGTTATTGAGCTGCTAATAGATGAAGCTTTGTCTAAATTTAAAAAATGACTTGCAATGGTGTTCTGTTAGAATGAGTTAAAAATAAAGTAGTATTTTCCAGTAAAAGTACATTTACACATTATAACTGTATAATTTCCATATATTTTGCGTCGTGGTTCTGTCGTGAACACACGTCGAAGACTGACACAGAAGAGAAGAAATTGTTGAATAAAGTCGTTATTATCGCACATAAAAGTATGTCACATGGACTATTTTAACGATATCCTTACTACCTTTCTGGGCCTTGAAGTTGTCAGTTGCGTTGCTGTCTATGCAGGGTCAGAAAGCTCTTGGATTTCATCAAAAATATCTTAATTTGAGTTCCGAAGATGAACAAAGGTCTTACGAGTTTGGAACAACATGAGAGTGAGTAATTAATGACAGATTTTTCATTTTTGGGTGAACTATCCCTTAAAATTGTATTTAAACTGGACTGTTTCTTCAACATCCTTTTGTGCTGGTCTCCCTAAATCTAACAATGATATACAGCAATAACGAAAACTTTCTTGACAAAGATAGCTGTCCTTTCACTTCTTAGATGCCTGAAATAAAAGGCACTGATCCTAAAGATCATAGCGGCTTTCCTCAAGCAAAAGCTTTTCTATTACACACCCCATCTCCCTCAACAAACTCACATCAGAAGGGACAGTCCGCAGTTCAGGTCAGACCCGGACACAGTAACATGACAACTGTCACTTCAGATTCACTTCCATGTCTCTGCTTCACCCAGGAAAACACCTGATTCCTGAACATATGCATCTGCTACTGTCATAAGTTCAGATAACCATATACATCATTTAAAGCTTCCTAAGAATAACCAGCTGACACTCAAACTCAAGCAGTTCATTTGTTTTCATAGACGTTACAGGCAGTTGTACAATAAAGTGATGACAGTGACATTCAGACCACATACAATGATAGCAAGTTTTACAGTACTACTCATACTATTTTTGCAGTATGCAGTATATACTGTGCACAGAATGCATGCATATTTTTTGAATGATCTACTACTACCTTTCTATTTAACTAAGAAAGGAATACTGTATCCAATATAATGCAATGCACTCAAGTTAATGATCAACTGTAATTTTTAACATCTTTTTCTGAATTCATTTTGTAACTAGGGATGTGCAGGTCAAGTCGACTAGTCAACTAAACAGTACAGCTCCTGCTAGTCGACACTGAAATCAATAGCCGATTACACGAGAGAGAAAAAAAAAAATGATTACCATCATTTTAATGTTTCTTTTAAAACATTTTAAATAAGTTAAAATAAAACTTTTGGAAAAGAATACACATCAAAATATTTAAATATATGAATATTTTTAAAAGCGTATCTGGGCGGAACTACATTTTTACCTCAGACCTCGCATGCGTTTTCTTCGTGTCAGTTGCAGCGAGCTCAAAAATGATCATGCGAGAAACAGCAAGGTGTGGGATTATTTTGAATGAGAAGGAAATGGAAAAGTTTTGTGTAAACTCTGTAATGTCAAATTGGCTTACAATAACTCTACTGGAGAGATGCGTAATCATATTCAATACAGGCACGTATGCGTTAGCTTGGAGGCTAGCTAAAGCCAGCAAATATCAATCATGTCATACACTACAACCCGCCGCTGTGGTCTGGGATCCCACGTGTCTATTCCTCTAAACAAAGACCCACTTCGGTGGTAGTGCGGGATTTCCAGGCTCTTTACGAAACTGTCTGCTTGCTTGTAGTTATCTCTCTGCGTGCCTGTGACTTCAGTTTTTTCAAGTGCAGAATCGCCTCTAATCCCCTCTTTCGCCAGACCACGTTAACGTTAAATTCATTGAACAAATGCGCATGGTCTAAGTAAAATTAGCATTGTTTTGTTTTTAGACAACATGGCCAACATGAAGTACATTTATAAAAGCCGTTTAATGCTATTCCTTGATAAACTTTCCTATTGTTTTTGACTTGTGTTTTAATATGTTAGCTAGCGTTATATGAAAATGAAGAATTTTGTCAGTCTATTGATTGATTTTCCATTTCTGCATTGCTCCAGCCAATCTGAATAAATAAGCTATTCACTGGTTTATGTTGAGTGTATGCTCTTCCTTTTTTCTGTTTAACGACCGCCTAAAATTAAATGATGATAACACGAGGCAAGTATACGGCATAATCGTGACCTATTTTTAGCAGAATTCATTGAGGAATTTGACAGTGTGATTCAAAGATTAAGTATTTCAAGTGTAGGCTGTTATACAGACATGCACAGTTTTTTTCTTTTGCCATTTTTGGGGGGTTTCTAGCTTTTAGACTAGTTGACTAGTCGGATACAAAACTTCCGTTTAAACGACAGTCAAATTAGTCGTAGCGCACATCCCTATTTGTAACCAGACGTCCATACATTTTCACAACAAATAAATGTATTAAAAATTCTAAAGCCATTTGCGAGATAAGCGAATGCCACCCACTGCAATTAATGTGACAACAAAGTAGTATAGCGTGATTTCAAATGTTATTGTTGCAACTGCATATCATTTTGGTTTGGACTTTTTTGGTTCACACTTTTAAGGTGTCCTTGTTACAGTGCAATTACACTTAAGTACTGAGTAATATTAATTAACTACATGTACTGACTATATGGTTAGGGTTAGAATTAGGGTCTGGTAGATTCATAATTTATTGTTATTATAGTAAGTACATATAGCATGTGTAACAAGGACACCATAAATGTTACCTCATTTTGCATACTATTTTAAAACAACTGTAGGCAATGAACTGTGTAACCTGTGCAATATGCACCAAGTAGTATGCATGGTTAACGTCAATTAAAATAAACCATATAAAAAAAAATACAAATACTTGGGGGAAAAAAAATTACTGAAATAAAACAAAATATATAAAAAACAAATTAAATAATTCAATTTCATTTTAATTTAGAACAAGTTTAAAGTACTAAGAAAATAAAAACTAAAAAATTAAATGAAAACTACATAGTCATATTTAAAAATTGACAAACAACAATTATAACATCTGAAATGCTATGAACGCACATGAAGGACACGCAGGTTATGAAAACAATATATAAAAAGAAAAATTAATTTGAAATATTAACAAAAACTACAATAGTATTCCAATGACACTAAAATAATAAAATTCGTAGTATCGATAATTAAATGTCTAACAGATAAATCCCAGTCCCTCTTCTCTCTTTAATGTAAAACTACAAACTTCATTCTCTAATGTCACCGTCTCAGCGGCTTCTTGCTTTAATTAAGAGCTCAACTCCAGCTTATCTTAAAAATCCACTGAGTTCCCCTCAAACACTGCACTGACAACACATTATCCTGGTGTGAAGGAGACCGTTACGAGTATTATTGCTGGGTGAAAATCACATCATAAGAAGCTGATATTCAGAGCGATCAAGGGAATATGACTCCCAACGCGCTTATGAAAAGTGAAGATGGTATTAACGGGGACATTAACAACCTCACGTAAGAAACCATAGCGACCAGCATTAACATCTACAAATTAAGTGTCATTTTCACAGGTGGCCCATAATGGCTCGCTGACAGACCTGATCCATCATTATTAAACCCGCTGACATTGCTAGACTGACATGTTCAGGAAGTATACGATGATTGAAAGACTGCGATGAGGGGCTGAATCTCCTGCGCAACACTTTTTATGTCCTCTGGAGAGGCAGGGTTTCACAATTTTGCCGGAAGGCTTCACTCAATCACCTGACAGGTGGAAAGTCTGATAGCAGCCAGACGAATCCTGTCCGCATAACGGACTCTCAGCAGTCAACTCTAAAACTGACACGTAAAATCTGTGCTCAGCGAAAACTTCCTGAGATTCACACACACACATACGTAGGGGTCTTGTACTTTCATTCTCTCTAAATGGAGAATTGAGCGCTTTACCAATCAATTGTTTTTGTGCCTTATAACAAGGCGCTGAGGGATAGCAGCAAACAATGCTGTGAAGAGACAATCAGTGCTCAATCTCAAAATCCACTAAAGCACGCGTGAGGAAAACGGGAGATCAGAGGTATAGTTAGACAGAATTCCCTGTGGGTTTGTTCGGGAACACTGAAACGACGTTACATCATCGGGCTCGTTTTATTCAGAACAATGGTTTATGACTGTCTCGATATCTGAAAACATGAAATCCAAGGAAAGCTAATCATTACTAGCATTACATCACTATCAATCATACATAAGGTTAAGGATCTGAATCAACCCTTAACGGGATAGTTCACCCAAAAATGAAACTTCTGTCATGATTTACTCACCCTCAAGTTGTTCCAAACCTGAATGAGTTTCTTTCTTTTGCTGAAAAGGGTTACACTATGTTAAGGTGTCCTTGTTACAGTGTAATTGTACATTTAAGTACTGAGTAATATTTATTAACTACACATACTTACTATATGGGTAGGGTTAGAATTAGGGTTACTTGCATGTAATTATGCATAATTTATTGTTATTATAATAGTAAGTACATGTAACATGACACCTTAAAATAAAATGTTACCCAAAAAAGATATTTTGAAGAATGTTGGGAACCAAACAGTTGACGCTAGCCATTGACTTCCACAGTATTTTTTTGCATACCATTTAAGTCAATGGCTACCCTCAACTGTTTGGTTACCCACATTCTTCAAAATATCTTCTTTTGTGTTCCACAGAATGGAAAAAGTTATACAGGATTAAAAATGACAATTTTCATTTCTGAATGAAATAAAGATAAATAAATAAATAAATAAATAAACTTCTGCATGTAACTTGTCCTGCACCGTCCTTGCTATGGAAATGAACATTAAATTGTGTATCAACTTTGTCAAGCTTTAATATTTAAAAACCCAGTAATTACAAGCTAAAAGAAGTTATGCAAATTCATTGGTGATAAAACATAGTAATAAAAAGCGTAAACCATAAAACCATTCAGTTACTGAGGTTATAGAATAAAAAAATAAATAATTAAATACATAAAAAATATTGTACTACTAATTATAATTATTTTTTTATTATTTTAATATATTGCGCTCGTACTTTAAACCGTATCCAGTCCAGATGGTGGATCAGCACCTAGAGATGACCTTTACAGCTCTGAATGACAGCGGAGATCAGGACAACTAGATGCACCCAGAGACTGATCCCCTCCGAAGACCTTGTCACCTTGTTGCAACCTAGAATTTAAACTGCTTGTTTCGTCTGGCCAGAAGAGAATGGCTCACTATTTCGACACTATTTCCCCGTTTAATACTGTAAAGCTGCTTTGACACTTTCACATCTTGGACACTTTAATGCCCTTTGAATGTAACGTGTACGTTCCCTTGGAACTGGAATCATGGTGGAATATCATGTGAAGTACACTTCGCAGGGCACTTACGGTCGAATAAGACAACGCTTGAATGCTGCAGCCTGAACAAGAGACCTCTTTACTGAAGTTAAAGTGTTGGCTGATGTCATTATCTCGCGAACGCGGCGGCGGATCTCCACCAAATTCGGGGGATCCCTTCAGCTCGAGGAGCCCTCTCGAACGCCACCCTCTGCGCCTCAGTAGCCCCCCGGGACCGCTAATTTAAACGCCCGTAACTCCCGAACACTGGGGGCTATCGACGCAGGGGTGTTCTCATTCGAAAGGGGGCCTCGAGACGTACGCTCAATTCGGCGTTCGAGAGGGTTCCTCGAGCTGAAGGGATCCCCCGAATTTGATGCAGATCCGCTACGCTGTTACAGAGATATGGCCGTTCAAAGTTTCAATGGTATTCCATACACTTAAGCTTTAAAGCATCGTCAATAGCAAACAATAGAGCGCGCTCTGCTGGACAAACTATGTAATTACACCATATACAAGCATTTTATCTGCGTTTAATGTTCTGTAAAAAAAAAAAGTGTTCATAACGGTGGCATATCGGCGGCATATTTGCCGATACCGATATATCTGCGACAGGCTCATATCGGCCGATAAAATCTGCAAAATGATATATAAATAATGGTGAGTTGAGTTGACTTAAACAGCTGAAAATGAGCAAACACCACTCAAATTTTCTGAAAATAGAAATAACTGGATTAACCGAGCAACATGATCAAAATAAAATGAAAAATGGCATATATACTGGGAGCAATTACATAATTATTCCAGATAAAATACCTGACTCACAATATGACTAAGGTTACCACCGTAGTGCCAGGTTACTAAAAGTACAAACCTACTGTAAGTCAGTTTGGATAAGACATCGTTTGCTAAACGAGGAACATTGTAACGTAATCACATAAACGACAACCACATGCGATGTATCAGCCCCTCAGGGCTCCAGTGTGCTCTTCAGTGGAACTCAAAACCTGTCCACTGATGTTCCCCTCGATAAGCAAGATGTCAGGTTATCTGAGGATCATAATAGTGATGACAGATCTGGGGGAAGCCCCATTACATAATGCTGCCATATTCATGCGGACCGACAAAGTGATTTGAAGAGCTCTGACGCAAGCTGCCATCCTCGCATATAAGGGTTGTGTAGAAGCTGTCCTATTTCTCTCAGTAAAAACTCTTCTGGTGCTCTAATGAGGTCTAGAGAGGTAGAAAAACAAAAAGGGGGTAAATAGTTCTAAGAAAAATCTCTGCTGGCCTCTTTGCATCTACACTAGCACTCCTGAGAGAGAGATGAAGACGTGGACTGGAGCTTTTCCAAGACTAGGAGCAGTGCATCATAAATCATCATGCATGTGAACATACGTCACAAATCCCTACAGAAGTGTATGTGGTATCAAGACAATTTTATGTAACAATATTATGTCTGACTTCATATTTAAAAGTACTTATTTTATTTAACATGTCTGTTAAAAAAGTTTGAGGTTGCTTTTGTGAAAAAGTCTTGCTCAACAAGACTGCATTTATTTGAGCAAAAATATAGTAAAACAGTAATACTGTGAAATCTTTTTACAATTTAAAATGGCTGTTTTGTATTTTAATAAATAATCATTTTAAAACGTAATTTATTCCTGTGATGCAAAGCTGAATTTTCAGCATCATTCAGCATCTTCAGTGTCACATGATCCTTCAGAAATAATTCTGATTTGCTGCTCAAGAAAAAAAAAAAAAAAATTATACATTTTAATTTTCAGCATTCTTTGATTAATAGAAAGTTCAAGTACCTTTTATACTTTTTATAACCTATAAATGTCTTTCAGCATCCTTACTAAATAAAAGTATTAAATTCTTTAAGCAGAATAACGAAAATAGTGATTTAACCATGTATATGCCAAAAGCCAAACATACACAAATGCCATCTTCCATGACAAATCACAAGATGGGAATTCAGTGTAACACATTCTCTATCATTTATATTTCATGAAGAAAGTCTCTTCACAAAACAGAAGCCATGGCAGCTATAGTGTTTAACCTTGCAAGCCAAAAATAACTGAGAAAAGAGCCCTTAACTACTGAAAACAATCAATTTTGTTGCTTGAACAATGTTTAGAAGAGGAACACAAGACAAGCCATTTAAACTCAGAGAAGCAAGCTACACTAATTAAAAAAAGAATAAGACTACAGGGTACAATGCAGAACTCATCAATTCCAGTTCGATTATTTTGCTGGCTCAGATAATACAGATTCATTCATTTCCCAGTAAGAGTAAAAACAAAGCACATGTGCTCATTAAAAACCAGCCAGAATGCATAATGATCAATAAGGCTACTAATAACAGTCACAAACTGCAAACACAGCAATTCTTACTAATATCCACATAGCAACCGCATAACAACACAATTATATAAATGTGTACACGTGATCCTCACACAAGCCTGATTTTGAGTCAAGCCATCAGCCCTTTACACACACCACCATCTGGTGGCCGACAAAAGAAGTGCACAACAGCTTCACAAACAGTATTTTGAATTATAGCTTGTTGATAAACAACAAGCTGTTCCAGTAAGCCATAAACATCCCTGGCATTACAGGACTACTAAGAGCATGTCACAGATTGATTTACCTCATTTTGAAAATTTGACCTGCTCTCTTTCACAGATGTCACACTAATGCCACATGACATCTATCAACATCCTGAACTGATGGATGGGAGAAAGCTGATCTTGGTCTGAGAGGCTGACGTCATGTCTTCAGTCTTCACAGAACTGGATTGCCACCTTGTGTTCAAATCTGCTAATTACAACCATGCAATGCTACAGTGCTGTCACATTAAAACTCATTTCATTTGTAAATGATTTCAGAAGGTTATTATGTGGAGTCATAACGGAAGAGTGAACGGCTGGGAAACTATTAAGCTCTGACCACAAGACTGTATCTGGCTATGTCCAGTTGTTCACTACAGTGTAAGTGAAACTCAGAAAATACCAATATGTGCATAGGAATGGTGTTATGTTGCACAATTTGGATAATGCAATGTTGTAAATTTCAATTAAACATGCAATTTGTGAAGGAAACAAGAGTACCTTCAAGAATAGTGTTAACCTAGGTTTGGCTATGTCAGTTAAATGTCACATGATTTTTCCAGTGCAAAGGCAACTATAAATGGTTAAACAGATGTAACAAAAGAAACTAATTATAATCCAACATGCAAAATTGTAAATATTACAATAGCTGATATTCTATTAATGCTACATTCTAGTAATGCAAGTCAAAAATATCTTATCCAAGATGAAAATTATCCTTAAAAAAAAAAAAAGTAGTAAGAGGAATTTTGATAAAATTATACTATGAATGTCTGGTAAGGAAACTGGAGTTTGAAACGCAACAGCTGATAGTTGGTGGTTTTTAAGCAGGTGTAAGGAAATCGCCTTTGTGGGTCAAACTTAATTCTGCTGAGTGCTGCCCTGATGGATACATGTCAAGGAGAGGAGTGTGTTCTCTAACTATCACCTTAAACAGTCAGGTTATACACCTTCAACTCCAGCACAACAACAGGCAATGGATCTGTACCAGTCTTTAATGTGCAGGACACAATGAAGATCAAATTAATTGACAAAACAGAAGAAAGGGTGAATCTGAACTTGCATAAAACTATATACTAATAGTGCATACTTCACTGGTGAAAGAAAAGTACATTCAAATCAGGTCTTATGATTTGGGATTTTGGGACAGGGCTCGACAATGAGGAAAAAAAAAAAAAAAAAAATCAAGATTTTTTTCAGAACATTTGATCATTTCAGTATTTTGTTTTCGATTTTTTAACCATTTGACTAGTCAATTTAATGTAAGTACAATATGATTCAGGTAACATTCTCTTTATTAACCAACTTTCCTTTGCAGAAAAGGTGCATGAAATATGAAGGCAAATATTGTACAAACTTATCTTAAACATATCCTATATGTTCAAAAATAGGAAAATGCTAAATATTTCTTAGCCAAAATGCAGACATTTAGTTTTAGAGGTCAACTCAAGAAGTCAAGACAAGTAAATGTCAAGTAAAAACAAAGAAAATCCCTTTTCATCCTGTCACCATCATGCAAATATGAAATATCAAACATACAGTAGCAGTTCTTTACAGGTTTTTGCACTGTTTTTTTTCCCCTATGTAAATTAATGCTGTCAATTGATTAAAAATAAATAAATAAATACATAAATAAATAAATTGCACATTTTTTTCTGAAATTAACCGTGATTAATCTCAACTAACATTAAAGTTTTAAAATATACTTTTAAATTGCAATAATTTCACATTAAATGTTTAAATTAATGTAGAAACAATATAAAGACTATATATATATATATATATATATATATATATATATATATATATATATATATATATATATATATATATATATATATATATATATATTCAGAGCGAATAAAAAAATATTTTGTTAATATTTGTTTGTGGCATCCTTTTTATGACTGAAAGGATACCAATACTGATGTCTCTATGAAATAGATAAGATTTTTTCCCCCTAATATTTAACCACTGATTATAGCCATTCAACATTATAGTATAAATGAGACCTATCAATTTTAACATTTATTAGACTTTAAAAATAAGAACTTTTAATTGAACTTAAAACAATCTTCACATAAACCCATTATAATAAATGTCATATTTAGCTACCTGTGCCCTTCAACAAGTAGGAAATATACAGAAACTGAATAAAATTATCAAACACTATTTTCTAAATTAAATATAGATTAATCCTTAAAGTTTCAAAAGTTATTGATTTCTTCAATTTCTTTAAGAGCTGCCACTGCTAAACATGACGCAGATCTGACATGCATTGTATTTGCTCACAACCTTTTATATATTATTGTGCTTTAATATGAAATGATATACAGCGCGCCACCGCAGTTGAGTGGGGTGGACAACTTTAGGCTCAGCCCCAGCATTAACTGCGTTAAATATTTTAAAACCGTTAAATTGGAAAAATTAATTGTGTGCGTTAATGCGCTAATTTTGACAGCACTAATGTAATGTGCTTAATGGATGCGTTTGACTGACCGACTTGCATTTTTTGCAGCATCTCGCACATGAAATGCCATTCCAAAAACACAGCGCTCAAGTTAAAAGAAGTTCACCTGATGTCTCTTAACCCATTCCACTGCCCATGTCTCATTTTTTTTTAAATGCAAGAATGCATTTGACCTTCCTGTGAACATATGTATTTGCATACCTCTGTGCACCGTTCACGCAGACATGACACGTCATCAGCGCATTCCATTGCGCTATTGCAGACCGAGCGAGAATGGAAGGCATTATTATTGTAATATTATGTACTTTATACTGTATTGTTTTCTCACCGGTGAATGAGACATGAGGTGGTCAGCGTTGCATTCCTTTCACCAACGCCGTCTCTCATCGTGTCGCTGGTTAGACTCTGCTCTGCCTGTGCGTGATCATGTAGTTTGGAGGAGGTGTGGCTTTGGAGAGTGATTTGCAGGGAGGGTGGGATCTTATGCTTTCAACGCTAGCTTGCTATTAGGCTTTCTGAAATCTCCTACCCCACCTTTAACTGTCGTATTCACTGGCGTATCACCAACATGTCTCAACATGACCGCTAATATTTTTTTTTTTAAAACTGAGATTACGTCAGCGCCGATAGCCTTGTGGGTAGCGCCCCGACATATAGAGCCCTTGCTCTATGGGTGTCCCGAGTTAGAATTCCGGCTTGAGGACCTTTCCGATCCCACCCCCCTCTCTCTCTTTCGCACTTCGCTTCCTGTCACTTCTACACTATCCTATACTATTGAAGTAAAAAATACAAAAAAAAAAATTCCAAAAATAAATCTTTAAAAAAAAAAGAAAAAAAAAAAAGTGATTCCTTGATTTAAAAATAAATTAATTCATTAATAAAATCATGGCAAAAATTACATTCAAATTAATTATTAAAATCTGAAAAATTCCCCGGCCCTATTTTGGGATGCACAAACCCTAATCTATATGAAATTCAGCCTTTTGGCAAGTGTAATAATAAAGCAGATTTGGGACATGCAATGTTTACCTGCTACTGGGACATGCAATGTTTACCTGCTAAATTCAGCCTTTTGGCAAGTGTAATAATAAAGCAGATTTGGGACATGCAATGTTTACCTGTTACTGTCAATCGTAAGTGTGCTGCAATCAAAGCCCAATCTTGTGCACACTGATAAGAGATCTGCCCATGTTAACCTAGTAAGTACTATTGTTACACAAGTACCATATTGTCTGGCTTAAGGAGACACGTAGTAAGGCTTGAGCGGCATTCTCTTTCGCAGCTTCAGTGTCTATCTATCCCTCCATCCTTGAATTAGTGATGAGTGTGATCGGAAATGCATGTTTCTGCCTGACCCAGATGCAGCTTGCATGGAAGAACAGGGGATGATGGAAGACACTCTGCGCTGTTGGTAACAACAGGTCATCTAATAGGATCATTAAAATCGTGAAGATTCATGGAAGTGTCCAAGCACACAACATTCACTGATAAACTGAACCTGTCACTGATACAGCTACTGCAACTCAGCCAGAAAGATGCTGGCCTTGGAGGGGCAATAAAGATAACTGTGATTTTTATCAACGGCAGATACTAATTTTCATCACGAGTAGGTGCTCTATGATCCATTGTTGCAATATGACGGGACAATCACCATATGCCTTGTAACGCAAGCCCCTGTTCTTAGAACGGAGACCAGATCAGCTGTTAACGCTCGGCTGAGCGAGCATTACAGTAAAGCACAATAGATGCGCTGACCGACTGCTGTCCCTGATACACAACACCAGACTGCTAAACAACAGCACATGACAACAGCATCCACTGCACAACAACATGCCATGCCAAAACAACTTTTTCCACTTCAAACAGGTCTGTTTTTGCCTGACGCACACAGCATCAATTGTCAATAACTCTGCATGAGTGAAAACTCATAACCTTAAAGTTTTTCAGCAACAGGGAGCTGACACAGATCCATATAAATTTCCTAACCCGGAGCAAGGATGTTGAGGAGCCATCAGACGATCTTGCCACATGCTGAGATGCTGCACTTTTTCCTCCACCTCGCCTCAGAGATTGATATGCCCTTCACTCATTGTTGGGCAAATATGCCAGTGACCTAGTTGATGAAAATAAACCCTGAGCTGCTCGCATGCAGATGAGCAAATGGACCGCAGTCACTGAAGCCACAGTGCTGCAGAGTTCTGCTCTGGATTGGTGTTGAAAGTTTCAGGTCTGTCATTGAAGTTGATCTGTATGTAATCTACATGAAATTCAAGACAAAAATGCTTTACAATTCACTATAAACAACAAACCCAACATAGTTAGCCATTACAAATAAGTTCCAATTTCAAATATACCTGTGACTCAACCTGTTGCTTTGATCTAACACCAAGCTACATTTAAAAAAACCAAGTGCACTTACGATTCACAAATACGGGCTGATACTCAAAACGTCCTAAAAACTAAAAGTCCACCTGGTTTCTTTCTTACCTGTACTTCATGCCTGTCTGGTACGATACGCACTCCTCCAGCGCCAGGCCGTTCATCTTGAGGAAGTCTTCCATGTTCTTGATCTGGGCAGCGATCCTTTGCTCCCTGAGCCGCTGGAGTTCGGCCTGGTCCGTTTGCCTCGTCGTCTGGTTCAGACCTTGGTCCGAGTGGTAGCGGCTAATGCCGCTCCGTATGCTCTCGCTGTAGGTCATGGACAGCATCTTGCCTCCGCTGCTGCTACTACTGCTCTTCCGCACGCCGCTTGCCCCCGCCGATTTGGGGATCTGCAGATTTTCGGAGGGGAGAGTGGATTTTCGGCGTCCGACGGTCCCCCCCGCGTACCCTCCCGCAAACATGATTGCGCCCCGTCCCCCACCACCCCGCTCTCACACACTTTCAAGGACGCTCTAGCACCTGTCTGATTCTGCCACAAGACATACACACTCACACGTGCACCAAGCACAAGCAGGCTTGGGAAATTGGGACCAGGACTGAGCCGAGAGCTGGGTTGAGGCATCGCCTTAAATAGCACAGGTGAGGAGGGAACAAAACAGGTCCGTGCTATCAGTGGCAGAGAACTCTGGCCATGCATCTTGTAATCAGAGAAGGTCCCACCCCTTTCCTGACAGATACAATGGCACAGGAGCAAGACTCAGGTGGGTTCAGGCAGGTGCTACAAGCCTCAGGTAAGAAGGAACGCCAGAGGGCATACAAAACACACACCAGGCTCATGCATGGAACCCATCCGTCCAGACATGCATTGCAGGTCGTCTGGGAGGGAAGTGACACCATTCACGTGTATCCAGAGAAAAGTGCTTTGTTAAAACCAGCTAAATTTCTCCATTTACAGCAGCAATCATTTTGTTATGGACCCTTTTCACAAACTGTAATGCATTTTTGCAGTTAATAACCTTGTAAATCTAGTGTGTTATATTACCTATGCATGCAAATTCAGAAAACAGTGAAGTTGCTGAGTGGGGAAGGCAAATTTGACATATTTGTCTCCTCTTATGCTAATCAATGTCTTGATATTTTTTTCCCCTTTTTTGTTAAGTCATAGAAACACTATTGTGGATGTTTTCTTTTGCTATTGGAGCAATTGTGAACACAAATAATATATTTGTTGTAGTTTTTGTTCACCCCTACAGAAGTTAACATTTGCCTCTGAGAAACCCAGAAAAGTGTCCATTGTGACAGTGCATCTCAATGCACAATTTCATGATTAGCTTAAATATTCAAAAGCAAATAGCTGTAATAAAGGAAAAAAAGTTCCACTTAAAAGAAGTTATTCATAGGGTTTTGAGCTCGTAGTGCTGTCTGTTTCAATTAACACAGGCACATTCACACTGACAGCGATTTGAGGCACCATGAGCGACATGTTAACAAATTTATTACAGTTAAGAAATTTATGCAAATAAATATGCAGCAACTACCAATAGGAGTAAAGATGGTGAAGCTCATGTGACCCATCATCTGATAGTGCTGTTATTGTTAACTTAAAATTTTATTTTTGTTAATTTAAATATCTGAAATACAATAAAACATAAATATGAAAAATACAAATAACAAAAAAATATATTTAAGTTGAAGTACTAAAATTATAAAAATAAAATAAAAAAGTAAAAACCCAATAGAAATATATATAAAAAAAAAAAATACTAAAAACAACAAACACTAAAATTAAAATAACTGAAAATAAAAAAAGCTAATTAAAAATACTTTATAAGAAATAAAAGAAAGACTAAAACACTGATACAGATACTGCAGTCGAGTAGGAACATCTGATCACAGTCAAAAGTACAGACACTATGTGACATCCAGAGATTTACTTGCTATCAGTGTGAATACAACCTGTGGTGGGATAGGAGGGGAAAAAAAAAAAAAAAAAAAAAAAAAAAAAAAAAAAATAATATATATATATATATATATATATATATATATATATATATATATATATATATATATATATATATATATATATATATATATATATATATATAAAAAAAGGGATGAAAAAACTAAAACCAAAAATAAAGTGTCTTACGATTGATTTAGCTCAGAAAAAAAAATGCAATACTACATTAAAGTTCAAATATAAAACTCATGCATATTTCATTTAAGTATATATGATTCAGACCAAGCTTGCCTCTTTGCAAAACTCTCTGCATAATTCACTTGTGCAGGAGGTTCTTTATCATAAGCCTGTATTGATCCTGTAAATCTTGACTGAATGATGTACTGCAAAAACCACTCAACTACTGCAGAGTACTGATCCTCCATACGCCTTCACTCAAATGAGGGACGACAAAAAAAAAAAAAAAAAAAAACATCCCATGAACTAAAATGACAACAACTTGTGGTACTATAATAACAGGTGCAAGCATGTATAATGCAAAAGGGTAAGGGATTATAATGAAAGGGGTACACCCATGCAGAATAACACCTTAAAACAAACTGACTCACGCACACAGGTGGGCTGTCGCAGCAAAGACAAACTCAGCGCAAAAACTCACCCGGGGTCTTGGAGGTTGGCTCATGAACAAGACTTATGAATGTCAATCTGTCCTTATAAACTCAGCAACCGCCAGCAATCCAGCGATCCACCCAAACTGGGAGTGTCTTGCATGCCGGCGTCTAAACCAATTAGTGAAGAAGAGAGCATTGCCCTCATCCTCTCACCCCGCCTTCAACTCCAGCCATCTCCCCTCCAGACTCGACTCCATGAAGGAAATCCATTTATGTCATTCGAGGGGGGAGCAATTTGTTTCTGCTAACCGCAGCAAATAATATCTGGTCTAAATTATTCACAGAAGCTTTTGCACTAAAAGCTTTTGATTGTTGTTCCACATGAGATAATAGATAAAGGCATTTTAGTGCACTAATAAGGCCTGTGCAAGCATGTGGATCTTCAGAAAGACATACGCACAGCTATATTAGTGATAAATTCAACATGTTTTAGCAAAAATAAATGTCAGGTATATTACTACAGAAAAAGAACTCATCTATGATATAAAATGAAAACACCAATGTCTAAATGTCTCTCCAGTGACACTTTGATGAAACTGGTGTCAAAAATGGTGTAAAGATGCCAAATCTCTACAGTATGTCACAGAGTAGCACGATAACAGACATGTCCAAAAAGACATGTATTTTTCGAAAAGTAAATGATCAAACCACAATCATCATCGTCCACACGACAGCCTTTAGACACTTCAACTCTGACCCCCACACATGAAGCGATCCTTGCACAGCCATATTTAATGTACTAAATGAAGACATCAGAAAGAGAAGTTCAACAACCAATGTTAAAAAATTCATCCTAAAAATCAATGAACGCACCTTACCGGAAATCACCATATTCAATACTCATAAAGAGCTAGAATATATATTGACTCATTAACTAAATGCGTCTTACACGTCAGATGCCAATGTGCACCTTTTACTAGAACTGCTGTAGTTCTAGGAGTAGTAGTAGTCTGTAGTAGAAACCACCGAGTTTCACCAAGTTACACAGAATGTTGGGAATTTTACAAATGAAATGATCATATCACATTACTGAATTATTCTTTTAAAAAGTACCTTTAAAAAGTGTTTTTATTTTTTAAATACTTTACAGAAAGATTCTATTCATTAACATGTTTTTATTAAGTTCATAATGAGTTTTAATTTTAGTTAAAGGTTTTAACTAAAATTTGTCGTGTTTTTGTCATTTTAATTAGTTTTTTATATATGTCTATATAGTTTTTATTTCAGTTGCAGTTTTAGTTATTGTTGTACTATTTTAGGTGCAGTATGTAACATTGATAGCTAGTGGTTGAAATGGGTACTACAGTTCAAAATCAAAATATTGGAGAGAGTCCTTTCTCCCACCCCCGCCCCCTCCTCCTCAAACTCAGTGCTTACACGGGTTGCCAGATTGAAACTGAAAAATGCAATTGACAACAGAAGGTGACAAGCCTTACACTGTAAGTTGATGAGTTGATTTATCCATGTTTTAATATTGATCTGGTCATAGAGCTTTTTAGATGTGTTTTCCACCAACTGGCAACCAGAAGTGTGGAAATCCTATTGGGTAAATTGGAAATGGGTGGAGTCACACAGGCCAAAATAAAATCAAACATTCTGACATGGAACACACATTTCAAAGTAGAATAACTGGCTGTAGCATTGTTTTTCAGAGGAACAAGTATGTAAACTTAGCATGTTTCATAAATATCTGCAGTTATAGTATTTTTATGCTTTAATACAGTCAAAAATTACACACAGCACCTTTAAAATAAAGGAAAATGAGAAATGTTGCCTTTTTTTTTTCTTTTAGGGTTTTTTTTTTGTTACAGTTTTAAGTCAATTTTATTGTAACATTTAATTCAATAGCTAACACAAAATAACAAATCAACAACACTTAAGTTTATTATTTTTGTACATACACTAATGCTTTTTCAACATTTCTTTTTTTATAAATTAACATCATCTGATAATGAAAGTATATTTACAAACAAGCATTAACCTTGATAATTAAATCAGACATCCTATATGTAGTGTATGTTAATGAACTGAACCTTATTGTGAAGTGTTAACATTTTTTTTCTTATTTTTCACTGCAGAGAGTCACTGCATTATTCCAGTGTGTGCTGCAGTGAGGGGTGTGCCATTTAACTGCAGCAAGTAGAGGAGCAAACTCTGTGTAATACAACTAGATCACTTATTGAATCTGTTAAAACACAATGAAATCTCAGAGAGACACTGGTCACAATATTATCTTCATTTTATTATCTTTATGTGTAGGAGTGAGTGCTATACACATTCACATAGAAAAATATCACATAAGAATAACAAAACATAAAAAATAACACCATAAAAACGTACGAAAAAAGCCACCCCTAACACACTACAACAATGATTAAAATGAGGTAATCTTGCTTTCCCATCACTCTGTCTGTGTGTTAGGGTGAAACATGGTGATCGATTCCTGTCAAGTGGATCTGGGTGACGCGCCGTTAAAAGACTTGGAGCTTAAAAGGAAAAAAAAATGTGCAAGGCTGTGAAATCAAAATTCAATAGAGTGCTCATTAGCCTCAAAGCTACGGAGTCAGGGGTTTTAACCCTCTGGGGTCGACTAACGCGGATACGCGTTTTGTGGCAGATTTTCCTGATAAGGCCAAAATGAGCTTGAATTACTCTGCCATTTTTCATCGTACAGATAAGAGCAATACACCATTCGAATCTGTAAGGGGTCTACTTTTATTTGTATACACTCATTATAACAACTAAACTTTGTGCTTTTGAAGAATGAAGAAAACAAACAGGGTGCGCTCTCTGCCTTCTCCGTCTCCGCGAGCTGCTTTTAGAAACGCGTCACTAAAATGAACTGTAACTCAGCAAATACTCAGCACACAGACATGGGAGTTATATCTATGGAAAGCTTGAAGTGTCTATTTTTCAATGAAGTTAGTCATATCGAAAACAAACATTCTGTGATAAAGCAATCCGTATGAAACCAACTCGATGTTCAGTCTTTCCCGTCTAACTCATTATCTTTAATGTGATCCCGCCCCCTCGCGGCTCACGCAGTTCATATGTAAATATCCACGTGAGACACGTGCGCATGGAAACGCCCAACATAAACAAAGCGCGAGGAGTTCGTTCATCGCGGCTACTGTCCGTTTCTGCAAGAAGACGCGCTGAGTAAAGACTGGATTTCCCGCAAAAGAAGAACAATATTTCATCCAGAAGAGAAGATCAATCTGACGAGTAAGTAATATTTCTTTTTTTGCATTAGTTAACGTGTTATTGTGACATAAACAAGAACACATTACTAGTTGGGTTTTTCCCAAACTACAACATGATGAATGCTACGCATCTAAGAATGTTTAGACCATGTTTATTATTAATAATCTGTTCACAAATATATTTTAATAGCGTGCTAAATGATAACAATTACTTCTCAAATATAAAATATCCTTTTTTATAGTACAAAGTACATCCTTTTATAGTACAAAGCATGCTTGAGTCTATGGCTGCAGAATCATATCTTAGGCTACTATAAAAATCATACATGATGTTCAGTATGGCTATATGACAACAAAATCATAGTTGGGGTTTTTCCAAACTATAATTCATGACTACAATGTTTGAAATTGAGTAAAACATTTTGAATATGATATGCAATTCATTGTATTTAAATTTCTTACAGTGCGATGATGTTTTCATGCTCTATATAAAACAAAGGTAATATGAATGTACACTGTAACATGATGAATGCTACGAATCTAAGTATGTTTAGAACATGTTTATTATTAATAGCCTACTCTGTTCAAAAATAGATTTTAATAACGTGCCAAACAATAATAATTAGTTTCTCAGATATAAAATGTTTTTGTTCTTACGATAGTACAAAGCATGCGGGAGTCTATGGCTACATGTATACAGATGCTCGTGATATTAACATGCTCACAAATGTTTTTTTTTTTTTTTTGGTTGTTTGTATTTTATTGAATCAGATACCTGCACCACAGATGAATCCTGCTGACTTTCAGTCTCTTCAAACTTTTCAACTACATTGATATTCTATGGTAAAACAAGCTCCTTAACTACTGATTGTTTTTTTCTTCTTGAATCCATGGAAAGAAGCAGAAACACTTAAATAAAACAAGTAAATATCAGGTATGATTTACTTGTTTCACTTGTTGAACAGAATCTGTTGCAGAAATGACTCAAAGTCTGTTCACATCTCTGTGGTTAGATCAGTGTGCACAATAATGTGTCTTTGACCTTCATTATGTATGTTTTCATTATACTGTGTAAATAAAATACAAATAAAAAACAAAAAAAAAACAACATTTTTTCAATCTCCTCACATTCTCTCTTACCTGCCTCAAAGTCACAGTCACACTGATGGGCCATTAGGGGGCCATTAGGGGAGGGCCCTTTGTCTCTCAGGTGAGAATCACTTAATATTCAAGACCATTGCCACTCCCTCGCATATAGGCTTTTGATCACAAAACATGTCTTTAAAAATTTAAATCAATATATTGTTTTCTGTGAGTGGGTAAACAAGCTGATTTTCACATAATTTTGAAGCAAAAACTCTAGGCTACAAGATCCAGTTCTCAAAAGTCTTGTAAACAGATGTTCTGTATGTGTTTTATGGCCTTATTTCAGTGACTTCAAAATTTTAGTTTTTCACTAACCACGCATAAACGTTGCTTTCTCAAAAACACAGTCATGTACATAAATGCTGCTAACATATTATTACAGCCCAGTTTGTGCTGTTTACAGTGTTATTAGACTTTAGCCATTTATATTTTTATAAGTAACTGAAAAAAAGCACAAATGTCAGGGCATGTCGAAACTTCTCCAGGCCCCCAAAACACCCTCAGACCCCAGAGGGTTAAGAACCCATCAGCACAACATCTGCTTTTTTCAACCCATAAAAATATGATCCCTCACTAAAACAGGAAGAAAAGTGCACTGCAGATGAGGGTAAAAGGGATGCATTCAATCTGATTGCTAAAAGCAGCTGCTGCATAAAACAGTTGCTTTCAGGTGAGCTTGTGTCTTTGGCAGGGAGGATGTTGCAAATGCAACTTCAAAAAATCTATTCCATTATTGTGTTCAGACAGCTTGTTCACGTCATAAAGACTTGACAGTTTTAGGCATACTGTATATTCACCTCCTTATCTGAACAGCAAAAGCAAAATATCTTCCAGCATACAAACTAATTCAGTGAATGAAAGTGTGGAAATCTTAATGATACAAATCAAATCAATTTAGTAAACAAACACTATAACCAGGGCTCAACAAAGTTGGCCCAGCAGTAGTGTCAGTGTTTCAGGCTATTTCTGCACTGCGATCATCACCATAAAACACATTCACCAATCATATTGATGTTTTTTATTGGTCGCAGATGTAAATATTTGGTATTCTGTGTCATATTGAACACTGTTGTAAAATCTGCTTATTTATTTATTAATTATTTTAGCTATTTAGTAATAGGCTTTTGTTAAAATTTAAGTAATTATTTAGAAGAATGTATTACAAGTGTTTAGAAAATAAGTAAGCAAATCGGCATGTCTCATCGTTCCAGGAAATGAAGTTAAAGTGTTTGAATTAACAGCTGTAATGGAAAGTGAATTTCGTTTATGACAAATTAAAAACTTAATTTTTTTTTTTTTTTTTTGTTTGGCAAAAAAAAAAAAGAAATAAAAAAATAAAAAATAAAAAATAAAAAAATAAATAAATAAAAATAAGTGAATAAATGTATAATTTGTTTTTTTAAATAAATGTATTGTTTAGTTTATTAGTAAATAAGTTCTGACAATTTTTTTTTAATATTATAAAAAATATATGTTATATGTATATGTATGTGTATGTATATATAACAGTATTGCCAGGGTCACGCTTTTCCCGCACAATTGGGCTATTTTGAAAATGCAGTCACAGGAAAAATTACAGCCATGGGCTGTGTTTTTTGGGCTACATAATGTACCGCGGCCGCCCAAAGTGTATATAGACAAATAAAAATGAAAATAGACCCTTTTACTAATGTGTATTATACTTGGAATGTATCCCTGGCAACTTAAGAACGGAGAGGCGGCTGTAACATCACAAACAACGTGAGTTTCAGCCAGAGCACACGTTACGGCTTTTACACAGCAGAAATAAACATGACAACAGCCGCTATAGATTATATAATATAATAAACACACGATTACGATAGGATATGGTTTGTATGTGATTTTCTTGAGATTTGGATATTTTCATCTGAAATGCTAATTTGTGCAGCGATAAAAAAGGCTATAAATAGCATTATTTTATCATCAGTAAACAACCAAATTCCACATGTGATCGCAAAAGGAAGTTGTTACAAAAACTCAATGGTGGTTTAAAGTGAGATTTGAGTAAAAGTGTACTATTATTAAGCGCAGAAATTGTCTTATGTAGCATGATGCTAATGTTAGCTCTAATGCACCAGCAGAACAGGTGCAGTTCTTCTTCATAATACATTTTGTCATAACACTTCACGTAAGGTCGCAAGAAAATGTTTTGTTGTATTTATTTAGAGATACTTTTGATAATAGTTGGGTAAATGTATACTGGGATTGAAGCGATGTGGCTTAGTAAGCGTTTTATTGCCAGTATAAAGGCTGACAATGGCTGAATAAAAACAAAAGAATAATAAGGATTATGTCTCATACCTGGCGGAGGTGTGAAAGGTTCTGTTCCTTAAACTAGTTTGTCATACATTTCTTTATTTCAACACATTTACAGGTAAATCCTAGTATTTCAAATTTGCAATTAATCGTGATTAAATCACAGTCCATGACAAACATGCGATTAATTGCAATTAATCACTTGACAGCACTTATATTATATTATATACAAGTATAAGTGACAGCACTTACATACATATACATACATATACATACATATACATATATATATATATATATATATATATATATATATATATATATATATATATATATATATATATATATATATATATACACATATATACATACATATACATATACATATACATATACATATACATATATATATATATATATATATATATATATATATATATATATATATATATATATTAGTGCTGTCAAGCGATTAATCGCAATTAATCGCATCCTAAATACGTTTTGGTTTACATAATATATTTATGTAAATATCTAAGATAGTGTGAATATGGGATGAAATCAGATTCCTCATATGAGATTACTGAACATTCACTATGTCTCTGGGCTCATGTTTGTCATGCTTTGAGTTTCAGAAGTGTTCCACAGCAAAGGAAACCTGAACTCCATGACTTACCTGCAACACTGTTTTAATTCTACATTGAGTGAAATTAAATCTAAGTGCTTTGTGTGAGAGACTCTATTCTGGGAGCAATATTCAAACAGCCGTCTCAACAACAACACGTGCACAGATTAAAAGTGAGATTAGATGTTTCTGCTGTATGCAAGCCATCCCTTTTTACAAGTTATACAACTATATTAAGCACCAGTTAGTCTCAATCTATCTCATTGCAATTCAACATGTTGGATTTATTATTAATCAGCTGTTAACAATTACAAGCAAACAAGAATGTAATCACAAGTACTATGACCATAATTCCCTTGTGCTTTCAGTAGTATAATGACAATCACACTGCTATCAGGAGCAGCTAAACTAAGAATGAACCCATGCCTTGAAAGTGCTTTCCAAAACAGATGAAAACGAGTGCAGTATCAGATGGCCATGGCTAATTAATCAGCGAACAAAGAGGTACCTGTAAAACTGCAGCTGCCGTTTTGGGCTCCCGTATCTCGCACTGAGGGCAGCATGAAGAAGAGAAAGAAAGAGAGAGAGAGAGAGAGAGATAGACAGAGAGGAAAGCTTAGTCTTATAGGTGAAAGGGGAAAGAACAGTGAGAGGGCATTAAACAAAACACACGCACATGCACACAGAATTACGCAAGTACAGTATCAGCTTTAGCAGTGACCAGCGAACGTGAGCAAAGAGAAATAGATTTGACAGTGAAGAAATTAATAAAGAAAGAAATAACTGAGAAAAACAGATGATAAAGACAATAAGATGAAACAGCAATATGGCCAGCAGGATCATTACTTTCATTACTTGAAATAAAATAACATACAAAAACCTTAAACTTATTGTATTTCAGCTAGTTGCTATTTCTAATTTTCATTTAGTTTAATTTGAGGTCCTAAATAACCAAAAAAAAAAAATTAAAATTAAATTTGGTGGCAAAATTAAAATGAAATGAAAAGAAAAACTAAAATTAATTCAAAATATTAATAAAATCTTAACAATACTAAAATAACATTGAAGGCCAAACAAAACAAATCACAATACTATCTTAAAATTTTCAGTTTTTTTTTTTTGACTAAAAAAAAAAAAAAAAAAAAAAAAACGCTAACAAGCTAACAAACATTAAAAAGAAAGCAGCTCTATAGTTCAAGTAATGCTTGAAATGACACTGAAGCTGGAAACAGACTTGCACCACCACCTGCTGACCAGTACAAGCACTGCTGGCAAAACCCAAGGGCGATGAAAACACTCAGAGTCACAGAAGATCAGAGCAAATTCATCAAGAACTTTCCAGCAATGGTGAAATGAAGTCAGGGCTCTGATTAAGTGGGCTGCTGGGCATTATGCAAAGCACTTGACCACTTTCACCCTTTCCTGTGGGAAGCCCTGCAGAACTGCTGCCTAAATCACTCAGTATGCTAGATGAACATTATTAAATCGCATATACATAGAGCCTGCAGCAGGAATAAAGCAGCTTTAGAGCAGTGCAAACACATTCTTCTGTAAATGATCACTGTAATTAAACAACCGCTAATGTAGCTGATGACATAAACATGCTATCGTTTTTATATGCAGGTAACATTATTTCTTAACCTGTTATTTAGGATCAACAGGTGCTTTTGCTGATTCACATTCATCTTTGATGCAGTGTAGCTCTCTCGGACTCTCATTCTCTGCATTCTGAAACTTTGAGCTAGATCACACATTTCTATATGTGTGTCTTTGATCTGTGTGTCACACTTCTCAGAACGTCCTACAGTCACATACAGTTTCTGAGAAAGTGTGAGACTTGCAGATTCTCCTTAATGAAACAAGAATGACTGTTTTAATCTTATACTGAAAAACTGAAGTAAACATGTTTATTTAAAAATTTAAATATGTTTGTTTAAATATTACCTAAACCAGTAATACTTAAATATACAAAGGTCAGAAGAGACTTTAAAAAAAATCCAGGGTGACCAGAAGCCAGTATAATTTACAATAAATAAATAAATAAATAAATAAATAAATAAATAAATAAATAAATACACATTAGGCTAATTTAAAAAAAAAAAAAAAAAAAAAAAAAAAAAAAAAAAAACCTCATATGAGACAGAGAGAGAGACAGACAGACAGACACACACACACACAGCCATTCAAAAGTTTGAGATCAGTAAGATTTTTTATGCTTTTTTAATGGAGTCTCTTAGGCTCATCAAGACTATTTATTTGATCAATAATACTGAAAAAACAGTGATATTGTGACATATTATTGCAACTTCTAATATTGGTTTCCTATTTTAATATACTTTAAAATATAATTTATTTCTGATATTACTCCAGTCTTCAGTGTCACATGATCCTTCAGAAATCATGTTAATATATTAATATGCTGATTTATTATTTTCTAACAATATAAGTCTTTACTATAAATTTTTTTATCCATTTAACGCATCCTTGCTGAATAAACCCAGCAGGCACCAGACGTTTATGTAACGTCAGGTTGACGTTGGACGACGTCGGACAGACGTTGCATTTTGGTTGAAAATGAAAATCGGGCTGACGTCAATATTTGATGTCAATCTGACGTTGACTTAACGTTGGATTTTGGTTGCACAACCTAAAAACAACAAAATCTCAACGTCAGCAGACGTCAGTATTGGACATCAATTTAACATTGACATTAGATGTTGAATTTACGTCACCCGACGTCGCAACCGAAATTTAACCAAATATCAACGTCTTATGACGTTGTGTACCTGTTTTGTGCCTGCTGGGAAAGTATTAATTTCTTAAAAAAAAAAAAAAAAGAAAGAAAGAAAAAAAATTACTGACCCCAAACTTTTGAATAGTAGTGTTACACAATTTCTATTTTGAATAAACTCTGCTCTTTTTAACTTTTTATTTAATCAAAGAATCCTGAAAAAAGTATCACAGGTCCCAAAGAAATATAATACACAATACAGCTTTGCACATTTTCCTGACCTTGAATTTATGGTTTCTGGAGTGCGGATGAAGTCAAACAATAAACTAAAACTCAAATGAATACAATGAATGATGCAATAGCACAGTGTGAGGTTCACAGCGCCTCTGTGCCGTCAGAGCAGCTGGTTAGGTGTGAATGTAAGTGTGTCTGTGTGTGAGACTGCATACACACCTGTAGACCATGCCTGGGGAGCCTGTCTGTCTGAGAGAGAGGCGGGCGGGAGAGTCTGTGGTCGATTCTGGATACATGGGGAACGGGAGAGTGGGGGGTGTGGCCAGGCTGCCGAGGGGTCTCTCTCTCTCTCTCCTGTCAACCGACACGTCTGTCTCTCACCTTACAGGACCTCTGAAACACACAAGCGCATATGGGAGATCAGCAACTGCTAAAGTGCATTACATACATAACACAAACCTGAGCAGCACTGCAGTGCCACAAATGCACTGTAAGGATGCATTAACACCACTAGAGGGCGCTTCTGCACAACAGTAAATGATGAAGATCATCAGAATGAAGATGAGTAGAACTTGGGCAACACATTCACAGCAGAGTAACAAATGGCATTTGCATAAAAAGATAATAGCTACAAAACCGAATCCTCTCCTGTGGCCTCATGGTACAGTAAGTGTTCATCAGATGACTATGTCATTCTGGTACTTTTGCCATCTGAATACTGCCTACTGAAACATACTACTCACTTGAGATACTATATCATAGTAGGTATGTTCAAGGAACTATATTCTGCACCCAACTGACTCAAATGCACCAAAATAGGACACAATCATAACTGACAGTCTCAATCCAACCCCAATGGAGAACAATGTATGAGATTATTAAAAGGACACCAACTTCAGACAGAGATTTGCAGTTGTGCTGTTATCTGCTTTCTCTCTCTCTATGATTACACAAATTACACACAGCACATGACTAATCAAAAGCACAAAACAACGTCGGTCTCTGCGAACACTGGTTGACTGCATTTGACCGTGTTTCATCCCTCTCTCACACATAATAGCAAATGTTTGCTTCTTTAAAATGTGTTATGCATGTCAATGTTTATATGTAATGCAAATAAAGTGTCTGTTTAATAATTCACAGTAAAAAAGTCGTCAAGTGTATTCTGAATCAATTCCGATCTTAGCTTTTCTGCATATCATGTGTGATGGCGCACAATATCAGGATAAAACATCTCATTTGTTCAAATAGATATGTGTATTAGTGTGAATGCAGCCTTTATTAGACATGCCACTATCTCTGACGTCATCAGTAATAATCAAACAGCAATAATGCTGAGAAAACAGAAAACATTTAAATACTGATACTTATACAGATACAGTTATTTATTGACTGTAATGCGTTCCTTTGTTCCCTTTCTATTACTTCATATTTGCTTGTATGTTTTAAAGCAGTAGTTAGTTACTTCATATGTCTTACAATACACTAGTTTTGATTTATTATTATTTGGTAATTTTTTTTTTTTATAAAAGTTCCGTTTCACTTTTATTTTTAATGTTTCTTTATGAAGTTTGACGTTAAAAAGGAAAAATCACATTACTTTTTGTGTATCATCAACAGTGCTCATGAAAACTAAAAAAAGTATGTTGACAATTTACAGCTAATCTGTTATTACTCACGCATAAAAATGGCATGGTACATGCATAATACTGAGCTAACAACCGTTTCACATAAACAGTTACCAAAAGTGAGTTGTCCAAACATTCAGAAGTGCACACTGGATGATTTTTGTCTTTTATGACTAGTCCCACAACATTCTGGAATTTTTCAGAAAGCACTAGAATATTACAGAATATTACAGAATGTCACAGAAACTTCTAGAATGTTTCCATCCTAACAAAAAAAAAAAAAAAACTAAGTACTCTAAAGCAAAGTTTCCTAACTAATGATAGAAGTTATACAATTTACCTGACCTAAATGTTTATTTTCACGTATGCTACGTGAAAATAAATAGTACAATAATAATTAGCACCACAGCATTACAAAAGAACCATAAAACTTGTTTTTAAAATTTTAAAACAAATTTTTATTACATGGTGTAATTTTTAAAAATATTTGTAATCATATATGTAATTTGTAGAGCCCTATGATATCCGCGAACTTGAAGAAACCGTGACAGAAATATTACTTAATGTAATGACAGTACTAAAACTACTAATTATTATTAAAACATTATTTTTAAGGAATATTTACCAGGAAAAAAAATAAAAATAATAATAATATATATAATTCATCAGAATTTATTTAGCAAAAAAAAAAAAAAAAAAAAAAAAATAATAATAATAATATTGCATAATATTTCTGGGAAAAAAGAAAAGAAAATAAATTAATAAAATAATAATGATTAATTTTTAATCAAATTAATTAATTACAGATGCTTTTGATTATTACAAAATAATGAAAAAAAGTATTTGGTAAATAAATAAATAAATAAATAAAAATAAATAAATAAATAAATAAATAAATAATAAAAATAAAATAAAACTGAAATTGAGAAAAAAAAAATAAAAAATTTCACAGGGCCTTAAACATTGCGTAAATTTCATGATTTCAATTAATTAGATGCTTTTTGATTAATGAAAATTTAAATTTAACTATTAAAACAACTTCTAGAAAAATTTAAATGGAAAAACACAGATTCCAGAAAAATTAAAGGAAAAAACTGAATTTGAAAAAAATAAATAAAATAAAACTGATTTCATAGGGCCCTAAATTTGATCAAAAATGCACAAATAAAGCTGGCCTCTTGGCTGAATTCAAATTATGAAAATTTTACTTCTGCAGGATTGCAGCATTGCTGTAAAGTGAAGTAGAAGTAGATTACATTTTTTAAATTTGGATGTATTATATGTAGAATGAGAATATGACATCATATTACGACTGTTATACAACAGTGTCCAAAGAAATCTTGTAAACTCAAAGTCAAGAACTCCCAGCCCCTCCACGCAGCCTTGCATGGATATGAGCGGTGAGCGCAGCAAATAAAACACCATAAACAGAACCGAATCAACATTAATGATATCGGAAATACATTAATGTTCTGAATTAAAATACCATTAAGGAATGTCAGAGGCCAAATCATGACTGTGCACAAAAGGAGGAGCTGGGGATGGAGGAGGGTGATCAGCTCACAAGCAGCACGATAACTGCTTGCAACGAAAGCATCTAGACAATAACTGAACAGGTAACTCAAATAGGTATGATGTGAGACGCATTGCATTTCTATAGATGGGCATGGATGAGCTGAGGCGAGCTTGACTAACATGACCTACCAGAACTGAGGCTGCGCTAGATGTGAAATGAACAGCTCTGTTCCAAACCCTGCTTACATAGACAGCTGTCCTCTAAAGCGGATAAAAAGGCATGCTTTCCAGTATGGCATTGTTATAAAGAATTTTCTCAAATTACAGCCTACTAAATTGAAATATTAATAAACAGCAAATACTTTTGAGCTTCGCCACATGCAAACTTCGTAATTCTTTCATGTTTCCACTGACCGTTTTAGTGCATCAAGCAGCTTCCTCCACACAAGGCCAGGCAGGTAGGAGGGTGAAATGCACAGAGTTTCCAAACTGGAGGAGTTTATTGGCCCTCATGAGGTTCTAATGAACACCTTTGCATTTAACACATACACACACACACACACACACACACACACCCACCCACATATACCCACATATCAGCATTCTTCACGGCCACCTCTCATTTCAGCAGTCATTACTCTTACATGAGTGCTGCTAAAGGACACAGTAAAGAACACATTATTGTGTGCTTCTGTACTGCTTATCAAGGTGACTTTCCCTCCCATCAATCTCCACATACCAGCAGTCTGACACTGGGAATAAGGTCTTTCCATTTCCCAAAGACTCATTTTAGGCTGTCTGCCCCGCTCTTTCCATCATGCTAAGTGGGAGAGGTTGGATGGATGTGTCTCGTGAGAGAAGGGCACTGTATGCAGTGTAGTAAAGAGGAGGCGAGGTCACACATCAGTGGAGTAACTGCAAGGAGGAGTCATCAGGAGAAGCACAAGGTGACCGTAAATGTTAGTCCTCATTAGCCCGGGCTGCCAAAGTGCTCATGTTGCAAATAATGCCGTTCAGGTGGGCTATAAATAGACCACCTTCAATACAATGATACTAGGCTTTTTGGATACATATATAAAACAGCATGAACTGCTGATACAGTGCAACGAAGATACCCTAATGGTGACCTGTCCACACTCAAATCAGGTTAATTATCATTGACTAAAATTAAAACTTAGAAAAAAAACATTACTTACAAATACAATATATATTGATAAACAAAATTCTGAATACATATTATAAATAAATACATGTATGAATAATTAAACGTGAATCAAAAATATTTTAAAAATTAGTTCTGTGAAAATTAGCGCAGGCGACTAATGTTTTCATTTTAACGTGTTAAAAATATTTAATTCAGTTAATGCAGAGGCGGAGCTAGTTAGCCACCCCACTCACAACTGCTGATCCGGACCCTTTTTTTTCTTGACAATGAATTGTGTTTATTTAGATGCAGAACGTCTACACAACCACATCAAACAGGAGAAGTTTCAGGTGCTAGACAAATGAGCGTGGAAACGGTATTGTGTTCATAGCACGTACTCTTTAATTGCACACACAATGCCGCCGGTGCGTGCTGTAGCCTGTATCATTTCATATCAAATCGCGAAAGAATCTACGTCCATGCAATGTCGTCAGTTAAATATTAAGGGAGGAAAAAAAAATAATAATAATTTACAGAGACCTCAGCATTGGTATCAGTGATACTGGCCTTCAGGTCATTAAAAAAAAAGAAAAAAAAAAGATGCCATTAAACAAATATTAAAAATATACTGTCTTTATGTTGTTTGTACATTAATTTAAAGATTGAATGTTAAATTATCGAAATACAAAAAAGTATAATTAAAAACTTTAATGTTAGGTGGGATTAATTTCAGACAAAAATGTGCGCTTAAATAGTTAATTTTTTTAATTGATTGACAGCACTAAAACAAAATTGAGGTCATTTTCATTTAGTTTAAGTTCAAAAGTAACAAACTAAGTAAACTAAAACTTAAATTTAAAAAAAACTATACAGACATGAGTAACAAAAATGTCAAAACCAAAATTATTAAAACTAAAATTAAAACAGAAAATAAAATAAAATCTAATCCAAAATATTAACAAAAACTATAATATATCAATTATATTTAAATAACACTGACTCAAATTTATAATGTTTTTTTTAAATCTTGTTTATCTTGAGCGTTAATTTATTGACTAAATACACATTGTATATTTAAGAACTGTATTGTGGTCCAGTGACTAAAACAAAATCACAAGGCTCCAACGATTAAATAAATGTTCTTGACTAGTAAAACTCATTCTTATTTCATATACAGAATGAGTACACTTATATAAAACCTAAATACAGGCATTTATCTCCCCTAAAAGCATCTGAAACTGCCAAAAAGCCTCAAATCCCCAGTGAAAATGCAGCACACAATTATTTTAAAAACAATGCTGCTTTATGGGACCCCATGGATTTTGTAAGTCATTTAGTTCTCCACAAGGGCACATCTATCATACTTAAGCACCTGATAAATAAAAACTGGGATGGTTTTAAAGGGATAGTTCTACCAAAAATGAAAATTTTGTAATTTACTCACCCTCATGTTGTTCCAAAGCTGTATCAGTTAATTTCTTCAGCTGAACATAAAGGAAAACATTCTTTTGCTGGTAGCCATTGACTTCAATAATATATGTTTTTTTTCTACTATGTTAGTCAATGGCTACCAGCAACTGTTCGGTTACCCACATTCTTCAGAATATTTTCTTTTGTGTTCAACAGAAGAAATTAACTGATACAGGTTTGAAACAACTTAAGGGTGAGTAAATAATAGAATTTCCATTTTTGGGTGAATTTTAGGGTCTGATGACCAAAAAAATCTCTATACTGCTCATTGTGAACTGTCAAAGTTGTGGTAAAATTGCTAGACATAGGGAAAATGGTAGAGAGAGGATAAAAAGGAAAAATGAAATAAACATAACAAACTCTGCTCACGGTCTTAGAAATCAAACGGCATTTAAATGCATTCCAAGAATCAAAAATCTTAGCGTAAAGCATTCCTGTGAACATCTTTTGTTCTTTGCATCAATACAGTTTTGAAGTCCTGATCAAATCTAATACGCAAGAATGAGAATAAATGCTAGTTTCTCTTGGCAGCTCATTACTACTAAAGGGATACAATGAGGCTGCTGCTGGTATCGTGAGAGCTGGAATACTGCAGTGCTGTGGAAAGAGAGCAGACTCAGGCTTTGAAAGTTGTAGCATGGCTTGTGTTCAGATTTACTGCTCTAATGGTCAGACCCAAGCAAGGTGCACTCAGCAGATTACAGCAACTGTGCACTTTACACAGAGGGAACACAAAGTGACTCTCTGCATCCATATCATACTGCGAGAAAGAGGAGAGAGAAAACGAGAGAAATGTGGGGAAGTTACTAGAGTAAGGAAAGCAGTAAGTACTTGAGAGGTACAATGAGGACATGCTAGATTCTGAGTATGAAGGACACTTTTGACTATGGATGAGGTACAAGGTATTTTTTGACCTAGTGAGATGGACATTAACGCATGTTTGATTATATTTGGATGTATGGTGATTCATAAGTCAATAGAGTGCTGAAGTAGTGGTTTTTGCATGAAAACAGAACCACATGACTGGAAAGGTCAGCTGACTCAGCATGCATGCAAAAGCCTGATGGCTGTTCTCCATGTTGAGAAACACAAAGGGTGTGCCAGACGAAAGAAAGGTCACCAGCGGAACTCCTGCCTTGATGGAGAAGTGGTCCCAGCTATGTGGATGACACAATCACCAAAGGGACTCGTTCCGTTTTCACGGGAATAGGAATTGTTAGAGCAAAACAGTGTGACTGTTGTCGCCATAGAAGTGCCAAACAAACTGTATACTTCTGTCACCTACATGATAACTTCTCTTCAGGGCTCTGGGAAATATCCAACAATGTAATGTGGTTATAACTCAGACACTACAGGGGAAAAATGAAAAGTTTATAAAAAGAATGAAAGAAAGAAAATCCATTTCCAACACATAAATAAAAAACATTAATTAATAGATTTGTTATAGAATCAGAATGGTTTAAATTCCAGAAACAAAATGGCCAAATTCCTTACAATTCTCATTATTATAAATGAATGAAAAGATTGAGTAAAAACAAATGGATGTTGGATTAGGGCTGGGCAATATGGCCAAAAATATTATAACAATATCATTGTTATAATATTTAACATATCATATGATATTCATGTTTATCACTATAATATAATTTAATGGTCAAATTAAATTTTATTAATCAAAAAGCATGTATAATTATTTAAACATCATGAAACTTAAACAATTTAATAAAATTCATTAAAAGTTTAACAAAAATTACATGTTTAGAGCCCAATGAAATGTTTTTTTTTCCAAGCTTATGTTTTATTGTTACCAAATTCTATTTTAGCATGTCTAATTATTTGAAAGTATAAAAACAAGTTTCATTTATTCTTACAATAGCCTTATGATTTTTTTTCCCTCAGAAACTCTGTGTTGTGTATTTACATTTTTAAGGCATAAAACATTCATTTAATTTATAATTTAATGAAAATTAAACAAAATTAAACGTTTGTGTGTGTGCGCACATCAGGACGGAACTCCACTGTGCGCGATACAGAGAGCGCGACCATGTAATGTAGAGACAGAAATAACATGCCGTCATGTAAATAAGATAAATAACATAAGGCTATTTAGTTTGTTTAATAAAAGAACAAGGTATAGACCTGTTCTATAAGAAAGGTAACTTGAAATGACTTCTGTTGTGATCTGGCGCTATAGAGAAAATTAAATTAAATTAACTTG
The DNA here is from genome assembly GCA_039654775.1 of Spinibarbus caldwelli. NCBI lineage: Eukaryota > Metazoa > Chordata > Actinopteri > Cypriniformes > Cyprinidae > Spinibarbus > Spinibarbus caldwelli. Next base: position 20,084,171 of record CM077255.1, on the reverse strand, counting down.
ACCTTTAAGGGGGGTAGGGGTTGCCGGGGGGGGGGGGGGGGGGGGGCACAACCGAACTGTATATGTAAATTAAAACAGATTAAAAATATCTTGATTGTATGATATTCCTTAAAAATATTATTATTATTATTATTATTATTATTACTACTACTACTACTACTACTACTACTACTACTACTACTACTTTGAGGAAGTACATTTTAGTATAAAATAGGAACATAATTCTGTCATAATTTCTTCAAGTTAAATGAATTTTCATTTTGGCAGTTTGTTGTGAAAATCTTTCCATTTCATTTTTAGTGTTTATTTCACACTGTATTGCAGAGAGTGAATTTGCGCTCTCATTCAGTTCTCATTCAGTTGCTGTTTTTGTTTTGTGCAGACTAGTGTTGTCACGGTACCAAAATTTCAGTATTCGGTACCAATACCAGTGAAAATCCACGGTTCTCGGTACCAATTTCAGTACCAAAGCAAAACATAAAAACATGCTAATTAAAAAAAAAAAAAAATTTTATTAATAAAGTTAAACAAAAATAAACTGTACAAAAATCAATTCCATTCTTTATGCTTATTTAAAATTGTTTCAAGTTTTTTCACAAGTAATAAAAGTATGAAAAAAAGTTAAACAAGTTTCACCCAAAAGTTTGTCATATTTCTGCTGCCGCTGAAAAACAACTGTAAACTGTTGTCTGTTTTAGGGTTTGCTGGTGTTTCATGATCTTCCTCAGCCTGCAGCTGTAAAAGTAAAATGTAATATACTTAAGTAAAGAAATGGGCTGAGTCTGACCAAATGCAACATTAGATTATTGACAACAGCTAATATATAACATTTCAGTAAATAACAAACTTCGACTTTTATGATAAATTTAGATAAGATTACATATATTTTAAGACAAGTGTATATAAAATAGAAGGAAACCTTAGTATTAAAAACACTTTACAATAAGATTCCATTTGTTAGATAACATGACCTATCAATAAATGATCGTTATATAGCAATTATTTCTCTTGGGGTTAATTTCAAAATTTACTAATACATAAAATCAAAAGTTCAATCTGTTAAAATTATTTAATGAACAATGAACAAACATGAATGATTCAGTGTTTTAATTAACATTCAAAAACATTAACTAAATGTAAAAATTAGAGATGTTCCGATACCCTTTTACCCTTCCCCAGGGCTCGCAAAATTTCAAAATCCCTGGTAGCCCTTCAGGCAGGCACTCTTCAGATTTCGGTAGCCCAAAAATTAATTTAACTAGCCCAAATTAAAAAGTTTTTTTTTTTTTTTTTTAAAATACAGAAAATCAGATAGGAGTTGAAATGTCAATCAAAAATATTTTCAATACACAAATATCAACAAATATGAAGGAATGAATTTTATTTGACTATTTACAGGGTATCTGCAGAATTTTTAAAAATAAATTTAAGGCAATTTATGACCCATTTTAAGAGCTGCACAAGTAAAATGAACAGTATGAGCGGGGTTGGACAATGTCTATGGTAACATACAGTACTAAGCCATAAAATGACATGATTTACAGTTCAGATACAGGTTTTCACAAAAAACGAAAATCTTATACAACAGCATTTCAGCCTTTAGACCATTTTTATGAAAAGGGATAAATCAAGCATAAATTATTATATTAATTTAAAATGAATAAATATTACTGTCTTGATTGTTTAGATTTTTAGAAGGCACATTAACTTCTTTCTCATTTACAACTCTATGTGTTTGCTACGTAAAAACATGGGTCGATATTTGCATTGATCTGACCATAAACAGCAAGAAAGGCTTATTGGAAATGCAAATTCATTCTCTGCTACGAGGTGGCGCTTTAGGAGCGGCTTAATATAGCGGTTTCCCTCAGGGAAATTCCCTGTTAACGGCTTAACACAAAGCAGCACCGTCCGCGCTCATAAATGCTGCTTTATCAGGCACTATAGGTAAGATGAAACAAAAATGCCAACGACACATTTCTGAGGACAGTCGGTTCCCTTCAGACACATTCATATAAAGACATCTGAGCCGCGTTTTGACTTAAAACGTGCAGCGCTCATATTTATTCAATTGCATCATTGCCTTTTGAAGTTTAATCCAGCTGTATCGCGATTCTTGTCTACCGGAGAACCCGGCAGTTAAGTCTTTATAGGAGATAAAATTTGACTGTACTTTCATTTAATCCAAACTGTGTACATATTTAATTTTAAAGGGCTTTCAAAACGTGCTAGGAGTTATCCAGTCAAGAATAACAACTAAGTTAGCTAAAAAAAAAAAAAGCTCAGAACTGCTTTTCTGACGGACTGATATGACAAACACTGTTAACCATTTGTACATTCTCTAACACGCATTTTTTAGATTCACAATTCATTTAAAAGCCTCTGGTGTGCAAAAATAGTAAATACCATCATGTCCTTATAAAAAAAGTTATAGGAGCATTAAATAGTTAATAAAGAAACTTCATTCTAATGCTCATTATATTTGCATTATCCGCGCTTATGCTAACGATTAACTCCGCTATAACGGCAATGTTTATTTCAACCTGACATTCAAATTAAAATATGGAATAATAATCATAACAGAAGATCTAAATATTAAATAGAAACTTATCTACTTGAACTCTTTCATTTGATCCGAGTGTCAGTCTTTAAAGTGTTTTGTTGTGTTTCGTCCTTTTTGATGTCGCCCTGTCTCAGTGCTTTTGTGAAGCGAGTGCATCTGCGCACCTTTCAGATAGCGCAGCAGGAACCGGGTTGACCGGGTACTCGGTACCACCGGTACTTAAAGAAACCTGGTACTGTGATGTTTTCATTTTTTTAGTACCGACTTGGTACTGAAGTACCGGGTCTTTTGACAACACTTGTTAACACTTGTTTGGCAGACGTATGTAGCATAATTTCACAAAGCTAAATTCAGACCATTCTGTTTTTGCTTTAAATATTGAAATTATGCAATCTAATTTACATCAAAAACTGCATGTAGCATCTTTGTTTCGATCGTGATTAAAATGCAGTGGGAAAAAAAGTGTGATAAACCATGAAACTGACAGAGTCCTGGAGAAAAACAAAACAAAAAAACAAAAACAAAATTGTGATACAGACTTTTGGTCAAACCACCCAGCACTAGTCTTGGATCATATTTGGTCCATAAGAAGCACTGTCTGCAAAAAGCAACTAGTCATTTCACTAAGTCACTTGTTTTTGAAAAGAACTAATATTCTGTCCTTGTCTGTGTACACCTCCCACACACGCACCATACAAAAGAGAAAAACAATAAAGTCAAGCGCTGGCATCTGCATATGAGATCCTCTTTACTGAAACACAGGAGCCCTTGATTATAGGAACACCACAGGTCTGCAGCACTGCAGCACAGACAACTACCTGGGGAGGACAATGCTCAAAAACATTTATGCAAGTAGCCTGATTATAATGGAAATACAATCGCCTTTCTTTTGAACAGTATAGCCATGGTATGTGGCAACAGACTTACATTATCCTACCCTCTAAGAGAATTCCTCAATTACTTTCTTAAAAATTATATCTAATATTTCAACTCATGACAATCTGAACTACTGAGTACTGTTTACATGAAGCAGACAACACACACAGGAATTATCAGAAGTTCACGGCATGCTCAAACAAGATTCAGAAGCATTATTAATTGGATTATGAACCCATATTTTGGCCAGAAGCAACGGTTTCATGTTAAAATGCCTTGATGAATTTGTTTATTACAAACACACAGCTTTTCACTTCACAAGATACAATTGATGGACTGGAGTTGCGTGGATATTTGTGATGTTTTTATCAGCTGTTTCTCAGTCTGATAGCACCCATTCACTGCAGAGGATCCATTGGTGAGCAAGTGATTAAATGCTACATTTCTCCAAATCTGTTCTGATGAACAAACTCCTCTACATCTTGGATGGCCTGAGGTTTAATACACTTTCAGTAAATTTTCATTTTCGCTTAAACTATTATGTGTTTTTTTTATATCCTTGAACATAAACCATTGTTAATGCACTCTCCAAATCAAGACGTGTCCCATAGTGCCCTTGAATCACTTCAATGAAAGGTCTGTGTGACACAAACGTCTAATCTATGTTGATTCCATCCTGCAGCAGACACAGTGACGGCTGGCCTCTAAACAGATGTCCGGATACTGGTCCCTAAAGGCGATGCCGTATAAAGCTCTCCTAATCCATAAATAGTCCTTTTTATGGTCTCAGTCTATCTAATCTGACTCTGCTGCAGACAGAGGTGACCTCGCAATTGGCTCTGACTTCCATCTTGGGACAGAGTGATTGGAGCAAGTTAATGTCTTCATACATCAAACTAGTGACTTGATGAATAAGCAGGTTGGTAACGAAGAACCAGTTCCATTTGTTAAAAAAAAAAAAAAAAAAAAAGTTTTTGATCATTAAAATTCTTCTGCAAATTTACATATAATTGATTGTGATTCATCTTTCTAATACACTGTCTGATTGCACAAAAGCATAAAACCTGTATGACAACTTTCACACAAATGATTCTTATAAGCGGATTATTTTAGTGTATTGGTCAAAAGAAAAAAAATCCATGTCAAACTCATTAACTATCAGTTCGAATTAGTCTAATTGCTCACTCACTGACTGAAGAGATTCTTGACTTAAGCCGGGATCACACTGTGCGATTTTTTAAAAGTCCTTTAGGATTGCACTTGTCAGACTGTACGAACATGATGATCATGTCACACTATGAGATCTCAGTTGTCATTAATGTCAGACTGTACGACAGTCGAGACGAGTTAAAAACGGGTGCGCGCAAGAAAACTTGTCCGGAGTTTTACATTATCAACCCATACACGTCCAGTGACTGCGAACTGTATTGCACGTGGGACCGAAATGTTGGCTATCATGAAAAGTATATGAATGGTGGCAATACCGGCATATTTAAGAAGAACACAGTGTATGCAGCTCTACACACCCACATGAAAACAGCAGCGCAACCAGTGTTTATACAGAAAAGGCAACATATCAGATGAATTCCGTGAGCGGAGGACGGGAGCGCTGGAGTTTATGGCTGATAGAATAATTCTCTAGCATTAATTCTGCTCATAGCTTGTCTTGAAAAACGAAGACAGTTTGACGTTCGTCGTAGGGGTAGTCACACTACAGGACTGTGCGCCAAATCTTCTGACACTGCCAGAATTTTGTTGTAGGTGAAATTTGATCGCAACAGCCATTAATCGGCTGTCGGTGAACATGTCAAACCAGCGACCAAAGACTACAGACTTTAGCCTAGGATTATAGGAATCTTTTAGGATTTTCAAAATTTGTCCCAGACGACCAAATCGTGGCCAAAATCGCACAGTGTGAGCCGGGCTTTAATCAATGAACTGCTATGATTACTTTTATGTTCAGGTAAAAAAAAAAAAAACAACAACACCACCAACAACAACAGTTAATGTGTTCTGTGTTACAATCGAAAAACTTAAAGTCATGAAACAGAGAATCAAAAAGTTCTTGATACCGTGTGATGAAGTTAGCAAAAAACAGCAGTGGGCATTAACTTCCTTAAATGCAAGAGCTAACAGAGAGTGTTTGACAGAGTGAAAAAGAACATGTAAATTGATCATTTTTACAAAGATTAGACTTTTTTTGGTGCAAGAAAATGTACAAAGTTTATAAGCTAACCTTGAAAAATATAATATAAAAATCTGAAACTGCATTTCAAGACTGCTTTAAATTCAGACTAGTTGTTTACACTCAATCACAACTGGTTATCATATTAAATTGTTGTGTATTTACAAAAAGCACAGCTACCCCCCCAAAAAAGGTTTATAATTAGTCATTTATTATGTACACTTGTGATCAAGAGCAAAATAAATAAATTTTATTTTGAGATATATTTTGAGAGAGAGAGAGAGATAGAGATATATATATATATATATATATATATATATATTTTTTTTTTTTTCTAATGTTTTTGAAATACATTTATGTTCACCAAAGCTGCATTTATTTGATCAGAAATGCAGTAAAAACAGTAATATTGTGAAATTACATTTAATACAATCGTTTTCTATTTGAATATATTTTAAAATGTAATTTATTTCTGTGATGCAAAGCTGAATTTTCAGCATCATTACTCCAGTCTTCAGTGTCACATGATCCTTCAGAAATCATTCTATGCTGATAACTACTTATTTTTCAATCAAATTATTACAGAACCAGAACTGTTTAAAACGCCTAAATTACAAATAAATAAATAAATAAATAAATAAATAAATTTCACCAAATTCCTTACAATTCCCATTAGTATTAATACATGAATGAAGATATAGAAATTAGTTAATCTACACCTGAATAATCATTTTACATTAAAAATGCTCTTGGATTACATTTGCCTCTCGCATCTCAAAATACAAATGGTGTAAGGATGGCAGAAAGCTGATTATAGATCAGCACAACTATATGGTTTACAGTGTTTCTCATTCAGTACCGCAGAGCTGCGACAGTGAGGTTGGGGAAGCCCTCTCTGGCTCTCACCCTCGGTTTCATTTCCATCTCATCAAAAACACAGACTCGCACTGTGCCAGCTTCACTCCCCTGCATTTGGCACAGTCGACTTCAGAGCTGTGCTCAGCCCGCTGGCCTTGCAGAGAGCCACAGCGCTAACAGCACTGCTGCAAAGGTGAGGTATTCAGCTGAATCTAGGCTACACCATGACACCTACTTCACAAAGTTGACTGCCTTCCTTTGTGGGTTATCTAGGAGATGGCTGAATCAGCCCTGCATGATGTATTGTGTCAGGCTGATTGTCCACTTGAGCATGCAGCGCTCGGAAAGGTCACCGATCTTCAATGTGCTTTGCGGTGCTACATGAAGGGTGAAGGAAATGCAGATACGCGGGGATCGCTGCTACAAAGGGAAGGTGGGGATTAGGTTCCACATAGGTGTGCATTTGAGTAGGCGGGGATAGATTAAAAATAACTCTGTGCACTGTGCCGCACTCAGTAATGTAAAGAATATCCCTGAGATCAATAACTCTGTGTCTGGAAAAGAGACAGGCATGTCTGCGAAGGACAAACGGGCAGCGGCAGCAGTCAGGGGATGATGACACAGCTTGAGCTGGTTTAAAAACATTTCAAAGAATCTAGAGTTCTCCCTCATTGTCAAAATAATCTCTTTTTACAATGGTTTCCTCTAAGAACACATTGGCACTTACACAGCATTTATACGGTTTATATTAAAAAAAAAAATTTCATTCAGAAATTGCTAGCTAACTGATCAAAAGTGACAGTAAAAATGTGCACATGGATACACAAAAAGTTCAAATAGGGCTGTCAATTTAACTCTTATTTGCTGTAATTAATCATGGGAAAAAATAATGTGTTAAAATGATTAAATGCCAAGTTCATGAAACTCTAGATGGTGCAGACTGAAGGGTAGGGCTGTGTATCACCAGCAAAGTCACGATACGATACGCATCACGATACAGAGGCCACGATACTATATGCATCACGATACAGAGGCCACGATACGATACGCATCACGATACAGGACTGCACTGAATTTCACTTCAGCAGAATTTAGTAAAACAGCTGTTTATTAAACACTGCATACTATAGGGCCATTGCTAACTATTGGCAGAGCAGGCAGTTGACCTCTGCATTACAAAGGGCCTCAACTGTACCACAGTACAATATAGATAATGGCATCTGTTTCATGTTTACATTGGGCACTCCCCAGGTACAAAATTCTTATTGTTTGCATCTTGTTTTTATGCCCATAAATAATAATGTAGGCTACTCGTTATAGTAAATTTACATTGTAATGTACTCATTCTAATATATTAAAAAATAAATAAATAAATAAAAAAATATCATCTTTACATTGCTGGTAGGTTATCATTGCACAAATGATATATATGAGGCACACTCTCCACTGTTATCCCTGAAAATGTTTTAACACAAATTAATTAGGTACACTAAATATAAAAAATTAATTTTATGTAGTCCTGAATTTTTTGAGTTAGGTTTACGATTTACATTTACATGAGTTTCCTCACTCTATTGAATGTTTTAAAGTTGAATCAACTCAACTAAGCTTATTTTAGTCTGTTGAGTCTGAAATTAGGGACGTGACACGAAGAAGCTGATTGGTCTGAGCTGCTGTTTGAACTGACGCCTCGAGGGTGCACATTTCTGTCAGTGTTTGCTGGTGAGTTGAAACTTTCTTTCTTTTGTTACACAAACAAGCTTATATTGACAAACTTTGTGCATGTGCCGGATATTAGCCCAAGAAATGCGTTCTCTCATCCACATAGTGTTAGTTAGTTAGCTACTGAAAAAAATTTCATTTAATAGCAAGTCTTTTCTACCATGTAATGCCGGATAACTTCACTGCAATTTTTAGAAGCAGTTTATGGATAACTCAACAGGTCACATCTTAATGACAGTTTGCTTTATCAGCTTGTAAAATAAAGAAAAAAAAAAAAGTCTAATGTGCATTGTTGTCACACTACAGATTCCAAGAAGAGCAGTGCTGAGCTAAAAAACAAAAGATGATCTGGAAATGTAAGTGCTGTCAATTTGCATGTGGCAAAAGGGGATACTTGTTAAAACATACAAGACTAAACATTTTATTTACGTTAAGGCTATGGATTACAGGTAATGATGTAAATGTACAGTCAACGTGCTCATTGTTTTGCTTCATAAGATCTCATATATTGTCAAGAGCCAGGGGTATTACTTTTGTGTTTTCTGTATCTGCTCTCAAATAGGGCTGAAACGATTAGTCGACATTATCGACAACGTCGACAATAAAAAAATTGTCGACAAATATTTCTGTTGTCGAGCAATCGTTTGATCTCATATGACCAAACGTAAGAGCCTGCAATAATGCAGTTGGACCAGTGCGGCGCTGTAGCGCAAGACTGTAATTCTGATGCAGTTCAAGAGAAGAAGAGACACACAGTGCTAGAGAGGTTAAGGCAGAGATTATCTTACTATATGTTGTGAATAAAATAGTTTAACCAAAAAATACAGCGTCTTATCACTTACCTTTATTTTGTTTCTTATCCATACGACTTACAAAAGGAGATGTTAGGTAGAATGTGTCATTCAGTTATTTTTTCATATAGCTAATTAAATGGTGATTAAGAGAGTTTCTCTGTCTGTCATCTCATTTTGTGTGCCAAATATATCTATTTATATAAATTAATTGGTAACGCTTTTACAGTAAGGTGTTATAATGTATTACCTAACATGAATGAACAATACATTTATTACACTATTAATCTTTGTTAATGTTATTTAATAAAATACAGTCGTTCATTGATAGTTCATGTTAATTCACAATGCATTAATGTAAACAAACACAACTTGTGATTTTAATAATGCATTAGTAAATGCTGAAATTAACATTAACTGAGATTAATAAATGCTGTAGAAGTATTGTTCATTATTAGATCATGTTAACTAATGTAGTCAACTAATGTTAACTAATGAAACTTTGAAAAAATGAAAGTGTTACCAATTTTTTGTGTAATAATTGTAATTACATATGTGACACTAGAGCACAAAACTAGTCTTAAGTCGCTGGGGTATATATGTAGCAATAGCCAAAAATGTATGGGTCAAAATTATAAATATTTATTTTATGCCAAAAATCATAGGATATTAAGTAAAGATCATGTTCATGTTCCATGTTCCATCAAAACTTAATTTTTGATTAGTAATATGCATTGCTAAGAACTTCATTTGGACAACTTTAAAGGCAGTTTTCTTAATATTTAGATTTTTTGCATCCTCAGATTCCAGATTTTGAGATTTATACAGATGGTGTATAAATCTCAATTTAAAAAAATTGACCCTTATGACTGGTTTTGTGGTCCAGGGTCCCATATGATTTTCAAAAGCTGAAGTGATTACCTTTATTTATTTGTTAGAATATGTATAACGCAATATTTTAACTAATTGCAAAAGCTGAATAATCAACTAAAGTCTACTGATTAATCAGTGGAATAATCGATGATTAGTCGATTAATCGTTCTAATAATCGTTAGATTAATCGATTACCAAAATAATAGTTTGTTGCAGCCCTACTCTCAAAGTGATGGAACCCCTTCACTTCCATTTTATGAATCACCAAGGACCATGGATTCAGTCACCTACATTTTAAATGGCCTGAGGGTGAGTAAATTAACAGCAAATTTTCATTTTGTGGGAACTTTTCTTGTAATACAGAAAAAAGCAATAATCGATGGAAATGTGTTTTTCATTTTTCCTTGATACAATGTTGTCTCTGCCACCTCAGACCTCACTCCTCACTGACATGAAGTGTGTTGCCATAAGAGGGATTCCTGTAAAACCTGATGACCTTTCTTTGAAGAACTTAAGTATTGTTGATTTTTCTTTCTGTTATAAATGATGTAAACTAAAGGAGTCATAACATAGTTTTTAGCTAAAATTAGTTTTATTAATTTCCTTCATGTCCAGGCTTCTGATGATGAGGAGTCACACCAGAAAGTTCCAGTTGGAATTCACGAAAGTGAAGATGTTGCACAGCATCCCCTGTCTTTCTCCTCCATCTAGCTCCTGTAAGGAATCATCTCAGAGGGTAATCTTGGGAAGGACGGTTAAGAGAACCTCCCTCAGGCCATTTGTTCTTGTTTTTGGATTGACTTGTGCCTTGCAGCTCATTTATTAATGAGCAATACATTAAACACATACATTTTCTCTTTGTTTTATTAGATAAAATCTCAACTTACCTAAAGTTACCTGAAATTTGTTAAATGGATTTAGTAAAATTAATTAAAATAAATTGAATTCTAAAACAAAATCCTTGTTGTTTGTATTTTTGTCCTTGTTTATTGTGCAGCTATAACTTAAAAGAATAATAAATTGGCAGAGAAATCAGTCAAATTAAACCAATTAAATAGTTATACTAAAAATGCTATTTGGTCTACTAAAAGTTAACTTTAGTGCAATTTAATGTTTTGAGTTACCTTAACTGGTACATTTTAGTTATTGTAACAGAACTTTCCAATGTAAAGAACTTGAAATGTCTTGTTTGTTCAACAAGACAAAATCAACTTTTTTTAAGGCAAGGAGTTTCCATACATTTTTTAGATTCAATCAACTTGTACAGGCTTACAGTGTACGTTTAAAAAATAAAAATGAGAAGAGTTCTAAACTAATGCGCTGTCTTCACTGTATCTAACGCACACACACGCTCAGTCACTCACATAGATCACGTTGCGGCCGCACACAGACATTCAGGAACAAACTTTTTAGCGCTGCCCCGCAATTTTATGAACTAAATAGCTTAATCGCTCAAGAGCTACATTATCTTTCTCAACAAGGAGCTAGTAACATTATTGTTTCTAAATGGATTAAAGCCACAGCTTCACTGTTAATAGAGAGACGCGGCAAAACAGTGGTAATTCATACATGCATACACAGCCTCTCTCTCTCTTCCTCATAAATGAACACTTGATAAATTACACTTTTCTGATAATAGAGTATTGAAGTGGAGATCGCTAAACTGCAAGCTAACCGGTGTTTTCAGAAAGCAAGGGCGTTTATCCACAGTGGAGAGAGCGCGTGCACATGGTTGCCAGGTTGACAAAGATAAGCATCACATTTAGCAGATATTTCCGTATTGCGCAAGTGGGAGGCTCTGTTTCAGGGATTACATCTCTTTATATCAGGCAACCCAGTTGTGTTCCTCTGCGGGTTTTTTTTAGAAACCTCGCACTTTTCTACTCAATTTTAAACAGTGTTCTTGTATACAAATTAAGTGCGGTCACTGCTGCACACGTGCCACAATATCGATACAGCACCAGCTGTATCGATACTCTTATCGTCAAATCTCTGTGACGATACATCGTCGTATCGATGTATCGAACACAGCACTACTGAAGGGTTGTTAACGCAAATTGATGATATTCACAGCGTTAAACTACTTGTCACAAGCTGATTGGTTCATGTTGCATACACAGCCAATTAGGTTACTGCTTTACATTTAAATGGCTGGTTAGCAGTCACTAGAGCATTTCACAGCGTGCTTTCAGAGTTCCTCTGAAACCCTTCACCTTCCCCAGCTCCACCTATATAGATCTGCTATGGGTTATTATATGTGCTATTTGTACAGCAGCAGTATATCTTAAATACTCACAGCACTGTATCGGCGCATGTATTGGCAGTAGCAAGTTTCTGTATTATCTTTGCAGCAGCAGCAGCAATAATCTACAACAACAGCAATCACCAACAGCAGCAGAAATTCAGCAGCAGCAGCATAGCAGATCTATTCCACCAAGACCAAATACATTAAAACTGTCATATCCATTACCATGCTACAATCTTCCAAGAGTTGATAGAACTCATTTAATACACATTGTTCTGCCCAGTGCTGTATACTATCTTGTAGGGGTATCTCCGACTAAAGATTTTCATAGTCGAATCTGAATTTTCGAATCTTGCCGATAGTCGACTGATAGTCGAATTATATGTTTGGGGGCCAAAATACATTACATTCCACCGTCATAATTACTGACGTTAACACAGGGAAAAGGTGTAACGGACGCCTCGCAGATAATGCTTTATGTTTAGATTAAAAGATAGTTAACATTAAACGCAAGCGAAACCCTAAGAATTCACAACATTTCTTACAATAATGCTCTCATTATAACGTTATGTAAATGACAGTAGTTATTAATCTTCTGCATTTCTGTTTTGAGCTGTGCACGCTAATGACGACCAGTAGAATGAAGCTTTTGATAGCAGGTTTATAATCAATGGGATTTAACTTATTTATCTCATATAGAATACGCTTCGTTATTTATACAACATAACGTTAATATTACGACTTATAGGCTATCTGCACAAAATCCCCCTAATGCATAAGTGAACGCGTCTGCACTGCTCGACTCTGAATTAACTCATTTTATGGACGCGTTCTTCTCACAACAATGTGCAGAAACAGGCAACTAAACTCTAAAAATTCGCAGTGTTTTATGATATTAGTGTTCTCATTATAATGTTCCCAGTCATAGTTATTAATATTATGCATTGTTGTTTGTAGTGCTCGCGCTGCGCACTGAAGAGATAATCACCATATAGTAAGGCTACAATGAAGCACTTCCTACAGTGCAACTCAACCAAATGCATCTTATACGAGACAAATAATATATATATACACATGATACATAAACTGGCTGAAATGTTTCTGATGTGTCTGAAATCACTTGTATCCTACCTGATCGAAAAAATCCAGTCTTGGATTTGAGTCTTGTAAAAGATTTAAATCCCTGCCTCCAAGATGCTCCTCTGTTGGTCATGGGTTATGGAAAGTGACACTTAAATCTATAAGGGTGGTTTGATTTATTCAAGCAAGTTAAAATATTTATTTAAAGCTTCCTCCTTTTCAGATTCTTATTTCCAGCATTATCTTAATAGGCTGTATTAGGGGTGGGCGATATGAGCTAAAATTCATGTCACGATATTTTCCACTGTCCAGACGATATCAATATTATATCGCCATATGACAAAAAAAAAAAAAAAAAAAAATTATAATAATAAAATAAAATAAAATAAATAAATTGAATCACATTTTAGTAGACCTTAGTTAAATTACAGGTAAAATATGTATTTTATATAACCAGAAAAACAAAAAACAAAACATGATTTCAAGATCTAAGGCACAAATAGAATGGTCTGACTTTAGATGTGTGAAATTATGCTACATAAGACATGAGAAAAAGAAAATGCCATCTAAATAGTTTTCTGAAGAGAGTTCCCTTCAGATACGCAATCATATTAACTCCCTGCCTCCAATTCATTATTTATATTTTTCTTCCTATATTTCGAGCATTGTGAATAGTGATCTTGCGCTGCCTGCTCCAGTATTTTCTCTCTTTGTGTCCGTGTTCTGCGTCTCGTCCTGTGTTATCACCCGCTTACAGACTTAGTAATATTTCCACACAAATTACATTTTGGGAAATTATTGTAATCCAGTTTGTGTGCAGTTCCGAAAAGCCGATCGTGTTTGGAGCAAAAACTATCCGGTTCTGATTTATGTCCGATCAAGCGGGGTATCTCTCTCTGATGACGCAGTAACGACCGTGGGAAAAAAAAAAAAAAAAAATCTTTGTCTGTCCATCCAACGAAATCCATGAATATGTAACGATATCCACGGTACAGCAAAATCCATATCATGGCACAACATAATACCGGTAGTCACGTTAATACCAGTATAGCACCCACCCCTAGGCTGTATATTAACTTATTGGGAGAAAACCGGTAGTTCTATGTGAAATCAAGACATTTGAGACATTTGAGCACCCCCATGTAGCCAAAATGGCATGATCATAACACCCCGCGAATATTCGACTGTGAGATTGGGAGTCGAATCAGGCTCCTCCTATCAAAGCATCAAATCATCGACTATTCGGGGTCACCCCTACTATCTTGCATTATATGCAGTTGCTTAATGACAAACATGATGCAGGACGACTGACTGCGTGATGTAGCCTACAGAATGCAGTTATAAAATTCAAGATATGACAGGAAAAAAAAAAAAAAAAAAATCCCTGTATCAGTGTTTGTCTTATATTTTGTCTTATCATATATAGTTTAGAAATATCACACAAGCAAGTTTTTTCCTGAACGTCTGCTCTGCAAATGTGATATTGAATTTATATGCCAGCTTAATAAATAAGAAGTTAATACTGTGCTACATTTTAGAAACAATATTGTCAAATATTATCTATTTGCTGAATTCACCAATGAAAATAGTTCTAAACAAAGCCACAGCAGAACTCTTGTGCCTTTCTGAGCAACACAGAGGGTTGTTTCGTTACTGAATGAATCCAAGGTTTTGAACAAATCAGGTGAGCCAATGATTCAGTGAGGCATTTAGACAGTAACTTGCCTTGTTTCTGAATGAATCAGCCATTTGAACAACCCAGATGAATGAATGATGAAATCTTTCTGACCCCAAACTCCTGAACCGTAGTATACAAAAAAGGTTTAGTGCAGTTGTAAAACACAGGAAAAATTTTTTTTGAAAAAATGAGGGTTTAGTTAATCGACCATTTTCACAGACTGTGATTACGTGTTTCCACAGTTATTAATATTGCAAATCTAGCTAAATAGTAGGGTTTAGGGGTATGCGATATGACGATTTTTGATTGTGGACGATAAAAATGTCTCCATGATCTGCTTTTGAAGAAATATCGTAGTATCGTGCTACAGCGTATATTCTATCAGCTGCAGTTCTGGTGCCTCCGTCATATACTGTACAACGCTACATACATTCACATCAGTGTTAACTCAGCGGTAGAGTTACTCTCACAGGACACTGCACTTATTCGCAATCACAAAAGTACATTATTTGCATGTGTTTTTAAATGTTTCATTCACGCACTGGTCTGACGTGTGCTTTTCTGAGCCCGTACACCCGAAGCGCGTGCGTTAAAGCCTGTCAAACAGAGCCTGATTACTGAACTAAGTTTTCTTTTGCGCTAATACTGTCAAAACACACAAGGTTTACATATAGACTCGGTTATGTCTAAAATGAAAGTTAACAGATGAGAGAAAAACGGATACGTGCCTGTATATTAGATGCTTGCAGGTCTTAAAGGGACAGTATTAAACATGCAGCCGACTGTCATTAAAGGGATAGTTCACCCTAAAATTTAATTTCTGTCATTATTTACTCACTGACATGTTGTCCCAAACCTGTATTAATTTCTTTCTTGTGCTGAACACAAGATATTTTGAAGAATGTGGGTAACCAAACAGTTGCTGGTCCTATGGAAGTCACTGTTGAACAGCAACTGTTTGGTTTTCCATGTTCTTCAAAATAGCATTTTTGTTCAGAAGATGAAACTCATTCAGGTTTAAAACAACTTTTGAGTGAGTAAATGGTGGTATAAAAATAAAACACTATGACAGAATTGACAGACAGATGACAGAATTTTTATTTTTGGGTTAACTATTCCTTTAACGTTAATAAATCAACAAAACACAAAGAGAAAATTCACTCACTGCTCATGACTGATGAACTTTAATATAGTTGCTTTAGGAATCAGTCTATATAGTGTTTAATTTTTATATTTGTTCATTCAATTTCTTGAATGTTCCTGCTAAATACACCTATTGTTCCTGGAAATAAAAGCACTGTTTGTTTTATTTGTATAAATGTGTATCTTTGTTCTTATTTTTTAATAACAAAGATAAAATAATGACAAAGATTTTTCTCTTCACCCACTTTGGCCTAAATATCTGCCATTCTTTTTTTTACCTTGAAAGGCTGTCTTTATAATAGGGAAATAAGTTTGGCTGTAATGCTCAGACAACTTGCAAAATAGTAAAACCAACATGACAAAGAATCGTGATAAAATCGTGAATCGTGATATTTCTAAAAAAAATCGTGACATGATATTTTTTCCATATTGCCCACCCCTAGTAGGGCTGCACGATATATCGAAATTATCTAAATGTCGCAAATGTACATGTCGCGATATGCATATCGCAATGGCGTGCAATATCAGAATTATTTTACTAATAGGCTAGCCTGCTTCTAATCATTGCGAAAAGTTGTGTTTTAGGTCGACGCATATTGAGCTTTCCTGTAGCTCAAATAGTAGAGCATGGCGCTAGCAACGCCAAGATCATGGGTTCGATTCCCAGGGAAAGCAAGAGCGGATCAAATGTAAAAACTGTAACTTGAATGCTATGTAAGTCGCTTTGGATAAAAGTGTCTGCTAATTGCATAAATGTAAATGTAAATATAGCAGAGAATAGACTGGGCATGCGACTGCTTGAAGTTAAAAAAGTCTGACATACACCTGAAGCATGCGCACAAGCAGTAGTAAATGCTGCTCCATCTGAAAGCATGCTCTTATAAGCAGCACGCGTCATACATCTTTAAAACATGATAAGCATTTATGAACCGCTTGTCCAACAAAAGACAACATTTAATGTTTTTTACCCCAAACTCACATCAGTCGAGTGTTTGAAATTAAATTCAGCGATAGGAATTTCCTGGAACGACATGCATTACCTTTCTTCTTGCGGGGCATATTTGGAGTTTCAGCGCGAGAGCGCCCTCTGGCCTTCGGGTGGAACAGTACTTACTACTGATCACAGAACCGTGCTTCACTGAAGAGCTGCGCTTTATTGAATAACCTTTGTAACTTTATTATGAATCGATGTATATTAATTAATGTGAAGACTATGCAGTGTTTTAGTGTTACGTTTAATTATTCAGTTTCTGTATTGTTTCTAACTTGAATGTAGGGCTGCTTGATTAATCGAAATTAAAATCACAATCGCGATTAGACAAAAGCTGCGATTGTCATGCGCATCTTGTCAGTGAAGCGCGGTTCTTTGATCAGAAGTGAATCTGCATCCGAAGGCCAGAGGGCCACATCATCTCATGGAAGGATTTATTTCAAACACTCGACTGACGTTACGAAGTGAGTTTGGAGTAAAAACATGTTATTAAATGTGGTATTTTCACATGCTTTCAGAAGGAGCAGTATTTACTAGAGCCCGACCGATATGGGTTTTTTGGGGGCCGATATCAATACCGATATTAGGGCATTAAAACAAAAAAATAAATAAAAAATAAAAAAAAAAAGACGCAGATATCGATATATCAGCCGATATTCTTTGTGTATATTATAGTACAGTACCAGTCAAAAGTTTGGACACTTTCCCATTCCTGTGTCCAAACTTTTGACTGGTACTATATATAGAATACTATAGCATATACAGTCAGGTCCATAAATATTGGGACATCGACACAATTCTAACATTTTTGGCTCTATACACCACCACAATGGATTTCAAATGAAACGAACAAGATGTGCTTTAACTGCAGACTGTCAGCTTTAATTTGAGGGTATTTACATCCAAATCAGGTGAACGGTGTAGGAATTACAACAGTTTGCATATGTGCCTCCCACTTGTTAAGGGACCAAAAGTAAAGGGACAATTGGCTTCTCAGCTGTTCCATGGCCAGGTGTGTGTTATTCCCTCATTATCCCAATTACAATGAGCAGATAAAAGGTCCAGAGTTCATTTCAAGTGTGCTATTTGCATTTGGAATCTGTTGCTGTCAACTGTCAAGATGAGATCCAAAGAGCTGTCACTATCAGTGAAGCAAGCCATCATTAGGCTGAAAAAACAAAATAAACCCATCAGAGAGATAGCAAAAACATTAGGTGTGGCCAAAACAACTGTTTGGAACATTCTTAAAAAGAAGGAACGCACCGGTGAGCTCAGCAACACCAAAAGACCCGGAAGACCATGGAAAACAACTGTGGTGGATGACCGAAGAATTCTTTCCCTGGTGAAGAAAACACCCTTCACAACAGTTGGCCAGATCAAGAACACTCTCCAGGAGGCAGGTGTATGTGTGTCAAAGTCAACAATCAAGAGAAGACTTCACCAGAGTGAATACAGAGGGTTCACCACAAGATGTAAACCATTGGTGAGCCTCAAAAACAGGAAGGCCAGATTAGAGTTTGCCAAACGACATCTAAAAAAGCCTTCACAGTTCTGGAACAACATCCTATGGACAGATGAGAGCAAGATCAACTTGTACCAGAGTGATGGGAAGAGAAGAGTATGGAGAAGGAAAGGAACTGCTCATGATCCTAAGCATACTACCTCATCAGTGAAGCATGGTGGTGGTAGTGTCATGGCGTGGGCATGTATGGCTGCCAGTGGAACTGGTTCTCTTGTATTTATTGATGATGTGACTGCTGACAAAAGCAGCAGGATGAATTCTGAAGTGTTTCGGGCAATATTATCTGCTCATATTCAGCCAAATGCTTCAGAACTCATTGGACGGCGCTTCACAGTGCAGATGGACAATGACCCAAAGCATACTGCAAAAGCAACCAAAGAGTTTTTGAAGGGAGGTCTGTTATGAACTGTTGTGGACTGTTATGCAATGGCCAAGTCAATCACCTGACCTGAATCCGATTGAGCATGCATTTCACTTGCTGAAGACAAAACTGAAGGGAAAATGCCCCAAGAACAAGCAGGAACTGAAGACGGTTGCAGTAGAGGCCTGGCAGAGCATCACCAGTGATGAAACCCAGCGTCTGGTGATGTCTATGCGTTCCAGACTTCAGGCTGTAATTGACTGCAAAGGATTCGCAACCAAGTATTAAAAAGTGAAAGTCTGATTTATGATTATTATTCTGTCCCATTACTTTTGGTCCCTTAACAAGTGGGAGGCACATATGCAAACTGTTGTAATTCCTACACCGTTCACCTGATTTGGATGTAAATACACTCAAATTAAAGCTAACAGTCTGCGGTTAAAGCACATCTTGTTTGTTTCATTTGAAATCAATTGTGGTGGTGTATAGAGCCAAAAATGTTAGAATTGTGTCGATGTCCCAATATTTATGGACCTGACTGTACATAAACAGAATATATATACATAAACATTTATTGCAATGATCACTCAAATGTGGTGATCAAACACTTATAATGACGTGACAAAGATATGTAATGGAGGCAGGGCATTTAACAATAAACTTTATTATCCAAAATGAGTCTGACATCAGTGCACTGAACAGTAAGGGTGAAGTTTATTTAACTTTATTTCAATTCAATTCCATTCAACTTTATTCCGTTGAAGTTTATTTCACTTTAGAACATTCATTCACGGATTTGCGCTACTGTCTTCACACACAGACCAAACTTACTAGAGAAGTGTGACATAATATACCACTGTAAATAATTACAATTTAAATTCACATCTCGTGCACTTTGAATGTAACGTGTACGTTCCCTTGGAACTGGAATCATGGCAGAATATCATGTGAAGTCGAAGTCCACTTCGCAGGGCACTTACGGTCGAATAAGACAATGCTTGAATGCTGCAGCCTGAACAAGAGACCTCTTTACTGAAGTTAAAGGGTTGGCTGATGTCATTATCTCGCAAACGCGGCGACGGATCTCCACCAAATTCGGGGGATCCCCTCAGCTCGAGGAGCCCTCTCGAACGCCACCCTCCGCGCCTCGGTAGCCCCCCGGGATCGCCAGATCGGTCGGCGCCCGACCGCGAGTTTAGGCGCCCGTAACTCCCAGACCCTGGGGGCTATCGAAGCGGGGGTGGTCTCATTCGAAAGGGGGCCTCGAGAGGTACACTCGATTCGGCGTTTGAGAGGGTTCCTCGAGCTGAAGGGATCCCCCGAATTTGATGCGGATCCGCCACGCTGTTCCAGAGATATGGCCGTTCAAAGTTTCAATGGTATTCCATACACTTAAGCTTTAAAGCGTTTCATCCAGGTCGCCAGTAGCAAACAATGGAGCGCATCTGCTGGACAAACTATGTAATTACAAGCATTTTATCTGCATTTTATGTTCTGTAAAAAATGTTCATATCGGTGGCATATCGGCAGCATATTCGCCGATACCGATATATCTGCGACAGGCTCATATCGGCCGATAAAAATTGGCAAAACGATATATCGGTCGGGCTCTAGTATTTAATACACAGAGCCATAGTTCACTTAGAAGCTACGCAAACAGCTGTCATTATCACAGAACGATTTCTTCGATTTCATAATCGCGCAATTAAATCGGTCTGCGATTATGAACGCGATATTGCGTAGCTTGTCAGTGAACTACGGCTCTGTGTATTAAATGATGCTCCATCTGAAAGCAGGTGATGGAGATTTACTATTAATCTCGGAACCGGCTTTACTAACATGATGCGCATAATAAATCGCATTTGATTAATTGAGCAGCCCTACTTAAATGCTACTGTTAAATATATATAATGTAAGCCTTTTCATTTGTATATTTGTTTCTCTTTTTTTTCTTTTCTTTTTTTTTGCTTTTTTTTTTTTAAGATGTGTGACATTGCTTTTTATGTAATGCTAAAACACTGCTGGTCACATTCAGAAGTTGTAGTGATGCTCTCTTTTCCAAGAAAGAATGTGAAACAGTTACATCATTTTTAGTTTTTAAATATTTTTAAATATAATTTAAATTGATTTCATACACTTAAAGCAATATCGTATCGCATATCGAATATCGCATTTTTTAACAAGGTATCGCATATCGCATTTTTCTTCAATATCGCACAGCCCTACTAAATAGTTAATATTTTCAAATGTAAAAAATTCAATGCACATTTATAACACTGTACTTTGTGTTATATGACCTTGGCATTAAACTTCAGAAAGTTGTGCAAATGTTTCTAATACAATGGCTGAGGGAGTGATGACAAATTTGACATCTTTCTCTCTTCCAACCACTATAGTCAAAGAAATGCTATCGTGGATTTTATTTTTTAATGACTATAGAAGTCTACCGCACTATGACTTCCACTTCTAAAAAACCTGGAAATGCAAAAAAGCTCCAAAAGGTCTAACTATTATATGCTTTTAATATCAGTCTAACAAGACAGGAGATATTTGTTAAAAAAAAAAAAAAAAAAGTTAATATGCTAATATGACGAATACTGCCATAAAAACATGTAAATCCCAACCGGTAAGAGAGAAGTCACCTGCACCCATGGGGAAAGGCCAGTGTGTCAGTATGAATGTGGTGTGTGAGAGAGAAGCCATCACTCCTTATGTGCAACTGTGCATCAATGTCAAAACAACACAGGCTCTCCAAACATTTAGGTCGTCAAATCACAAGGAGGACTTACACTGATGCAGGTAAACTGCCAGAACTCTCTCAGAGCACCCACTGACATATCAGCAGCTGCCCATGCATCCTCTACACATGAATGCACTTATAAACAGACACATGGAGCGAAGCCAGATGCACGTAGCGATGTTAAGTAACCTTCCGGAACTCATGGTGGAGAAAGTCAGGGGTGTTTTACAATTACATGTCAGTCTCTCTCAAATGCAGTGCTGCTAAATAATTCACAATTGTCCAGTCTTGTTTTGTTTCTGTTGGTAGCTATTGTGTGAGCAGGAACTGACTGAATCTTCCCCCCAGGATGCTGAAATACCACTCTGATGAATGCCGCTGCTAACTGAGGGGGAAAATGCTGCGAGAATGGTCCAGAATTACTAATGAAACGTGGTGCAAATGCAGCACGCTGTGCTGAGTGCTGTAAGCAGACTGAAAAACCCGCCCCCAGAAAAAGGCTGCCTGCAGCAGCTGCCCTGCACACACACACTGAGGAAGAGGAGGGAGGAGAGGGAAGCAAAGAAATCTGCAGTTGAAGAGAGATTAGAGCAAAGAGCTGACTAGGCACAGCCATTCTAACAGTGATGAAGGTAGAAGAGACATGAGGCAGCTTTACCCTCAGCTGCAGAGCAAAAGACAAATGCATGGCACTGGGACAGCACCTACAAAGAGACATAATGCTAAACCAGCATCCCACAATGCAATCATCATCATATATCACTAGACATTCATTGAAATTAGGTTTATTTGGCAATATACCCCTCTGATACATTGATTAATGTGCTATATATGACTGTAAAATGTGATATCAACAAACATCTAAGAACTGCCTAAGAGCTTTCCTTTGGGACAGTAAAGACTTACTTGAACAATAAATTACAAAAAAAAAAAAAAGAAGCAAACATTCATTGGCCTATCGATTTAAAAGCAATGCATTTGGAAATAAATATTCATAAATAATTCTATTGCATTTGTATTTAGAGTTGTAAGAAAAAGCGAATATTTTCAATTTCAATTTCTTACTTTTTCCACTATCACTTTGTATATTTAACGAGTGTGCTCAAAGACATGAAAGATAATTATTGTTTGTGTTTTATCAGATTAGAAATATTGTGTTTGTTGATATTTGTGACTTGTGAAAATCAAATCAAATTTCATGACCAATTTTATGCAGAAAATCTGAAAACTGACAATAGTTCTGTAATATGTAATATGACAGACATGTTTGGGAGAATACTGAAATTTTATTAAGAAAAAACTAGTTTACATTATTTTTGCATGTAGCCGATATGTTTTGCTTCATATTTTTACAAAGGCTACATTTCAATTACAGTCATGTTAATGTTAAAATTTAAAATACATTTACTGTATACATCTGGAGCATAAAACTAAAATTAAATTTTACAGCAATTTACGCATGTTTGTTTGTTGTTCACGCCAGGTTGAGAGAAAGACAAGCAAAGTAAGGGAGTATTTTGACTTAGAATAAAACATGAATTAAACTTGCCTGATAAAAAAAGAGATATTATCTATATATTTAAATAACATTAAATAATGTATAATTGCTGGAACATGTCAAGCCTTTCTGCTGCCTGTCATGTGTACTTTCATACATTCAAACCCAGAATCGCATGTGGTTGATGTGGCAAAGAACAACAATACCTTAACGTGCTGATTTGTATTGACTAACTATTATTTGAGGAATTGTGTTTGCAATATTGAATTTGTACTTATTGGTCAACACGTTTAATGTACTATGATCATAATGCAAGGCAAGCACATTGCATGTAGGTTGGCTAATGGGAAACCTGGCTAAATTACAAATAAATACTGCTATTGGAAAATTGTAGCACTAAACTTGTTCTAATCAGTCCCTCTTTACAAACTTGATTGGTATTCACCACTAGGGGACTAAACAATCAGTTAGGTTAACCATTTTTAAAATCCATATATGAGAGCATGTTACATCCTTTACACTCGACCCTCACCAAAGTGACACATTGTGTTGGCCTCTCTGCCTGAAGGACTCAACAAACATCTATATATAACATCCATAAACACATGAACAAAAACACGGGCCATCTGTCTAATTACATACATGTCCACACATGTGACTCAGATCTGTGCTGTTTTCACTGCATTTGCCCGAAGAACATTTGTCTCCTGACTGGTTTATAAAAAAAAAATTAAAAAAAAATTAAAAAAAAATTAGGCTAATCTTCACACTTATTCAACATCTTGCAATATGCTTTATATATATAAAAAAAAAAAAATAATAAAAAAAAATAATAATCAATGCACAAGCATTATAGTATGGATATGAAAACAGCAAGCTAAAAAAAAAAAAAAAACAGCAGTATACATTTTAACAGTTAGCAAGCATTTAAAGTGGCTCAAGTTTGCTGTGCATGCTGGGGTTTTGTACAGAGACACCTATGAGTGATTGTGCAAGCCTCTGAACGGGCGTCAGCTGCAGTTGTACATATGGCAGCAGTGCAGATTGTGTGGGCTGAAGCAAACTAATGTAAAGCTCTGCATGGTATGGGTGTGCATACTAATGTCTGAGCAAAATACTATGCTGATATAGGTTGAATTCTTTAATGCTAACACAAGCCATTTAAAAAAAAAAAAAAAAAAAAAAAAAAAAAACACACTAGTAGTCAACAAATGTGGGTTTTTCAGTGATCAATATCTACAAAGAAGTGTGTCTGACTGCCAATATAATGCAGATAATTTCATAAATATAAACCTTCTAATGAAAGATGCACAACTGCAGAACTTAAATTTATATTTACTGAATATTTACACTTTTAAAACTGTTAATCTGCCAAGCAGACACAGTTTGTTAATGCTGATAATATCAAAATTACCAAATATCAGCCTGGCAGATCATCACTAGCATGCACTCGTTTCAAAGCTCTGAAAGAGTTGCAATGTTCAATGTGCAAATGCTCACATGGCACATAATCTGTAGCGTGAATCAGCATTCTGTCAAACTGATCTCAGTATGATAGTTTTGTCAACAGACTGCAGCGTTTCAGTGTGGGTCGTGATCATGTAAAAGTGCATCATCATAATCTTCTGCAACAAAACCCTCGGCACTGACACCATTAATTTCTCGCTCACCTCTTACACAGGACATACTGAAGCAAAGGTGCCCACACACACACACACACACGAACATAAACAGAGGCTGATCCAATTGGTGAGTTCAGTCACGCAGCAAAGCTACGATTGGTTAGAGACCAACTGCATAGCAGAGAAGCAGCTTTACTGAGCAATAGTCATCCTGCCTGTGCCTCTCCAATTCTCCCCTCTGAATATGATTTTTCTCAGTCTTTAAGTGTGTGTGTGTGTGTGTGTGCGCGCTATTTTCTTTTCTCTATCTCCTTCTCATCCTTTTGCATTCTCACTCTTTCCCCTTCCTGCCTCAGGCTCACCCTGGAGCACATACACATGTGATTGTCCAATGAGAAACCTGACTGATGGAATGTGACCTCTAGCTCTTTGACGGATACTGATACAGGACAACATTTAGTCAGCAGAAAAGGCCCACTGGACAGCCTCTGGCTACAGGGTCATTAAAAACCTTGACGAATATATGTGACAAATGCAAATACACTTATGTACACTACATAAAAAAGGGGCAAAAATATAATTTAGAAAAGTGCACACATCTTTGTCGATGTAAAAGTGCATTCTGTGTGAACAGCACCTAGCAATATATTCCATGTTATGCTCCTTCATAGAGCACGTCACATATGAGCGCTTAATCACATGTGCCTTCATGCGGTCGGACCATTCTTTTCTCTTAACTGCTATCATTAGCATACTGTCAATGTCTAATTCTAACATTTGGTAATATTTCTATTCAAAATAAATTGATTCAAAATTGTAAAATTGTGGCAAAACATTCAATTCAAATTAATATATAAACTCAGAAAATCGCCCAGCCCTAATTTACAGTATTCTGTAAGAATGTTTATCAGAACCAGAGCTTCCATTATTGAAAGGTCACTCTTAGAGGCCCACAATAATTTACTGTATTCTGTAAATTCTGTAAGAATGTAAATCTTTACTGTCACTTTTAATCAAAATCTCACCTTTTTCAATTAAGACATTTATACAAGACATTTAACATTTCAAAAAACGACTTCAATTCTACCGTTTCAAGACTTCAAATTTCATGCCTTGCAATTAAAGAGTCATGTTAGAGTTGTGTAAGTGTTCTTTTTATCATGAGTCAAGTAGGGGTGCAACGGATCGTAGATGATCCGTGATCCGTACGGACCAGTCCCCACGGTTCGGCACGCATGTGATTCGCGGATTAATTGTTAAGTTTAACCATCATAGAGTGAAAGTTTATCATTTGCACGTGTTTTGTCTTGCCAGTTTACACATTCAAGCAATTTCAGACCATTCAGATGAAGGAGAAGTCGAATCGGGACTCGCGAAACGTTTTCTGTGCTCAGCCTCTGCCGCACACACACGCAGAGAGAGAGAGAGAGAGAGAGAGAGAGAGAGAGAGAGAGAGACGTGATTCAGATATAGCGTTTCAGACAACGCCTCAACGGATGGATACATACAAAGTAATGTTAAAATACCCGTTTTAGCAAGTACTCTGGTAAACACAGTCGGTTATGTCTTAAGTTAACGTATACAGCTGAGAAAGAAACCGAATGTGTCAGTAGCCTACGTCCGTGCATTAGTCTTAGAGATAGCAGCCTATAATACCTGCTTCTGTCTGCTAATCATCTGTATTTAACTTGTGCAGTAAGCATTATTGTGTTTTACACTTAATTTGTACATTTCTGCACCTGAATACTACTGTTACTGTCTTTATAATTTTTTGTAGGCTGTTCATCTATGCTTGTAATTTGTGTAATTGTTCTTGTTTTATTACTGACTTTAGTAGTAGTTTCTGCTGGGGTATAGAAGTACTTAAAGTAAGCTTTTAGTAATTAATGAAAAGCAAACTTTTTTTGTTGATCCGAAAAATGATCCGATCCGTGACTCAAAAAGAGTTTTGTGATCTGTTGCACCACTAGAGTCAAATGTGTTGGGATGTAAAACGCTACAACTAATAGACAATAAAATAATTATTTTTTTCCCATCAGTGTTTTACAACAAAACCTCAACCATTTTTAAAATATAAAGTGTTTTTCAGCCTGAAACTGATTATAATAAGATCATCTTCTCATCTAAGATAAAATCGGTTTCGCAATGCGCATCTGGCTAAGAAATTTCAAGATGGTCTCAAAAATAGTCTCACGAGTTTAACACAAGTAACGCTCTCATCTCCTGCTTCAATGATGACTCAAATTACATAACATTTTACAATAACTGTTTTGCAATTGAGTTAGTATGAAAAGCAAATTTAGAAACACTCTGAATTCCCATAAGTGCTTCCAAGGCCTCCATCAAATGTATTTTACTTTCATAATGCATTTCATAAACATGCTAATACATTTCAGAAAAATGCTTAAATGAAATGACCTTCATTCCCAAGGAAAGATGTTCCAAGAAACCCTTGATTTTAACATATGAAGGCACCCGAATAGGAAGGCCAGAGGACAACTCAGCCATCTGACAAAAATCTGTTCATGAAATATAATCAATGTGGTTTATCATCAGAACCAGAGCTTCCATTATTGAAAGGTCACTCTTAAAGGCCCACAATAAATTGGCAACGATGATGCAGTGCTGATTAGCAAAAAATAAATAAATAAATAAATAAATAAATAATAAAAAAAATAATACCTTGATAGCAACAGCGCAATCTAGATGGTCAAGCTGTTTGTCTCTTCAGAAAGAAAAGGGCAAATGGGTGTGCTCTAGTTAAACAATAATGAGGAGAGAAAGGAGTCGTGCCTACTTGGTATATTCAGCTCTTTTGCATTATTTTCGTTTTAGGCAATTACGCAATGTAGGAACAATAAGTCAACTGAAGTTAGCTATCTGTAAGCTTTGGTCGTAATAAGATAAGTTACCGTTTCCTTTTTTAAATTAGATGTTAACTCTACTGTGATTTTGGCTGAACTATGGCTCTGGCCAACTGAGCCTGGACATGATTAACGTGCTAGTTAGGATAGAAAAACATCCAAATGTAGGTCAGTGAAAGATTTATAAGACCCCAAACTCTAATGCAACTGAACCATTTGCTATTCATTACACCAGTCCATGCCATAGCAGTGCTGTCTTTAATATAGCCAGGGAACAGGTGGAGGGATGGTCTGTATCCTGAACCCCTGGAGAGAAAGGTCTGTCTCACATTCTCTCTCACATAGGCCTGTCTAAAATTCACCCAACAAAAGCAGTGGGAACTGAGAAAATGTACTGACCATGATTTCAAACTGTTTCCCAAACACTCCCCTGTCTTCCATGGCAAAGAAAACAGGTAGTATTGACTTTCCTGATAATAAGGAATGTTCTCAAAACTCTGGCTAACGTTCTTCCAAGGTTCTCTCAAAATTATGAACAAGTGTTTCTCCAGGAATGTAAATAGAACATTTGTTCACTGTTACCTTGTCTTTTATAACGTTCTCAAAATGTTAACACAAACACACTTATACATTGTTTATAGAACATTTTGTTTCTGAAAGATTTTAGTTGGACGTTCATCTAATGTTTTTTTTTAAATGTTACTAGTTTCAGAACGTTTAGAATTTAAAATTTTAAAATGGAATGTTTCCTTAATGTTTGCATATCCATAAAAATGTTTTTTAAACAGGACATTCTGAATGTTCAAAAATAACATTTTCATAACTTTCATAACTAAATGGGAACATTAGCAAAATGTTTTTAGAACATTTTTGTTAGCTGGGTCAATACTCATGCCATTGATTGAGCCAATGTTATGTCGCACTGCTCCAGCAAACAGAGCAAGTTACAATCAGCTCTTTCATCAAATTAAATAAAACAAATTGCCTCATTAAAATCTATATAATAAAATATATAATCTATATAATAAAATATAATTTTCCTCGATAAAGCGATAAGTGTTCGATAAAAGTTCGATATAATGTGTATGCAGCAAAAGCGGAACAAAACAGCGCTACTCATTTGAAGCAGGCCACACGGACCATTTATCCTCTTGGCTCAAAGTTCAAATGGCAGCGTGCGCTTACTAGAGCAGATGCGTTTACTCGCTGATAAGTCTTGGTCACGCGTAGGGATGTCACGTTACCACAAATCTAGTAGTTGGTACCGATACCACTAAAAGCACACGATACCAAGTCGATACTACATGGAAAAAAAATACTTAAACATTAACTCCTTTATTTAAACCTTGTAACATTACAAAAACACAACATTAGTGGCACTTGGCCTACAAATATTAAATAAAATGAAAAAGGTTTATCATTGCAAAAGATGTGCAATTAATGCTGACAACTTTTATAAGGCTTTTTTTTTTAAGATATTTTAGTTATCAAACATACTGTCTGAAATGATCATATTTGGAAGAAAACTATCATACACAAGTCAAACGTGAATTTAAACTATTTATATACAGAGGTATATTATGTCACACTTCACGCTTCTCTAGTAATTTTCGTCTGCGTGTGAAGACGCTGCAAGCGGTGGCACAGCGCAAATCTGTGAATGAATGTTCCGAAATGAAGTAAACGTCAACGGATTTCCCCTGCTCAGGGAGTAGGAATCAATGAACACTGTGTAGGGACCATGTCAATCGGAACACAGTTCATGCACGGAGCTCACTTCTAACGAGCTGATGATTTGAAACAGGTGTGTTAAAGAGAGACATGCAAAATATGCAGAGCGGGGGTACGCGAGGACTGGAATTAAGAACCGCTGATCTAGACCAACAACTATTTATTTTTATATTCTTTTTACCTTACACCGTGTCTACACCGGACACGAGCGGTGCAACAAAATACTATAGAAACCATTATAATCAGTGATGCTGTCTACACTGGATGTGGCGCTCATTCTTCCACATTTGACTCTCAGCACCTTTCTTGTCAATGAGTCAAAGAGGAGCTGAACTCGTCACCATCTACAATGTGTAGTTCTTCTGTGTGCTTGTAGGCATTTTTTCCTTCTTCTTTACCCTTTGAGGACAGACTGAAACACTTCCAGGCGTATGCT
This sequence comes from Spinibarbus caldwelli, assembly GCA_039654775.1. Taxonomy (NCBI): domain Eukaryota; kingdom Metazoa; phylum Chordata; class Actinopteri; order Cypriniformes; family Cyprinidae; genus Spinibarbus; species Spinibarbus caldwelli. The sequence goes on along the minus strand of CM077255.1, from coordinate 20,054,392 downwards.
CTGTCTGCCCCCGTCAGTTCCATGAAGAATTGCAGCCTCGCTATAGTCGCTACCTTCGGTACCACCGGTATTTACGCTACTGAAGAAAAACAAGTACTGGCAGGATTTTAAAATGTTTATACCGTCTTGGTACCGTAGTATCGGTTCTCGTGACATCACTAGTCATGCGAGCACTAAAGAGCCCTGTGAGATCCAGTGTGAAGCGCTTGAATTCAGCAAAGAACACAAATGACTATGATTTAAACTAGTTTAAAGGGGCCATCGGATGCAAAATTCACTTTTACATGCTGTTTGAACTGAAATGTGTCTTGGCAGTGTGTGTACACAACCACCCTATCATGATAAAAATCCACACAGTTTTTTTTTTTTTTTAATCCCGATAAATCATAACCCCTTTCTCAAATCAAGCTGATCTCAGATTCTTGGCTGTGTGACGTCACACGTACCAGGCCCCTCCCACGATTGTAGATTGACACTAGCGTTTCAGCATAGACCCGCCCTGAGTGAGCTGTCATCAGTCCGCCATTGTTTCAATGCCGGAGCAGTTGTAGCCAAGAATGTCTCCTAAGCGATTGAGGTGCTTTGTTGTTGGATGTAACAATGAACTTGGCAATCGTCATTTACTCCCGACATCTGAGCCGCTGAAGACGCAGAGGATTACATTTGTTTTTGAAGGGAAAGCGCCCCCGGTTTACCTAAATGCATTATGTTTGCGCAAATTATTCGTGATCCAGCCTCACCTACGGAAGAAGTGAGTATAAGTTTTTTTATGAATCTTTGCAAATCGCCTTTCCTAATAATGTGCTAGTTAGCAAGTTCCGCGATGAATGCGGCTAGTTTACCGTCTTGTCACCCCACGGAAGAGAGGGGAGGGGTGAGCAGAGCTCATTAGCATTTAAAGTGACATGCAACAAAATGGCTTGCTTTGAACAGAGCGGTTTTTGAGAGGGTAAAAAGGGTTTTACTCTACCATTGAGAAATTTTAACCAAAGTATTTTTATTGACTTCTCATTACGACCGTAAAGAATCATATCAACTTGTGGAAAATGGGCATCCGATGACCCCTTTAAAGCCAGATGAAACAGCAAAGACAAACAGGAGAAACACTGCGCAACGATAGAGTCAGAGGCAGGGCTCGACAGTGCGAGCATTTCACTCGCATTTGCAACTAAAAATAGACGTGTGCGAACTGGAAAATGCATTTAGGAGCATGAGTGCGAATACAATTTCTTAAACAGCATAACTTACACAGTAGCCTATAACAAACTTCTTAATTTCTTCAATTTATTTAGGGAAAAAGAGCAATACAGCCTCATATGATTATTGAACTTTAAAAAGGCAAAGATTTAATTTCAATGAGCACATATGAGAATAAAGGCGGAATGAGTGAAGGAGACGCGCTGAATGAAAATGCACATTCGGCACTAGAGGCAGAAATGCAGCCATTACCCCGGTAACAATATATGTGTAACCGTTGTTCTCCCGAGCGCTGAGCGCAGTCACTCAGCGCACAATGAACCGTTGAAGTTTAAACAGCGGCGCTCGCGCACTTTGTAATTACTCTTGCGAGAGGCGCGCGACTGAAATGCGCAGCTGACGGGACAAAACTGTTTAGCGCATAGATAAGTTAGCCGTTGTTTGCCATTTATGTCAAAGATCATTTTATGCATCTGTTTGGAGGGACGAGTTATACGAATAGAATTTTAGAATCTAAATGAAACACAAACTCGATATGAGCATGTTGCTCATCAATAAAAGAGCTGCACGGGATCTTATAGACAAAGCAGGGTTGCACTACTTTCCTAACTGTAAATGTTTCAAACAGTCATTTAGATATGTCGCTTTAGTCTTCACCATAGCACCAAATAATTAATACTTAGACTTAATGAGTTATTTATTTTCAAAATTAAACTTTTGTTTTTCTTTTAATCTAACCTAATACATGGCCTATATATATATTGACTGATTCGTTATTATTGTTCAGTAACACTTAATTGGTTCCATTAACATTAGTTAACTACATTAGTTAACATGACTATGTTAATAATGACTGCATTTATTACTCTTAATGTTATTTTAACTTTTAATAGTACATTATAAAATCAAAAGTTGTGTCTGCTAATATTATTCAATGGAGCTAACATTAACAATAAATTGTTGTATTTTTATTAATCAATGTTAACAAAGAGTATTAGCTACTGCAACAATTAGCTAATGCACATTGTTAATGTTAACCTGCTTTAACTAATGTTAACAAATGGGACCTTATTGTAAAGTGTTACCTATTGTTCGTTCGTTCGTTCATTTGAACTTAATCTTTTGCACTCTAATCTTGAAACACTTGTTTACTTTATATTTTTGTATACTTTTTAAATAGTCTTTCTTTAGTAAAAGATCTTTAAAGTTTAACCTGTTAAGAGGACGACACTTTTTTTTCACTTACTAAATTAGCCTATATATTGTGATAAAACCATATACCGTGACAAAAGCTTCAACGACTATTGTGAAAATTTTATATTGTCACATACCTAATGTACATAAAATTTAATAGGACTATAAATAATTACATAATTAGCCTATTAAATAGAGTCTGAAGCAAAATTATTTAAAAACCTTGTGTACTTTCTGTATTCTGATAAATTAAATAATTGTGCTTGCAAATGTCTTTATCCCCTTATTAAACTAAAACACAATTTGAAAAATGCGCTCCTAAATGGGTGTGTGTTTGGGGAGGGGGGTGGGTTTCCCTCTTTTTCATGCTTTCCTTCGCTTATAAATAGCTTGTAAAAGCGGGGTGCGCATTTTACTTTCACTTTCAAATTAGCGCCAATTCGGCGTAAAGCGCTTGTTCGCTGTTAGTTCGTTTGAGTTTTCCCTCTTTTCCTCACTTTCCTTCGCTTCTAAACAGCTTAAAAGTGATGTGCGCAGTTTACTTTCACTTTCGAGCTAGCGTCAATTCGGCGTCAATTCAAGCATCAACAAAATACTCAACTTAGCCTATATATAAATCATAGAAATTTTATTAACAAAACGAATAAAAATACACCATTCTATAGGCTATGCCTAATATAAAATAACTTACACAAAGTTTAAATAGCCTAGGTAGGCCTATGCAAAACTGAAAATCAGCAAACACTATGGAACCAATTAAATAAGAAATGATTGTTTAAAAAAAAAAAAAAAAAAAAAAAACCTTCCAAAATCACCTTAGATAAACGGCAAAAGTCAACAGGCTTTTCAAAATGCAAAAAAATTGCCAAACATGCGCTTTTGCATTTCATTTTGAAATCTTCCGCTATCATCTTGTCAGTCTCATCCACTCTTCTTGTCAGTCAGCTCGTCTCACTCTCCTCACATGAATGAAATCTAATCTATGATGCGACTGTCGTTCTGCACGCTGTATTGAGCAGCCGCGTTCCGTTTTTAATTGTAGTGTCTGTTCTCTAACTGAACTAAATGATTTTTATTACTATAAAAAAAATCAAAACGACGGTGGGGGAGGGTGCCGCGGTGGGCAAGTGACATACCGGTGTTGCGGCTTAACACCGGTATCACCGCCAACACAGTCTATCGCAGCAAGCCTAGCTACTACTACGGTCAACTCAAGCTACTGTCAAATGTGCATTTCTAAGAGACAAATAAATAAATAAATAAATAAATAAATAAATAAATAAAACTAATATTAATATTGCAGCCTGCACTGCAAACTGTGCAAAGAAGTCTGGCAATACAAACCTGTTTCATGATTTGAAACAATATCACTCATTAGAACATGCAGAAAATATGAAATTAAATTTTTCTATCAAGGCATTTATTTTGTTAAGGATAGATGACTAGAAAAGTGTAAAGAACTCAAATATGTGAAGTCATGCTCTGACCATAAAAAGTAGTTTATAACCACAATTAATGGTCTAGTTTATTAAATTTTCACTTAGGAGCAAAAAGCTGCCTTTAAACCTGAAAGAAATAAAGATCTGATATTTATGGTGATAATTAATCAATATCGACTAATAAGAAAAATTTATGGTAATTTTTTTGGCCATATCTCTCAGCCCTACTTCTGCCTCAACTTCCTGTTTCTGTAGAAAACTCTTCAAGCCAAAAAAACGAAAACCACATTATCAGAAATAATATGGCACAAAAAAAAAGTTGGACTTGCATCAACACAACAAACATTTTGGCTTGATTCCTTAGGAGACATGCAACAGTGACTGTTTTTTTAAGTAGGCAGCCTAAATCTCTTTGATTTGTTCATAGGGCTGTGCAATTAATCAAATTCGATTATCATGCACATCTCGTCAGTAAAGCCAGTTCTGTGATTAGTAGTAAATCACCATCACCTGTTCTCAGATGGCGCGGCCTTTTCTACACAGAGCCGTAGTTCACCGACAAGCTAGGCAATATCATGTTCATAATCGAAGGTGATTCGTCTGCGATTATGAATGCAATATTGCCTAGCTTGTCAGATTTACTACTAATCACAGAACCGGCTTTACTGACTATATGCGCATGATAATCGAATTCTATTAATTACACAGCCCTACTTGTTCATATTGCTTATCAGTGCTTCCCACACATAGACTTTACCTGGGCGGGCTGCCCAGGTATATTAACGGCCGCCCAAGTATATTTGATGACACATTTTTGTTTTTATTACTATTATTATCCTCTTACACTTTTTTTTTTTTTATCTGCCCGAGATAATGAAACCACCCGTGATCGATTAACTAGTGGAAAATCTCCTCTCGCCCTACGCGTTTCGTACTGCCAGAATATTCACATTGACCGCAAAAAATATCCACTGCCCGATGCCATCAACTCCAGCATCTCACACACACGAGTGCGACTTTAGCACAATATTTAGCAACTTTCAGACCCTTTTGGTGGCTTTTTTCCGTAACAGGCAAACCTAGCAACTTTTTTGAAAAAACCTTAGCTATCGTTCAGTTGGAAGATGTCGCCAGTACTGCCCCTCTCTCGGTGTCTATTCTGTGCAGTGAGTGGCAGAGAAACAGAGCTTTCAGTTGGCCGTAACGCAGCAGACTCGTCAATAAATCATTTATTCCCAAGCAAAGCTTCCAAGCATCTGTCGCTTACTGACCGTTTGGACTTTTAAATATGAACATAATTCGTCTGTTAATATGCTCATAGTTTGTTACTAAGACGCAGGCAGTACGCTGAATGAGACAAAACAGTAATATAGCCAAAACCACTACTAACTACAAAACCTTTGCCAACATGACTGGGTGGTCTAAATGACAAAAAACACACCAACACACTTACACACATTAACACACACCTGCAATGCAGACAGTTGTGATAAATGCCGCAGGTTACACAAATCTGCAGGTGCACACCTTCTTCCCAGTGGGACTCACAAACATGACTAATGTGCCAAGACAACAGCTCTGCGTCCGCACCACAGGACGATAAGAGAGAACTGTTAAGGAGTTTTCTCAGAGGAGAACCTTAAATCTACATGCAGAGCTTCCTTCATGCTTGAAAAACAGTCCGGCAACTATTAAGGCAAATCTGCTGAAAAACAACTGCATGAAAGTAAGTGATATCCCTTATTATCTGACTAGGTAGCACATCTCAGGCTGTTATCCTCTAGCATTCGCACCCACATCCTTGTCTGGTCAGTGTCTCAGGATCACATAACCCACACAGACATCTAGAAAAAGACCTTGAGCATCTCCATCCTGCCTTTTCTTTCAATTATTCTCATTTCAGCAGCTCATTGAGCAGTACAGAGAAAGACACTGAAACATGAGATACTATAAAACTCTTATTTAAGGCATTGTAGGGTGTTGCAGAATTAAGAAAACATTTCCTTCACTTCATAAATACAATATATAGACCCAGATTCTGCACCTATAAATGATTAATTTTATCATTGCAGAAATGACATTCATAATTCAAAATATATTTTATATTATTGATTATCATGATTTTGACAAGTAAACCAACAATTGTTAGAGATGAGAGTAAAGAATTGAATGGTTTTAGTACTTTTCAGGATGAAATATTGATTAAGCATCAAAAGAACCAGTTCATAAGAGTCACTTGTTCATGAATCACACTGTACCTTACACTTGAAATTGACAAAAAAAAAAAAAAAAAAAAAAAAACTGGCTGACAAGTAATTAGTTTGAGAACAGACTATACTGTTCATGCTGTAAAGAATTAAAGAAACCATTAAATAGGGCCCTATGAAATTCATTTCACTTGTTCACAAAATCCGTTTTATTTTTTTCCAAATTCCATTTTTTCCATTTTAAGTTTTCTAGATTCCATTTTTTTTCTGTTTTAATTTTTCTAGACTCTGTTTTAATGGTTAAATTAAAAAAATATTATTCAAAAAGCATGTCTAATTAATTGAAATCATGAAACTTGCACAATTTAAAAGCAGTTAGTAGTACTATCATTACATTAAATAATGTGTTTCTGTCAAGTTAAACCAAACTTTTATTTTGACAGGTTGCTGTGAATGCCTTTAAGTTTTTGTTTATATATGATATGGCGATAGTTTTTCTCTCAAAAGAAACAGTAAAATGCCCATGAAGTGACTCTCAGAGCAGTTCTAGAGATTATGTTGACGTGTTCATGTACTCATATATTGAGACGGCAAAAGCTGAAAACACTGCGAGCATCACACTTTTCAGTACGTGTGTAAAGAAACCGCGCATCTGCGTCATTCAGACACGCAGGATTCATATTTAAATGGTATTTTGCAGCTTAATATTCACAGACACTTTCTATATTGCATTTTTATTTAAGTGTTCTGACCTAATTTCATCTAAAATTCAGTTATATTTTGGCAAATTCAGTTATATTTTGCATTATACAGTAAATTCCATTTTTATAACTAGATTCCGTGATTCCGTCTGCGTTTTCCGCATCGCGGAAATCATAGGGCCCTAATTAAAGAAACCAAAAGATTTATGACTTCTCTTGACCTTTAGTGATTCTTTTTTTTAAAAAGACAAACAGTTCTGAATAAGAAATTATTCTAAGTTCCCATCCCAACAATAGACCAATCAGGTTAGACGCCATATTGATTTTCACACAGATGAAAATGAGGCTATGAGGGACAGACTTACAGTCTTTACGGTCTTAGATTGCGTAATTTTCACAACTTTTAAAACTATGTTTTTGTCTACTGAAATTTTTTCCAGAAATACATTTCATAATCTGATAATCTGAACAATCAGTATGTTGTTAAACAACAGCAAAATCCATTGAACACTGTACTTCTATCACTCAGAGCCTTGTTTTCATTCCTGTCAAAAACTCAATATGGCACTACGGTGACTAAAGTTTATATAATTCATTTATAATCATAATATTTACATTCAGTTTTACCAAAAGATTAGAATTCACCCCTGATATACACCAAATTACAATGCTGCATGGAGGAATTTCTTGCAAATTGAAAGATGTGTTATATAACAGCAGTTTACTTTGTGTATTACAAAGACAATATTATCGCTTATAAAATGATGATATCTGTGAATCATACATTTCAATTATTGATGCAGTTTAATACCGTAAAGTAAAAAAAAAAATAAAATAAAATAAAACAACAGTGCTATCCCTTTGCCCAGATAGGTCTTAAACATGGTTTTGGATCACACAATACAAAAGTGACAGACATCATTTACAAAAGAATAAGCTCCAGCCTTCAAAGCTGCCACCTTTTCTGTGTCGTAGCAGCCATTAAAAACTTACTGCACCAAATCCCTGCGACTTGCACCTTCCTCGTGTTCACCAGCCTCGGCCCAGTGCCCAGAGGCAGAGCGACACCATCCACACACAACCTAGCAGGAAAAGCCGCTTCCTCTCCAGCAGACGGTACTTATAATAACATGACAGCTCAGAGAAACCATAACACAGCCTCATCTTCACAGCATCTACTATAAGTAAACCATAATAGAGTGCGTATCATCAATGTTGAACTGCGTAGCGTAAAGCCAGCATTTGTGGGCAACAGATGGGCACTGCAGCAGGTGAGAGCATGATGCTCATATTCAGCCATCAAATGCTTACTCTTCAATGCATTTCAAAGACATATCCCCTCCTTTCAATCGTTGAATGTTATTATGATGCCCAATGCTAATTTAAGCAGATACAGCATGCATTAATCATTGGGAAACACAGATTATAACTCCCTATGCAGATATACCTCTCAATGCAGCAAGCAGATACCGAGACGGGAAAGACAAGGAGACGGAAAGACAGGATTCCCTTTCGCTCCACGTTACATGCACACATATACACTCACACCTGGGTGGGAAGCAGGATGAGATGGAGAGGAAAGCAAAGAAAGAGCTCGCCTTGTTGCTTGACTACCCACCTCTGCCGATGCCTGCTGCAGTGTTTCCTGCTCGGCGAGGCTGAAGAAGAGTTGGGTGGGTGCAGCCAGATTGCCTCCGCCGAGCGACAGAAACGACGGCAAGAGAGAGAGAGAGGGAAGGAGGGGGAGATGAGACGGGAATGGTGAGTGGGTTTATCCTCCACGCTACCCTGTCAATGTGTGTGCCTGTATGGCTGAGTGCATGAGTGTGCGCACGAGAGGGGGCGGATGGGAAAGAGAGAGAGAGACAGAAGCTGTGTGTAAGTGAAAGCAAGTCTCCCGAGACAATGCCAGTGAATAGAGACTGAGGAACACAGTAGATGCGTTAAACGCAGGGTCCCTCCCCCTTACATCACACTAACTCTGCGCCCTGCACAGTCAGCGCAACATCTAACCATATGGAGGAACAACGGGTGCAAGAAGGAACAGAGACAGAGAGGGAGACACAAGAAAAGGAGACATGCAAATAAATTTAAGCTAGTGTGTTCAAAATGTTTTCATAAAAACGCACTGCAAAGATGAGATTTCACAGGCAAAAGGTTCTGGAAATGGCTCTACGTGCATTTCTTCTGCATTATGTTGGGTGATACATCTGCCGAGTCAAAGGACACACTGCAGGTGTGTCGTGAAATACACTGGGCCTCTCTTACAGGACAACATCAAACTGCATTTGCAATGCATTCAGCTTCCTTAAATGAATATACATCCTTTTCTGTGGGAAATAATGTATACCTGGAGTTGCTTTTATGTGATCAGGATTTGATTGGCTTATTAGCCTATTATATTATTGGTTAATATTGATTACAATTTTCCAACCCACACAGCTGTAGTTAGTTGTTAGTTTTTATAATAAAATTGAATCAAAACGTAATATTTCAAACATTAAACTGTTTAATTTCCCACATACTTTATATTTTATTTGAAGTACTTTATTGGCATGATGGAGTTTATATACAATATTGCCACAGCATTATACATAACGTCATGACAAGAAAAAGAAATATACAATATAAATATATTAAAATATACAATAAATTTTTGTTCTAAGTAATCTGTAAAAAAAAATTTAAAAAAATAAAATAAAATAAATAAATAAAAATTACCAGTGTTTAGAATCACTGAGTAAACTATTATAGTTTTTGTTAATTAAAAAGTTATTAGTTTATGTTAATACAAAATATATTTGTTTGATACTGTGTGTTTAACAATTGCAATTATACAGTCAAACCAAAATTTATTCAGACATCTTCAACATTTCTCACATTATCACAGTATATTCGTTATGGTTTAGAAAAATGTAATAAAATATGACAAAGAACTTAAGAGTAGGGCGATATGGACAAAAAAAACAAACAAAAAAAAAAAAAAATCGCGATTTCTTTGATCAATTTTGCAACTTCGATTTTAATCACGATTTTGACACACACAAGACATGCTTTACAGTTATAAATGCATTCAGTGTGAATTTGAAACATTTCCAAAAGAAAACTAATTGGAGCTTTATCAAAAAGCTGTAACATGTCTCTAGAGCAGACATAATCACTAAGTAAAGGTGTAACAAAATGTCCCTAGAACAGTCATATGGCAAAAAACACATGCATTGGTCATAGAGCTCTTTGTGGCACTGCCTCAGGTGTTGAAATAGATTTCGCCAGGCTTAAATTTATTCATATTTAAACTCGACAAATATAACTGTTTTCCTACCTCCATGTACTATCTATTATTGCCTTGTTTAACTAAAAGTGCACTTTTACTTGTTTTAAATCTAGCCAAAAACCATGTGTTAACTGTGAAAGAGTAGACTTTAATTATATGCATTTTTCATTTCCGTGTCAATCCATGTACATTTTTACCGCGAACAATGCCCTGTCACATTAATTCAGCGCGTGCAGCATAGCAGAAATAGACTCCGTGCGGAAACGATCGCTGCATGAACAACCGCGTGCAGTGAATGCTCTGATCCGTTAACATGGGTGCGGAAAAAATACGCACCGCACACGCACCACAGACAAGAGTATGTGTGAACCTGGCGTTACGTCTGTATGACCGGTCTGTTCTGTTCTCACGCTCCATTAGGCGGCTGCATTCTGATTGATTTGGATAGCATACTGCGGGAGGTCATTCTAAAGTGATTTAGAAATCGCGCACTCTCAAATCGTGATTTTATGACAATTTCGATTAATCGCACAGCCCTACTTAAGAGTTAAACTGTGTCGGAACAAATTCATCTTCATAATCACAAATGAATTACAGTCAAACCAAAATTTATTCAGACACCTTTAAAATTTCTCACATTATCACAGTTTATCTGCTATAATTTAGAAAATGGTAATAAAATATGACAAGAACTTAAGAGTTAAAGTGTGTCAGAACAAATTCATCTTGATAATGTCAGATAACTTTGATAGAAAGGTATGTGACAAAACATGGTCAGGTCAAATTTTTTATCAATTTTACTGGTAGTCCACTGTATGAAGAATTTTTGGGTATAATGTGTCACAGTTTACTTTATTTTGCTATCCTCACTTACATAAACTAACTATAGTGTCCTGGACCCACTAAAAATTATATCTGGTATGTGAATAATTTTTGGTTTGCAACCCTCTACGGACACCTTGGCAATTGAATCGCCATTGGCTAGTAAATTTTTTAGTTTACTCGCCAGACTGATATACTATATATGGATATGTATATTATATATATTTTATATTATTTTACACACACACACACACACACACACACACACACACATATAGGGTTTCTGTAGGATTTTTAAGCTCAAATTTAAGACTTTAAGACCTTTTTTAAGACCTGCACAAATAAAATTAATACCATATGAGCGGGGTAGCGCAATGTCTATAGTACCATATTAAACTGTAAAATGACTGTAAAAAGCATAATTTACAATTCAGATACAAGTTTTCACAAAAACAAAAAGTTTTGTAAAATGATAAACTTTACATTTCAGCCTTTACACCATTTTTAAGAAAATGGATAAGTCAAAAGTGTTAATAATATTGATTTCAACAATTATTATCAATAAATTATTATATAAATTAAATAACATGAATTAGGGGTGTGCGAAATTGGCAAAAAATATCATCTTGATATTTTGTGGGATTTTATCGATAACGATAATTAGACGATATTTTGCTGAGTGTGTTATTGTGCTGGTATCTTAAAGATTACCATGGACAGGTGACTCCTGAATTTTTTTGATATTCTTCATATTCTGTGTGGTCAGTTCACAGCAGTGATAGAAATTTGTCTTTTCCAACAAGTTTTATGGGCATTTTTACCTTTAAGCTATTTTTTCTAAAAGTGTGCATAAAATTTTAAGTCAAATTCTTGCATTTGGGCTGTTACCAAGCAAATGAAATCAGTATCAACAAAATGTATCTTTGCAATGCATCTGAAGTGGCATTTAGATGTATTTACACACTCTTTAATGCAGCTCAGAGGGACATAGAATGCTAACCTGCACAGTTACAAATGCATACATGATGTTTTGATATTTGAAACATAAAACGTTGAAAACTGATGTTTGAAATTATTTAAAAAATATGAATATACTTTAAATGTGAAAATAAAACGGCCAATAGGTGGCAGTAAGTCAGCGTTAATAAGTGAGTCATTGCGACTGAACCGAATCATTTAAACGTGAGTCATTCAGGAAAGAAACACCGCATGTTGCTCAGAGACGCAAAACAGTGCTGTGGCTGTGATTGGAATTATTTTTGTTGTAGAAATAGAGCAAAAACAGCCAATATGGTGTCTAAAACTTAAGTCTCTTAAAATTAACTTCTTGTTTATTGAACTGTTGCATAAAATCAATATCACATTTGTAATCATGCTGATTTTTGGAGAAAAAAAAAAAATGGCACTCTTCGTGTGATATTAACTATATGAAATGATATAAATATAGGCTATACATTTTCTGCCCCCATATCTTAAATTATGTGATCAGTGTAAATGTATTTTAATAGACTGACTCGCACGCACACTAGTTTAACCTATGTTAACTGATTCATTCTCTGCCAGCAGGTGTCGCGTTTGGCTGAAATACAAGAGTTTTCCCGGTAAAGACAGAACACAAAGCAGCGCAGCACCGGACTTTGAACTTCCAGCGCTCATGTTTATTTAATCAAATCATAGCCTTTTGAAGTTTAATCCTCACATTTGGCCATATCGCAATTCTTGTCTTTCCGTCTCCAAATTTAAGACCTCTTGAAATCATAATTAAGACTTTCTTGTACAATTTAAGACTTAAGGCCTTAAATTTGATACAACTAAATTTAAGACTTTTTAAGACCCCGCGGAAACCCCGAGATATTTTATTTATATATATATATATATATATATATATATATATATATATATATATATATATATATATATATATATATATATACACATACATACACACACCAAGATGTTGTCTTTAATGTCTTCAATTCTTTACAGATTATTTCTTTATTTTATTTTATAAGTTTTTTTTATTTAACAAAAGATACTTTGCTTCATGTCAAAAAAAAAGATTAAATAATTAAAAAAACAACACACAACAACACACAATACAGCTCTCCATCTCAACCTGAAATTACCACATGGGACAAGAATAAAGCTTACACGTAAAAAATGCCCTGGAGCGTTTGTCAATACATCTCTGTATAATAGTATGTTCAACACCTCAAACTGTTCTTTCCCTGACTCTAAGATAGGGGTGGGCAATATGGCAAAAATATCATATCACGATTTTTTTTTTGAATTTTTTTTAAATATCACGATTTCATGATTTTATCACGATTCTTTGTCATGTTAGTTTTACTATTTTGTCTGAGCAGTACAGCCAAACTAATTCCCCTATTTTAATGACAAAGCCTTCCAAGGTAACAAAATATAAAAAAGAATGGTGGATATTTAGGCCAAAGTGGGCGAAGATAAAAAAAACTGTCATTATTTTATCTTTGTTATTAAAAAATAAAGAACAAAAGATACACATTACAAATACACATAATATACAAATAAAACAAACAGTGCTTTATTTTCAGGTACAATAGGCATATTTAGCAGGAGCATTCAAGAAATTGAATGAACAAATATAAAAATAAAACACTATAGATTGATTTCTATTAAAGCAACCCTATTTTTTTTCAGTCAAGAGTAGTGTTATTTTTTTCTCTTTGTGTTTTGTTGTTTTAACATTAAAGAATAAAAATTCTGTCATCTGTCTGTCAATTCTGTCATAGTGTTTTATATTTATACCATCATTTACTCACTCAAAATTAGTTTTAAACCTGAATGAGTTTCTTTCTTCTGCTGAACATACTTGCTATTTTGAAGAATGTGTAAAAGTCTTTGTATTTTTTTTTCCTACTATCAAATTCAATGTGGACCAGCAACTGTTTGGTTACTTACGTTCTTCAAAATATCTTCTTTTGTGTTCAGCACAAGAAAGAAATTAATACAGGTTTGGGACAACATGTGAGTGAGTAAATAATGACAAATTAAATTTTTGGGTGAACTATCCCTTTAATGACAGTCGGCAAAATGTTTAGTTCTGTCCCTTTAAAGCCTGCATGCATCTAATATACAGGCATGCATCCATTTTTCTCTCAACTGTTTAGTTTCATTTTTGACATAACGAAACTGAGTCTATATGTAAACCTTTTCGACAGGCTTTTTAGTGCGTGCACTTCGGGTGTACCCGGGCTCAGAAAAAGCACACGTCAGACCAGCATGTGAATGAAAAGTTTAACCGGCAAGGCTTTAAAACACACGCAAATAATGTACATTTGTGATTGCGAATAAGTGCAGTCAGTGTCCCGTGAGTGTAACTCTACCGCTGAGTTAACACTGAATGTATGTGGCGTTGTACAGTATATTGATACAGAGGCACCAGAACTGCAGCTGATAGAATGTGCGCTGTAGCACGATACAACGATATTTCTTCAAAAGCAGATCGTGGAGACATTTTTATCGTCCTCGATCAAAAATCATCATATCGCACACCCCTACTCTAAGATTAAAGAGCAATAAATCGCAACAGCACCAAACAACATCCACAGCTTTTCCACTGTGGCATGTGTTCACATTCTCATGATGAGAAGTGAGGCATATGCATTTCAATTCCCATGTGACTGCGTCCATTTCTCAGCTGGAAAACAATAATAGCCTGAGAAAGGAAGAGAGCAGGTGACCTCGCTTTCACCAACTGCTGTAATTCTAGTAAAGATATTTAACATAGCCTTGACCTTGAAGAGATACAGCAATAAAGAACATGCTGAAGGGAATTACAAAGTCATTTTTGCTCATTATACTACTGTAGGTAGTCCCTCCATATTGCAATGGAAATTTAGGAATTACATTTGCACAATTGCAAACCACAAGGACAAAATACACAAGAACAATTGTTATTATGATGAGCATCGCACCATCTGACAGGTTTCTAATTAACCCCTGCAATTGAAAATGTCACGTAGACAAAATTTGACAAATTACAGCAATCAACTATCCATTTCAGAAAATACTGGAGGATTGTGTCACTCCAGAAAGCTCCAATGACATTAAGAGCATTCCAAGGACAGTTGAGAGACTCTCAAGGTGGCTTACACTAAATTAATAAAATATACAATTTTAAATAAAAATAAAAAATAAACTCATTCTGAAGCAGTGCAAATGTGCTCTGTACACTGGATATGTGTTTTCTATTCACTATTCCATTGCAAAAAAAAAAAAAAAACAGGTTTTATGTTGTTGGGAAAGAACCTTAAAACTATTAAATGTGTAATATAAACTTAAAATGAAACCTGAAGTTTTCATTCCATTCGGTATTTTAAGTGCTGACTTCATTCTAACCAACGGATATGGTTTAAAAGGGAAGATCCAATCAGGGAAGTCACTGAAGAGTCTCATAATTGCATCATTTAACCAAGGACTCAGTCTGGCTAACAGTGCCACTCCTTCCCAGAGTCCAGCCGCTAGCTCTCTATTGTACAGCTACTCAAGCAGGAAAATGTGCTGCAAAATATGCTAATATTCTAGAAATGTCTTTGAGGAAGAGAGGAAGAATTCATTGCATCACTGAAATGGATTCAGTGTTATAGGACCAGCATTTTCTAATAATATGAACTCTGAAACAAATTTTGCATTCTTCAAGGTATGGCATACATATACATATACACACACATACATATACACATATACATATATATATATATATATATATATATATATATATATATATATATATATATATATATATATATATATATATATATATATAAAAACACAGAACAAAACATAATCGTTGGAACCCAAAATCATAATTTGAAAAAAAAAAAAAAAAAATTCAAGTCAACTAGACAAGCTATTTACACTATATCACAAACACAGTGGTACCAGCAATGCTCTTTGTGCTGCATTTGTGTGTAAGAATGTTACTCTTTTGTTTGAATGACTCCTGGCAGTACTCTAGTCCCAAATGCAGCTTGTTAAAAGATGAGTAAGACAGTGGTTTCTATTTATACACTGGTTTGCAGCGCTGCAGCGGAACGCAGCAGAGGCCAGGAAAAAAAAAACATCAAGATGTGCTTGCATGCAGCCTGTGGGGAGAACTCGTGCCTTTTTACTTCACCTTCCTCTTCCTGCACTCGAGATGAACAGCACATTCATACGTGGCTTGAGGGGCGGTCTCAAATAACTGCAGCCCATTTGAAGTGTGAAAACGGTGGAAGCCAACTTTAAATATTTCTTGACAAAGCGAGTGTATTTCTCAGACCGCCAAAGGAGGTTGCGCAGACGATTCAGAGTGAGTGCTGTACATATTTACCTTTTGCCCATTAAAAAAAAATGAATACTGAAAATACCTATTCTAGCAACTTTTTACAGCATTCTGTCACCTACTGTAGCAAAAGATAAATGATAAAAGGAGTTCACTCAAAAATGAAAATTTACTAATAATTTACTCAGCCTCAGACCATCCAAGATGTAGATGAGTTTGTTTCTTCATCGGATCAAATTTTGAGAAATATAGCATTACATCATTTGTTCATCAATGGATCCTTTGCAGTGAATGGGTGCCGTCAGAATGAGAGTCCAAGCAGCTGATAAAAACATCACAATAATCCACAAGTAATCCATTATCCATTAATTTTTAATTTCAAACCGTTGCTTCTGGCTAAAATATGCGTCCTCTATCCGTAATACCGCTTTCACCCGTGAAAAGATCATCTTGTCTGAATCAGGATAGAAATTTGCGCAGATCAAGTACTGTTCACAAGTGAAAACAGATATAAACAAATATATCTTTGGATTCTGATGTGAGAAGACAAAAAGGGAATGGACTTTTTCACTGGAAGAAGCATTATTATGGATTATAGACTCGCATTTTGGCAAGATGCGAAGGTTAATTAGTTTTAATTACAGTTAATTCGTTTCTTACAAACACAAAGCTTTTTGCTTCACAAGACATCAGGTGATGGACTGGAGTGGTGTGGATAACTTGTGGATTATTGTGAATTTTTTAATCAGCTCTTTGGACACTCATTCTGACGGCACCCATTCACTACAAAGGATCCACTGGTGATCAAGTGGTGTAATGCAACATTTCTCCAAATCTGATCCAATGACAACAAACTCATCTACATCTTGGATGGCCTGAGGGTAAGAGTACATCTCTTTTTCTTTTTTTTTTTTAGTAAATTTTCATTTTTGGGTGAACTTTTCCTTCAAGCCATTTTACACTGCTAGTGACTTGCAGACAAAATGACCAGTACTCATTTATTTTAAGAGAGCAGGTGACTTACAACAGCATGAGCAACCATTGCAAACAGGATGTGGGTGTATCCAGCGACTTGACAAAGTTAAGAAAAGAAAATTTATGCAAATGCAGAGTGACTTGATGCAGCAACTACCAGTGGAAATGAAGACAGTGGTGCTCATGTAAACAGTCTCCTTAATACTTGCAGTGAGTAATTTCCAAATTTTAAACGAATTGTACTGTGCTTGACCATGGGACAATATTCAAAAAAATATTTATAATGAATTAGTGTGATGCATGTATAAAAATTAATAGTGAGTGCATGGACAAAGTTAATTCAGCATTTTCACTCTTTTAGTAGGTGTTAATATTTTGTGCAGTATGGAATCGAACCGGGTTGCAGGTTATTGACTGCTCTCCCATTGAACCACATTGTGTCGCTGCTCATTTACATAAAGTTGAGCTTTGCTTAACTGTCACTTTGCCAATGTCAAGCTGTCGCCAGTACTTTCATCTGGTCCAGTCGCTTTATAACTGCAAATCTCATATATGCAAATATGACAGTCAGTATGAACACCTCTTCAGAAGCACATTTCAGATTCAGGTCAATGTGTCCGGTCAAAAATCCAGGTATACCATGTCAGCAAACCTTTAAATGCATTCATGTAGCTCAAACAGTAGAGAATGGTGCTAGCAACTCCAAGGTCACGGGTTTGATTCCCAGGGAATGCATGGAAGAGCAATGTAAGCTGCTTTGTATAAAAGTGTCTTACTAATGTAAATTTTAAATTTGTGCTACAGCATGCTTTACAAGTTCCCTTAAATATGTACCAGTATAATCAGAATTTCTACCAAAATACTACACCACATGGCTTATTTTATTTTGGTATTAGCCAGTCATAATTTTTTTTTTGTTTGTTTGTTTTTTGTTTGTTTGTTTTTCAGTAGTAACAGCGTTTTGGTGCAAGCTATGGTAACCAAGGGAAAAACCGGTAAAGGGTCATGAGAAGGATATCCTGCAAAACCCATCTCTACTTACCAAGTCTAAACTGTCTTTAAAGGATGCAGAGCACATCTCTGCCATGTTTTATTATTATTAATACTATTTTAATGGGACAAGATGCTGACTCCCAGAGCTTCAGATGGTGTCCATCATGAACTGACTGTTTCTTTTCGTCTAGTTTAAATTAAAGCTCAAAATCAAACCTCACAGACAACAAACTAGCTAACAGGCGAGTAGCAAAATAGGACAGAAATGAGTTGTGTTTATCATTTCTGAACTTTATAAGCTGTAACATAACGGCAGTTCAGCGTCACTATATGACACATTCAGCGATTTACCTCAGCAACACAAGTCTTCAGTCGTGATATAATATTCTTACCTTACAGCAGGATAAGAGTTCATCAAACACGACAATTGACCTTTCTTCAGCTTTCAAACTGTGTTTAGTGTGATGTCGCGCTTCCCTTCAGTTAAAATAACGTCTGTCAAGCAGCAGCTGATGACTTTTTTTGCCGCTTTTCACACTCGCCACGCGCTACAAAAGACACACTCGCGCTGCGCAGAGACGCTACTATTGGCTGGTTGAGGCGCACCGCGACATGACAGCGGCGTTTGATTGGCTGGCCTCGCAGTACGTCACTAGAAATATGTTTCAAGCGTCCAATAGTTACGCAGACCTTTTCAATACTCTGTTCTCAAACTAGGCATCTTTTTTTTTTATTTATTTTTTTTTGTGAATGTGTTTGTGTTAACGCTTTTTGAAACGAGTTATGTAAGAGTTATCTCTGAGGAAAAAAGTCATTATTATTCCTCAAATTCTCGTATTCAGTACATTGTTTTTTTTTTTATTATACTAGCCGATTTATATATATATATATATATATATAAAAAACAAAATTAAATTAAAAAATTTAAAAAAAAAAATGTTGTGCGTTAAAAAGGAACAAATTAAATGTTGCCTTAAAACTGTTATTATTATGATTAATTATAATGCCCCTTTTCCTTTCTGTTCATGCCATCAAAATGCTCTATATTTATCAGTTCATGTAAAATACATAAGTTATTAAGAGACTTTATGACTTCAGTGCACTATGATTTTATTCTGGTACAGAAGTTAATAAGTGCAGAGCACGAGAACTGGGAATCAGACCTCACAGAAAGCCATAAAAAGCCGTTTAGATTATCGACTGCCAGTCTGCAGCAACTCTCTTCAAAAATATATTTAAGTCATTTCATTAAATAGCCATATTCCTAAACATCAGAAAATCAAATGCAAAGAAAATTCTAAACAAATTAAATTCAACTCCATTTCAGATTGAATACAATTGTAAATGCGACTTTGAACGGCGCAGATCTTCACAGTTTGTTGATCAGTCTTTCAGGATGAGTGGGGCTTTGACTTGGGCAGCAACCTCTGCACCCATCAGCTCCTCCACTATAGTCAAGGCAAACTCAAAGCTGGTTCCTGGCCCTCTGCTGGTGATCACGTTACCATCCTTCTGAACTCGAGCCTCTGAATATTTATAGTGATCTGGGGGAAGAATACAAAATAATTCATATGGCTAAAGATATCACCACAGTCGACAAGTGCAATCTTTATTTTTCGTTCTCCTGCAGCGAAACCAAACACAAATCACACTAGCTTAAGAAGAACACTATATAGTGTAGCTTTTGGTCTGCAGATGTAATTATGTAATTAATTAAGAAATCTTGAATGGCCTACAACATTTCTAGAGATATACAGTACATATATATCCACTGTGTTTAATAAAATGTAAAAGTAATAAGTACTACAATTTCTATATAAAGTCAGCTCTTTAAAATAAAAAAAAATATGCAGGATGAAGGCTAGTATGTGGTTAAGATTAAATCTGATTTGAATTGCGTCACATATAAATGCACAAATCAACCTGATCACTTTATTTAGCGTTCATCTAAAGACAATGTTCGGATTCATCAATCGGGATGATTCCGTTCCAACTGAAACAAAAGGTGTCCATGTAAACATAGCTATTGTGTACCCTCTGTTTGATGTATATTGTGTGTTCTTTTCCATGACATGCCCCTCAAGTATGCAAGTTTCCATCAGTGACATTAAAGAGTTGTGAGAAAAATACTAGGTATATGCAGAGACATTACCACCAGCCATCATCTTGTCCTTGGCACCTGGATGGGTGGTAACTGTGCTGCCATATGCGATACCGTGAGCCAAGAGTGCCGTCGGGCCTGCAACAGGTCAGAAAATTACATGAAGTTACACAATTTCACCTCATTTCAACTTTATAAAAGCAGGAAGATGTGAAAAAATAATCCTGTGATTCTTATTTGTGCTGTTTGCAAAACCTGTTTAGTGTTTAAATGACGTGATAACTTCAGCAAGTGCAACCTCCAATCACATTTTCTTCAGAAAAATGTGCAAACCTAGTTATTTTTAATATAAAACTTCTGCTGAAGTCAAACAGTGCATGATTCATTGCCCGTGACTGGAAGGGGTAAAGTGACTTTTACGTGGTGTAAATCATATCGCTATCAGCCAAACATCAATATACTGTTATCTAAAATAAACCAGGTATATAAATTCCATCTAATTCTGCAATCTGCATTGGAAGGAATGGAATAAAGTAAAAATAGGGATCTAAAAATAACAGGGTTTTGCTGCATTATCATTGGCAGTGCCCTGGCTGTGCACTGAGCTCATCTGAACATTAATGAAAAGAGAGCTCTTAACTATTGATTGTGCACCCTGGCAGACGCCCAGTGCGGTCTAGTGATTACACTTTCTCTGGCAGGACGTTTACTGACCGACCTAATCCTTGCATCTACTGTTACGGGTCTTGCTTGTGAAAAGCTCTGTCCACAAAAGGAAATAAAAGAAAGCCGTATAAAGTATAAAGGGCATTTATGCCCCAATCACAGTCTTTTGTTCCAGAACATTTAACAGTAATGTATAATCTGAGTAAATATGCTTTTAAAGTTCACGTTGATTAACAATTCTCATTCCTGTATTCATGTATTTTCTACTGAAATAGGAAGTAAAAATTACTGTGCATTATTATTATTATTATAGGTTATGTCATAACCCTTCAAAACCATGGTTCTCTTGTTCGTATGACTAGTTATTGGCAGGTGGCATTAGAAAAAAAAAGGAGACATTTCTATTCTAGAGAACTTTATTGGACAAAAAAAAGCAGATGGTCAGCAGATGTCATCAGCGATATTTAAATATTATTGAGATACTATTATTGTTTTTATTAATATTTTAAATTAAGTTTTATTTGACATTTTCTGTTATTATTTTAACTTTAGTTAAAGTTTTAGCAATTTTGTTAAATGTTTTTGTCATTTTATTATTATTATTGGTTTTATTAATTTTTATTTAAATTTTTAGTTAATTTAGTACACTAAAATTAAACAAAATGTTAATGAGAAAAGATGCCTTTCAACTAGCAAAACTAAAACAAGTTATATATATATATATATATATATATATATACACACACATACATACTGTTTTTGAACAGTAAGATTTTTAATGTTTAATGTTAAAGTCTCTTCAAATCAGAATATTAGAATGATTTCTGAAAGATCATATGACGAGTAACGATGCTAAAAATTCAGCTTTGAAATCAGGAATAAATGACATTTTAAAATTTTCAAATACAAAACAGTTAGCTTAAATAGTAAAAAAAAATAAATAAAAAATCAATTTTACTGTTTTCACTGTACTTTGGATCAAATAAATGCAGGCTTGGTGCACAGAAAAGACTTCTTAAAAAAAAAAAAAAAAAAAAAAACATTAAAAATCTTACTGTTCAAAAATTTTTAACTGGTAGTGCATCTATGTATATGTATATGTATATATATATATATATATATATATATATATATATATATATATATATATATATATATATATATATATATATATATATATATATATATATATATATATATATATATATATAATTTTTTTATAAACTAAAATAACCCTGAATATAATCCATGTTTTTCACTGATATTAAAAGCCCACTAGAAGCCCACTAGTTGGTCAACTTTTAGGAGTACACCAGCGTATGCATATGCAAAGCTAATTAGACATGGATGAAGATTTCAAGTTCGCCAGTGTAATTACCCAAGAAATTAGAAATGCTAATTTATTTTTGACAATCTGATTGTGCATTCTAAACCTACAGACTCAGACTCTGTTTTGAAGGTATTCCACGGCACTAAAAGAAGCCATTTCCTGTTCATTAGAGATCCATATGGGGACATCTGCTGTTTTCTGGGATGCCTTCCGCTCTCCTCTGCTCTCTACAGCCACATGGGCTCGCTGTCCTCATTCACCACGTCCTTCACGAGCCCTTGAACGCCAAAGCTGATAACACACATCTCTGCGTTCAATACGCCCACAAATGAAGACGGACGTGCTTAATACCGGCAATTATTACAACTCATTATCCTCATAATTTGTATTTCAGATTTGTAGTTTTACAGATCTGCAGTCATAATTATAATCCATTGAGCCATGAGCGTCATATTGACATGCCACACATCGGAAAGAAATCTTCCAGAAATTATCCAGACGGTTCAGGTGTACAAACGAGGGCAAAGGCCCGCTGGGGAAAAAAATTACCAAAGGCCCTCTGGGAAATTCATACAGGAGGAAAAAGGTAATATATGGCTTCTCTTGCTGACATTTTGCCTAATGGAGCAGCGCTGAAAGTGTTGAAATAAATGCTGTTTATCCAGGGAAAGGTTAATGTGTGCACAGAGGTCACGATATGAAGATTACCTGCACAGATTGCAGCGATCAGACCCTTCCTGCCCTCCTGGTCCTTCAACACCTCTTTCACAGCGGGAGACTACAACACACACACACACACACACACACACACACACACACACATAATATGCCATTACTGAAATCACCGTCACACTGGCACAACACCACTTCAATTTACATAATTATGCAATGTTTACATTTCACAATACGAGTGCATTTCTAACCTCAGCAGATGACGCAAAGATGTTTTCTATTTATTCGAGGGACGTGGCATAATGTTATGCAAGATGTGCACGGCATGAGAGCTCTCCTATGGAATCCATTCAACTGTAAAATACACATAATTAAAGCAAAGTCGTACCTCAGAAAGGTTTTGAGCTCCAAGCAAACCTCCAGGCAGAAGTACGACATCATATGGACTCTGTCAGAAAAATAACATTCATCCACATTAAGCTGCAAACCAGGGGTGTTTTGATTATGTTTGACAATCAACAATGTTTCCTTACTATAGCTGATGTGCATATGTATTTATAAGATTTTGGTTGTGATAAATTGAACATATTTATAGAAGTCTAATTTCATTGAGTTTTATTGGCAATGCATTATTTGGCCAGTGGATGGAGACATCACTTCATCTTTAGCTTCAACTTCATTCAGCATAAATTAATTCTAGTCAACCTGAACTTATGAGGAGCCGGTTAAAGCCAAACCTGTTTGCGGGCGTCCTCTAGGCTGGAGTCTGGGCAGATCATGACGTCACGGCTGCACTGCACCGGCTCTTTACCCGCCAGACCTGCCACAGTAACAGCAATCTATGGGAGAAAGGAAAAAACATCAATGAAATGTGCATATCTGCTTTTTTTATGTGTGTGATAGTATATATATTTTACAATGTTTTTCTTCTGTCAGTCAATATATTTGTACATTTTAAATGTTTAATGTGGAAGTAATATATATATATATATATATATATATATATATATATATATGTGTGTGTGTGTGTGTGTGTATTTTAAGTCACTTATTTGTATGCTAAAACACAATTAAGCCTTTATATATACGTACACATATACATATATATACACACATACACAGTGCCGTTCAAAGTTTGGGATCGGATTTTTAATGTTTTTAAGTTGTTTCTTATGCTCATCAAGGCTGCATTGATTACTGCAATTTAAAATAACAGTTTTCTATTTTGAAGATTTCTATTTTGAATAAAATGCTGTCGTTTTTAACTTTTTATTCATCAAAGAATCAAAGAAAAAAGTATCACAGATTCTGAAAAAAAAAATATTAAGTAGCACAACAGTTTCAACACTGCTAATAAATCATCATATTAGAATGATTTCTGAAGGATCATGTGACACTGAAGACTGGAGTAATGATGCTGAAAATTCAGCCTCATTTTGAAGTATATTAAAATAGGAAACCAATATTAGAAATTGCAATAATATTTCACAATATCACAGTTTTTTTTCTAGATTTCTGATTTAAAAAAACAGCCTTGACGAGCAGTAATATCATGAAAAATTGTCACAATTTAAAATATCTTTTCTATTTTAATATATTTTAAAATGTAATTTACTCATGTGAAGCAAAGCTGAATCTTTAGCATCATTACTCCAGTCTTCAGAGTCACATGATCCTTCAGAAATCATTCTAATATGCTGATTTGCTGCTCAAAAAACATTTATTATCGTTATCAATTAAGTTTCAGGATTCTATGATAAATAGAAAGATCAAAACAGCATTTATTTGAAATAGAAATCTTTTGCAACATTACAAATGTATTTGCTGTCACTTTTGATCAATTTAATGCATCCTTGCTGAATAAAAGCATAAAGTTCTCTCTCCAAAAAAAACAAAAAACCTACGTATAATAAAATCTCTGATTATGTAATGTCAGAGTCCAGCAAACTTTGGCATTTACACACTGGCAGCAGTGTGTGACCATATACCGTTACACATTCAACAGACACTGATCACTGCTTCACTTTACAAAGACAAATGCAGAGATTCAGATAATGCCTAATATGGCCCGCACACATAACCAGTTGCCTACAGACGTGCACACACACACACACACACACACACACACACACACACACACACACACACACACACACACACACACAGCAGCAGCACTGTATCTGTGCAAAGCTCCACAGCTCAATGTGTTAAGAGTGTGAACGCAGCTTAAGAGTGCAGTACAGACCCCCGCTCTGCGCATGACATCCACCGGGACCACCGTCTCCATCTCCTCCGCGCCCTTCGCCAGAATCACCAGAGCTCTTTTACCAGCCATGACTGTGAGTCTGAGGGCCTGTCTGTGACTGTCTGCAACGCAATGCAACCCGCTCACACACGACACATTTAAGGCGTTTCCGGCTCTGGTTACTTGTAGGCAACTACCAGGCAAAATAAAAGTCTTCTTTTTTAGTTCTTCTGGCGATTTAATTTATTATATCTGATTTAATTTATTATATATGTGAAATCATGGACTTTGTATTATTGTTAAAACAGAATCATGCGTATTAAATCACAAAGAGAAAAAAACAGTTTATTTTTAGTGTTCAATTTTTTTTTTTTTACAGAAAACAGGCTAACAATTTGTAAAAATCAATGTTTTTATAAATAGTCATCATAGAGATTAAAAAATGTAAATCCAAAAAAACAGAAAATATCCTGAAATGCAGATTTACTTTCAGTTATTAAAATGAAACTGCGACAAATACATTAATAATACCTGAATAAAAGGGTACCTGAATAACAGTATATATACTGTGTGTGTGTGTGTGTGTGTGTGTGTGTGTGTATATATATATATATATACATATATATATATATATATATACATATATATATATATATATATATATATATATACATATATATATATATATATACATATATATATATATATATATATATATATATATATATATATATATATATATATATATATATACACACAATGAATATTTCAGAGTTGTATATACGGTTACAAATGGCTTTTAAAGCCACATTATTAAGTAATGGTAGATGTTTGAATAGTTTCACTTGGGTTAATTAATTTTAGGGCACGTATTTAGGGGAAATGCAGCTCTTCAGCCACGAGAGGACGATATAGACCACTGAATTACAGATTCAGGCATAGTGTTTGTAACTGGCTTGTTGATGGGCCTGAAACAGCATTCAGTGTCATCATCATCTATGAGCAACAGAAATGTTGACACTGGAGGAAAATTTCCAATAATTTCAAAGGATTTTTTTCATTAATGTGCTCATTTTAATTAGATGCATGCTGACAGACTGGAAGATGAAGGATTTTTACGAATTTTTACAAATAAATTTAAAAAATCTACTTCAGTGCAAAATTATCTAAATCCTGCTCCTTAACTCAACAAAGTACAAGTCTCAAGCTGTTACAGAAAAAGCATCTGGTGTTTCCATTCTCGGACACTTCTCTCAGGTTTGCACATCTCTGTGCATTGAGATCTTGAATGCACTGCAGCAGTGGACGATACACACAGCAGCGGCCTGTTTGTTGCGTGCCTGTGTGCAAATCCAGCAAGCAACGGTGATTACCAACATATGCAGCTGGGATCAACTGAGCTCACACTACATAGCTTATTTTCCCTTTATTTAATTATTTCCCCAACTCTTTACCCCAGAAGCTTATAGTATGCCTGTGTTGTAAATGCAAAATGGCAATTAAAGTTGTTTGTAAAACAGGTAACCCTGGTAAGACTGAGGGATTTGGCTTGGAAACACTGGCGATGTGAAGTCGCCCGCTCAACCATCTGTGCACAGTCCTCAACATACTCGCTGCTGGCAGCCGCTCGCGCTGGTTAAGATGCACTGACACATTCTCAAGACAAAAGAAAACATCCTTGAGTTTGGACTCACCACCGTTTTTCCTGTCGCCTTGTAAATTGGGCCTATCAGAGTTGTGTGTGCTGATGATGAGTTTATTTGTTCTCCCTGAAAATAGTTGAGATTTCTTGCAGCAAAACTTACTTTGTGTTCATAACCATTTTACTTTTCTCTGATTTTATAGTTAAGACTTCTCTATGTAAATGATGTATGTTATAACTGGCTTCTCATACCAGGTCTAGCATACATCAAGACAGTCAGAGTTATTAAGTAATTTCTATTTCTATTCAGCAAGGACACATTAAATAGATCAAAAGTCAAAGTAAAGACATTAATAATATTACAAAAGATTTTTTTTTTTTTTTTTTTTTTTTTTTTTAAACTTTCTAATCATCAAATGTAACACTGTTTCCAAAAACATTAAGCATTAATATTAAGTTTCAATTGGCGTTTTTGGAACTGTGGGATGGGACGGGGCTTTTCATCCACTGGTCATAAATTTCTATTGTTTTTGCAAACGTAGCCAATCATAGACATAGCTGTTGATTCAGGCACTGATTATAATGGAACTTTGTGAGATAGCTAACTAAGATGAGTGGCAGATTGTAGTGATTATAAAGAGAATGCTCTTTGTACACTTTCTAGGCTCCATTCATAATGAATAATGTATAATGCATTCATAATGTGAAAAAAAAAAATGTACTCACGGATGTGTAGCATTTACTACTGAGTGAAAGTGGAGCAGGTATGAACTGTGTGATTGAGTGGAGGCGGGGTGTAATTAGCATATTCATGACGATGCATATTCTGAATAGGGTAAGGGTGTAGAGTTACACTCAAGACATAAACAAATCATTTTCATAGAGAAAATGTTTAAATATGTAATTTTGATCATCAAAGATGTGTTTTAAGGGATACAATTAGTGACTGCAGGCAGAATTTAACAGTCACCCCTTACGGAAATTAACCATGGTTTTACTACAAATGAAACAAAACAACAACAACAACAAAAAACTATGGTTATTATACTTAAACCATTGTAACCACAAATTAACCATGGTTTTGCTACACTAACCATAGTTTAACCAGGGTATGTAGTAACACTGTGGTTATACAAATGGTAGTCAATACACCAAAAAACATGGTTCCTACAATTAAACTATAATAAAACCATGGTTAATTTTCGTAAGGGACCACAGCAATGGTTCTCTCCGCCACCATGTTTAAAGTTTATTTCTCTGTGTTTCCCAGTTGTGACTTGAGAATGCGTCTGTGTCCAATTTCCAAATAGGAAATGTGTATTTATGATAATTCCAACAGCAAATGCAGGCAGAATAAGTCCAGGAACATATATTAAGGAAGTAAATAGAGATTTCATGTTGACTTTTAGTTTTTATGCCAATAATCTATTTGAACAATTCTGCTTTTCTCTTCTCTGATTTACAACTCAACAAGCATGACGTCAGGCTGCAAAGACTCAACATTTCAACAGACGTTCAGCAATGTCAGTCATGGAGTGAAAAGCAGATTGAAACTTCCACATACAGTCTGTTTCTAGTTAACCATGTGTAAACTTAAGGAAGAAGTCGAGGAAGCTTTACTTTCAAAATGGTGCGTCTCTGGCACTCTTGGAGGCCTCATGTCCCACAAACACAGAGCTTAAGAGCAGTGATACAAAGCAGATTTACAGCAGAAAATCTGCACAGAACAACTGTATAACAAGGGACGAGAACAAGTGTACAGAGCCTTTCATCTGGTTTTGGCAGCAAACACAGCTCTTCTTTACGTCTTTCTGACTCGCCGTCACTCTTTATTTCCTTCTGATTTAGTGATCTGATATGTTTATACTCATCTGTGATGTGACTGTCTGACTAATGCAGGAGCCAAAGTGCAACTGAACTACGTGCATTATTATCTGTCGCCCTCCACCGCATGCAGCCGCGCCGCTGCCAGACCCTCTGCAGACTGCAGCTTTATCTAACGCTGCACAGAGGTTCCCTCTCAAACCTGAGGGGCTTCTGGAATGTTACCACTGGGGATTCTTTAATACTGAGGATTTTTTCTTCCTTTAAAGAAGGCAACCAACAGATGCAGGAAGTCAGGGAATTCCACAAATTCTTGTTTGTCACTGAGTAATCCTGTTACCAGCCCTGTGAATATGAAACGGTGTAAACATGAAAATAAACACTTCCTTTTTTGCTTCTTTTTTTAATTATTATTATTTTTTTCTGGAGGGGTGAGCATATACAAGAAGGCCTCGCTTCTTTGGGTTACAGACCTGTTGTGACATCTGCATCAGATAGTATGATGTTGGCTTTGCAAGGACAGATTCAAATGCTCTACTCTATCTCAACCTGTTAAACTGCCACTACAATGCTGCTAAATACATTCTAAATGGTTGCTAGGGTGTTCTGGATGGTTGCTAGGGTGGTTACTTAGTGGCCCAGGTCAAATAGCCCAATATCAAGTTCTATTTGAGGAGTCATTCATGTTCGCAAATGCTGTGAGATGAATTATAATATTTGTTAAATAATGTACATATTTATTTATTTACTTATTTTTAATATTAATGCTTCACTTAGCAAGCACTTATAACTCCTATATTATCCACATTTCTGTCTTAGCTATCAGATGACTGTATGGTAACTGGTGATTTAATTTTCAGTACAGGTGTCAGAAAAACAACAACATTTATTGTTGTTTACAGCCATTTATTGTCAAGAGCTTTGAGTCAATTTCTTTTAAAGGTGCAGAATGTAATATTGACAGCTAGCGGTTGCAATGGGTACTAAAGATGAAATTTACTGAACAGCCAATAAAAATGCATCATGAAATGGCGTGTTGATCAACGCGACATGGCACTAAAACGTAAAACTGCTTACCTCAAACTCTTTTAACTTCCTCTTTCACAGCTTCCTTTTTTATAGCAAACATAAAAAGTACAACTGCCTAACTGTCCTTCGTTGTGCCCTTTTTGTTTACCACTAGCGCATGCTAATGACATTTTATTCTTCAAGAGTAACTTACGTTGTAGCCTACGAATCACTAGATGTCGTTATCGTACAGTCTGTTTACATGTACCCAAGTTTATTAGATCCATGTCGTACAGTGTGATTTGTAATGATCTTTTAGATTTGCTAAAATCGTGCAGTGTGTAGAAGGCCAGGACACACCAAGAAGACGGTCGGCCAACATCGGGCCGTCGACGAGCATCTGTCGGGCTAGTGTGTTTGGTGTGTTCCACACGTTGGCTCTCGTCGTGTTTGGATGATCAGTTTAGCAAACGTGTCAGTGCCTGTGTTGGTTTCTAACGGAATTAACTGTCTATCAGCAGCTATCAATTGTAAATATTCATCACTCAAAAGGAGAAACCGAAACAAGGATATATGAGATATACGCAGATGTACAAAACGTAAACAAAGTAGCGCTTGCTTACCATTTTGAAAATCAGTTATGTTGATAACTTTCTTCAATTTAAGCAGCTCATTTTGTTATGAAAATATTGGAATGTTTGGGTAAGATCTACTTGCTAGTTTTCATTACTTTTGCTTTAATTCTCGGGCACTGACTTGTTCTCTAAACTGAACATCCAATCAGAGTTCTCACTTGCGCCGATGGCCCCAATGCCAATGTGAGCCCGACGAAAGCAGACGTGTGGAACACACTAAACAAACTAGCCCGACAGACGCTTACTGATGGCCCGACATTGGGCCCAATGGTGTTTCCTGGCTTTTTCACTGCAGTTGATTAGTTGATTTATCTGCGTTTTAATATGCCACTAATCACAGAGATTTTTAGATGGATGTCAACGTTTTTTAGATCGGGTAGAATCTGTGATCTCTTAAGCCAGGTGGAGTTTTAGGCCGATTTATCCCAGATTTTCCCCTCCCGAGAATCTGAGAAAAAATCTTGTCAAGGACCCCGGTCAGTTCCAATGATCGGTGTGGATTATCTGGTAATGTGAGGCATTTACAGATCGAATTTGGCGCCTCCCGATCTGCTCGCACACAAATGGGGCCACCCCGATCATATCAAACATGTTTGATATTTAGGATTTCAAATCGGTATGGTCACGGCTATGATTACATCAGTACTTTCACAATAGCCAATGCGCGAGTGCAAAACAAGCTGCTGTATGGGTCCACTGGATAGTGGAGATGGAGGAAAGTGCTTGTAGAAGTTTTGCAATTACACGACTGTCTGTATAATGTGTCGAAACATACCACCACCATAAAGAAAAAGAGAAGCACTGAGGTGAAATTGCCTCAGATTTGAACATACCGGGTGAGTGTAAAAAGTTGATATGCTAGCTAACATATGTAAACTTTAGTTGTTGAAACGTCAATGACGATCTGCATTGTGAGATCATGTGAAGTGCTCCCTCTGACATGATAATCTTAAAGGGTTAGTTCACCCCAAAATGAAAATTCTGTCATTAATTACTCATCCTCATGTTGTTCCAAACCCGTAGGACCTTCGTTCATCTTTGGAACACAAATTAAGATATTTTTGATGAAATCTGAGAGCTTTCTGACCCTGCATAGACAGTAACGCAACTGTAATGTTCCCAGGTACAGAAACGTAGTAAGGACATCGGTAAAACAGTCCATTTAATATCAGTGGTAATACTTTTTGTGCGCAAAGAAAACAAAAATAATGACTTTATTCAACAATTCTTCTCCCCCGAGTTACCGTCTTCCGTCATTTTGGAGAGTACCCAAGAGTGTAATCAATGTAATCAGCGTTGTTTAAAAAAAAGCGTGTGCATGCATTGTGATACTCTCCAAAATGGCAGAAGATGGTAACTCGGGGGAGAAGAATTGTTAAATTAATTCGTTATTTTTGTTTTCTTTGAGCACAAAAAGTATTCTCGTACCTTCGCAAAATTGAAGTTGAGCCACTGATGTCACATGGACTGTTTTACCGATGTCCTTACTGCATTTCTGGACCTGGGAACATTACAGTTGTGTTACTGTCTATGGAGGGTCAGAGAGCACTCAGATTTCATCAAAAATATCTTAATTTGTATTCCAAAGATGAACGAATGTCTTACGGGTTTGGAACGACATGAGTAATTAATGACAGAATTTTTATTTTTGGTTGAACTATCCCTTTAATAATATCTTGTGCGATACTTCATAATTTTCTAATCTTGTATGTTTAAGATTTGAGAGAAGAAAATCTGTGAAGATTCTCCTTATGTTTGTGCAACAACCAGATTTCTTAATCAATTGGGATTTTAAAACTTCTGTAGTCTGAATCCGGCTTTACACAGTTCATTTGCTGGCTTCCATGGCTGCAATACGCTGTGTTTTCCACCAACTGGCAACCTGGGGTGTCGAAATCAAATTGAGTAAATTGGCAGTGGGCGGAGTCACACAGACCGAAACAAAAACAGACTTTCTGACACAGGACACACATTTCAAAATAGAATAACTGGCTGTAGAAACAAGTATTTGATCTTAGCATGTTTCCTAAATATCTGCAAACATATTATGGTATTTTATAATTTAGTACAGTCAAAAAATTACATAATTACAAATTACAATCACAGTACCTTTAAATCAAACTAAATCTGCAAAGAAAGTGCATTGCATTAAAGTGATATCACACTTTCACGTCCGTCCCATGCATATGTTAATATGCCTTTCTCACACACACACATGACATGATTTCAAATGCATTCGCTGCTTCCAGGCCATTCGGGTGCATGGAGATACGTGTGCGGCCTGTAGACTGTAATATTCCTGGTGGGATTTAAAGGTTCCACTCTCCTTTTGCTTTCATTAGATCATAATAACACACAGGGCATATCTTCAAACACAGCGTGCTGATGACATGCAGACCTGAAGCAGGGCCCTATGGGGGCCAGCGCTCTGAGGTGGGTGTAACAAATACGGCGGGATTATTAGAGTGTCGTGCGGCTGACAGTGGTGCCCACCAGCTGGGCAGATCCTCTCGGCTTATCTTCAGAAACGTGGCCCCTCAGGTTCAGTCAGCTTGAGGTGTAGAATATGCCAAGGCTTTTGCTTGAGCACCTATTTAACTGTTTAATGATTTTCTATTGATTTTTAGGGGCAATAGAGAGTGGGATAATCCACAGCTACAGGGAGAACATGCTACTAATTGCACAAGCGTACATATCTATAAATCGCAAGGAAGATTTCTGCAATTTATTGCTGTACAAATAAAATCCTTATTAAAGCTATATGGGAGAAATCCAAGGAGGAGAAAAATGCAAATCTGTTTAACATCAGTCATTTCTCCAAGACTTTAGCGAGATGAATTAAATGAGTATAATGGAGAGTTTTGCTTCAGTGTCCTGCTTTCCAGATTTTTCAGGGATCTCAATATAAACTCATGAAAACATTTCAATAAATTGTTCAAAGACTTAATTGTCTAAGCTATTTTATCCACATCAGTTAATGGTGTTTGCTAAAACGTGGCCTGCATGTTGGTAAAAAAAAAAAAAAAAAAAAGATGATTTGCAAAAAATATTGCATAATTTCATGAAATAAGAAAGATTTTTCTTTTTTTTCAAATTATATATGTATTAACTTTAATTGACTTTTCAAAATAACAAAAACAGACAAATTTCAAAAGTTTTAATGACTAAAAAAAGAATTCAACTTACAATCTGCAAAGAAAGGAGTGGAGAAAGTGGCATAAAATAATGTCTTCAGAATCATTCATACATATGAAAATGGGCTAAGAATTAAATAAATAATTGTAACCTGACATAGATGAAGAGAGGAAACTGTCACAGATTCACCAGCCACATCAGCCACACCAGCCACCTACATCCGTTCACAGTCACCAGATTACTGATTACGGACATCTGATTCCACTCACCAAGCACTATATCAATCTACTCACCTCAAGCCGGGCGCACACTGTGCGATTTTTTTAAAAGTCCTTTAGGATTGTACTTGTCAGACTGTACGAATATGATGATCATGTCACACTGTGGGATCTCAGTTGTTATTACAGTAATGTAAGATTGTACGACAGTCAAGACGTTAAAAACGGGTGCGTGCAAGAAAACTTGTCCGTAGTTTTACATTATCAACCCACACACGTTAAGTGACCACAAGCTGCATTGCACACGGGGCTGAAATGTTGGCTATCATCAATATTATATAAACTGCGGCAATACCGGCGTATTTAAGTAAGCAGCAACACACCCACATGAAAACAGCGGCGGAACCGGTGTTTATGAGAGCAACATATCAGATGAATTCCGTGAGCGGAGGACAGAACCGCCGGAGTTTATGGAAGTTAGAAGAGAAGATATCTCTAGCATTAATTTTGATCATGGCTTGTCTTGAAAAACAAAGACAGTTTGATGTTCGTTGGAGGAGAAGTCACACTGCAGGACTGTGCGCCAAATCTTCTGACACTGCCAGAATTTCGTCGGAGGTAAAATTTGATCGCAACAGCCATTAATCGGCTGTCGGTGAACATGTCAAACTAACGATCAAAGATTACAGATTTTAGCCTAGGACTATAGGAATATTTTAAGATTTTCAAAATTTGTCTCAGACGGCCAAATCGTGGCCAAAATCGCACAGTGTGAGCCGGGCTTCAGTCTCTCGTCGGCTGGTCTCAAGGTTGCATACCTTACTTCACGCTCTACTCACCCCTCTGGATCTCCGTGGCTCTGCGTCCCTCTCCTGCTGGCTGAATCTCCCTAAAGGACAAGATAAGGACTATTAATTCCTCAGTTTGATGAGCTTCAGTGCTATTTCAGTTTGAATTTACCATTTGCATCCTTCTTCTATTTGTTTGAATAAAGAAGCTCTGAATCATACATCCTGTGTATGCCTCGCTCGATCCAACAGTGACAGAAGACCAGCCCTCTTAAAACGAAAATACAGAAGTTGTACTGAACGGTAGAAGCTTCACTATGGAAGCCCGGAGCCCTCTCTCACCTGATCCTTTCACCGAACTTCACCGACAAACTCTTCCGGCTACGGCAAGCGGATATGTCCATTCATGATTATACGGTTCGATTCCGTATCCTGGCCGTGAACAGCAGATGGAATGAAACTCCTCTCTTGTCGATCAAACAAAAAATGTCCATCTATGAAGACACAGTGGGTCTAGAGAGTTTTCTGCAAAAAGCACTTCACATCTCCCAACATTTAACTGCTTGCCACACAGAGGATTCCGCTACCACTGCCGCCTCACCGAGTAACACTCCTCCAGCACCTGAGCCGATGCAAACAGACTGTTATCGTCTGTCGCTGACGGAACGAGCTTGACAAGTCACACAAGGCCTCTGCTTGTATTGCGGGTCCAGTGATCATCTTTTGCCCTTCTGCCCTGTTTGCCCAACACGCTCAGCGGTGAGTACGGTCCAAATCCATCCTGATGTATCGAGTATACCTCACACTGGTGCTCTCCTAATGTATATGAACCAGTCTTTTCCAGTTAAAGTCCTTGTGGATTTGGGAGCTTCAGGAAACTTCATCTCCTCAATCTGTCTCACCCAAATCAAGCTCCCTCGACTTCGCAATGCCACAACATATCAGATCTCTAATACCCAAGGAAAGCTGCTGGGTAAGGGGTTGGTGCGCCATCGCACCCCAGAAGTCACTATCCGCATCGGAAGTTTCCACGCTGAGCGGATTTATTTCCTGGTGCTGGAGGAGGCTACAGTGGACATCGTTCTTGGATGCCCCTGGCTGGCTCGACATCATCCCAGCATCCACTGGAATTCGGGGGAAATACTCAGGTGGAGTGAATCCTGTCTCCAGAAATGTTTAACAGATCTCCCTGCTCCAGGTCAAGCGACTACCTCTGTATCTCTCTACTCAACCTCTATTGAAAGTCCAGCTACCCAAAGCTACGTTCAGATTCCAGCAGCGTACAGAGCGTTCCAGGAATGTGTTCAGCAAGGTCGCGGCAACACATCTTCCACCACAATCGACCTGCTGCCTGAGGCCAAGTTGCCTAAAGGACGTGTCTATCCACTCTAGATCCCGGAGTACGCGGCCATGGAAGAGTACATCAAGGAGGCCTTGCAACAGGGGTTCATCCGTCCTTCCACTTCTCCAGCAACATCCAGTTTCTTCTTTGTGGCAAAGAAGGATGGGGGTCTCCGCCCTCGTATTGATTATCGTGCACTCAACTCCCAAACCGTCAGGTTTGCCTATCCACTCCCTCTGGTGCCAGCCTCACTGGAAGAACTCTGAGGAGCCCGGCTCTTCACTAAACTCAATCTGCGCAGTACTTACAATCTGATCCGCATTCGAGAAGGAGACGAATGGAAGACGGCCTTTATAACCGTCTTTGTAAATGTAAATGTAAAATAACACCATCCGTGCACTACGAGTACTTGGTTATGCCGAATGGCCTTTCAAACTCACCTTCCATATTCCAGAACTTCATGAATGAGATCTTCCGAGACATGCTCAACCGATTTGTAATCATCTACATCAATGACATTCTCATTTACTCACCCAATCTCGAGGAACATCAACGGCATGTCTCCCAGGTACTCCAACATCTTCGTCAACATCATCTCTACCTAAAATTAGAAAAGTGTGAATTCCATCAAACCACCATTTCTGGACTACATCATAACAAGGTAGAAGCCATAAAGAACTGGCCTCAACCCACCACGGTCAAAGAGCTGCAAAGATTCCTGGGCTTTGCAAACTTCTATCGGCGCTTTATAGCCCACTACAGTCAGCTGTCGGCTCCACTTATGCTGCGCTCTATCCAACTGTGACAGAAACATGTCTTTATTGCATTTTTTTTTTTCTTGTGATTAAGGGACAATACAAGACTTCTTCATCTTACAAGTGGTTGTAAAAACAAAAATATGAAATGCATCATATTTTGTGAGGATGTGCTCAAACAAAACAGGCACTATTTTTGGAATCAACACCCAAAATTAATAAGAAACTTGTATTTCTTTCAGCAAATATGGTGCAGGTGATTAAAAGAAAATAATAAAAATAAAGATTTTTCAATCCACCCCCTCAACAACCCCCTATTTTTACAGGATTCACGCTACCTTGGAAAGCCTGGATATATGAGGAAGCCTAGTTTTAAAAGTGTGATTTCTAGACCTGGAAGAGGTAATGTAAATCAATAAATCCTTAAACGGCATGCACATTTTTATGATAAATATTTTTTTTCCAGTTATGCCAAGCTCTAAAGTATTTTATCGGGTAGAAATTGTGAGTAAAAGAATCATTATCTTCATATTCAGTAAATCATGAACAACTGGAAAAGTCAAGGGGCATTTGAATGTTGTTGTTGACAATAGGGGCCTCAGAGTCAAAAATGTTGACATACATTTAAAGGAACAGTTCACCCAAAATGAAAATTTGCATAAAAATTTACTCACCCTCTGCAGAAATGTAGCATTACATCACTGGCTCTCCAGTGGATCCTCTGCAGTGAATGGGTGCTGTCAGAATGAGAGTCCAAACAGCTGATAAAAACATCACAATAATCCACAAGTAATCCATAAATTCATAATATTACTAGAGCACTTGTATTTTAACTGATGCTTAAATTTTTTATTAAATTCAACTTCAAATAATGTACCATTTCTGTTCTAACAAGTTGTGCTGTGGTGCTCACGTGGGTGATGCAGGTTCCAGTTTGCCGTGTGTTGGTGTCAATCCACTCTCTAAACAATAAAAGTGGCATAAGGCCAAAAATAAGAGCGGCAGATTTTGATGTGTTTTTGGATGCCGGTTGGCAACAGCTGTGCACGGGATGTGGCAGGTGAGGTGAGCAGCTGCCGCCTCCATTGTCCTGAAACGAAGTGCGTGACAGATCATGACATCAGCCTCCCACACACAGACACCCATCACACAGTAGCTGTCCTGAACCATGTAACGCGCTGGCTCCTCTCGCTTCATGTTGTGCTAAGACTAATATCATTTACTGTAAAACTCCCAACCTAAACATATGTGGTGTGCATCAGTGCCCGTTGTCGCCGCGGGTCAAAATGGCGTTTCTTTCTGACTAAAATCTGTTGGAGTTTTCTTTCAGTCACTTTCAGTGCTGGTTTGATGGGACGAGAGATGAGAAATCATTTTAGGTGTTCATTTATAGCTAATTATAAGGCATAGTGTTAGATCATGCCTCCACACCAGATAATTAAGATCTAGCCCCGGACGCCAGATCCCATCAGAAAATATCAATTTTGTCTGGTAACAGAACAACTTGTCAGCGAAGTAGTCTAATACCCCAAACCCTGGTAACAGGAGGTCTTGTCTGGTACCCAAAATACCCAAAACTCTATTAACAGTCTTCTATCAGCCAAGAAGTTGACCGAGGAAAAAGCCAGTGAAGAGCAGAAGCAGGAGACGAAGTGATGATAAAAAGGAGCAGAGTTTATTGAATAGTCTTAGTTGCGTATGTCTCAATGCTCAGACTTCGTCTGAAGAACACAAATTCAACAAGTATTGTTATACCAAAACTGCTTCAAAACAACATCCAATAAACCTTGAGTTTCCATAAACATTCCCTTGTATCTCTTATTCATGAAGACAAACAGCCCTTGAAACCACACAGTCATAAGTCTAAACAACAATGGAAAAATAATATAAAAAAACAATAATAATATAATACAATATAAATCACTAATCAATTAATGAATCAATGAAATGGGTATATAAATGACTGTAATGATTATTATAAATGATTACATGATTAAATGGAATAATAAAAATGATTAAATAAATGATTATAAATGAATAAATGAATGAAGAATAAATGAATAAACATGTAAATATACTAAACCTGTCCTATATTTCAACAACACTACCTAGATCACTAATTCTTAGCTTTTTGACTCAAAAACAGCTTATGTTGTTCAACACAATATTTCATATGCACAGATATTTCCCGTATTTCTGCTGTAATAATGACAAAGCTGAATATTTTGAAACTTTTTATTGATATATTGAATTTAACATTGTTAAATATATATTAATTTAACCACAATTCATTTTGTGATTCCATAAGTTATATTCTGTATTTTAAATGTATTAATTTAAATACTTTTAAGTCATCCTGAGGCCTGTGTTTGAAAAACCTGATCAAGATCTTTCAATTACACTAACATATGTATCATGGTAATACCATATTTTCTAGACATGGTAAAACTGTGGTAAAACAACATGACTTTGATTGTTAATATGTTTTTTATTACCATGGTTTTCTTGATATAACATGTAAATGCTATGGTATATGAATATGGTAATTATCCAATCTGATACCATTACTGTACTATGGTACTTTTTTG
This sequence comes from Spinibarbus caldwelli, assembly GCA_039654775.1. Classification (NCBI taxonomy): domain Eukaryota; kingdom Metazoa; phylum Chordata; class Actinopteri; order Cypriniformes; family Cyprinidae; genus Spinibarbus; species Spinibarbus caldwelli. Next base: position 20,015,336 of record CM077255.1, on the reverse strand, counting down.
TTATGTAAGAACATTCATTTAAATTCAATTCACTTGCACATATGCACAAAGATGTTCATATATTGTCGCCACAATAAAGATTTAATTAAACAGTATGTTATAAAATCCTCAACTATTATCCTCTACTTCTAATCCGAATGCTTTTAACTCCGTTGTAATGTATGTAGGTCTATAATTAATGCCTCAGGGCTAAAACTTATCATCCACAGGACAAACTTTAGACCTGGGGTGTTAAATATTCGCTCGATGGCATAAATATGCACACGCAATCTTAATTACGTCTTCAAAAGTAGAAAAGAAGAAAGCAAAACTACTCTATATTTGGATTTCCACTTTAAAGACATGGACAATACAAGTGGCCGATTGGAAATTTTCAATACGGTGACTGAAGCTGGTCCACTGTCTTGAGCAGATAAGAGAGCAACCATCAGAAGGGAAAAAATAAACTCAGATGATCAGTGTCCTCCTCAAGCACACAGTGGGAGTGGATCAGAAACAAATGGAAGTCTTTGAATCTGGCTGGCTTTAATATCTCTCGCACTGTAACATCAGTAAGGTGACATTTCAGCGGCGCCATCAAGATCCAACAGCGGCCATGGCGCTTCAGCAATCAATTCTCCATGCATGATAGTGTGTACAACATGAATCAGGCCTCCTCTCCACCCTCCTTCTTAAGAGGAGGACATCATTTATTCTGGAAAAAAGAAAAGGTCTGATAAGGCAGAATGCAGGCAATGTAAGGTAAAGAGGGGACAGATATCAAAACTCCTTGATTTGCATAAAAAATAGTACATATCATTAACAAACACACAAGTTTGGGGTGATGAAGATGCTGTTTTAAGGAAATAAATACTTTTATTCAGCTTGGACACATTCAGAAGGGACAGTAAAGACAAGTATAATCTTACAAAATATTACCATTTCAAATAAATGCTATATATCACAGTTTTCACCAAAATATTAAGCAACACAACTGTTTTCAACATTGATAATGATAAGAAGTAAGAAAATTCTTGAGCAGCAAATCAGGATATTAGAATGATTTATTGTGAACTAATATTAAAACTGATATACTGTAATATATATATATATATATATAAAATAAACCTACTTGAAATAACCTGAAATAAAGATTTCATTTAATTCAGTTTAATGCACTGAATTAACTAAACAAAATTTACTAAAATAAAATTTAATAAAAATGACAAAAACAGACGACAAAATTTTTGACTAATATTAAAATGAAAACAGAAAATCTAAAATGAAAACGCATTCAAAATATTAATATAAGCTATAATAGTATCTCAGTGATTCTAAAATATCACTATAAGGATCACGTGACACTGAAAACTGGAGTAATGATGCTGAAAATTCAGTTTTGCATCACAGGAATACAGTGGTGTGAAAAATTGTTTGCCCCCTTCCTGATTTTTTTGCATGTTTGTCACACTTTAATGTTTCAGATCATCAAACAAATTTAAATATTAATCAAAGATAACACAAGTAAACACAACATGCAGTTTTTAAATGAAGTTTTTTATTATGAAGGGAAAACAAAATCCAAACCCACATGGCCCTGTGTGATAAAGTGCTTGGCCCCTAAACCTAACAACTGGTTGGGCCACCCTTAGCAGCAACAACTGCAATCAAGTGTTTGCGATAACTTGCAATGAGTCTGTTACAGCGCTGTGAAGGAATTTTGGCCCACTCATCTTTGCAGAATTGTTGTAATTCAGTCACATTGGAGGGTTTTCGAGCATGAACTGCCTTTTTAAGGTCATGCCACAGCATCTCAATAGGATTCAGGTCAGGACTTTGACTAGGCCACTCCAAAGTCTTCATTTTGTTTTTCTTCAGCCATTCAGAGGTGGACTTGCTGGTGTGTTTTGGATCATTGTCCTGCTGCAGAACCCAAGTTCGCTTCAGCTTGAGGTCACGAACAGATGGCCGGACATTGTCCTTCAGGATTTTTTGGTAGACAGCAGAATTCATGGTTCCATTTATCACAGCAAGTCTTCCAGGTCCTGAAGCAGCAAAACAGCCCCAGACCATCACACTACCACCACCATATTTTACTGTTGGTATGATCTTCTTTTTCTGAAATGCTGTTACTTTTACGCCAGATGTAATGGGACACACACCTTCCAAAAAGTTAAACTTTTGTCTCTTCAGTCAACAGAGTATTTTCCCAAAAGTCTTGTGGATCATCAAGATGTTTTCTGGCAAAACTGAGACGAGCCTTTATGTTCTTTTTGCTCAGCAGCGGTTTTCGTCTTGGAACTCTGCCATGCAGGCCATTTTTGCCCAGTCTCTTTCTTATGGTGGAGTCATGAACACTGACCTTAACTGAGGCAAGTGAGGCCTGCAGTTCTTTGGATGTTGTTCTGGGGTCTTTTGTGACCTCTTGGATGAGTCGTCGCTGCGCTCTTGGGGTAATTTTGGTCGGCCGGCCACTCCTGGGAAGGTTCACCACTGTTCCATGTTTTCGCCATTTGTGGATAATGGCTCTCACTGTGGTTCGCTGGAGTCCCAAAGCTTTAGAAATGGCTTTATAACCTTTTCCAGACTGACAGATCTCAATTACTTTCTTTCTCATTTGTTCCTGAATTTCTTTGGATCTCAACAAGATGTGTAGCTTTTGAGGATCTTTTGGTCTACTTCACTTTGTCAGGCAGGTCCTATTTAAGTGATTTCTTGATTGCGAACAGGTGTGGCAGTAATCAGGCCTGGGTGTGGCTAGAGAAACTGAACTCAGGTGTGATAAACCACAGTTATGTTTTAACAAACACTTTTTCACACAGGGCAATGTGGGTTTAGATTTTGTTTTCCCTTCATAAAAAAGACCCTTCATTTAAAAACTGCATGTTGTGTTTACTTGTGTTATATTTGATTAATATTTAAATTTGTTTGATGATCTGAAACATTAAAGTGTGACAAACATGCAAAAAAAAAAAAAAAAATCAGGAAAGGGGCAAACAATTTTTCACACCACTGTAAATTACATGTTAAAATATATTCAAGTAGAAAAAAAGTAATTTTAAATTGTAACAATTTTCACAATATTATTGTTTTTTTACTGCATTGAAATAAAAATAAAAATGCATTTATTTATTGCGTTTTTGACTGTATAATGATAGGATAGGTTAGATTTGATAGGAAGCAAAGTGGGAGAGAGATAGGGGCAGGATTCGAACTCGGGACGCCCGTAGTGCAAGGGCGCTGCCCACAAGGCCATCGACGCCGACAAAAGTAAAATAAAAAAATGTAAAAATTTAAATAAATAAAAAAAAATCTTGATTTATGATTTATCTGAAATAGATAATATTTATATTAGACCTTAAACTGTGCTTTCTAAATGCCTCCTTATATGTTTGAGTTTTTCCTACGCTTGACCTCCCGGTCAGGTGAATTATGTCAAGAAGCGAGGAACGTCAACCATCTATCAGCGGCATGTTTAACAAATAGAGGCACTCTTTCACCTTATTTCCATCTGTATACTATCACAGGGCTGTCAGCACATGGATTGGCCTGCGGTTCAGCGGATGAAAGGAGAAAGATCCTGTTGAGTGAATAATCTCGGCAGTTTACAGAGAGAGGAGCTGGTGTCAGCTTGACAGAGTCGGGTTGCACACAGGTTTGAGGATTCACACACAATCCCATCGTCTCTTTAAGTTTGGACGGCTGAATGTGAAATCAATGGTACATCCATGTCAGAGATTGTTTGTGTGGGACTCACTGGCTCAGAAATGGAATAAAACTCACATTTCTCGCCTTAAAGAAAACAGAATGCGATAAAGTGCGGCTGAACTTGCTTTTTTTAGTCCAAACTTGCATGGATCGCTGTATTGATTTGACATCTCTGAAGTTTAACAGCTCTTGATGTTCAAGAGCTATAGGTTATAGGTTAACTACAGGAATACGGTGAAGAATGTAAAACAATGAATATTAATAGTATTTTAAGTGAACTTTTCAACACTCCAGAAAAAAGAGAAAGAAATAAGACAATTGTTACGTCCTGGGACGTATGTTTTTTCTTTAATGTGTTTCTACGTTTTTGAAAATATTGTCTGAAAATATAGTCGCAGATGCGCTGTCCAGAGCCTATAGTGCTGAAAGGTGATTGAAATATGTTGACGTAAGCTGTTCTCTCTCAGAGGAACGAAGAAACTTACTGGTGGGGGTGTTACGTCCTGGGACGTATGTTTTTTTCTTTAATGTTTTTCTATGTTTTTGTGTTTGTTCGTTGTCTCTTTTGTTGTTTTTATTTTGTGCACTGTGCAGATTGCGGACACCTGCTGCTGATTTCCGGGCTGCTGATTAGCGTCAAGATATATGCGAACCAACGAACCCAGAGAAGAAAGAGGGGAGACGCTTCGTCTCGTTTGATGTCTTTCCTTATGTCTCCACTCCCAGACCCAGTTGCTGTGTGACTGGTGCGGTACTCAAACGAATTATGTAGTGAATATATACAGGTTCATCTCAATAAATTAGAATGTCATGGAAAAGTTCATTTATTTCAGTAATTCAACTCAAATTGTGAAACTCGTATATTAAATAAATTCAATGCACACAGACTGAAGTAGTTTAAGTCTTTGGTTCTTTTAATTGTGATGATTTTGGCTCACATTTAACAAAAACCAAAGACTTAAACTACTTCAGTCTGTGTGCATTGAATTTATTTAATACACGAGTTTCACAATTTGAGTAAATACTGAAATAACCGAAATAAATGAACTTTTCCACGACATTCTAATTTATTGAGATGCACCTGTGTGTGTGTGTGTATATATATATATATATATATTTGTATATCATATAAAATAACAAATTATAATCATAATTAAATCTGTAGAAAATAAAGAATTATTGCAGTAGTAAATAAAAAAATATAATTTTTTTAAATTAAAATTCTAATATTAAAATGTAAATAAAATAAATCAGTTATTTAAAGAATTATTGACAGAAGCTGCATTAGTACCTCAAACGCCCTATTTATTATAATGAAACTTCTCAGTTAGACACGCTTGTCACACGTATTGCACAATGGTCTCTATCTGGCCAGCGTTTTGGTGTGTGTTGTAAGTCTATTGACACCCCAGTGTGTGAAGGCAAAGTTGCAGAGGAGCTCAGAGCATCTCTGTCTCAGTAGGGTAGCAGTTTAAGCTTGGCTTCTCTCTAGCCTGCCTCCACTTCATATGCAAAGGAGAGAGAAAAGCGCTCCAGTGTTTGGCTAAAGCACTTTCCTCTTCAAATAACCTAAAGTGACAACAGCGGCAGGATCACGGCCAAGTGCGTGGTGCCACTCGGTGATGTATAATGCATTTAGCCTCTTCTGTGGCCTTGATTGTGTGCATTACGGGGGGAAACGAACAGGCGGCAAAACAAATGTTACTTTTCATTCTGTTTTACATACAGGGAAAACACAAGTCTTTCAAGTTGCCTCGCTCTCTTTCTTTCTGTATGTCTGTCTATCTCGCTTTCCACGTTCACAGAGAGGTGAATGAACAGAGGAGATTAAACCTGCTAAACACACACAAACTCAGTTACTTCTCAAAACGTCTTTGGACACTTAAGCCTGCATGGGTTATTTTTGTTGACCGTAACTAAAACTAAATAAAGCTAAAATCAAATAAAAATATATTTATTACATGAAAATATATATATAAACTACAAGTACACAAAAACTATAAAACTGAACTAAAACAAGACCTGAAACTGAAATGAAAATAACAGAAATCTAAATAGTAATATTAAAAAAAAGCACATAAATTATAAAAAAATAACTGATAAAATACATGCTAAATCAAAACATTAATACAACCTATAATTGTATATAAATAATACTAAAATAAAACTGACTAAAAATTGTACATAAGCACATAAAATTACTGAAAACTAAACTGAAGACATAAAAATCCTATTTAAAAACATTAATAAAACCTATAATTGTACATAAATAATATTAAAATAATAGGCTTATACTAAAAAAAAGCTTAAAAAATGTCAAAAGCACAAAAACAGCAATAAAAATTAAACTAAAGACAAAATAAATGCTAATTCAAAACGTTAATAAAACCTATAATTTTATATAAATAATATTAAAATTACACTGAATTACTCAAAAAAAGTCAAAAGCACATAAAATTACTTAAAATTAAACTGAAGACATAATAATGTAATTTAAAAACATAAACCTATAATTGTACATAAATAATATTAAAATAATATGCTAAAAAAGCCTAAAAAAATGTCAAAAGCACAAAAACATCCAAAAAATTAAACTGAAGGCAAAATAAAGGCTCATTTAAAACATTAATAAAACTTATAATTGTACTTAATACTAAAATAACAGGCTTATGCTAAAAAGCATAAAAATATCAAAAGCACAAAAAAAATGGAGACATACAAATAAATGCTAATACAAAACATTAATTGTATATATATATATATATATATATATATATATATATATATATATATATATGCATTTACATATAATTGTATAGAAATAATTCTGACCTACACTGCATTTACAAAATATCAAACAGACCATTATCTTTTTTTTCTTTTTTTTATCACTTCAAACTTTTTATTGTAAAATGTTTTGCTTAAAAACTTGATTTTTTTTTTTTTTGTGTGTTTGTGCATCTTTCTTAACAATAAATGACATTTGCTTTGACGGTTTGTTATCTAATGCAATGGAATTCAGATACTTTAAAGCATGACTTAAATGCCAAAATACCTTTTGGGCCAGCATACACGTATGAGCTAATGAGATGAATCATTTTTTACATCACTCCCTCACTAGTGCACCAGTGGTGTTCCTCAGGCTCCCGCCCTGGGCAGCTTCTCTTATTAAATAAGCACGGCTGAAGGGCCGCAGGTAGCTCCCAGGCCCATGCCAATTTAGGGCCTGTTTGGTTTGAGTCTTTTTTATTAGAGTGGATCGAGACTTAAGCTCCATAACGGTGCCGTAGCCATTCTCCCAGACAGAGGCCCCCGTCCCCCCACAACACGGCCCCCTTTGAAACCTACAGCAAAGCTCTCTCTCCCTCTCTCTTTCGCTTTCCTCATCCCACAAAAGAAACCCAATATCTTGGAATACAGTCATTTCCTTTAGTAATAAGCTCTTTTAGCTATTTATATGATTGCTGAACCAACTAGATCTTTATTTTCTGAATAAAATGTGGATGTGTTTGTCTATGCAAGGGTGTTCTGGGATTTGGTCTCTATGATATTCCTGTTTTCAAGTCTAGGTGATTGTATTATATTTAGGAGAAAAAAAAATTATCTAAGCTCATTTTCATCATTTACTGTTCAGTAGTAGGTTGGTAAGATTTTTTAATGATTTCTGAAAAAGTCTCTTCTACTCACCAAGACTGCATTTATTTGATTAAAAATGCTTTAAAAACAGTAAATATTGTGAAATATTATTACAATTTAAAAAAGCTTTTTTTTTTTTTTAATTGAATATATGTTAAAATGTAATCTATTTATGTGATGCAAAGCTGAATTTTCAGCATCATTACTCCAGTCTTCAGTGTCACATGATCCTTCAGAAATCATTCTAATATGCTGATTTGCTGCTCAAGAAACATTTATTATCATATATTTTTGTATAGCATTTTTATGGAAACTGTGACACATTTTTCAGGATTCTTTGATGAATGGAAAGTTTAAAAAAACAGCATTTATTTGAAGGAGAAATCTATTGTAACAATATAAACGTCTATATGAAAGGCAGTTTCCACCATGGGGTTAAAAAAGATGTCTTTTTATGTCACAATTCCGACTTTTTTCCTCATAATTCTTACAATTTCTCAGAATTGTGAGATATAAAGTAAAAAATTGCTAAATGTGAAATAAAAGTCAGATTTCTGAGTTTATATCTCGCAAATAAAAAGTAAAATAGTCCAAATTGTGAGTAAATGGGCTTATACTTTATTGTCAATTTTGATCAATTTAATGCATGCTTGTTAAATAAAAGGTTTTTGGGGCAAAAAAAAAAAAAAAAAAAAAAAAAAAAAAAAAAAAAAATATATATATATATATATATATATATATATATATATTGACCCCAGTGCTGCGATTAATCACATCCAAAATAAAAAAATTTTGTTTACATAATATATGTGTGCGTACTGTGTATATTTATTATGATATATAAATACACACACATACATTTATATATTTCAGAAAAATATGTTAGGTTTATATATAAAATATTTATATTTATATATGATATAAATTATATATTAATATAAATATATATACATATAAATATTTTTTAAATATATACATGCATGTGTGTGTATTTATATATAATAATAAATATACACAGTACACACACATATATTATGTAAACAAAAACTTTTATTTTGGATGCAAGGTCATTTTTTGACAGCACTAAATACTATATAAAACGAATAGCACAAACATGCAAATTAGGAGGAATAATAACAGTAAACTACCACTACTAATCATTTCAGCCGAAAACATTTTAGCACAGGCTCACTCTCTACACACACACACAGTGATCTGACCAGACACACACGCTCACACTCACACACAGAGGAATGTGCAATAACATGCCTATGATCCGGGCAACAGGAGCTCATTGGGAACGGGCGGCGCTCCAGAAAGATCTGTGTGGCCGCCCACTTCTTACATTACCGTGCCATTCTCATCACACTCACTAATGCTCTCAGCTACCCTTCTATGACATCATTTCCTGCCCCAGCTGGGTCTGTGCGGTGACATCAACCTACACCAGAACTCTCTGATAGCTTTGGATCAGGCTTTTATGGCAGAAACGGAGGACATGCGCAAAGGTTGTGGGAAACACATCATGCTGGCATTGGATGCACAGATGAACACAGGGAAGAAGACTGAAGGATCCAGCTGTTAGATTTAAAACATCATGGGAAAACACTAGTTCTCTCTGCTTCTCATGTCAATGTAATTTTACAGATTCCAAAGATAAAGTTTACAATACTTTTCAGATTCATATCATCACTTCCCGTTTCACGAGTATAGATGTGACTGGTTAGTCTCATCTGCTGGCAGATGCTGGAACTACAACATCTGGACCCAAAAAGCCAGCTTCTCCATTCACATCTATTCAAAAGTATTTATTAGTCTGTGTTTATTCTGACCAGTGTTGGGAAGGTTACTTTGAAAATGTAATAGATTACAGATTACAAGTTACCCTATTTAAAATGTAATAAGTAGTGTAACTATTTCAATTACTTTATTAAAGTAATATAACTTGATTACTTTTTGATTACTTTTCTAAATTTCTAATAAATGCTTTCAACTGTTAATCATTTTGAAACATTTAAAGCAGGCAGGGTTAACCTTACAGCAGCACTCAACACTGATTACTGTCAGACTTTCAAAAAAACCTTCATCACTTGAATTAAGATTATAATATAATTTTAAAGCAGCCACCACAAAATCAGACTTACTTTGAGATCATTCTGAGGTTAAATGCAGATTTAATATCATAACAAGAAACTGTTTAATTGCTATGATACTGTTTTTGAAATCAAATCTTTGCACAGCTATGACAAGAAACACTGACATCTAACAATGCCTTGGAAAAACAGTTAATCTTAAAAATAAAGCGTATGCATAAACCCAAATAGGAAATAAAACAGTTATTGAATAAGCATGTGCCCTATTCCCCTGAAACATTGGTCAATGCAATTTGGGAAAGAAATCAATCATATCTGTATGTGTGTGAAAATATTCAGATGTAACCTGCTTTGTAACTGTTAACATTTGTAATTTAATTACACATTTTTTTCTCAGTAACTGTAATAGATTACATTTATTTTGTAATTAAATTACGTAATTCCGTTACATGTAACTAGTTACTCCCCAACACTGATTCTGACCAATAAAATAACAAATAAATTGCAAAAATTACTCACTATCAAAAAACTATCGCTAAAAACACTGAGCTGTGACATCAAAAACAACACACACACAAAATTGTAAGATCATTACATACTCAGGTTTGAAAGATTTTTTTTTTTTTTTTTACAATTTAACAACTGTTTTATATTTGAATATATGTTAAAATGTGATTATGCAAAGCTGAAATTTCAGCATCATTACTCCAGTCTTCAGTGTCACATGATCTTTCAGAAATAAATCTGATACGCTGATTTACTGCTCAAGAAACATTTCTTATTACTATCAATGTTGAAAACAGTTGTGCTGCTAATACTTTTGTGGAAACTGTGATACATTTTATTTTTCATTCTTTGATGAATAGAAAGTTCAAAAGAGCAGCATTTATGTGAAACATAAGTGCTTTACTGCACGTTTCATCAATTTAATGCATTCTTGAGTAATTTCTTTAAAAAGAGCGTATGAGAAAGTTTGAATAAGGAACTCAGAGTCTAAAGTCCCCTCTTTCCTTTCAAAACAAATATTTATCTTTCATATTTGGAGTCACTTTACTTTGAGACGGCATCTATAACCCATTCTCATCTCAAGCGTGTTATGCAGCTCAGATAAACTAGCTGCCTCTTGATAGAACACAATTACCATCCAAGGCAGACAAGTCGGCCACTTCTGCCGAAGTTAGTAAACTTCACAATTTCCTTATTGTTCCACGGCATGAAAATAACTCCCTAACAGCCATACGTTTTCATTTTCCTGCCTCTGCGGAGGACTCGAAAATGAGACTTTATGTTTCATACATGCCGCATCTCAGTGGCTTCAATAATCCTGCAAATGAAATCGATTCTCTCTCTCCCTCTCACCAATTCAGATCCCAGCTGGGTTTCCCATATGTGGCCGTAATGAGGAACGGCAAAGTCAATCCCTTATATCGGCATACCTGCTAAAGCTCGGCCTCAGCAGAACATCCAATCCTTCTGTAATTACCCATAATGCAAACAGACGCACTGTGTCAGCCCCGTATTTTTTTGAATAACGTCGTCTGTATTTCCATAAATATTGACGCATGGATTTAATGCAGTTCATTATATGCTTCTCAGAGGTGTGCTGCGTTATTCAGAAAAGAAAAGAAGTAGTGGATGCAAACAGTGCAGAAAGTAAACATGTTTGTTGCTTGTATGCGTAAATTATTTGTTTCATCTCAAAATCCTAAGTGTAAATCTCAAGATACAGTCAATAATGATTTCCCCAGAATACCAACAACATTTCAAATTGTTAATGCTGCTCTGCTGTTTTCTGAATTGGAAAAGAAACTGATTTTCTTCACAATTATCTGCAAGGTCTGCCGCGCTTTTCCCAGAAATGGCTCGTTTCATGTGTATTCTGCCAATTGTGAACAACTGTTTTTTTTTTTTTTGGCTGCTCCGGCCACACAAATTAGATAATGCTGGCCAGCCCACACTCTACAGGTTTAAACTCTGCATTAAAACCACTTCCTACTGATTCATGTTCTCATTTCCTCTGTTTTCAGCAAGTGTATGCGGTAAAACACTCTGAAACATGTTTTTTTATACCTTTATCTTGGTGTGAATTAGCTTCTGATCTTTGGTATTTAGTGTTTTAATGCATATATAAATTGAAATAACCTTTTTGTGTTTCTGATGGTTAAAATATCATCTTAAAAAAACAAATCACCTCTGTTTGCTTTCATTTACAATACAGTTTCATTAGTTAATGTTAGTTCATGAATTAACTAGCATTAAATAACAATACATGCATGCCAAAATGCACATTTGTCACACAACGACTTTCTTACACAAATAAGATTAGTGGAGGAATTACTATATTTGATTAAAACAAAAATTTAAAATGTAAAAATCTAGTTTCCTACATGCAAAACTATTGTTATTTTTTAATGCACTCAAACATTGAGATTTTGGATTATTTTGCTTCCATAACAAGACTTTTTCAGACTAGTGGAAAGAATATCCAAAACACACTTTTAAGTGTTTATTTTCTTACATTTTATCCTTTTATGACTCTAGATTTGAATTAAAATGTGTAATTTAAAGATCATTTTCTCAAAATGAGTTTTGTTTTAGCTGCACTTCAGCAGTATACACATTTATTTCTATCTATGTTCTGTAGATATTTGTTTGTTCATATCAAATGCCTGATTTAAATGACATTTTATTCCTAAAAACATGTTGAAAATATATTTTCTCTGTCTGATGACAGTATTATCTGACTGATGCAGTGATAAAATGACATATTCAAAAAAAAAAAAAAAAAAAAAACTTTAATTCTAATATCTTAACAAAATGAAACAAGAATTGGTTGCACTGTATTTTAAGGTGTCCTTGTTACAGTGTAATTATACATTTAAATGCTGAGTAATATTAATTAACTACTATATGGTTAGGTTTAGGATTAGGGTTTGGCTTAGGGTTGCTTGCATGTAATTATGCATAATTCATTGTTATTATAATAGTAACTGCATGTAACGTGTAACAAGGACACAAATAAAGTGTTACCCAAGTATTTTGATCCTGGCTTTATCCAATGTTTACATTTCTGTTCTGGAAATGTATGCAAATAAGTGCACGTTTAATCAGATAATAGCTCCTTGTTTGCATATAGAAACATGAGAGTTCAGAAAAATTGATGTTGAAACTTATGTATGGTAACCTCTTTTAGAATTGATCAATTGCTGGGATCATTATTTGTTGTACATAAAAGGTAACTAAACTCTCTCTATTGAAAACAGCATAATGTGAGAGGTGAATAAGGTGAGGTGTGTGGGTTTATTGGCAGTCAGTCACCTCAGGGGTCTCAGATGTTTGTTATCTCTGTGATCGCCCTCACCAGTCATCTCCTGCCGTTCTGCCCTTGCTAAATGGCTAAACGGCTCGGACCTGGATTCTGTACAGAGAGGAAAAATCAATTATTCGACCCCCTGTACATTTCACAGCGCATTTTTAACATGATGGGGTGAATTAAAGACCACTCTATATGCATTTGCCAGGATGACCGGCACACTAACTGCCGCTTTTTCCCTTTCCAGTGCTAAAGACGCTGCTAATGTGGTTCTTGGTGACAGGGTGAACATTCCCTGTCCACTGCAGCCGGCGCCCTGACAGCCAGCATGTGACAGCCCTAATGGAAGCTGATTACCAGGAGGCATCTATTAATTTACCCCTAATCACAACAAAGAGAGAGGCAGCACTTAACAGCTGTGAAATGGCAGCCTCTGTTCGGAAATGAAGCCCGGGGAAAAGGCCGAGGACGCTGGTGCTGTTATTACCTGCCGCTATTGTGCTGATCGTCAACCCGGCTTAGCCGTCGGTAACTCTATAGGCTACATTTGCCATCCACTTCACCTGGGAGCTCTCAGTAAGCGGTGGGAAAAAAAGAACATAAAAGGCGATTGGTTTGCATGCGGAGTGCTGGAGAGATTGTGATCCAGGTGAGAAGCTGACAGTAACAGGTTTAAGCTCTTCGGCTTTATTTGTGGAGGAGAAGGGACTGCTGCTCTGACCCGATTGCAAGTGGTCGACTTACTATCTGTTTTGTTTGAGAACAAAGTATCCGGATGACCTTTGCCTAGTGAGGATGAAGAGAAGAAAACACTGTTAACAAGCATATGCCAAGCCTCCTCTGCACTCTTTATATGAGTGTCACAGAGTGGACCAACTTAGGGATAGTTCACCTACAAAAAAAAAAAAAAAAAAGAAAAAAAAAAGAAAAAAAAAATCATTGTTTACTCAACCTCATGTTGTAAAGAGTTGTAGAGAAAGTTTTTGTTGCTCTTTTCCATACCAAAGGTGCATAAAATGATGCAAGCTCCTAAAAGAACAACAAGGCACAATAAAGTATCATCATAACAGTATTGCATATGATTCGTCCACTATATTCCAAGTCTTCTGTTCGTATAACCGCTTTGCGTAATGAAACAGACTGGAATTTAAATCATTTCTCACTAAAAATTTTCCCCTCTGATGCACACAAATATCATTGGCATACATGTACATTATGCAGTCAAGATGCATTGCACCAGGATTTCTATTTAAATTTTACAACTATGCTTATGGAAGACACTTTTATCCAAAGCAAATTCAATTCAGTTAAGGTATATATTTCCATCAGTTCTTGCATTTCTATGGAAATCAAACCTATGACCTTGGCGTGTGCAATTATTAATAATTTGGCCAGATATGGACATTATTAGTAGTAAATATGTTAACAACATTTTCATTTTTTTGGGCTCTGGAGTGCCCTCAGGACAGGCTTATACGGGCGGACGGCCTCCAGGGCGGTACACAGTTCCGGGTGCCATGGCGGAGCAGGGAGCTCAGGAGGCCATGGCGGAGCGGCCTCCGTGGCCTTGGCCAACTAGCCTTTGGAGCTGAAGTGACCCACAGCTGGCAGGCTTGACGTCGGAGTGGCCGGCGGGCTTGAGGGAGCCACAGCCGGTGGGCTTGAATGAGCGGCGGCCCGTGAACTTGACTTTGGAGTGGCCGGCGAACTTGACTAATGAACGGCCGGAGAACTTGACTGATAAGCGGCCGGCGGGCTTGGGTTAGCCGCAGCTGGCGGGCTTGACAGGTGAACGGCCGGCAGACTTGACTGACGAGCGGCCAGCGGACTCGCAGCACTCGCGGCGATCCCGCTGAACTCCCATGATTAGTTTCAGCGGGCTAGGGCGGAATGACGAGCGGCGACTTCCATGCCGCGGGGAAAAAAACAAAACAGCAAAACAAAAGACTTTAAAAACCAGGAAAACAAACGATGTGAAGGAGCGCCCCTTACTCAACTGTATAGGTCTGGTCTTCTGTTACGGTGCACACAGCGGGGAGGAACAAGGAACACGGAGACGAGGAATTACTCAAAATAAACAGTCTTTAATCCAACTCAACAGGGCAATACAAGGCAGGGCTGAGACACACAGGAACACAGGGTGTGTAACAAGTAGACCAGACAAAAAAGGACTAAACAGGCAGGAACTAAATACACAGGATGAAACTAGATAATTAATAAAACACAGCTGAGGACTAATTAACTAATAATCACACTAAACGAGGACAGGAAACAGGAAGGACCAAATAAGGGCATACACGAGGATGGGGAGCACATGAAATAGAAAACCGAACACAACAGGAACACAAGCCTGACAGTTCGGTTACAGACACAAATTGGTTAAGCGAGTAATTGTTGCATGTAGACCAGCTTGACCTGATATGATAGGTGATCAGCAAAAACAGCCTGCAAGTTCCAAAACAAAACTTATTATCATACCTGGTTACCAGCAATATTACACACAGTGCTGGATAGTAACTTATTTCATGTAATCTGGATTACGTAATCAAATTCCAAAAATTAAGTACTTGTAATCAGATTATATTACATTTTAAAGGGATAGTTCACACAAAAATTAAAATTCTGTCATTAATTTCTTACCCTCGTGTCGTTCCATAACCGTAATACCTTTGTTCATCTTCAGAACACAAATTAAGATATTTTTGATGAAATCTGCGAGCTTTCTGACCCTCCATAGACAGCAACACAACTGACACATTCAAGGCCCAGAAAGGTAGTAAAGACATTGTTAAAATAGTCCATGTGACATTACTATCCCTTTAAAATGCTCACAATCAGATTAGAGTTACTTTTTTATAAATTTCATGATTAGATATTATTTACACAACAGCAGTAATTTATTCGTAATTTGATTTGCCCTAATGCTTTTCTTCTCTCTTAAATTTTCCTTTCTAAAATTTTACTTCTTTTATAAATTTGGAAAATCGTCCAGCTTTTCTTCAACTCACAAACCCCCTGCAGTTTATTCATGACCCCAATTTGGGAACCCTGGCGTAATGTAACATTTAATTCAAGATGTTGATAACAAAGAATGGAATATGTTTTAGCTAAAAAGTAATCAAAAAGTAGTCAAATTGCATTACCTAAACTGTATAATCCAATAGATTACGTCACTTTCCGTCAATTTCCGTTGTGTATATTTGTAAACAGTAATAGAATGCAATTTGTAAGTAATCTACCCAGCACAGGTTATTCAACATATTTAGCGGTTTAATATGAATATTATGCTGAATGTCTTTTGTGTGTTGCTGAAGAAAAAAGAACAAAATCTAATTTCAATTTCTTAATTCACGTGAATTTTCTGGACTGAAAATAATTTGTTTACTTGTTTGTTTTTCAAAAAACCCACGCCGTATAATATGAATTATACATAAATTCTTGCATTTTATTGAGAAGACTAAGCAATCAAACTTACGATTTTCAACTGCCAAACGATAAAAACATACACTAAACAGTGAACCTCTGCAGGACCTGCAAGGAAGCACTGAGGAACATCAAGCCAAGTTTGAGCTTATTAGCATGGTGCGACGTTTGTTGTGCCAATGTCGCATGTACTCCAGCCCTTCCCTAAAGGACTCTTACACAATTACGGATCACAGGACATCTCTGCTGCTATGTTCGTCGCTGTTAGAGTGGCTAATAGGTTTTACGGGGCCTTTGGGAGCCCTCTTGTGCCAGCTATTGTGGAAGTCATGAGTTATATGATCTTACAATTATAAATATACACAAGGCGGATTTCCCTTTCTCCTAATTATCTTCCTATTGTGTGCCGCTTGGCCAAGGAGGGGCACTGATGCCGTAAGCTGGAGAAAGAGACAGAGAGAGAGAGACATCCATAGCCAGATTTGGCTAGTTGGCAGCAGGTTCCAGCCAGAGCACAGTTACCTTTTATTACAGTCATAATTAGAAACTCACGCTGCCAGCATCATGAAAAGAGGCTTTTGAAGTCATGCGCTCACAGGGTGTCGGGTGGAACCAACCGGAGGCCCAGAAAGTGTTCAATTAACGGAGGGAGGCAGAGCTCTGGGCTGCCGTAATATGACAAACAAGCCAGAACATTCCGTTTGGCGTCATATGAATTAATCAGTCAAACAGCGGTGGACATGTTGGGCTTACAGACGTTTGATTCATTCCTGGGGACTGATGAGGCCCGTGATTAAATTAGGGAGCTCTTAAGCAGCACGTCTGAGGGGGGCAACAGAGAGGTTTTTGAAAGAGTTCAATGCAAGCTGACAGGCAGATCGTCTGGAGGGGCTCAGACCCACACTAATTACCTAATTACTGACACACACACAACAGCTGCATCTGCTTGACCACACACACGCGTGCATGAAGGTAAACGCGGAGGTGTTGCTGATATGTATTTGAATCTCGTCTGGTCATGCATTTAAAGGGAGCGTTCACACAAAAAGCATTTCAGCATTTACTCATCCTCAAGTTGTTCCAAACCTGTATGAATTTCTTTCTTCTGAAGAAGATATTTTGAAGAATGTGGGTAACCAAACAGCTGGTCCCCAATGACTTGAATAGTCATTCGGTCACATTTTATTTTAAGGTCCAATTCTCACTATTAACAAAACATTACTATGACTTTTGCCTCTATACACTCCTAATTTGCTGCTTATTAATAGTTAGTAAGGTAGTTGTTAAGTTTAGGTATTGGGTAAGATTTGGGATGTGGAATATGGCCATGCAGAATAAGTGCTTTAAGTACTAATTATCAGGCAATATACTAGTAATATGCATGCTAATAAGTTAATAATGATAACTGGCCACTAAACTAAAGTGCTACCGTGAGTTTTTATCCCACAACATTTTCAGAAAAAACATGCTGTTCCTCATTATTTTGATATAAAGAAAGATGCTATAGCGATGTCTGATTCGTATGTGAATCATTCGTTGAAATGAATCGGTTGAAATGATTCACAAGTAAAATAAAGAAAGGTCTTGTCAAATACCCACACTTGTGCTCTTTTCCACTTGAGAGAGCATGGACGCAACAGGAAGTAATTGTGCAAGACTGTCCCAGGTCTTAAAAACGCCAAAGTGCAGTGCCCTTAAAGGGATAGTTCACCCAAAAATGAAAATTCTGTCATTAATTACTCACCCTCTTGTCGTTCCAAACCCGTAAGACCTTTGTTCATCTTCGGAACACAAATTATAATATTTTTGATGAAATCTGAGAGCTTTCTGACTCTCCATAGACAGCAACGTTACTACCACGTTTAAGGCTAAAGGTAGTAATAACATCATTAAAATAGTCCATGTGACATCAGTGGTTCAAAAGTAATGTTATGAAGCTACAAGAATGCTTTTTGTGCGCAAAAAAACTAAAATAATGACTATATTCAACAATTTCTTCTCTTCTGTGTCAGTCTTTGCCACGCTTTCACGACAGTACTATTATGCATGTGTGTGTAGTCCTCTGCCTGCAAACAAGCAGGAGTGCATCTGGGCTCTACGTCAGAACGTCGAGATTGCGAGATGTCAAGGAAAACTTTCCAGTGTAAGTTAAATATTAGTAATAATTAGATTACATTTAATTTGGTAGTAAAACATAAAGTGTTGCACATTTTATTGGTGCAAAGATGTATGTTTATTTTAGATAACATTTGCAACTGCTTTTTACAAGCACCATTATTAATTTGTCATCTGTTATAGAGAGCAGGCCTAGTGAACAGACATTTAGAAGTTTATTTTAAAATGCAAAGTAAGCCTATTGAATACCAAAATAAAGCTCTGTAAACACTTGCATTTTTACAACAACAAAAAAACTGTGTCCCATCAAGTAATGAAAAGTTCCACACACACTTGTGGTCTTCATGGCCACTTGAACATCATTCATTGAACGTGTTCTTTTCAAAGAATCATCTGAAACGATTCGCAAATCACATTGAATGATTCATTTGTGAATTTGACTAATCCGATTGTAGCAAAAGCAAATGACTGATTTAATGATCCAGTTGGATCGAGTCTCAAGTTACAGATCACTGCTTACAGTCAGTGATTTCAACTAAACTCTATACCTATTTAGAAATTTGTGCAACAGACATGAACGATTCCTCAGACCACGTGGCTTGTTCAGAAATGTATGCTTTTACTTTACTAATTGATCAAACTGTTAGTTAAATTAAAGAAAATTAGATTACGCATCAATAAATGAAGTAACCTGGAATAAACGGAACCTATGGATGTTATATTTTTCTACACAGGAATCTAATTTGAGCTTTTCCATCTTGAGTAACCAGGGTTATTATTAACTAAAACTATTAAAAACCTTGTTGTTGTTGTAAATTAAATAAAGCTGAAATAAAATAAAATGTAAATATTACAAGAAAAATAAAAAATGAGAAATGTTCCCTTTGCAACTAACTAAAGTAAGTTTAAGTTAAAACACTAAAATTACTAACTGGAAATAAATAAAACCTAAAATTGGAGTAAAAACAAATTAAATCTAAAAAGTGATATTAAAAAGAACAAAAATGGGGAAAAAAATTTAAAAAACAAAACAAAATGACTAAAATTAAATTAAAATGAAAATAAAAACTAAATCTAAAAAATATATTATTAAAAACTACAATACTACTGTATAGAAATCAGTCTAAAATTGCCTAACAATGTAATTCTGACAAAAATATCCTGAATTATCTGAAGAGATCCCTTGGGAAACTCACCCAAACAAATCACTGACCCTGGTGTAAATGCAAGTAATATGTTTCGTTACCCAACATAAATCAATAAATCAGGAAAAGTGATCTTGGTTTAAATATTAGCTGCTTTCAGTCCAAAGGGCAAGTTCATTATTCAGCTCATTTACATTAATTATGCCTGCTTCATTCGGCATTGGGCTCAATTATGATTCTAAACATCATTGGTGTCATTTTGGAATAATTTTACCTGACCATATCTAATTTTGTAACATCAGGGATCAATACTGACCAAAAATAAAATTACAACCCTTAACAATATGAAATGTGTCAGTAGATTCACTCTACATTTTTTAATGCATCAATGGATGATTTGTGAATATGTCATAATAAGAAAGTCACTATATATATGATAACATCAAATATCAATAATAACCAAAAATGAAACCGCAGTCCTTAAATATAAATCAGAATATTAAATAATAATACCTTAAATATATGAAAATGATTTAAACAGCCCTTAAAGGGATAGTTCACCCAAAAATGAAAATTTTGTCATCATTTACTCACCCTCAAGTAGTTCCAAACCTGTTTGAATTTCTTTGTTCTGCTGAACACAAAGGAAGATATTCTGAAGAATGTGGGAAACAGAGCAGTTCTGGGGCACCATTGACTTCCATAGTATTTTTTTTCCTACTATGGAAGTCAATGGTGCCCCAAAACAGCCTGGTTACAAACTTTCTTCAAAATATCTTCCTTTGTGTTTGGCAGAACAAAAAAATTCATACAGGTTTGGAACTATTTGAGGGTGAGTAAATGATGACAGAATTTTCATTTTTTGGGTGATCTATCCCTTTAAGCTGAGAATATATTTACAATATGAATATTTATATTTAAATATGACATAATAATGGACTTAAATGTTTGGTGTGATAAATCTTGACTACACACTGTCCATTTACAATGCCACTCTTGCAGATCTGCAAACAAACACACTTTTGCCATCTATAATTGAACTCTGGTGAATTTAAATAACAATTGATGTGATGATTTTTGCAGTTCGAGGGCCTTTAGCAGCCATCACACACACTTACGCTCACAAACACACACACACACACACCTTCGCGCGACGCTTCAAGCTCACTTGAGCGACCAATAAGCCACTTAAGCCTGGTTTCCATGGCAACCTCACACAGGCTTTTAACAGGCTGTTGCTTCGCCATCCGTGTCTACTGTATTAATGAGATAATTACACGAGCATACATCCCGACTGCTGTTTAGAAACACTGGATAACGATGCCTATTTACATAAGTTAATTACGACAAACTGAGAAGTCAATGCCTCAGTTTGTTTGTGCCTTTGTAAAGCGCTCAACCTGAGTGAAGCTGAGAATCCTGAATATTGAATAGCTGTGCATTTAATGCAGCTCTGATAAAGAAGTGTTAAGCATCTAAATGGGAAATTTGCCCTTTAGAATTGTCATTTAAATGTTATTGGAAAATGAAGAGTTCCAGTTCTAAACTCTGATTGAATAAGGCATGTTTGAAAATGCTTTATAATAGCCAATTATTTTATTCAACAAGGATGCATAACAAAAGTGACAGTAAAGACATTTCAGATGTTACAAAAGATTTAAAATAAAAATCTTGAAGTTTCTATTCATAAAAAAATCCTGAAAAAAACATTAGCTTTGTCATCACAAAAATAAATTGCATTTTAAAATATATTAAAATAAAAAATTGTAATAATAATTATGAATTGTAGTAATTTTAATATGTAGTAATTTAAAACAATATTGATATTGTTTAATAATCATATTGTCATGAATCCGGTCTATGAACTTCCATTCACTCACCACCAGAGGTCACTATTCCATTACACTGACTCTTGCACCACACTACTGTTGCACGTCACCCACGGACTACAATTCCCATCATTCTTTGCACTAAGTACAAGCAGCCATCTCCCTAATCACACGCTCACACCTGAGACTCATTACACAATCACACACACTACATAAGCCATGGACTTTCTCAGTTACACTGCCGAGTATTGATCTGCGTATAGCACTCCTCAAGCGCTAGCTGCCTTACCGTGCCATTCCATGTTTCTGTTAAGTTGTAGTATTATCCTGCGTTTTTCCCTCCCCTAGTGTTAGCTGCGATACGGAACCTGTTTCTTGTTTTGTAGTCTGTACGCTCACATAATGGCGGCTACAACGGAGTCCGTTCGCAAGATGGCGGCCACAGCAACGCTCCGTCAAGTCACAACTGCCATTCATGAGTCTCGTCACGTCACAGCTGATCTTCCAGAGTCTCTTCACGTCACATCTGATCTTCCAGAGTCTCTTCACGTCACAGCTGATCTTCCAGAGTCTCTTCACGTCACAGCTGGTCATCCAGAATCTCGTCAAGTCACAGCTGATCTTCCAGAGTCTCGTCACGTCACAGCTGATCTTCCAGAGTCTCTTCACGTCACAGCTGATCATCCAAAGTCTCGTCACGTCACAGCTGATCTTCCAGAGTCTCTTCACGTCACAGCTGATCTTCCAGAGTCTCTTCACGTCACAGCTGATCTTCCAGAGTCTCGTCACGTCACAGCTGATCTTCCAGAGTCTCGTCACGTCACAGCTGATCTGCCAGAGTCTCGTCACGTCACAGCTGATCTTCCAGAGTCTCTTCATGTCACAGTTGATCATCCAGAGTCTCGTCACGTCTCAGCTGATCTGCCAGAGTCTCGTCACGTCTCAGCTGATCTGCCAGAGTCTCGTCACGTCTCAGCTGATCTTCCAGAGTCTCGTCACGTCTCAGCTGATCTTCCAGAGTCTCGTCACGTCTCCGCTGATCTTCCAGAGTCTCTTCACGTCACCGCTGACCATCCAGAACCACGTCACGTTGCAGTTGATCTGCCAGAGACTTGTCACGTCCTGTATGCCACACCCAGATATTCAAGGTCAGTCCTTCGGTATCCTAGTCTGGTATCCAGTGTGAGGGATGTACCAATAGTGTCTGCATGTGCATCTGGTATCCCCAGATCCACTCACTCCAACCCTTCTGTCCCTGAACTAATTCCCCTGTCCGAAGTGCTTCCCATGATGGGAATCGCTTTATGTTGCCTTTGGGCTGTGTACACCACCACAGAACTGACCGAGGTGGCGGCGTCCACTGAGATGTTTCCAGAGGTGGCGGCTGATGCTGCAGAACCTCTTGGGGTAGTGACGCTCGTTGCTGTGTTCTCCAAGGCGAGGGCACCCGCTGCAGCTTCTCCAGAGGTGGCGGCACATGCTGCAGAACCTTCCGAAGCAGCGGGGCTCGCTTCAGCTCCTTGTATAATGGTGGCGCCCAGCAATATTCTCTCAGCCTGTTGAGTTGCGGTCAAGGAGACTGTTACCGCTGTAGAACTTCCAGAGGTGGCGGAGACCGTTGCAGAACCTTTGGAGGTGTCAGTGGTATCCACTCACCAATCCTCGTCTTGCTCTGTCACGGCTATGGAGGCCATCTGTGATTCCTTGTGTGGCTCCGTCACGGCCACGGAGGCCGCTTTTGAACATTTGTCCTGCACTGAACCGGCCGAGGAGGCTATCCCTGAACTCTCGCCCTGTTCTGAAACAGCCATGGTGGCTGATTGTGAACTGTCTGTCCGTGTCATCTCTAACAATGTGTCTGATTTCGAACTGTCTGTCTTGCCTGTCTCTGGCAAGGAATCTAAACCTGAACTGTCTGTTTTAAGCTCTAAACCTATAATTGCACCCCATGTTTGTCCTGTTAACCCTGTCACTGCCAAAGAGATCGTTAATGAACAGTCTGTCTGTCCCCTTCCAGTCAATGAGTTTGATCCTGAGCTATCTGTCTGTCCAGTTTCAACCTATGAATCTGAGTTTGCCTGTTCAGTTGTCACTAATGCTCTGGGTTTTGAATTATCTGTCTGTCCTGTTTCTACGAATGAGTCAGGTTTTGAACTGTCTACCCATCTAATTCCAGTCAATGAGCCAAATTTTGAACTGTCTGCCTACGCAGTTGTCACTAGGGAAAATATTTATGGACTTTTTGTGTTCCCTGCCTCGGTCCTTGAGACTGTATATGCTCTCCCTATCTCTTGTGTTTCCATTTTTTCTAGACTCCTATCTCTGCTGTGGGTTCCTGATCGGCCTGATCCGTCATGGTGTTCTCCTAATCCGTCGTGGTGCTTTCCTGATCCGTCGTGGTGCTTTCCTGATCTGTCGTGGTGCTCTCCTGATCCGTCGTGGTGCCCTTCTGCCCTGTCTGCTCCGCACTGGTGGGCTCCTGTTCAGTCTGCTCCGCCGTGGAGGTCTCCTGCTCTGTCTGCTCCGCACTGGTGGGCTCCTGCTCAGTCTGCTCCACCGTGGAGGTCTTCTGCCTTGTCTGCTCCGCACTGGTGGGCTCCTGCTCAGTCTGCTCCGCCGTGGAGGTCTCCTGCCCTGTCTGCTCCACCGTGGTGGGATCCTGCTCCATCTGCTCCGCCCTGGTGGGCTCCTATACCGTCTGCTCCGCCCTGGTGGGCTCCTGCTCTGCCTGCTCCACCCTGGTGGGCTCTTGTTCCGTCCTGGTCTCCGGCTCCACCCTGGTTTCCTGCTCCGTCGGCTCCGCCCCAGTTCCCTGCTCCGCCTTGGTTCTCTGCTCCGCCCTGGATTCCTGCTTCGCCGGTTCTGCCTGGGTGTCCTGCTCTGCCTCAGTCCCCGGTCTTCCCACTTCCACGTGGACCTGGCCCTCCATCCCTCCCCCTGTTTCACCTCCACTCCACCACCCTCCTGGATTATATTGCTATAGGAGCGTCTGGAAGCCACTCCTTGGGGGGGGGGGGGGCTATGTCATGAATCTGGTTTATGAACTTCCATTCACTCACCACCAGAGGTCACTATTCCATTACACTGACTCTTGCACCACACTACTGTTGCACGTCACCCACGGACTACAATTCCCATCATTCTTTGCACTAAGTACAAGCAGCCATCTCCCTAATCACACGCTCACACCTGAGACTCATTACACAATCACACACACTACATAAGCCATGGACTTTCTCAGTTACACTGCCGAGTATTGATCTGTGTTTAGCACTCTTCAAGCGCTAGCTGCCTTACCGTGCCATTCTGTGTTTCTGTTCAGTTGTAGTATTGTCCTGCGTTTTTCCCTCCCCTAGTGTTAGCTGCGATACGGAACCTGTTTCTTGTTTTGTAGTCCGTGTTCCCTGTGTTTACCCGTCTCACCGTTCGGACTGGATTATTTCTGTGTACCTGGACTATCTCTCTGCCTTGCCCTTTGGATATTGTTCACGCCTGGATTATTGCTCACGTTTCGGATTACCTCTCTTGTCTAGCCCTCTATATACCTGTTTGCCAGTTGTTCGACCCTGCCTTTATTTTTGACCTTGTTTCTTAATAAAGCTTGCACTTGGACCTGCACGTCTCACGTCTCATCATCCTCGTTACACATATTGGGTCACACTTTATATTAGGTGGCCTTAACTATTATGCAGTGTTGGGCAGTAGCGTCGCTACAAGTAGTAACGCTAGTAGTTTAACTACATTTCTCAGTAGCGTGGTGGTAGCGTCGCTGCTTTCTGAATCAAATAGATTTTCAGTAGCGAAGCTCTATTTTTGATCAAGTAGTGCGGTAGCGTCAACAAAAGCTAACGTTACATTTTCCAAAGCATTTTGAAACTCAAGCTCAAATCAGAAATAAAACTGATCCTGGATCACTGATCCTGGATCAGTAAGTGACGCCACCATCACTAAAGCTCGTAACTCCATTGGCTCCTCAAACTGTCAATCAAACCTCATTATTCCTCCCGCCTCTCTCGTCAATGAAGTGCGGCGAGCAGTTTAGAGCATCTCAGCTTGTTTGCAGTCTGATTCTGAAGGTAAATAAAGAACTGTTGATTGAATAAGTGTAGCGTTTTCTTTACTCAGTAAACACTATATTTAATAAGGCTAATGTTTTTTGTTTTTGTGGAGTGGAGAAGATTTTCTTAGTCAAGCATTTGTTGTCAAGTCACAATCATAGCTCGTGCGAAGCGCTGAATCTTTTGAATATAATACTTTGGCCAAATAACAGAAATAAACTGAACGCCCACATAATGACAGAAAACGGGAAAACGGGACACGAGTCAGGAAAGAAGAAAAAATAAAATAAAAAAACCCTTCCCTGGTCAAAAGCTTCGTATTTGAACTTGATTTTGGTGAAATGTTTATATTGATATAATGACACATGCAACGATGCAAATAAACGTAGCCTATCTGTAGCCCTAAACATCTATATGGTACAATAAGATTTCATTAATGTTAGCTAATGTGTTATCTAACATGAGCATACAATGAATAAAATACATTTATTACAGTATTACATTAAAATACATGTATTACAGTATTCATTAATCTTTGTTAATGTTAGTTAATGAAAATACAGTCGTTCATTGATAGTTCATGTTAGTTCACAGTGCATTAACAAATGTTAACAAACAACTTTTGATTTTAATAATGCATTAGTAAATGTTGAAATTAACATTAAGATAAATGCTGCAGAAGTATTGTTCATTCTTTGTTCATGTTAACTATACTAGTTAACTAATGTTAACTACTGAACCTTATTGTGAAGTGTTACCATTTAGGCTATATAAATGTATCTGTATACAATAAAGCCACAATACCAACTACTAAAAGGAAGTTTCCGGCCGACAGCAAAAATTTATTTTGCCTATGTCACAATATGAGGTAAATCTGGCCCTGTATTTATACTGATTGTGTTGCCAAATTGGTTTGGAACAGTTGTTGAATAAACAATTAAACTGAACAGGCCTGTCTATCTGCTTGACTGACAGTTTTATTGATCACCGAGAGAGCATTGACTTGGTATGATGTTGCTTCAATAGAAAAATATATTTTTTCAAAAATAGCTTAGATGTAGTAAACTACTTTTGCCAAGTTGTTGTAGCTTAGCTTGCTACATTTCCCAGGACTGTAGTTTTAGTGTAGTGAAGCTTCATTTAATGAAGAGTAACTGTTAGCTTAGCTCACTGCATTTTCCAAGTAGCTTGCCCAACACTGCTATTATGTACTTACATCAAAAAATAAGCACAGTGTACTTATTGTGTTCATATTGTATTGCAAAACACTTTTGCAGCTATTGAGGTGGGATACGGGTAAGGTTAGGAACAGGTTTGGTGGTATGGGTAGGTTTAAGGGTGGGTTAAGGTGTAAGGGATGGGTCAACAGTGTAATTACAAATGTAATTACAGAAATTAATTACAGATGTAAATACATGTAGGTATTTTTTAAAAATATAAGTACAATGTAAAAGCATGTATGTACACAGTAAGTGCATTGTATCAAATGATTAATTTAAATGTAAGTACATAGTAGTTAAGGCCACCTAATATAAAGTGGGACCTAATATTGTAATAATGATCAAATAAATGTAGCCCTGGCAAAAATAAACAAACAAATACATAAAAAAATATTCCAAACAAATTCCAGTGTAGAATCCAAAAAATCACATAGAACAAGCAAAAAACATATCAAAGAGCTAAAATTATGCTGTTGCATTACTGGACATTTAATGATTGCACGGGATATTTAAATATGCATTTTTACATGCCTTGATGACTTAAATGTGGATACTGCTGGAAATCTATCTATCTATCTATCTATCTATCTATCTATCTATCTGCTGAAATTCACATATATGTTTATTAAACACTAATGTTTATCATATAAAACCAATTTTTGCATGGCCTCATGTATCTTATTGCTTTATTAGAATTAGTCTTTTAAATGCAAAATTGTACATTCTTTTACTAGGAGTTTTTCTCATATAGAGTGGATACCTTCTATATCTTCTATACCTTTTATATCAGATAAACAGAAACAGACACCTCTACAGAGCAGGGCTTGGCCAGGGGGTCGAGGAACCTTCCCATGATGCCCCCATGCTGTGCACCCAAGCACTACATCCACAGCGGTGAGAGACGCTCCCCCGCTAAGTTTGAAAAGACCAATTTTCAGCTAATATGGAGGTCGTGACAGCGGCATAAAGGGCCTGGTAGGACATTATAGCGGCGGAATTGTAAATATTGGTTAGAGACAGACACAAATGGAGGGGCAGGCTGTAGGAAATTTCCATACAGCGTGCTGCGGCACCACTGGTGGCCCACTGCGGCGGAATAGATTTTCCAATCTACTGTGTCACATTAGATTTTCGGAGGTGCTGGGTGGCAGGTACATATCATTAGTAACACTTTAGCGTGGTAATGAACCTTTTTATTTATCCTCCACTTTCCTCATGAATGCATAAGGAGTCTCTTTGCAGCCCCCCCCCCAGAGAGAGAGCGACAGAGAGAGACAGACAGCACTCATGGCCTTTTGAATGACTACATATGCTGACCGCAATGCAGGGGATGCTGAATCCTGCAGGAAACCAACTGAAGAGCTGCTAAAACACAAATAAATAAATAATATACACGCTACATGTCATAACACACGTCTCAGCCTTTATGGATATAGTACAACACTGTAGTGTGAGCTGTACTCAAAAAGTATTGTTGAAGCATTTAAACTGTTTTCTCAGCAATTGATCCTCTGCAGTGAATGGGTGCCGTCAGAATGAGAGTGCAAACAACTGATAAAAATATCACAGTAATCCACAAGTAATCCACACCACTCCAGTCCATCAGTTAATATCTTGTAAGGTGAAAAGCTCCATTTTTGTAATAAACAAATCTATTATTTAGGCTTTTGGCCAAAATATCTGGCCATAATCCATAATAATGCTTACTCCAGTGAAAAAGTCCATCTCCTGTTTTCTTACATCAAAATCCACCAATGTATTTGTTTAGAACTGTTTTCGATGGTGCTTGATCTGTGCACATTTCTCTCCTTGTTCAGACGAGAAGACTTTTTCAAAAGCAATATTATCAATAGAGGACTCTATTTTAGCCAGAAGTAACATTTTGAAATTGAAAACGTCTTAATGATTGATTTTTTTTTCTTACAAACATGCAGCTTTTCACTTCTCAAGATGTTAACTGATGGACTGGAGTCATGTGGATTACTTGTGGATTACTGTGATGTTTTTATCAGCTGTTTGGACTCTCATTCTGACGGCACCCATTCACCGCAGAGGATCCATTGTTGATCAAGTGATGTAATGCTACATTTCTCCAAATCTGTTTCCATGAAGAAACAAACTCATCTACATCTTGAATGGCCTGAGGGTGAGTACATTTTCAGCAAATTTTCATGTTTTCTGGTGAACTGAGCCTTTAAAAATAAATGCCATAGAAGAACCACTTTTGGTTCCCCAAAGAACCACTTTTTTCTTATTTTGAAAAACATTTGAATAATCAAAAGAACCTTTTTCTACTATAAAGAACCTGGAAAGGTTCTATGAAAGTTAAATCTTCTACATGGAACCATGCTAATAAAGATTCTTTATTTTTTAAAAGTGTAGGGTCATTTTTAATTTCTGGTTTTTGTTTTGATGTGGACTGAAGAGTTGCGTGGTAAGCTATAATTTTAAAGTAGCTCCCCAACACTGTTAACAACCACTGCAGCAATTTCACAAGTTTCAGATCCAGTAGAAATACCCCCAAAACAACCCAGCCACAAGCAATCAACTGACCTCATTGTTGTGGGCAGATCACAAGCTAAATGCCCCCTGACAGCACTCGGGAGGGCTGATGACCCCCTCTGTGTGGCTTTAAACGTGTGAATAGATCCCCTGCCTCAGCATCTCTGGTGAATCAGGCATATCACAGCCGTTACATGAGAGTCTGTCTGCCAACAACTCCACCTCACCATTTATACACACAACACACACACACACGCACACACACACACACACACACACACACACACACACACACACACACACACTCACATTTTACAAATGAAAATTGTAATTAGAAATCGAAATGTATATAATAATAACATATATAACATGAAAGCATATGTCTATACTTGAATGTCTTTTTAATGTGTTTGTTTTAGTCAGAGGAATTTGTATTAGAGCTTTTATATATATATATATATATATATATATATATATATATATATATACTTATAGGCTGATCAGGTTAAAGATCTAACCTGGTAATCAAAAGGTTAATGGTTCAATTCTCACACACACACACACACAAAAAAAAAAAAAAAAAAAAAAAAAAAAAAATTGAACCACAAATGATCACAAATGCTCCCATGAGTATTTGAACAATTCTAAGAAAATGGGTGGGATTGACTACTTTTAATCTACTTTTAATCTACTTTTAAGTTAATTTGGATATATATTGTAGGCCTATTTTTGCAATCTTTTAAAATTGTGATCATCAAAGCGATTCTGTACATGTTTATCAAGCATGATGGAATGTTAAAGTGATACAAACTAACACCACAAAACAACACAGAATTCATAATATCCATTTCTGATAGTTACTGTTTTGACTGTGTACAAGGTTGGTTTCCCTCCAAAGTGGTGTCACTTCCTGAATAATGATGTCATTAAGGAAATGACTTTTGTTAAAGGAATACTATCAACATTTTCCCCATTTTTCTCTTTGTTTTCAAAATATGTAATTTGATATGTTGATACTGTATTTTTTAAATAATCTGTTCTTGTCAGTTATTAACCGACTATTTTAATTTGTTTGTAACTTTCAACTGAGGAATATTACCAAAGACTAAAAAGATGGAAAGTGATACTGAAAATTAATCTAATTATGTCATAATTTTTGTAATAAAAAATAAACTGATTAGCAGTTTTATATATATTTAAATAAAAGATTTTGTTTGAAACATATGGAAGCTTGTTTATGCCACAGAATATACAAATAAAAAAGGTAACTGCAGCTTTTTATCTCATGCTTCTGACTTTTTTCTCTGAATTCTGAGTTAACATTTCACAATTTGTTTTTCCACCAATAAAAAATACAAAAAAGTACTTTAGCGACTTTTTATCTCATAATTACAACTATTTTCTCGCAATTGCAAGTTTATATCTCAGAGTTCTGATGCTTCTTCTCAGAACTGCATGAAAAATTCAGAATTGTGAAAAAATTTAAAAAATTCAAAAAGTTGCAACTACTTTTTTTTTCAATTGTAACTTTTTTTTTTTTTTTTTTTTCCTGTTTTAACATTTTTGTTCTACTCCATGATGGAAACAGGCTTCCAATTCAGATTTTTGATAAAAGTGGGGAAATATGAAAATACACCTGAAATATTTCTTATTAAATTGTAAGTTTTTCATGTTTGAAGTAAGAGGACCCAGTGTGATGACAAAAATGACCAAATTCACAAATCTATGTTCACTTGATAGTGTGATAACAGAAAATATGATTTCCATCTTTAAAAAATTGTTTACAAAGCACATATTTACATTTACACATCTATTCAAAGTGACTTACATTGCATTCAAGTTTAATCAGTTGCATCGGGGTACTGTCATGAATACGCTTCTAATTCTGACATGGAAGAGAAGAAATCATTGAATAAAGTTATTATTTTTGTTTTCTTTGCACACAAAAAGTATTCTCGTAGCTTCATAAAATGGACTGTTTTAACAATGTCTTTACTACCTTTTTGGGCCTTGAACTTGGTAGTTGCATTGCTATCTATGCAGGGTCAGAAAGCTCTCGTAGTTCATCAAAAATTTCTTAAATCGTGTTCCGAAGATGAAAGAAGGTCTTACTGGTTTGGAACGACATGAGGGTGAGTAATTAATGACAGAATTTTTATTTTTGGGTGAACTATTCCTTTCAGCAGCAAAGCTGTTTTTCACCATACTGAGGTTTGTTCCCCTGCTGTGGCTCTCAAAGGCCCATCATTTGCTCTCTCCTGTCCTGATGTTAGCATCATGGAGGTCAGCACCCCTCGCCCCTCCATCCTCAGCGCTGAGTGCACTGGAGCGGCTCGGACTGCACTTTTCCGCCCCGTCAGGGCCTCCCGGTCACCCCTGCGTCCTGCCTGTTCATTTCCCTTTCATCTTCAGTGTGAAATTGTTGCCAGTGCAGCACTGACCCCGGGCATTAAGAGGTCAGCTATTGAAATCTGATGTGCACCTCTGGATGACAGAATCTCCTTCACGAGGAGAAGAGAAAAGAGGAGGGAGGGAGCAGATCGGGATTTAATGGGCCTGCTGTCCACATCACTGTCAGAGCTTTAGTCGATTTTGTCCAAGCATGTGATAAGGAAGAGTGGGAAAGGAGATAGAAACAGCTCCTGGAGATTCACCAACACAGCAGTGAATGAAGAAGCAATCTACTTAAACTTGTTTATTTATTCAACACATTAAAATACAGACTCAATAAATACAAAAGCTCTAACGATGAATTCACCCAAAACAGTAAAATTCTGTATTCATACGCTCATATTGTTTCAAAGCAGAGGAACACAAAATGAATATTTAGCCACAGCTATGAAATCACATTTGTATTTTTTGTATTGTTAAACTTGGTGTGACATGATTAGTTACAAGACATGAAAATTAAAGGGTCATGGTTTGGCCTACCTGGTCGCATGCAAAAGCGTACCTGTGGGAACTTTTTCACAAGACGTGAAATACGTACCAATAAGTACATATCACTGCAGTTTCCAACAGAATTTAAAACTAGAGGCAGCAAAACATTGAGCACTTGTAATCGTTTTCATACACAGATATGATTACAGCTCCATATGTTTCACTTTCTGGAAAAAACAGGCTTGTTCGGTAGCTCAGCCGGCACAGAATTGGACTTAGCATGTGGAATCCTTGGGTACGAATGCCGTCAAAAACATAACTCATGATGAAAGAGTTGAAAGATGAGAGACCAAAAAACAAGCTATTGTGTTTTTATGTCACATTCACTTTTGTTCATATTATCGGGTAGGTTTAGGTGTAGTGCAGATGGTACATTATTTTAAAACGTCATGGAGAATTAGACTTATAGCGCCACTCAATGGATATTTCAAGTCAGAACTGCGGTGACACCTACAAAACCAACGTCACATAAAACGTACCATATGTACGTTCATCTGATCTGGGGGAAAAAACCGAACACTCTTTTAATGCCACCCAGTGGACATTTCACAAATATGTCACGAAACGTACATGGCGGTACATACTTTGCATCTTGCAAAAAAGTTCCCACAGGTAAATTTTTGTTAGTAAGACCTCGTTAGCCCCTGCTGGTAGATTCTTGTAACTACATCATCTGGCTGCAAAAAGCTTTTTTTTTTTTTTTTTTCTATTGAAGGCCATTCAAAAAATATCTTTGTATTCTGACCAAAACTTTTTTTGTAAGTGATATTTCTTTAATATTACTATAATATTTTATTATATTTTAGCCAATTTCAGTGGTTTTATTTTATTCCATGTCTGCTGCTAGGTGTTTTGTTGGAATTTAGGTAGGATTTAAGAGCTTTTGCATTGATTACTAACTTAAATCTAAGTCTGTTTCTAACACAGAGCTACTGCATGGCTTTAAATGATTTGTAATACATTATTCTTTCATTGTATGGAAAAGAGCAGCATGAACATTTTGCCTAACATCTACTTTTGTTTTCCACGCAAGAAATAATGAAATGACTGGAAGTGTGTGATGACAGAAATGTTTCGGATGAACTATTCCCATAAACCAGGATGATGATGTTCTCTCCACCCTATTTTCTGTGAATTTGCAAGACTTTGATTCATTAGCTGCTACCGGAAGCCTCGCACATTCAGGTGGCCGCACCCACTTTTACGTTAAAAATAAGGTGGATACGATTTCATACTGTATCTTGTTTTATTTATAACATATTTTGTTCATTCCGAAAGAAAAACTGAATCAAAGACGTCAGATAAAAAACAAACATTAATCATACACACTAACAAATAAAAGAAAAATGAGAGAAAGAAAACGACACAGAAAGAAGACTAGAGATAGGCTTTTGTGATTTTGGCCCCGTTACTATATCTGCCTGGAGCGCACAGAAACTTATCTGCCGTCATCTGAAAGAACCTCTAAAGTTCAAAATCCAGAGGAAAGTCTGGCTCTCCTCCACAATTATTTATTTTCCAAAGGCTGTCCCTAATCACAAATAAATAAGTGCTCAAACAGAAACGTTGAGAGAGAATGAGATATCGGGAGGAGAGGGTGTCTATCATAGCAGCAGATAACTGCTAGATATGATTGCCTTGATAAGAAACCATAATTTGGCTTTTAGAGATAGCCACAGGGGTTGCAGAGACCAATTCAGTGTGTGTGTGTGTGTGTGTGAGTGTGTTTGCCTTCCTCCACTTCTACACATTTTATCTTCCCCGTTGAAGAGCTTTTTATCTCTGATGATTTTCTCCTCTTTTTTATGTATTTTTTTTTTCTCTGCCAGAAGGTAAGATCACATACCCACAGAAGCCAAGAGTGGCATGTTTTAAAGCGATGGACAAAATACAAATATTTGAAAATGTATTTCATGGCAATTATGTCAAGTTTCATGGCCCTGGCGCTGCACTGAGCCACAGCCTGGATGCCTTAATTTGTATAGAAATTGTAATCATTTGTTCATTTCAAGGTGAAAATTGCATTTTTTAATTTAAATTGTATCCTGCGTGATAGGCTATTATCTAGAAAAATTGTCTCTGTGTATTGCGCTCTATGCCCAGGCGTTACGGCTGTTAGCAGCCCTCTTCTTACGTTCAGAAGAGGCTTATGTGTGAATCCCGAACAAAACCCCGGTTTGCTTACCGTACGGGCCTCCTCTGTCTGAGCTCATTTGCATTTTAGTTATTAATATTAATTAGTCTGGGAGCCAAGCGAGCGCTGATTTTTATATGCAAATCGAACCTGGCTTCACAGCGGCGTTATCGCGGCGAACCATCTCTCAGATTCCCAACTTCAGTGGCTCTTTATTCCCGAGCTAACCGCTTATCTACAGAGGAGAGAGGTGTGTGAGCGCGCGCGCGTGCCCGTGTGAAGAACAGAACGGGAAAATAAACAATTCCGACGTGCATGTGCGATACGTGCCGTGCCGAGCTCGAGGTGAGAACTTCTTCAAGCTCTGCTTCAGAAGTTGAAGATGCACTCGACTTCGGTGAGGGGGGAAAGTAAGACGGCGGCTGGTCTCCCGAAGACTTATCCTGCGATGACAATGACACATTGAAAACGAATCGACTTGAAATATCTTAATTCGACTTGCTTTTGCAAATTTAAGGCCTTACATAAAAAAGCAATATTGGAAGATATTCTTTAGGAGATCTCCCGCTGCCAAAGATGAGACTGAAATCCCAGCTTACAGAGGCCTCTGTCTGTGCAAAGCCGGAGTCAAAGTAGGCCGTCAGACGGGCCGCGGCGCAGGTACATTATGTATCACGGAATAATTACGGGATTTAGAGAATTACGGGGCTCCGTAAGTGCTTTCACTGTGACAGCCATGACAGTCGGAAACAGCGCAGCGCTCTTAAGACACATAAGCCTCAGAGAAGAACACCTCCAGTGTAATCTGCCAGGATCAGGTCCTCTGTGCCTCTTTAAACCCTCATTTTCTTACATATATATGTAGATATAAAGAGACACGCACCGCCAAGATGGTGTTCACATCAAATCTGATTTGTTGTTTTGTTTTCACCCTATAGGGAACGATCGCAAATGAGATCTCTTTGGTATCGCATAATTGTTTCACATAAACAGCAGTGAGATAAATGGAGAGTATGTATGGAGAGTTTCAGAAAAGATCTCAAGCTGTGCTCAGATTTGTCAAGATGAAGGATTAAAATATTGCCCTGATTTAATCAAAAATAATTGAGGCAACTGTTTGCATTACATTGTACTCAACTAATTTGTCACCAATTCAGTGCATTGCAAATACTCTGTTTGCGGAAAGAGAACTCCATTGATCAAGCTCCAGTAAACATAAATGTCAAAAGCAAATCAAATAATTGGAAAGAAGTAGCTATAAGGACTGTTATTCTAAATAAACAAATTGAACAACATATTATGACAGACACAAATCACTACAACAATTATTCTACAGCAAACTCTGAACCTAAGCACAAGCTTCACTCTTCACCATAGTAGTAACCTAACTAACTTTTCAAAATCCCAATTTAACTGGAGATTGAACATTAACATATTAACAAGTCTCTGTCTTCATTCAACATAAAATAGCACATAATTTCCAATCCAGTTCCATGCAAAGCATGCTGGAAACTAGAAATACCCTTTTTTCAAAAGCTGTTTTGCATTTACTCATTAAATAGGCACCTAAAGGATCCATATTGGTACCTTAAAGATATTAGTATCTAAAGTGTACATATTAGTTCCTATAAGGTACAAAAGTGTACCTTTTGAAAAAGGTACTACCCCAGTGACTGCTTTTGTACGTTTTTTTCTTAGTGTAGCCAACAGTAAAATACTTCTTTGCATTGCTTTTGGTTTTATTTGATTGGAGATTACTTTATTCAGGAAGGTTTCTAATACACACAAACTTTTTGTTCATCAAACACTTGTACCCATCTTACTGTAGAAATCTAAATTAAATGTGGAAAAGTCAAGAAATCAAAATCAAATGATTTCAAAATGAACTCAAAAAACAGGAATTTTTGGAGAAACATCTGAGCCAAAGTTCATACCCAAATGAAACATAACAGAGAACTCCAAGTTTCCTTAAGATGTCTGAGCAATGAAATTTAGTGAAGTCTGTAATCAAAAGTCTGTTAAAGAGATTTTATTATTATCTAAGACAAAATTCCTTAAATGAAACATAAAGTCTATGAACCAAGAGTAAACTTTGAAATGCTGTTGTTGGTTATATTTTGCTGGTTCTTTTTTCTGTGGAGTGTCTTGAAGTCTCAAAGTGGGGCAATAATGGCTATCATTAAACTGTCCTTCGCTCTGTTTGTTGGCTCTCGCTAGGCCAGGTCCATCAACTTCCTCATTCTCCATGCCTGTCCGGTCCTGCTTCCTCACCGCTAGCTCTCTTAAATGAGATCCGAATCTATCAGCCCTCCTCTCGCGCGGCCAGCTCAGTCTATGCAGATGCCTCTCGCCGAGAGGCCTGCCTCCTGGGAGATAGGAGTCCACCGGCATCCTCCTCTCCGCGGCTCAAGAGTTTCATTTCCATCCCTCTGATCTAAACAAGCCCATTACCGGCAGGACACAAGCCTGGGCTCCTGGAGAAAGCTTGCGGCTAAGCCACCGTGGCTCATAGCCACCTTCAATGGCCATACGTCTGGTGTAGGGACCACATATACGGCCCGCCACTTTATCAGAAGCTCTCCAGAGAAGCGAGGGGAATTGGCTCTTGTGGGTCTCGTCGAATCCTCCTCCTGTAGTCAATCAATTACGGGATCAAAAGGCGAGAGAGGAAAGAGTAACAAAGACGAGGACACACAGTTGACTGGGCGGTGCCTCGTGGAGGGAGAGAGCTGAGGAAAGAGCAGTGACAGAGGTGGAGGCCCGAGGAGCGGACAACCAGAACATGTGCTTTAGCTTAATCCAGAAGAGACTTGAAACATCTCACACATGCATCGGAGAGAGGTCGACGACAAAAACACAAAGCATATAGGATAAAGAGCGCATTGTGAAATATAAAGACCTTAGCGCAATCGTATGAGGCTGTCAAGAGGATAAAATATCAGCTCTGCCTATAGATTTATGCTCTGCAAAGCCAAATGAATCACGGAGGATTGACGTTCTAGAAGGTACTTCAGAGATACGTTAATCCATGTGATTTCTGCAGCTACAGATATACTAGGAATATGATTTTACAACAAGGATAAAAAAATGACTAAAATTATTGGTTGCTGAGAGTATGAAACTATCGAAATAGTAAAAATAGTAAAATAGCATATATTTTTTTATTATCTCAATGTTTTATTTTATGGACATTTTGGTTTGCACCCACACGCATGATAGCAAAGTATTATGTAATCAAGAATCTGTACTTGCCGACTTTGTAAATGGTCACAGAGAAAAACTAGGCATCACACACTAAAAGACTTTCGCTCCGAACGCAACAAACAAAAGGAGACACGTGACAAATAAAAACAAAAAGTGTTCTAAAATTGTGATTTTGAATTTGAAATTTGAAAGTTTGATAAACATTTTTGATCTGCTCCGACTGGATAAAATCAAAGTCTGAAGCTAAAAAAGAGTCAATGTGATATTCTGTGAAATCTGTCAACTCTGATTGCCCAAAATATTTGTTTTCGTGTTTTTGGCTCTGACTTTCAGGAACTAGCATTGACTCATCCACATTGCAAACTGGGGCAAAAAAAAAAAAAGTATTCCGGTCTTTACTAGCTTCAGCTTAATAGTTTGAGATAAATAGTTGCAATACTGGACAAATATAAATGAAAACTTACTATTACATACAATATTTGAATGTGTGATGTTTTTTATGCTTTTTTTGTCAACATGTTAACAGCAAACTTTATTAGAATCAACTATGATTTCTTGAATCTTGTGTAGATCACAAAAGGAGCACTATTGTGCAGAGTTGATGCTTTTTGAAATATTTCAGTCACACTTTATTTTAAGGTCCAGTTCTCACTATTAACTATCTATTAACTATAACTTTGCCTCAGTAAACTCCTAATTTGCTGCTAATTAATAGTAAGGTAGTTGTTAAGTAAGGGATAATGTACATCCTTCGCGTCGGGCTGCTGGTAAGCCTGTTGTGCTTTATTCTGCGACAACAACCGGTTGGATGTACAGTATCCCGCTTATTACACAGCTACTTGCCACAAAAACTAAATAATTAGACACAAAATATTGATTTGAGTTCAAATATTTGAACGCAAAGCTTCTGTGAAGAAAGCAGTTTCTAAGTGGCAAGTTTAAACAAGGTGGACATTAAGAGATATGGTACAGTCATACTGCTTATTACACGGCATTTCACCACATGAATAATTATGGTGATAAAAGATACAAAGATGCAAGCTGCGTTTGTATGAAACAAGAGAGAGTGAGTCCACAATACCAGGATGACATTATTAAATATTTGTACAGAGAATAATGATTTGAGTTGTAATATTTTATTATTAGCCAACCAAACGCAAAGCTTCCCAGATGAGCCTGTGTTATTAGTTTTTACCGGTTGTTAACGGGGAATAACATACCTTGGAATGTGGTAAATGACCAATCAGAATCGAGTATTCCAGAGAGCTGTATAATAAGTTTAGGTATTAAGGATGTAGAATATGGTCATGACATGCAGAATATGTGCTTTATAAGTACTAATAAACAGCCAATATGCTAGTAATATGCATGCTAATATGCAACTAGTTAATTGGTCCCTATACTAAAGTGTTACCAATATTTCCAAATATTTCACATATGATACACCCCTACAATGTAGCTTTTGAAAACAAAGCAACTTACTAGGTTTCAGAGAGTGATGAATAAAGATTCAATGCATCATTTTTGAGTTGATCAGAAAGCGACAATGGATTCATTGAGTTATCATCAGCATGATCAACTGAAATCAGCTACAGTATGTGTAGAATGTCCAGCGTGTCGGCGTTGGGACAGCAGCTGCTGGTTTTGGTATCATGTGGTTTGGAAACTCCGGCCATGCCATCAGCATACCAGCAGTTCCTGTGTGACAGCGTCTGCCACATGAGTCCAGACCAAAGCAGACAGACAGTGAGGATGAATGTCATAGCTAGACAATGGCAGAATGAATGACTTCCCACAGCTGTACATACTGCGCTGTGTGTTACACTAACACGCATTCCGGAGTCTATTCACATGCACCTAATTTTAGGTAAGGTAGGATACTGTCTAAAATACCTTCTTTTCACCAATTGCACCCTTAAAAATAAAGTTTTTTTATTGACATTGATTGGTTCACTGAAGAACATCCACAGAACCTTTCCATTGACAGAAGTTTCGTTAGATTATTCAAATGTTCTTCATACAAAGAGAAAATGATGTTTTAATGTTTCTTTTTAGAACTGTTCACTGAAAGGTTCTTTGTGGAACCAAAATGTTTCTTCTATGGAATCACTTCAAAAAACCCTTAGTTCTCAAGAGTACAGTTCAGGTGCAGAAGATGAATTGGCAACTTCTGAAGAAAAACTAACAGCACTGACAGACTACTAAGGTGATGATTTAAAGAACAAATCTAGGAGAAACCTGATAATCGATACTTTCTGAAAGGAATGGTGCAATCTTATCATAATCTTATATTTTCTTAGGATGCAAACCTCATCAATTTTTTCCAGTCTTGATTTGCCTGTTTTTGTGAGCCTGTACAAGGAGCTAGAACTGATAGTGCATACGTATGTAGGTAAAGATTTAATTTTTAAACCTTTAACACGTTAAAAAAAAAAAAAATAAAAAATAAAAATAAAAAAAAATATATATATATATATATATATATATATATATATATGTAAAAATATATATATATATTTTTTGCAGGTAGACTTTAGAGACCATTTGGGCCAAAATTTTATGATCTAATTAGGTTTTTGGGAAACATCCCAGTTTCAGTATTAAAATTTCTTCAAGTTATTCATATTGAATTATAATATTCATGGTCACACTTTATTTTAAGGTACAATTCTTGTTATTAACAAACCATTAACTATAACTTTGCCTCAATAAACTGCTAATTTGCTGCTTATTAATAGTTAGTAAGAATGGTTAGTAAGATGTAGAATATGATCATGCAGAATATGTGCTTTATAACAGTGAATATGTTAATAATAGGCATGCTAATAAGCAATAGTTAATAGTGAAAATTGGTCCTAGTGTTACCATATTCATATGGTACCATATTCATATTCTTCACTGGGACAAAACTAAAAACTTTAGCATATACGTAAATGTTTATAGCAATATTTTACATCTTCTACCATTTCAAGTTCTCATCAGGTACAACATCCTTTCCTGCACTCTACCATAATGCATATAAAAAGGTATTAAAAATGGCCAAAAATATAATCTAGAACTTCTTTCGTAGTCAAACTTATCATTTTTTCAAACAAATTCAATAAATAAAAGACAAACTCTGGAAACTGGATGTTTGATCCTTATGTCAGTTTTAGATCTTTAATTGATAACATTTACGCCAGTGTTACAGTAAAGACACCAACAGGCTGAAGGTAGTAAATACCAAATACAAGGTTCCCACTAAAGCTACTACTTCATACAGCAGAATAAATTATACCATGGTAACGTACACACATGCTCAAAGGAAATGGGAGGAAAGCATAAACACAAATGCTAACGAAAGCAGGTGCCCAGTTTGATGTCCCAGAGGGGCATGATGGGTAATATTTTTAATATCAAAATGTTGATTAACAAAGGTGTTAGCCGTGGATGTTCTATACTAGAAGTCTTTTCATTGATCATTTGATGAAGATATCGACAGTTGAAAGGGAAGAGGGCGGAGTTTGGGTCAGGTGGTTTCTTGAAGAGTCCTTTTCGCCTTAAATGCACCCAATAAAACGTTCGCTCGAAGATTCGTTGAGGAGTCAGAAGCATCAGTTAGTACCATACACCGCTGTGTTTCCCACAGTCCGTTACATGAGCCATCAGTCACTTGGATCGCAGCCTGCAAATGTCAATATTTCATCTTCATTATGGATCCACAGATTTGAAGCTAGGAATCATAAGCAATACGATTCACCTTTCAGTCAGTTTTAAGTGTGACTGTCTTTTATCAAGAGCTTCTCACATTGAATCCTAAGAAAAATTACACGTAATACACTGTAAAAAAAAAAAAAAAAATTGTTTCAAAAAGTTGTTTCAACTTAAAATAATTTGTTACCCCGCTGACTTAAAATTTTTTGTTTAGTCAACTTGAAATTTTAAGTTACTTAATGTTAATTTAAGTGACAACTGTTATATTTTAGTTGACTAAACTAAAAATATTAGGTCAGCGGGGTAACAAATTATTTTAAGTTGAAACAACTATTTTTTTTTTTTTTACAGTGTAACTATCGAAAGCAAAGAAACAAAAGCAGTAAATATAAACACAAAATTACAATATAAGACTTACACATATCCCCTGCTTCATCTACCACACAACACCTTTTCTGTTTTAGTATAAAACATATTCTTTATAAACAAACAATAAACAATCTGATTCATCTACTGTACAGTTCCATTTATGTGTCAAAATGTCACCTGCGAGTGCTTCACAAATGTCAAAATTTCACAACTGTTTTTTTTGTAGAAACTTGTGAATGCATGAGATATTAATTTAATTACACCCTGGTGTGTGTTTGTGTATCAGTTTGTAATATAAAAAAAAGAAAATGAAATGGGAACGTAAGAAAGAGGTTGAGACAGATTATTTGATTGGTCACTTCTGTAATCTGGTCATAGGCAGAAATGGATGGAATGTTGTCAGAATTATCATAAATTGTCAAAAGTATACGGTCAGTTTGATTTAAAAAAAAATGTATTATTTTTTTCAGCAAAGATGCAACAAATTGATCAAAACTGACAGTAAACACATTTATAATGTTTTGAAAAATTTCTAATGAATGCTGTTCTTTTGTACTTTCTATTCATCAAAGAATCCTGGAAAATAAAATGACCATGGTTTCCACAAAAATTTTAGGCAGCACAACTGTTTTTGGCTACCTGATCTCATAACGAAAAAACGTACCTCTGA
The DNA here is from genome assembly GCA_039654775.1 of Spinibarbus caldwelli. Lineage (NCBI taxonomy): Eukaryota > Metazoa > Chordata > Actinopteri > Cypriniformes > Cyprinidae > Spinibarbus > Spinibarbus caldwelli. The sequence goes on along the minus strand of CM077255.1, from coordinate 19,973,305 downwards.
GAACTTTTTCTCAAGACACGGAATACGTACCAATAATAACATATCACTGCAGTTTCCAACTGAAATGAACACTAGAGGTGGTAAAACAGTGAGCACTTGTGATCGTTTTCATACACAGTTATGATTACAGCTCCATATGTTTTGCTTTCCAGACACAACAAGCTTGCTCAGTAGCTCAGTCGCCACAGAACTGGACTTAGGATGCAGAATCCTTGGGTATGAATCCTGAGAAAAACATGACCCATGATGAAAGAGCTGAAAGATGAGAGATTGAAAAACAAGCTAAAACGGCATGCTTGCGATTGCATTTTTACGTCACATTCGCTTTTGTACATACTATTGGGTAGGTTTAGGTGTAGTGCAGATGGTACGTTATTTTAAAATGTCACAGAGCATTAGACTTATAGTGCCGCTCAATGGACATTTCAAGTCAGAACTGCGGTGAAACCCACAAAACCAACGTCACATAAAACGTACCATATGTATGTTCATCTGTTCCGGGGAGAAAAAAAAAGAACACTTTTTTAGTGCCACTCAGTGGACATTTCACACTGAATATGTCACGAAATGTACATGGCGGCACATATTTCACGTCTTGCGAAAAAGTTTCCAGAGGTACGTTTTCGTCATGAGATCAGGTTGGTTTTTGAAGCTGACAATAAGAAATGTTTTTGTGCAGCAAATCAGGATATTAGAATGATTTCTGAAGCACCACGTAATGGAGTAGTGATGCTGAAAATTCAGCATTGCATCACTGGAATAAATTACATTTTAACACATATTTAAATAGAAAACACTTTTCTAAATTGTAATAATATTTACTGTTTTTACTGTATTTTTGATCAAAGATATCATTTTCAAAAACATTTATCATACTGACCCCAATCTTTTAAACACTGTAGTGCTTGGTCTAAAATCCACTTGTGCATTTGAAACATTTTACTTAGTTAATAAAAGCAAACTGTATAATCTATATGGAATGGTAAATGTTTGCATTGCTTAACTAAAAATCATAATATAAATGTTTGAAACTATTAATTTTGGTCTAATTTGAGGGCAAATTGTTGCTTCACTCTAGAAAATTAAAGAATAAAATTCATAACTTTCTAAATCCAGTATCCAGACAATGTCGTTTTCTTTCCCCCAGATGATCACTGAGAACAAAACGGGCATTTGAGCAAGGGAAAAATCGCTGGTCCTCTAAAAGCACTGCTAATTCCCAGCAGAAAGCCAGACTTCCCACAGAGTGGCCAAGTTTGCATGGAATGTCAAGTGAAATATGAAGGCAGAGAAGGTCAAATCGCTCAGGAACATTACGGCTGCAAAGTGAAAAACCAGCAGTCACACATTCAACACACACACACTCGATCCCCCAGTTTGTTTTAGCCCACTGCTAGCATTTCACATAAAAAACTTCGGGTTTGAATTAGTAAAAAATGCTACATGTGGATCTTGAAACAACGAAACGAAACAATAGTTACGATAATCATAATTACAACAACTGTATGGGCAATCGTAATAACAATATCGATAGAAAACAAGCGAGATTATCCATTGTAATGACACTGAGATTCATACACGACTATGCACAGCGAGGTGAAAGTACATTTTGGAAATGGCTCGGAATGCGTTCTTGCGTCCGTCGACGTGCCTGCAGCCGTTGTGTGGCCTTCTTGTCTGAGTTAGAGGTACAAGACAAGCCCAGAATCATGAGAAGGTCACGTCAAATGGAATGGCAAGAGTTTCTTATCTTGAAAATCAGAGTAAAAGCCTCTCACGCTCGTGCCGGCGGATGCGCTGAAGAGCTCCAGCTGGTCGGAGGAGGTGTTTGTGCATCTGAGAGCGCGTGAAGGTGTGTTTGTAGTGGTCGGACTCAGTAAGCCTGTCCCGTCTCCACCTGTAGAAGTCCCAGCACTGCCGAATGATCGCCCAGCTTCATCCTTCTCTGAGTTGACAGACTCACATTCTTGGCCAGATAGTCCACAGCGGCTGTTGGAAACACGAACACGTTCTCATGAGTAGGGTATTCCACATAAAAGCAATCTCACAACAGTTTATGCACCACAACATACAGGAGACCTTCAGTTCAGATGGTTTCAATAAACTGGTTCATAAACGGATTCAAATGTACATCCATTGGACTTTTTGGGCCAGATTTACTAACAGCGTGCACCAGCGCAAACCGTCTTTTGGCATTAAAACAGTACTGTCAGGATTTACTAAAGACGTGCAGTGAAGAATTAGCGCTGAAAAGGCGTAAACACAGTTATTTTTGTGCCTGACCTTATTGAATATGCATTTGTAGGAGTCTCCCTTTCAGACGCAAAATTTATGAGAGGACAGTATTAAATGAATCACGCAATGCAATTTACTAATGTTTGCGCTCGTCAAATTAGTGGTATTTGCGCCATTATTTAACGCCCAAAAAAAGCATGTCTTAAAGCAGGCAGTAATTTGCGCTGCTCTTGGTAGATTGCGCTGGTCATTATGGAAATGATCTGACTGCGTCTGTGTTCTTTAATGTGCGCATTGTCAGTAAATCACACGAAGAATTTTCCCCTCCCATCAATGCTTTTTTCTGTTTAGCTTTAATTAACTTTTTTCAGTTTTAGTTTTAGCAATTTTAATACTTAAACGTAAAAACAAAAAAAGAATGTTATTTTTCCTACACACCTATCAATTACGTACAGGTGTGCGAGGGTGACTGTTGATTAATACTTAAACTTAAAAAAAACCATAAAGGAATATTAGAAATGTTGCCTTGGTAACTAACTGAAAAAAAAAAGTTTACATTGAAGTTTACCTTGAATTATGTATATCGTATTTTATTATAGATTTACTTCAAAAATCAAAAACGTATTTAGAATATTTTTAGTTTTAGTAAACAGTGACAACAGTGATTTAATCGAATCATTAAAACATTTGTGATTTGAACATCACTACATACTACTGTCACAATCCACCACACATGGCACAGTATTACGTTTAATAAAGTCACTGGTCACTTCTTTAAACTTCTGACCAGAGTATTCAACAAATGATACAAATAAAGATTAATAAAAGATAATACAAGCTAAAATGGGTATTTAGTCAATCAAGGGCCAGAGAGATGAGAATGCCTGGTGTCATTCATTCAGCTCAGTGTGTGTGTGTGTGTGTGTGTATGTGCCAGTCTTTATTACTCTGAGCGTTTGAGATTTCATGCTTTATACTCGCCTCAATTTCAGCAGCTCTCTCGTCTGACTCATTAAACAGATCAGTCCTCTCAATCTCACTCATAATTAACCTGACATTCGCTCGTCAGATCTCTTCAATCAACCCTCCTGCACCTTCTGATGGACCTGACACTACTTCACACTCCCACACGCACACGCTTACCTACACATCTCACCGCAGACAAACCACAGACCTCTGCTGTTTTCATATAAAGTTCATTAGAATGACTAGAGACTAACCCAAACCTCAAAACATGCATTTTTTTGCATGAAAAAAAAACAAAACATTTTGTATAATTTTTACCTTTGAACACATCCTCAAAGAGAGTTTTGTTCGATTTAGATAACCTCCGGGGAACAATTTTATCCTAAAACTAACCTTTGGACACAATATCTCAAGGTTTCTAAGACGTATACATCGCAAAACACACATGTAGATAGATACCAGTGACTTCTGTGACAACATCAGCCTCTGATTATGTTAATTCAATCAATCAATTCTTTCCTGCCCTGAAGCTTGTGTGTGTGTGTGTGTGTGTGTGAGGTGGCTAAGAGGACATTAGGACCCTCGGGGTGTAAAAGTGGGCTTTGAAGTGCCCGTTTCCCATTCGAGGGAAGAGTACTGTGACTAACAGAGGAGCCCGGGGCCGGTGCTGGGGTCTTTATCAGGAGCATGTGTCTGCCCTGCTCTGATGGGCAGAGGGGTCAAAGCGTCCTGAGATGGTCAGCGATGGCACTGCTCACCCTCAGAGAGGAAATGGACTATAACTGTCGACACACACAGGGCATCAGTATGACTAAACTATAATGGCTTCCCTACTGAAAAGATCAGCATGTGCTGTACTGGCTCACCAAGGATGCATTTATTTGATCAAAAATACAGTAAAAATAGTAATATTGTGAAATATTATTACAAATTAAAATATCTGTTTGAATATATTTTAAAATGTAATTTATTTCTGTGATGCAAAGGTGAATTTTCAGCATCATTACACCAGTCTTCAGTGTCACATGATCCTTCAGAAATCCTTCTAAAATTCTGATTTGCTGCTCAATTATTATCAATTATTGCTGGTGCTCAATTATTAATAATAGTGCTAATTAAATTTAAAATAACATTGCTGTTTCATATTTTTTTGTGGAAACTTATACATTTTATAGGATATTTTGATGAATAGAAAGTTCAAAAGAACAACGTTTATTCGAAATGGAAATTTACTGTCTTTACTATTACTTTTGACCACTTTAATGCATTCTTGCTGAAGTATTAATTTCTTTCAAAAATAAAAATAAAAAACACTGACCACAAACAGTTTATAGAAAAAAATTAACTTGACTAATTTGAGCTGAATGGCTTTTGCATTAAATGCAAGCTATAATCGAAACTATAAACCAGACCAATTATATAAAATAGGTGATTTTGAGTCGTCTGTCCAGAACCAAGACCAGCATTTTGATTTTTGTTACTTTATCGCAACAATTTTGAACCACAAAAAAGCTGTAACACTTAAGATATATAATAACATTTAAAATTTTGGGGTAAGTGGTCAAAAGTAATTTTTCTTCTTTTTTTAATTAATAAGTTTTTTCAGCAATTATGTATTAAATTGATAAAAAATTATGAATCATGAATAATGCAACCTGGTCTCATGACGAAAACGTATACCTCTGGGAACTTTTTTGCAAGACGCGAAATACGCTAAAGAGTGTGCTAAAAGTGGCATTAAAAGTGTGTTAATTTTTTGTCCCTGGAACAGATGAACGTGCATATGGTGCGTTTTATGTGACGTTGGTTTTGTAGGTGTCACCGCAGTTCTGACTTGAAATGTCTGTTGAGTGGCGCTATAAGACCAATGCTCTGTGACGTTTAAAAATTACCATCTGCACTACACCTAAACCTACCCGATAGTATGAACAAAAGCGAATGTGACGTAAAAACACAATCGTAAGCATGCCGTTTTAGCTTGTTTTTCAATCTCTCATCTTTCAGCTCTTTCATTATGAGTTATGTTTTTGATGGCATTTGTACCCAAGGATTCCACATGCTAAGTCCAATTCTGTGTCGGCTGAGCTACCAAACAAGCTTGTTACTTCTGGAAAGCTGTAATCATGACTGCATACGAAAACGATTACAAGTGCTCGCTGTTTTACCGCCTCTAGTGTTCATTTCTGTTGGAAACTGCAGTGATATGTACCTATTGGTTCATATATTGCTTCTTGCCAAAAAGTTCCCAGAGGTACGTTTTTGTCATGAGACCAGGTAGTAATAATAATAGACATTTATGTTTTTAACATTAATAATCAGAAATGTTTCTTGAGCAGCAAATCATCATATTAGAATGATTTCTGAAGGATCATGTGACACTGAAGACTGGAATAATGATGCTGAAAATTCAGGATTAAATTACATTTTAAAACATATTCAAAAATAAAACAGTTATTTGAAATTGTAATAATGTTTACTGTTTTTATTGTATTTTTGATCAAATAAATGCAGCCTTGGTGAGACTTACCGACACATTTTCATCAGCAGAGACATACAGACACATATAATGGAGGGACGGTACGTACTCTGGCCATACTGGCTGTACTGGTATCCAGCAGTGACGGGGTCCATGCTGTAGCTGGTGGCGCTGTATGTGGGAGGACAATAGGACTGAGAGGAGGCCAGACTGTCCACACTCTTGATGGGGTCTGAACGCTGGCTGCAGCTCGCTGAGATGGGGTTAGACGCCTCCAGACTGCCGTGGAGAGGAGAGATGGAGAAATCGTGCTGAGGCTGGGACGGGACGGCACTGGGATTACTCAAAATACTCATCACCTAGAGAGAGATACAAAGACAGAAACAGGTGTTTAGCAGGATTAACCAATGTAAAATGACCAATAAATAACAACTTGCTTCTTTAGATAGCAAAATATATAGTTGCACTCAAGAATATCACATTTACATTCTACTTAGTGTCTCAAACTAATTTTATGATGGCACCATCTGCATTGTATTTGCTAAATGAAATCCAGTACTTATTTCTTACTATTTTTGGGTGCTGATTCCAGAAAATAGTGCCTGTTTTGCTAAAGCATGTCATACTTTCTCACAAAATATGATGCATTTTGTAGCATTTTTGCTTTCTAGAACCATTTGTAAGGCGAAGAAGTCTTGTATTCTTTCTTAATCACAAGATTTTACAATGATTTGTTCAATTCTCAGCTGATTTTCACGTTAATTTACGCTTGACCCTGATTTGCACTTTCTCCACACAAGTTAAATGGTGCATTTGAGTGCTTTTGTTATGTTTATAAGAACATTAAAGCTGATACATATGCAATAAGAAAAATCGTCATTCTTATTTTATGAAAAACTACATTATGAAAAGATTTTATTTATATTTTTGAATGCAGCATCATCAAATTTTGTATTATTAAGACTTTTTTTGCAAAACGCTATGATATCTTTCAAAGATTTGATGCTTTTTGATCTTTTTGGCATGTGTTTAAGAATGGCATATTGTGAATTAATACAAATGCTTAAACTTCAAACTCTTTTACAGATATTTAATGCTCTGAGTTATCAAATTATACAACAGTTCCTCTCACAAGGCAAGTCATTCTCACAGTCCAAAAAAACGGAGGGAAGGGACAGAGAGTGAATTAGTGCCAGGCACAGAGCACAGCCAGCGTCCCAGAGTGATTAGCAGCGGCTAGAGAGAGTGATACAGCAAAAGAAAGAGACGGGGGAGCGAGGCCAGACCCATCAGACCCCAGCGGCGGTGCCAAACAGACCCCTGTCCCGAGGCCTCCAGCACAACAAGCACTAAGGGAGAAGATAATCCCGCCCCCAGGCCCCAGAAACACCCCCATGCTCATGAATAATAATGAGCAGCAGCCTGAACCAAGCCAAGTACGTGATCTCCCATCCCTAACACACAGGCTGCGCTCTTAAACTAACATTAATGTGAGCACAAGCTGCTTGTTTATCTGTTTGCGCATTGTGAAACAATGAATGGTTAAGTTCTGCATTGTATGTGGTATTTGCAATCAACTCAATTAATGACTGTTCGAATACTTTCATACAGCTCATACTACTTTTGCAGTATAAATGGATATAGTTTGCCTTGAATGACCTACTAAATTAAATCAGAGTGCATTGCACAATGTTGTATCCCATAATGCAATGCACTTGACCCCCCATTCCTAGTGTGAGGAATGAAAAGGAGCCACGATTTTAACATTTTTAACTCTTACAATCATTACTAGACTTACAAAAGGCATTACTCTTAACTAAACAACTTAGACCTAGTAAGATCATGTGACAATAATGTAGTATACTACCATCTGAAACCATTATTGTATACTGCTTCACACACTGGGTGGCAAAATGCATTTTGTTAACTGCCCATAAAAACATTCTTACATAAATTGTTTTATTAATTTGAACAAGGCACCTTACATAGAAATGGTTTTATTACAAATTATCACAGAATAACCCTATAAATAAATAAATAAAATATTAAAATGTTCTTATTTTAGGTTTTTATGACTAATAATCACAGAGTATCCCTATGAATGAACGAATGAACGAACGAATGAATGAATGAATGAATGAATGAATGAATAAATAAAATTATTATTTTTTTTAGGTAAAATGTTTTTTGGTTTGTTTGTTTGCTTTTTTATGACCAGTTATCACATAATAACCCTGAAAATAAATATAGGGAAAACAAATAAAATAAAATAATACAATTGTTTTGTTTTAGGATTTTATGACAAATTATCACATAATAACCCCTAATTTAAAAAAAAAATAATAATAATAATAAAATAAAAATAATAAAAAAAAATAATAATTTGCCTTGTTTTATTGAACAGGGCCAAGAACAAAAACAAAAATAAATAAAGGTAAAAGGTAAAATGTGTTGTTTTTTTTTTTTTTATATTTTTTTAGGTTTTTAATGACCATTTATCACATAATAACCTGAAAATAAATATAGAAAATAATTAAATAAAATAATAAAATTGTTTTATAAAAATAAACCAATTATCACATAATAACCCCTATTTTAAATAAATAAATAATAATAATAATAATAATAATATATAAATATATAAATATATATATATATATATATATATATATATATATATATATATAATAAAATTTAAAAAATAAAATAACTTAATTTGCCCTGTTTTATTGAACAAGGGAAAGAAAAAATATATATATATATACACAAATAAAATATATAAAATATATATACACGTGTACACACACAAACACACACACACACACACACACACAAACATACATATATACAGTATGTGTGTGTGTGTGTGTGTTTAAAAAATAGTTTGCCACATACACTAATGCAAACAGGTCAACTTCAACGACACTCTAGCGTAGAAAAATAAACAACAGGATTTTACACTCTTTAAACAACATGGAGCATGAGGTCTGGTGAAAAGGTCAAAAAACAGGGAAACCGATTAAGAAAGGAGTAAGAGCGAAAGAAAAAATAGTGTTTGGGGTTGGAGAAGAGTTTTCCAGGAAGCCCCACACATGGTCTTCCCTCTCAGTCGACAGAAATCATCCTTCCCAGCATCAGGTTCACGTTGCGTCTCGATACGCTACGCTGCCCTTTGACTCCCTTTGGCTGCTAAACCAATTAGAGCATCCAGAGCTCCTTAAACACACACAGACGTGACACACACAAACTCATATCCGTGTGAGTTTAAACACAGTTCACATGGCGACATCAGCACAAACCGCCAAAACAATGAGAGGCGCGCACGAGCGGACGGGGAAAATTAATCACATTATGATTAATATTCCCTAAATGTCTCGCAGGAAATATGGAGCACTTGAGGCGCCTCAGACACATAACACTGGTTAGTGGTTTCCTCATGCTAATTCTATCAGTATGGAAGCCCGCTCTGCGCACATGTGACATGCATCTGCATAAGTGGGAGATTCATTGCCATGTCTTTATAAGAGACACATGTGATGCGGCCATATGGCTGGAAGATTCATACATTTCCTGATTATAGCAGATTACGTGAATGGAAAGCACAAATAGCCCGTGTTGGTGGCCACACAAGGGGGCCGTGGGGTGGGACGGGGGCGGACGGCAGCTGCAGGGGTGGGAGAGATTTAGTCGTCGGTTAATTGAAGCTTGATTACACTGCTTCCTTCTTTATATGCACATTAAATTAAAGCGGCAGACAATCAGGACTGACTCCTCGCTTTTAATTATAAAGCACCAAATTCCAGCAGCGCTTCCTTTACACAGCCGCGTTGACCTCCTTTGGAGAGCGAGTGAAGGGAAATCTCTGGACCTTCGCTGGAAAGGCCGAGCTGGTATTTTGTAATGTTACACTCCTGGTTTCTTTAAGATGAAACCCTGCTATAATGTAGAAATTATTCACATCTCCTATAATTGGCTCATTATATAAATGGGGGCACATTTCAACATTAAAGTACAATTACTATTGGTTTCAAGTTTCTGGAATAGAATAGAATAGAATAGAATAGAATAGAATAGAATAGAATAGAATAGAATCATTATACACAGGTTACAGGCACAATGAAACTAGACTTCAAGTATACTTTTAAGCACTACACATGCATCTATGAATTAGTTGACAAATGTCTTTTTTAAAAAAAGTGTGATTAATTCTATTAAATACGCACTTGTAGTGTACTTAAAAGTATAATTTATAAAAACTGTACTTGCAGATAATATAATATAAATTAATTAAATAAAAAGCCTTTTAGTTGTTGTGTTGTTTAGTTGTGTTTCTCAAACATACTTTGTAGTTTATGTAGTAGTTTGCCATTTGGCAGTACACTTTAACCATATTTCAAAGACAATAAAAGTAATTGTGAAATTTTATAAAAAGATGTTTTTAAATCCTTCTTAAGTAGGTATTTCGACTAATTGCATTTAATATACATTTAGACATACATATACATTTGCTTTAACTGTAAATGACATGCTATAAAGTGTCCTAAAACATTACATTAAGTTCATGATTAAGTATATTCTTTTAAAGCATATTATTTCCGAAATACATGTTCCTTTTAAAAGTATGTGTACTACTTTTCACAAGGGTTCAGTGACAGGTTTTGTCTGCCAATCATATTATTTTCTTGATCAGGTTAACCTCAAATTTAAAAAAAAAAAATATATATATATTATATATATATATATATATATATATATATATATATATATATATATATATATATATATATATATATATATATATATATATACATTTTTTTTTTTTATATCGAAATCATAAAAATATTGCAAAGTCAGTATATAGTCGACAGCCAGTTAATATACTCCTTGACAATATGTTATTATAAATAAAATATTGAGGAAAAAAAGGGACTTTTACATTCAAAATGTCCCCCACAGAAGAAAATAACATAATATGATGCTGGTCACATGGTGTTATGATATCAATTAAATTGATTTTGGAAATAAATTTAACATTATTTAATTTGAATTAATTTTTTTTATTCATTATTTTGAACTTAAGGCTCACTTCAAGAACAGACACTACAAAAACTGTAATTTAAGAGACATCAAGGCAATTCCAAGTAAACTGAAATACGGTGCACAGATTACAGGCTTTCCCTTAATGGATAAAATTTGACTTTTGTGAACACTATACACAGGCAGAAACATTGTGCAACAGACACACTACACAAAACTGTACTAGTAAACAGCTCTAGCATGTTGCTAATCTAACTGCACGAAACTCAAATAACCCTCAAAACACATAGCACACCCAAATATTAAATGCAATAGTCCATTTCTAATTACTTTGAATCACTCTGAACTTTGAGCCATCTTATTTTTGTGTGCAATATCTGTGGCAATATGTGAGAACATATATATGTTATACAAGAGCAACTGGAAGAAGTAATATTTTCGGCATTGTCCTTATAGCTAAGCTGTGCGTTTCATGGAGAGGGTTATGTGTTACATATTTTAAGAGCTCTCCAAAAATTGGCCAAACATCTAGTATAACATAATCTTATTTAGTCAGCTACCTTTGGACATCAATGAAAAGGACAGTTCACCAAAAATGAAAATTCTGTCATCAGAACAAGATATTTTGAAGAATGTGGGTGACCAAACAGTTGACGGCAGCGACTGACTTCCATAGAATTGAAAAAAAAAAAAAATAAATAAAAATACTACAGAAGTCAATGGCTACCATCAACTGTTTTGTCACCAACATTCTTCAAAATATCTTCTTTTGTGTTCAACAGAAGAAATAAACTTCTACAGGTTTAGAACGACTTGAGAGTGAGTAAACGATGACAGGACTTTTCATTTTTGGGTGAACTATCCATTACAGTTATGGCCAAATTTGAACTCTAGGATTCATACAAGCACCTTACAATCATCTTAAAGAACTGATTAATTTCATATTGGATGTGTTTTGAGTTGTGTGTTCAACAGCTTTGTAAACTGTCATAGTTATACATCGTTCAGGGGAATCGTGACCTTGACGCACCTTGACCAAAAGTGGCGTAACCGCTGAACTTCGCTGCAGGGGAAAGATTAAGCTCAGCTGAGATTGTATTACAAATCTACCCACCCAGAACATTAACGCAGCTAAATAAACAAAAATCAATATCATTCAGACTATTAATCTGATACGGGAGTGTGTGACATATCTGCGCAAAACAAGCACCTCCGGCGAACGCCGGCTGATAATACAGTTCACAAACTAAACAAACCTTCATTTCACATACTTGAATTCTCTTCACCCCCAAGTAGGCTATACATTTATTTCCTTTGTTTCGACTATATCTTCCGCAATCCTTTTCTCGTTTGTTGTGTGTCGTGTGCGGGGTAGATAATGGAAGTCAGGGCTCCAGTATTTAAAGGACACAGCCCAGAGGCAATGCCTTCCTCTCACCAAATAGATTACTCCATAAATAATAATAAAAACTAATTAATTCTCCAACTTCTGAGACCCTCCAGCCTGAGGCGGCGCAAACCCAGAATTGTAAATTGATACAATGTGCATCCTTTCAGATAAACAAATAGTGCATGTGCAACACACTAAAAGGGATTCTTTCATACCACTCTAATTTCCTTAAAAGTCAGTTTATATATATTTTTTGTCTGCTTAAATGTACGACAAGTCCTTTCGTGTTTAGTCAAGCTCTGGAGAAGCGGCTCGACAACTGCGGAGCTAAAAGGAATCTGTCGGGAGCAGATGACAACATTTCAAGAGGCAATTTTCCCAAAAGCCAAACATTAAGCTTCTGCTACAACTGTACGTGCACTCAATTTTACATGTTCACTAGAAGAAGAAAAAAAGAAGTAGTACTGGAAACAATTGTATTGGAAAAATGGAACTGCAAACAACTCTTACATCCTCTTTATTAAGCATTAAACATAATGTTATAGCTATTCTGTGCAAATTATAAATGGTCGCAATACTGGCACAAATAGCGAATCACTGCCACTTTCACTTGCCATTTGACCAGTGCATTTTCATAACTTTTCCAGTTGTTTGTAATTACTGGATAAGAAATATAAAAAATAATTTTGCAGAAATTGAACTCAATATAACATTCTGGTCATTAGGGTTATGATAGTTAACTAAAACAAATTTAAAGTGAAAACTTTTATTTAAAAAAAATAAAACTTAAAATTATTATTATTTTACAAAGTCAAAATTTCTCATTTTAATTTAGATTAATAAGACTAAAATTACTAAAACTAAAAAGAGACTTTATGTAGATAAACAAAAATACTAATGCTAATGGCAAAAACACAATTATAGCTGATTCAAAATATTGATAAAAAATGTTTTTTTTTTCCAAAATTTTAAATGTTTTGTTGGCTGAACAATTGACACTCTGGTACACAAAAGTAAGTTAAATTAAATGGTCTCTACCTCCATCCTCCTTTTAGTACATTAACTTATTATATTATTGTTATTATTGTTGTTGTTTAATTTTTTATTATGTTATTTTTTCACAAATTTAGCAAAACCACAAAGTATATAAACCTACACATACTTATTCACCAGAATAATTTCCACAACATCCAACCATAACTCAAAGTACATAAAAATGCATAAATGTTGACTAAACGTTGACCTCTATTGTGATACTTGAAGTTGTTTATTATTACAAATCATGTTCTTTTGAGGGTTTGTTCATACATCAAATCAAATACGGCATCTACTTCAACCAAAGTACATTTACATACGAACACAAAGCTAAAAACAGATATACGACATTTCAAAATGAAACAAACTACATATACTGAAGATAAATAAAGAGCTCAGCGGATTGATAGAGTGAAATGCAGGGCCGGCAGACAGATAGAGAGGATTTGAGGAGGGGGTTCGGGTGCAGAGAGAGTGAGACAGGGGGCTCTTAAGAGTACAAAGACTCCAGTAGCACTGAGTTTGCCTTCAGGCCAGCCTGCCAACAGAGCAGATAGCACAGGCCTCTGCACCCTCGCCAGGCTCTCGGCCAACACACACACTACTCTTAATCTAGCCCAGAGTGGATTAGACAGTTCCTCTCACCACCCTAATGCCCTCCAGTGCTACCTTCAAGTTTAGTGCAGGTCAGGAGGGCAGACGGAGGGGAATCGGCCCACTCAGTGTGTGCGAGTTATCTGAGAGCCACAGAATATCATCTCTTCCCCTCGCTGATCTGCGCCGCTGATAGTCGCCTCTACTGGAAATTGTGAGCGCTTTTTCACACTCCTGCTGTCGATTGTTTGTCTGCGTTTCAAAGGACAGTCCTAGGGCCAAGATTACGGCAAATAACGCTTGCTGTAATTTATCAACCCCTTCGACTGACGCCCATTCGGGATTACTGCAGAGTAACGTAACAGAGAGAATCCTGGAAAAACTGCAGCAATCGATGTAGTAAAATGAGGAAAAATATTTATGATGCAGCATTGTGGATATTTTGTTTGATATTGCAATCGTTTTAGATTGGTATATCACCAGTATGGCTAAGAATGGAATGATAAATCGGTTAAACTAATTAAGTGGCCAATATTTGGCCATTTTGATATTTTCATTATCAACCAATAATCATTGCTGCTTGGCCAGTTAACAGAAATGTTAACTCGTTTTTTTTTTTTTAATATATTTTTAGAGATTTTTCAAGAAGTTTAGAGAGAGAATTTTGGAGAATTTATTACTTATTAACTTAATATACATTTTTTAAACAAATATTAAAATTATATATATATATATATATATATATATATATATATACAGTCAAATTAAAAATTCTTCAGATACCAGATATAATTTTTTATATATATTTTTTACTAGTGGGTGTAGGATAGTTCATATTACACCCAAAAATTCTTCATACAGTGGACTATCAGTAAAACTGATAAAAATTTGTGACCAAAATTTTGATGTGACACTTTGACCTGACCATGTTTTCTTACATACCTTTCTATCAAAGTTATCTGACATTATCAAAATGACTTTGTTCTGACAAAGCTTAACTCTTGAGTTCTTGTCATATTTTATTACCATTTTTTAAACTATAGTGAATAAACTGTGATAATGTGAGAAATGTTGAAGGTGTCTGAATAAATTTGGGTTTGACAGTATATATATAATTTTAAATCATTTTAAATAATTTTTTAGTAATATAAAATAACAATAAAAATAATTACTGAGAAAACCTTAATACTTTTACTGAGTTAAAAGACAGCTAACAATGTTAACAAAACATTTGTTAATATTAAATATAAAAACTTTTATAAAAATATATATATATATATATATATTTTTTTTTTTAAAGCAACCTGCTTTATTGATGTATTAGAACAAATTTTCAGGTTTCATTAGGCATGGCCATTTAAAGTAAAATAAATTATTGAGAAACAAAAGGTTAAAATTAAACCAAATATATACATATATATATATATATATATATATATATATATATATATATATATATATATATATATATATATATATATATATATATATGAATAAAAAGCAAATATTTCTAATAATCCACACAGATTGATTGGTAATCAGATGCTTTTTAAACACGACTATGGATTAACGGCTCTCGTCCACTTCCCATAGTGGTGCTCATCTGAGACAAAATGACTATTTAAAAATAACAGTGGTTGCATAAATTCAATTAGAGGCTTTTGGTCACGGTGGAAGGGTAGCGCGGGCCAATTAAGCAGCCTGGGAGCTTCAGCCAGCCTGACTGCTGACACAGAACAGATGACGGGGGCCGCTCGTTGTGTCACAGCCGTAATTGGCCAAAGCACATTAATCAAAACTGAAAAAAGGCTTCCGAATAGAAAAGAGAAGGAGAGAGAGATGAGGAAGAGAAAAGGCCGACAGAAAGGGGGAGTGGGGGTGAAAGTGAAATGAGTAAATGGACAGAGACACAGAAAGATAGACAGAGAGAGGTGAGAAAATGAAGGGGAAGAATACAGATGAACCTCTTATGAGGAGCGATGCAATGAGAACAGTCCTCTTACAATAAATGAAGCTTTCTAGTGCTCTAGTAGCTTTGTTCCAAAATACAGTGCAGCTGCCTAAATAGTGAGTAGCCTAATAAGACAGCATAACCACAATGGAACATAATAAGTGACTGATTTTGAACCCTTACATAGACTTACATTTTTTTCTAAGCTAATTATGGATAGACTGATTTTTTTTCACAGTTGTAAATAAAACAAGGATTACTGGATTGCTTCACAAGAAAATACTATTTCAGCAAAATAGTGTGTTTTTAATCAAAGGGACCTATTTTATTGATAACACCTTGATCATTTTTCCCACAGTGCACTCTGGGATTGCTACATATGATGCCTTCAATTGCTGTCTAGGTAGGGAGCTCACTAGTTTCAAGCAGGGCAGTGCTCAGGAGGGAGCGTGTGATAATCGTGCTCAATTACATTCTGATTGACACTGACAGAATCTGGGCACTGACATACAGGACACAGATGAAAGCCATTATCAGCCACTGAAACAAGCTGTCACTCCTCAGAGGATGTTTACTGTACTAAATAGTGTGCATATGCTCTCTACCTCTCTCCTCTGGTCAGTCACACCTCACGTCAGCAAACACACTGACATCTGCGGACAAGCGCTTCTCAGAAAGGCGTATACAAAATAGTGGCAATCAAATCATATCAGCCAGGATTACGGTTTATATATATATATATATGTATATATATATATATATATATATATATATATATATATATATATATATATATATAAAAGTATGAGTTTAATACAGGCCATCATTATTTATCGTCATTATTTGTTTATCAAAACATAAATGTAATCAGTATTTCTCCAATTTTTTTTTTACTTCTACTCTTCTATCTCTCATCAGTCATTGGTGAGATGATAAATTAAATAACTGATAAATAACTGATCATGCAATAACTGAATGCCATAATGAGAGACTTTTACACTTATAACATTAGCTAAAATAAAATAAAATAAAATAAAATAAATAATTTGTATATTGTATCACCAAGAATTGGTACAGCTTCTGTAATATAAAAAGCATAAAGTCAGTGTTGTTGTTTTTTTTTTTGTTTTGTTTTTTTTATTAGTGATTTCGTATTGTAGAATATTCTCTGTTGGTGGGTGAAGTTCACATTTGTTTGTATTTGCGATCACATCATCCTTCTTAAATATTTCCACAGATATTGGCCACAGTCTGTCAGCTAAATGAAGGTTAATATGCTTTCTGTTTGGTTGTATTTGAAGAACGTGTGGAGGCACAATCATCTGTTCTCCTCCACTGATATGCTTGAGTGAGTATGGGATGGATTCAGCCACCAGGAACAAGCGAAACTCAAACCACACACACACACACACACACACACACACACACACTCAGCAAAGCTCCTCTCACTTTGCTCTGGTGCCTCAACTGAGAGAGAGAGAGAGAGAGAGAGAGAGAGAGAGAGAGAGAGAGAGAGAGAGAGAGAGAGAGAGAGAGAGAGAGAAGCATGGAGGGCGGAGGTTTGTTTGCTAAAATCAGCAGGGGATCAGCACAGTGAAAAATGTCAGGTCAAATTGTTCTTGACAGTGTTAATATCTGCACCTCACAGCAATAATTACATGTAAATAAACAGCGAAATAGTGCTCAGCTGGAGTCTAAGAGGAAGAAACTGCTTGTGTGAGATAGCCAGCTGAGACTCAAACCGCTCGCACAGGCTCATTTTACAGAAAGTGAACGAACGAGAGAGAAAAACAGAGAAACTCAACTCAATGTGGCATTTGCTAAGACAAATATCAGTATTATTATTACCTATATTCAGAGTTAGTGATTTGAACAAACCCCAAATACTAAATATTAACCTTATAAAGCCTACAGTTTCATATTTGATACACAAATTTCTAAGGCCTCTAAATAATCAACATGATCAAAACTTTGCTGAAAAACCTGTTGTTCACAATCTACCACGTTTTCTGTTATTTGATCAATAGTTCTTACGTTTTTAGACTTTTATTTCTTCTTATTTTTTATATTTCTAAAAAGGCTGTGCTTTACTTTTTTCACAAGGTTGTGTTTCTTTTTATTGTGAAATCTTCATTTATTTTTTACAAAATAAACATAAGAATAACTTTTATATTGCATTGCACTGAAGCAGGTTTACTTGATTCATTTTTAGAAAAATCATGTTCAAATGTGATTATTAAATTTGATCATCAGGATTTTGATGGACATTTATTTATTCATCTCTCATTTCATTGTTGTATTGCATTGCATTACATTTTCTGAAACTAAAGATCTTTGATCATAAAACTAAGTATTTAACTGTCATTTTACTAAGACGTGGACTAAGATGTGGAGTGATAACTAATATTTATATCATTTTATGTAAATAAACATCTATATATCTCATTTATTTACATTTCATCTTACTTTTTGACCATATAAATATCAGAATTTGCACCAAATTGCATGTTTTGCTACCTGGTCTCATGACGAAAACGTACCTGTGAGAACTTTTCGCAAGACTCAAAATACATACCAATAAGTACATATCACTGCAGTTTCCAACAAAAATTAACACTAGAGGTGGTAAAACAGCGAGCACTTGTAATCGTTTTCGTAAACAGTTATGATTACAGCTCCATATATTTCGCTTTCCAGATGTAACAGGCTTGCTCGGTAGCTCAGCCGGCACGAAATTGGACTTAGGATGTGGAATCCTTGGGTACGAATCCCGTCAAAAACACGACACACATAAAAAGAGCTGAGAGATTGAAAAACAAGTTAAAACAGCATGCTTGCGATTGTGTTTTTATGTCACATTCGCTTTTGTTCATACTATCGGGTAGATTTAGATGTAGTGCAGATGGTATGTTATTTTAAAACGTCACAGAGCATTAGAGCACCACTCAACATACATTTCAAGTCAGAACTTCAGTGACACGTACAAAACCAACGTCACATAAAACATACCATATGTGCGTTCATCTGATCTAGGGAAAAAAAGAACACTCTTTTAGCACCACTCAATGGACATTTCACTCCGAATATGTCACGAAACATACATGTCGTACGTATTTCGCGTCTTGCGATAAAGTTCCCACAGGTACGTTTTTGTCATGAGACCAGATTGATATTTTGTGTAATTTGGGTCTCTACGTAGTATGAGATCCATATTATCACTATATCATACTATATGAGCTATAAAAGTCTGATGTATCGAATAT
Organism: Spinibarbus caldwelli; assembly: GCA_039654775.1. Lineage (NCBI taxonomy): Eukaryota > Metazoa > Chordata > Actinopteri > Cypriniformes > Cyprinidae > Spinibarbus > Spinibarbus caldwelli. The sequence goes on along the minus strand of CM077255.1, from coordinate 19,954,358 downwards.
GAAACTGAACAAAAAACACATATTCTGTCTAAATTTCCATTTCGAAAACATTTATTTTCCTGACTATTATTTCATATGTCAGGCTGTTTGTGCTTCATGCATGAATTATACTACTTCCCAAATCACTTTACTTAATCACACCGACCACTTTTATCTGGTGAATGATAAAATTGTTGAAAAATAACTTATATTGAGTGGGTGAGACCAGAAGAATGCTGCATATGAGACAAAGAAGACAGCTGTCCCATGATGCTACGGCTCAGCCGGAGCGGGTCAGTCCGAAGGCAACCCGAGACATCAGACAGCAGGTTGCTGGTGTTTGGCTGTGGTTGTGTGTGGTTGGGGGTTTGAGTTGGGTAAAGTTAGAGCAGTGCTGCTCACTGGAGTATTAATCATGACAGTGCACCTGTCAGAGTGGCATGTGGAACTAACAGGACACACATTTCACAAAGACGACATCCAAAAAGCCAACAGCTACCAAAGAGGCTTATCGATGACTGTTCGACCCAACTGTGACCCTGCAAATCCTTAACCTGTGAACTCATGATTATGAGGGCCTAGGTTACCTGGAAAAAAAACCCTCACCTGCTAATAGGTGTTAAAAATCCACTTTTACGACATTGGCAATAAATTGTAGCGACAGCAATCAAAAAGAAACCGAAAATGCCTCTAAACTTGATACGCCTAAGCATTTTTCTTAAACTTTTACTTGTCACAACAAAGGTATTTGAAAGAGAATCCAATAACCACAAACAAACACAAATTCACACGATACTGTCTTAACTTTCAACATCACTACATCAATAAAATACACTAGATTTGATATTTTATCTAATGCAATGACATTCAAAAGCCTGTTTTACCTGTAAAAATGTCTGAATGTCATTGCATTAAATATCAAAATATGTTGAATGATGTCTTCTTGTCACTGTAACATCCCTTTTCGTCATAATTTTTGCACAATGTCTTTGATTCAGCTGCATTTTGGTGATTTTTAGTGGATGTGTGGAGTCAGTTTTCCTCAAGTTCACACAATATGATTCAATAATCTGTCATTTTAGCATTGCAAACCAAACAGAAAGACACTTAATTTGATATTTGCTCTAATGCAATGGCATTTTTCATAAATAATGTTTTACTTGTAGCTGCAAAGACATTTGGACACATCAGACACTAAAAATGTCATTGCATTAAAAATATGACGCAGGAACCTAGTAAAAAAGTAATATATTAATTAAATACATTTATTTCATACCAAGTATAGCTTAAATCTATTAAAATATTTACTGACACATCACTCGAGATTTACTGATATAAAAATCATAATTGAACTTTTTTTTTGGAGTACTACTTGTGCACAATGCACATTTCTTAATATTAAGCCTAAAATGTGTTTAAATTTCACTATTGATGAAGATTGTGTGATCTTTGAATAATATCGGTCTTTAAATGCAAGATATTTATACCTGAAGTATACTTGAATGATAAAAATATGAAAATATGAAAATAAAAGACACTTAGTTTGATATTTTATCTAATGTATTTACATTCAGATATTCAAGAGTGACTTTCTCACTATATGAGAAAAAAAAATAGAACTAATAAATCAGTTTTGATAGAAAAGTTAAATTACACTACATAAAATCTAACAGATTTGGCCTCCGGTAAAACAATAAATAAGTCATTCAGCATGTTGTGGCCTCTAAGTAATTGACATACAAGATAGGATCGGTGAGTGTGCGCATATATGTGGCTATACGCTCGCCATTCTCCATATTATAGGCATTTCCAGTTGCGTGGGACACACGGCATATGAATT